>JANBXA010000031.1:39525000-40725000 GCA_030556225.1 Cricetiscus sungorus
GAAAGGGAAGGAAGGCAGACAAACAGGAATTAGGGATGAAAAACAAAACACTTGATGCACCTAACTAAAGTGAAAGAAACATTTGGCATATCTTAAGTCTGTTTGGAGAATTTTCATTGGTAAATTAAGAGTCAAATTCAACTGGTATTTTTTTCTCAGTCATTGGGCTACCTAATAATTATCTGGAGTTAGAGGTGTTGTTGTTCAAAGAAACAACTGAATAGGAATAAAGTCAAGATCTTGCCTGGAGTCCCAGAAAGAAAAGAAAGACTTCAGAGAGGCCTTGGGAATTTTGAGTAAAAGGGGCCAACTGTGATCCTAGGCAACCTTACAGTGAGGAAATAGCAGGCACACCTCTAGACTTAGGAATTGCAGGCACAGCAAGGTTTTCGATATCTGGAATAAAGAACTCATCCATATCTCATTGATTTAAAGGAAGAAAGAAGATGATAAATTTAAGACCAAGTAACCTGTATTTTCTTTTTACTGACATACTAATTTTTAGTACAGCATTCAACTTAAAGCAAAAACCTCCATTTGTCATTAAGATTTATCCATTACTTTTTTCAAGTTCAAATTGTGGTCATAACCCTGGAAAAATATCTTAATAATAACAGCTACAACTGTGAAATAAAGCTCACTCATTATCAGTTAAACCACGATTTCTTTATTAAGAACTCAAGCATCATTGACTGTCTCCCCTCTTCAAAGCCACTATGCTCATGAGTAAGTTATCATATAATGTTTGTCTCTCTGAATATGAAACCGATTGTGCAACCCGTACTGATATATCCTGATATATCCCATATAAACACTACATTTTCCAACCTTCATTTGTTAGATTATCTTTGTTAAAAAAATTTTTAAACAAAAAGTACACTTCTTTACAAATAAAACTTTATTTGTTTTCTAAGAAGTGCTGTCGTTAAGTGTCCATCAGATCTTCATTGGGGTAATTCTTTCAAAATTCAGATCCTGGTCAAGAGACCACTCTCTAAAAGTCTCTTATATTAAAAAAAAAATACTTATCCAACTGGTAATTATTTCTCAACTTAATTTTAAAGGGAACAATTCCTTTAGCTGCATTTGAATTGGTCACATTTATAGACTGTCATTACTTGCCAAAATAGTGAACCAGCATCTCAATATGAATGAAGCTAAGTGACCTTTGAAAGCATTTTTTTCAGAGGGAAGCTTTCTTCCTAGTATATGTGTGTGTGTGTGTGTGTGTGTGTGTGTGTGTGTGTGTGTGTGTGTGTGTAAAATAGAAATATGATAAAATGTAACTGTTTACTAAAAATAGTATCAAAATTTAACAGAACAAAGCTGACCATTTCTCTCACACACTCTCTAGGGACAAGAATTCAATGAATAGCTAGTTAAGAAAATTATATTTATAACTATCTACAGCAGAAAGAAAATTTAAAAAGAAATTAAGTCTGACTGACATTAACCATTTGACATATGTTTTAGGATTTTGTTATTGTCATTGTCTGGGGATCAATATCAGAGCATTGAACACACTAGGCTTAACCATCAAGCTGTGTCCCTAGTTGACTGTCTACCAAACAATCTTGGGCGCAGGATTGAAATACAAAGATACACAAAATTGATTTTCTTTTGTAGGGCATTTCAGTTTATGAGACATAATCGAATCCATGATATAGGAGCATTCAGCACAGTCTGAGTGTGAAGACAGGTAGGAATTAAACAGTTCTCCATGCTGGCTACACTTTGTCCCAACAGACCAGCTCCTCACCGTTATTCTCTTGTCCACTAAAACTCTGACCAATGTGAATGTCAGGACAAAATGTGGCTTCCCTCGAGTTTAAAAGTTGGAAAGAACTGGCATGTCCTTCTGATGTTAGCAAGAGCTACAATAGTACTGTTGGTGTGCCAAAGACTCCCTCATGGTCTCTTAAGTCCTTAAGCCATCAAAATGGGGCTTCATGTATCTTCAGCTAAAGACTGTCTAGCCAGTTTATTGCTAATTTCCATTCACTCCCCTGCATGTCTGTATCCTGCATCTTGTTTTTTGTTTTTGTTTTTTTTTTTGTTTTTTTTTTGTTTTTTTTTTTAATGCTGTCAAGTCCTGGAAGCATCCTGGATTCTGTTGGACCTTAAACTACTTCTCTGATTCCTAGATGGATGATGTCATCTCTTTCCACAAAGAGCCTGCAAAGAAAGTCTGAGAATTCAAATGTTCAGCTTTAGCTATCAGGAAACTCTATTTTCTTAGATTAGGTAATGAATAATGATTTGAATAGAAGAGTCAAAGTGTTTTTATTTCTCTACTGCACAGTCAAAACTCTTTTGATATTATGAGAGAAACTATGTCCTATATTATAAAAAATATCACAATACATTTACAACTCCCAGGATAATGTGAAAATGGCTCCACCTCCATTTCTCAATGGCCTTATAAAATTAATACATAGTTGATATACTATACAAATTATTTTTAAGGGGTATAGTTCAGTGATTTTTAATATTTATAAATTTGGGTACTGTTCCCTGTAATTAGAGAACATTGTCATTATCCCTAATGAAACTCCACAGACCTTTTCCTTTTCTTTCCTACCCCAAGCCTCTTTACTCTAGACAACCACAAATGCTTTCTGCTACTATGACTTCCATGGTTCTCCAGTCTTCATTTAAAGGAACCCTGCTCTATGAAGCATGCATGTGTATGTGTGACTTTGCCTTAGAAAAATGACTTTAAGTCTTATTTGTATTGGAGTATATGTTAGTTTTCCATTTGCCCTTTAATTACCAAGTGATATTCATAATTTCACTGACAAATCACAGTAAGTATATGTGTTACATTTATTTGACCTTCTTTAAACAATGCTGCAACAAAAAGTTTTATATAATTTTTTTTATGTGGACATATTTTTACTTAGGTTAGCATAAAAAAACAGAACTCCTTAATGTCTGTATATTTAACTTTTTAAACAAATGTGATGTTTTCCAGAGTGCCTATACCTATGATTGTCTACCATGTATCATGGTTACAGTTTATCCAAGTTCCAGTTTATCCAAGTTATGGCCAACCTTTATTTTTTGTCCTCTTTAAAAAATTATCATTAGAAGGATCTAAAAACTGCTATTAGCTCCTAGTTATGTGTAGCACTGTTTTGATCCCTCCTGCCATTCTTGTATGGATGCTGACTGGTTTGAGATTGTGTGGGTCATATGTACTCAACAACAGTTGCTATGAGTTCATGAGTGTAATTGCTCTGTCATGCCCAGGAAATACCATTTCACAGAAAATTTTCCAACATGGTTTTTATAATCTTTTAATTGTTCTTTTGCAATGTTTCCTAAACCTTGAGAGTAGGAAGTATGTTATAGATTTAGATTTTTATTTGGGTATGAATATTGCCCTGTCATTTATTCTCAGCTCTCTCTCTCTCTCTCTCTCTCTCTCTCTCTCTCTCTCTCTCTCTCTCTCTCTCTCTCTCTCTCTCTGTTAACCGGAATATTCTCCATGAGAAATAGCTTCTTTATCCAAGGGCTTCAATAGGTACTCCTTGTTCAGCTCACATCTGAAGACTGGAAACTAAGATCCACACTCAATAGACAACAGATAACATTTGTCTTTCTGGGTTTAATTTACCTTATTCAGTAGAATTATCTTTTTAATTCCACCTATTTACCTACAAATTTCATAATTTCACTTTTCTTTAGGGTTAAATAAAATTTCATTATGTACCTGTACCAAATTTTCTTATCCCTCTTATCAGTGGACATACATCTAAACTGTGTCCATTTTCTAGTGATTGTGAACAAAGGAACAATACGAATGTCCATGAGTGAATATCTCTGTAGTAGAGTGACATTGCCATGTGCATATACCCAAAACTACCGCCATGAGTATACACCTAAGAGCTTTCATTTTCAGAGACACTATATTTGTTTCCATGCCAGTTTGACCTCTATTAGCAGTTTATTCCATATCTTTTGGTGATAAAGTCTTTAGCTGAACCTGTAGCTTTTCAGTTAGGATAGACTCTCTTCTGTAACCTAGAACTGGAATTCCAGGTGGGCACCACAATGGCTGCCTTTACATGGGAGTTAGAGATCTGAACTCAGGTCCTCTGCTTAAGCAGCAAACACTTTGCCCACTTACTCATCTCTTGAGTTCTGTACAATCTTATCTTCTTTTAGTTTCTTCAATTCTCTATAAATTTAGCATTATATTTAAGCAAAATTATCATACCATCAAGCACACTGAATGGTTTGGTTTAAGCAGCCTGTGAAACTAGAAGTTGGTAGATATTCTATTATGCAAGTTAGTTTCAAAGCCTTGGCTCTAAAGGAAAATATTATGTTGCAATACTCAGAGATATTAAGAATTCCACTCACCTATGACATGCGGATGAGATTGCCTAAGATACTTCAAAATACTGTTTATCAAGAGAATAGAAAGCTGGTTTTCACTCCCAGAAATATAAGTTTAGTTTGAGTCCTTAATGAAGAAGAGATAGATATAGCAAGAGGTAATGCTGGGAATTGGGACAGAGAGAGACAGACCATGGAGACAGGAAAGCCAGCAAGGGAACACATTGGCCAGCAAGGGTAGCCAATAAGTGAGCTCTTTGTTCAGAAATTCTGTCTCAAAAGGTAGATAATAGAAAACATGTGACATCAAGCTCATGCCTCCACACATACACACAGCCACACACATTGCATAGCAACATATACACACACAGATGTGATGTAGCTGGAGGAAGATGTATAATGTTTTTCACAGAGGCAGAGGGTGGGGCTGTGATAGAACTTCTTTTGTAAGTTAATGGGTCTTGTTGGTACAGAGAACATTCTTTTCTTTCCTCTTCTTCCCCTCCTCTTCCTCCTTCTCTTTCATCTTTTCTTCCTCATGCTTCTGCTACTCCTTTTGCATTTACCAATTATTTATTTATTTATTATTTTATTTTATATATCGATTACTGTTTTGTCTCCCTCCCTTCCTCCCTCTTTCCCTCTCTCCCAAACTTTCCTGCCTTCCAACTCCTACCATCCCATCCCCCACACCACATATAGGGTGATGCCTTCAGGGGTCACCTACTTCTGTCAAGTGATTTGGAGTAGGGACTAGGGTTACTCTTCTGTCTCTATGTTAAGGAAGTATCCCTCCATGGAAGCTATACACCCAAAGTACTTTTGTGCACCAGGAATACATCCTGATTCTGCTGTCTGAGGTCCCTTAGATTGCCCAGACCTTCTAGCTGAGACCCATGTCCAGGGGGTCTGAGTCAGTCCCATGCTGGATTCTCAGCTATCAGTCTGGGGGTCCATTGGCTCTTCCTTGTTCAGGACAACTGTCTCTATGTGTTTCTTTAGCCTGGTCTTGTCCTTCTCTGCATCTGGATTCCAGTTTGGCTTAGTGTTTAGTTTTGGGTGTTTGCTTCTGTTTTTATTAGCTACTAGTGAGGGCTCCGTGATGGTGGATAAGTTAGTCGTCGATCTCATTATCAGGGAAGGGCATTAATGGTAGCCTTTCCATTAGTTGGGGTCAGTCTTGTAGGTCACTGGACATTTCTCTAGAGTCAGTTTTCTCTTCAGACCTATAATGGTGCCCTCTTTTATGCTCTCTCTCTCTCTCTCTCTCTCTCTCTCTCTCTCTCATCTATTCCTCCCCTGACTCAAATGTCCTAGTCCCATGTGCTTTTCTCTCCTTCCCTTCTCTTTCTCCTAATTCCCTCTCCTCTCACTGCCTGCCCCCACTCCCCATATGCTCAGGAGATCTTGTTCCTTTCCCCTTCTGTGAGGGACCTTATATAAATCTGTCAGAATCCTCATTGTATCCTAGCTTCTCTGATGGTTTGAATTATAGGTTGGTGATCCATTTCTCTATGTCTAAAATCCATATATGAGTGAATAAATACCATGTTTCTCTTTTTGTGACTGTGTTACCTCATTCAGGATGGTTTCTTCAAGTTCCATCCACTTGCCTGCGAATTTCAAGATTCCATTGTTTTTTTCCTCAGAGCAGTATTCCATTGTGTAAATGTGCCACATCTTCTTTATCCATTCTTCAGTTGAGGGGCATCTAGGTTGCTTCCAGGTTATTGCTATTACATTTAGTGCTGCTATGAACATAGTTGAACAGATGTGTTTGTTGCAAGGATGTGAGGATGTGGATCATTTGGGTATATGCTTAAAAGGGGGATTGCTGGGTCTTGTGGTAGACTGATACCCATTTTCTTGAGGAACTGCCATACTAATTTCCAAAATGACTGTACAAGTTTGCACTCCCACTTGCAGTGGAGGAGTGTTCCCTTTCTCCACATCCTTTCCAGCATAACTTGTCATTGGTATTTTTAATTTTAGCCATTCTGGCAGGAGTAAGATGGTATCTCAGAGTTGTTTTGACTTGCATTTTCTTGATAGCTAAGGATGTTGAGCACTTTCTTAAGTGTTTTCAGCATCTTGATTTCATTCATTGAGAGTTCTCTCTTCAGTTCTGTACCCCATTTTTAATAGGGTTATTTGGGTTTCTGTTGCCTAGTTTCTTAAGTTCTTTGTATATTTGGAGATCAGCCCTCTGTCAGATATAGAATTGGTGAAGATATGTTTCCTGTCTGTGGGCTGCTATTTGGTCTTGCCCACTGTATCCTTTGCCTTACAGAGGCTTCTCAGTTTAAGGGGGTCCCATTTATTAACTGTTGCTCTCAGTGTCTTTGCTACTGGAGTTATGTTCAGGAAGCAGTCTCCTGTACCAATTTGTTCAAGGCTACCTCCCACTTTCTCTTCTAAGATGCTTAATGTGGCTAGATTTATGTTGAGGTCTTTGATTCATTTGGACTTGAGTTTTGTGCATTGTGATAGACATGGGTCTATCTGCAATCTTCTACACACCATCATCCAGTTGTGCCAGCACCATTTGTTGAAGATGCTTTCCTCTTCCCATTGAATACTTTTAGCTGTTTTGTCAAAAATCAGATGCTCCTGGTGTGTGGGTTAATATCAAGATATTCTATTCATTTCCTTTGGTCTACTTGTCTATTTTTGTGCCAATACCAGGCTGTTTTTAGGATTATAGCTTTGTAGTGGAGCATAAAGTCAGGGATGGTGATGCCTCCTGAGTTCCTTTATTGTACAGGGTTGTTTTGGCTATCCTGGGTCTTGTGTTTTTCCATATAATGTTGATTATCATCCTTAAAGGTCAGTGAAGAAGTGTTCTGGGATTTTAATGGGGATTGCACTGAATCTGTAGATTGCTTTTGGCAAGATTGCCATTTTTATTGTCTTTATCCTACCTATCCAAGTGCATGGGAGATCGTTCTATTTTGTGGTATTTTTTTAAAATTTCTTTCTTTAAAGAAAGTTCTTGCTATATAGGGTTTTCACTTATTTAGTACATATTACTCCAAGATAGTTTATGTTGTTAGTGGCTAGTGTAAAGGGTGATATTTCTCTGAATTCTTTCTCAGCCCTTTTGTCATCTGTATATAGTAGGACTACTGGTTTTTTTTTTTTTTTGAGTTTATCTTGTATCCTGCTATTTTGCTGAAGGTGTTTATTAGCTGTAGGAGTTCCCTGATAGAGTATTTTGGATAGCTCATGTAAACTATCATATCATCTGCAAGTAGTGAAAATTTGACCTGTTCCTTCCAATTTGTATCCTTTTGATCTCCTTTTGTTGTCTTATTCCTTTAGCTAGAATTTCTAGTATAATATTGAAGAGATATGGAGAGAGAGGGCAGCCTTGTCTTGTTCCCGATTTTAGGGGAATCACCTTAAGCTTCTCTCCATTCTGTTTGATGTTGGTTGGCTAGTGGTTTCCTGTATATTGCTTTTATTATGCTTAGGTATGTTCCTGTTATCCCTGATCTCTCCAAGACCTTTATCATGAAAAAGTGTTGAATTGTGTGGAAGGCTCTTTTAGCATTTTGGAAGATGATAATTGTGGTTTTTCTTTTTCAGTTTGTTTATATGTGGATCATGTTGATAGTTTTTTGTATGTTAAACCATCCCTGCAACCCAGAGATGAAGCCTACTTGGTCATGGTGGATGATTTCTCTGATGTATTCTTGGATTCGGTTTGCCAATATTTTATTGAGTATTTTTGCATTGACGTTCATGAGCGATATTGGTCTGTAGTTTTCTTTCGTAGTTGTCTTTGTGTGGCTTGGGTACCAAGGTGATTGTGGCCTTATAAAAAGAGTTTGTAATGAACCTTCTGTTTCTATTGTGTGGAACAATTTGAGGAGTATTGGTATTAGCTCTTCCTTGAATTTCTAGTAGAATTCTGCACTGAAGCCATCAGGCCCTGCACATTTTTTTTTTTTTGAATAGAAGGCTTTTAATGACTGCTTTTATTTCATTAGGGGTTATATTTCAGTTGTATGTCTGTTCTTGATTAATTTTGGTAAGTGATAGTTATCCAGAAATTCGTCCATTTCCTTTGAATATTCAAATTTTGAAGAGTACAAGTTTTTGAAGTATGACCTGAAAATAGTCTGGATTTCCTCAGTGTCCATTGTTATGTTACCCTTTTTGTTTCTGATTTTGTTAATTTGCATGTTCTCTTTCTGCGTTTTGATTAGTTTGGATAAAGGTTTGTCTATCTTGTTGATTTTTCTCAAAAAACCAACTATTGGTCACATTGATTTTTGTATTGTTTTCCTGGTTTCTACTTTATTGATGTCAGCCCTCAAATTGATTATCTCCTGGCATCTACTTCTCTGGAGTGAGTTTGCTTCTTTTTCTTCTAAGGCTTTTAGTTGTGCTCTTAATTCTCTAATGTGACTATCCCCCATTTTCTTCATTTAGGCACTTAGCACAATGAACTGTCCTCGTAGCACTGCTTTCAAAGTGTCCCATAAATTTGGGTAAGTTGTGTCCTCATCTCATTGAATTTTAGGAAGTCTTTATTTCTTCTTCTATTTCTTCTTTGATCCAGGTATGGTGCAATTGTGCATTGTTTAGTTTCCATGAGTTTGTAGAGATTCTTCAATTTGTGTTGTTGAATCCTAACTTTAAAGCATGGTGGTCTGATAAGATACAGGGAACTATTCCATTTTTTTTTTTTGTATTTGTTGAGGTTTGTTATGTCACCTAGTATGTGATTGATTTTAGAGAAGTTTCCATGTGTAGCATGTGTTTGGGTGGAATGTTCCATAGATGTCTGTTAAACCCAGTTGAGACATAACTTCTGTCAGTTCTTTTGTTTCTTTGTTGAGTTTCTGAGTAGTGGTCCTGTCTAGTAGTGTGAATCGGCTGTTGCGAAGTCTCCCACCATCAGTGTGTGAGGTTTTATGTGAGCATTGAGTTTTAGTAGCATTTCTTTTACGAATGTGGATGCCTTTGTATTTAGGGCATAGATATTCAGAATTGAGACTTTGTGCTGATAGATTTCTCCTGTGATGAATAGAAATGACCTGCTTCATCTCTTTTGATTGACTTTGGTCTGAAGTCTAACTTGTTAATATTAGGATAACCATACCTGCTTGCTTCTTGGGATCATTTGATTGAGGTAATGTCTTTGAAGCTTAGATGTGTTTCTTGTATGCAGCAGAAAGATGGATTTTGTCTTCGTATTTATTCTCTTAGCCTGTGTGTTTTTATAGGCAAGTTAAGACCATTAATGTTGAGGGAAAATAATAACCATTGATTGTTAATGTTTGTTTGTTTAGATTTGTTGTTGGAGATGGTATTGTGAATATATTTTCTCTGCTTTACCCTTGGGTTCTGGTGAAGTAAGATTATCCATTGCCTATGGGTTGGAGTTTTCCTTCCAGAACTTTCTGTAGGGCTGGATTTGTAGATAAGTATTGTGAAAATATGGATTTGTCATTAAATATCTTGTTTTTTTTTGTCTATAGTGATTTGTCTATAGAGCTTTGCTGGCTATAGTAGCCTGGGCTGGCATTCGTGGACTCTTAGTACTTGTAGAACATCTATCCAGGACCTTCTGCCCTTGAGTGTTGACCTTGACCATGGAGAAGTCAGGTGTAATTTTGACAGGTCTGTCTTTTTATGTTACCTGGCCTTTTTCTTTTGTTGCTCTTAATATTCTTTTTTTTAAATTCTGTATGTTAGGTGTTTTGATTATTATATGTCGAGGGGTCTTTTTTCTTTGGTCTAGTCTATTTGGTCTTCGGTATGCTTCTTGCACTTTCTATGTTAGGTGTTTTCTTGTATTGCCCTCTTTCCATCACTTTTTCTAGTGGGTTCAGGTAGGGGGTCTCTCTCTCTATGGTACTCTCCCAGTGGGCTTAGGTGGGTCAGAAGTTTGATGTCTGTAGCTCTGGGTGGTTCAAGCTCTCTAGGAGATCTCTCCTCAGGCAGGGACCAGGTAATGAGGTTGTCAAAGATCAGGGTCCAGCAGAGGCCCAGCAAAGAGAGTCAAAGGTCCAGCAGGCAGGGACTCAGGATGGTCCCTGCTGGGATAGGTGGATCTCTGGCTGGGGCCGGGATCTTCGGCAGAGGACAGTGGTAGGGGTCAGAGATCAGGCAGCCAGTGATACAGGGTGGTCCCATGTGAATAGGCAGGTCTAGTGTGCTCAGAGCAGCTCCAGGAAGTTCCCTGAAGGTGGCAGGATTGTTGAATCTGCCCTCTGTTCCAGTGCTCAACCAGAGAAGTCAGACAGTGGGCAGGGTATGGCACAGGGTGGGGGAGGGCAGGCTCTTTGTGGGTGCCAGGGTGGGTGTGTATCAGAGCTTCCAGAGTGCTATTGCTGGGGACAGCACACAGCGGAGAGCTTGACTCAGGGCCAATACAGGGAGTTCCCAGGGAAAGGTATGGGGGATTCCACATGAACTGGTCCCAGACTCACCTTTAGCAGAGGCTCTGGTGATGGGAGTCAAAGATCTGGCAAGCAGGGACTCAGGATGGTCCCGTGGGAACAGGGGTATATCTGGCCAGGGCCGGAATCGGGCCGAGGACCAGTAGTGGGGGTCAGAGATCAGCCAGGCCCGGTGGGGTCAGAGATCAGGCAGGGCACCAGTGTTTATTAATAGTTCTATTTTTAATTAAACATTTGAATGCAATAGATCTTGATCATGATTTTCCCTTTCAACTCCTCCCAGTCTTTTTCACCTACATATGCACCCAAGTTTATATCTTCTACTTGTCTCTTTCATTCTCTTTCAAAAATTCCCACAGAATAGCAAAACCAAAAATTGAAACATACAAGCAAAATTCCATTAAGAAAAACATGTCAAAGTGAAACAAAAAGCACCCACCCACCCCACCCCTCCACACACACACCATCCAAAAACCACCAACCCAGTGGAGTTTGTTTAATGTTTACCAGCTACACCTCAGAATGGTGCCCTGCCCTAGAGTGTATAGTAATATACCTAGTTACACTCCATTGGAGAAAACTGATTTTCCCTTTGCCAGTGAGAATTAATTTCAGATAGCTTTTTGATAAGGAATGAAAGTCTGTATTCATTTCACCCTTTCAATGCTGCGACCTCATCTGGTTTGAACTTGTGGAGGTCTTTTGTATGCAACCCCAGCCTATGTGAGTTCATATGTACATCAGCCTACTGTGTCTGAATTGAACTACTTTCTTAGAGTCATCCATTACTTCTAGTTTCTAAAATATTTCCTTCCCCTCTTTCCCATAGATTCCCCAACTGGAAGGGGTTCGATGAAAACATGCTATTGAGTACTGAGTCCTCTAATCTCTTATTGTTTGCACACTTGTAATTGTGTGACTCTGTATTTGACTTCCAGTCTACTCCAAGAAGAAACTTCTTTGATGATGGTTGAGGGAGGCACTGAAATATGGGTATAGCACTATGTCATTAGGCAAAATCTTTTCCTATGCTCCATTAGCAGAAAACAGTAGTAGGCTTCCCCCTAGCCCATGACCTATCTAGTCTCAGATTTTTGATCACTTCAGCAGTGTCATGTATGAGTTTCATCTCATGGAGTAGAACTTCACTCCATGGTATGTCTTAAATCCAAACATAAAGTGAATAATTACTCTTATAACATTTGTGCCATTACTGTACCAGTATATCTTGAGGATAGGTTGTTATTGTAGTTCACAAAGATTGTAGCTGGGTGATATTGATGATTGACTTTCTCCTCTGGTAGAGTGCAAATTTTTTTCCAGCACTGTGAATACTAGTCAGTAGGGAAGAGGCTTCTAATTTAGCATCAGCTTGCTTCTTTGTGTTCTATAATTGTTTTTGTTAGCACTAGGGTCCAATCATCAGTTTGTATAGAGTAACAAATAGCCTTGGCAATATTCTATGATGTTTGGGAGGTTCCATGGGACTCATTTGGCCAATTATTCACTAAGATGTAACCCATCCCTGGCATTGGAAGTTTTACATGGTAACATGTCTAGTTGGGACCATCTCTCTACCATCACATGGCAATTACATATAGATTCTGTTCATATGCTTATGTACTTTAGGAAGCAGTACTAGGCATTCATGTTCTTTTTCAACAGGCCTTTTTCAACAGTTTCGCCCTTTCTGTATGTTCTCCTTTATGCTTCTTTCCAATTCTCCTCTATTTAATCCTCCCATTCCAGTTTTCCCATTATCTGCCCATAACACTATGCTCTATTTCTCCTTTGGGAAATTCTCTCCTCCCCACTGGCCCCTTACTAGCTATGTAACATCTGGTTATACTGACAGGAGCTCACAAAACAAATGCTTAAAAGCTAACATTCACATTTAAAAGAAAATGCACCATTTGTCTTTTGTGGTCTGGATTACTTCATTCATTCATTCATTCCCCTTACCTAGGGATTTTATATTTCTTAACACGCAAGTAGTATTCCATTGTGTAAATATACCACATTTTAGTTGTCCATTTGTCAGCCGATGGGTCTACACTGTTTCCAATTTCTAGCTACTATGAACTGAAAAACAATAATTATAGATGAGCAAAGTATCTTTGCAATAGGATGCAGAGTGCTATGGGTATATGTCCAAGAGTGATGTAGCTTTATCCTGTGGTAGATTAATTCTTAGTTGCCTGAGGGACTGTCATAATGAGTTCCATAATATCTCTACCAATTTACATCCTACCAGCAATGGCTGATTGTACCCCTTACTCCACATCCTTATCTGCATGTGCTGTTGTTTTTTATTGATCTTGGCCAACTTTACAGGGATAAAAGTCTCAAAGTAGTTTTAATGCTTTTCTATGATGGATAAGAATGTTCAACATTTCTTTAAGTTTCTCAGCCATTATTTTTACCTTTTGAGCAGTCTCTGATTAGTTCTGTACTTCACTTTTAGTTGGGCTGTTTTCTTGATGTTCAGTTTGTAAAGCTCTTTGCTATATATTAACTCTCTGTTAGATGTATAATTAGCAAATATCTTTTCCCATTCTGTAGTCTGATGCTTTCCTCGAATGATGGTGTCCTTTGCCATAAAAGAGCTTTTCAGCATCACCAGGTCCCGAATATTAATTGTTGATCTAAGTGCTTATGCTCTTTGTATTCTGTTCAGAAAGCCTTTTTCTGTGCCATTGAGCTCAAGACTATTTATTGCTTTCTCTTCTATCAGATTCAAGATATCTGGTCTTATGTGTGATGATAGATATGGATATATTTTCTCTTTTCTACCTGAAGCCATTCAGCTTTACTAGCACCATTTGTTGATGATGCTGTCTTTTTCCCATATTTATTTTTGCTTCCTTGTAAAAAGTCAGATATTTGTAGATGTGTAGAATTATGTCTGGGTCTTCAAGTTAATTGAATTGATCAACATGAACAGACTGCTTGCCATAGGGACAATAGAAAAATTGGAGAGAAGAGAGTGATAGCAAGGTGCTGTGGACACTGAGCACAGATCCTCTTTTAAAGAAACATCATACAAAAACAATGTTTAAGCCTCTTGCCTCTTTTGTATAAACCTAGGGAGATGAAGACATCTATGAAAATGAAAAGGTTAATTCCTTACTGGCTAAGAAAAAGTGAGGTTCAATTCTATTTATTCCAATTCAGAAAACACAAAGTAATACGAAATTCTTTTCTGTGTGTTTGGGAATACAATCTGTATGAAATATAGCTTGAAAGGAAGGTGCCTGTGTCAGAATGTAAGCATACTCCATACAGGAAGTAGGGATATCACATGACCACATGGCCAAAACTCCCAGGATATAGAGCACTTTCTTCTAAGTTTTCCATGTGATCACCAGAGCAGTGCTTTTGGCACTGTAGAAATCTCCAGAAGCTATAGAAGATTTCCTTGATGTGTGAAGATCACTTGTCCCAGATGAAGAATGCTCTCTTCTTTCTTATACATGTAGGAATGCACTTAAGGTCATTTTTTGAATATTGTGGAATGAGTGACATATTTCAAGCTAACATTTTCTCACACCTCCCATGGTATTCAAACTACTCTGGGATATTTTGCTATGTTAAGAATTGCTTAAGAGGCATCTATAGTCCTATATTTTTTATGGAAATAATTTCCTTCAACCAGAATACAGATATTGGTCTGAACCACAGAGAGGGAAGTATTATTGTTTTTTTTTTTTTTTATCCCCAGAGAGAATCTGGCTGTTGGTAAGCTCCATTACAGTTGTGTAATAGACTTGCCTCGGCTGCAGCAGTCCCTAACATTCTGATTTAATATTTTACCATTGCTCTTGTTTAAAATAAGAAATTAGTACAAATGGCAAGTTAACAAGCAGTGGGTATTGATATACAATTTTCTTTATTCTATATCTACCACATCATCAAAAGCCATTACTTTTTATAATTTTAATTTTACTCTTATTGATTCTTTGTGGATTTCACAACATGCATTCATCACATCATACATTCCAATCCCACTTATCTCCCTGTCCTCTCTCCATATCCCTCTGCCTTTGCAGCCTCCCCTGTACAAAACCACATTTAAAAGAAAAACCAAAACCAAAACCAAATCAAAATAAACAAAAAAAGAAGCAGGAGGAGGAGGAAGAAGAGAAAGAGGAGGAGAAGGAGAAAAGAAGAGTAAGAAGAAATATCTTTTATCTTAAAAGCTGTAGTGTGGCCCTTTGAGGCACACAGTCTACCCTTTTGTCCATTTATCTTTACTTGCTCATGTTCATTGACACAGGTCAATGGTCGGACTGGAGGCCTCTGGTTTCTGTTACATCACCAATACTGGGCTCTCATTGGGACTCCTTTTGGATATCCTGTTGTGGTCCAGTGCCATGGAGATCCTACTGTTTTGGATCTGTATGTTTGTCCCTTCATGTTCTGCAACATAGATTCAGTAATTATTGGCTAACATATGTAGTGGTTCTGGGTCTGGGTGGTAGCTGAGTTTGTCAGCACTGCCTTGGCTAGCTGTTCCAATACAGCCAACAGAAAGGAACATGGAGATTAGTGGCAGTGCTCCAGCCCTTGGGCCTCAGATTCAGGTTCCCTTTACTCATGTTCCTCAGCCTGCTGTACTGTTTTGCCCAAGCAAGATCCAGGACCTGCTTTCCTTATTACTTTAGCGGGTATATAGGGGGAGAATTGTCTCTGCCACTCTCACACCTTCAAAGCTGGTTTACCTGTGACCCCAACAGCAGGGACAGTTCTAATGTGCTGCCAAGCCAGGGTGCCATGCCTGCTCTCCTGTGTGCTGTAGTTTGTATAGGGCAGGGCTAGTTCTCTCTCTCTGACTCCAAGCCAGCTCTCACTTGCCACAGGTAGAAAGGGGCAGAGTCGGGAGGGCATCTTTCCCTCACCCATGCTACCACATAAAAGCCATTACAATTTTAGCATGTGTTTGGAAAGGTATTTCCTGAAGAACCACAATTGATACAATGCTCAGACATGGGATAAACTTCTAGTATGAACATTTACCCATATACAGTTTCACCCTCTTTACCAAACAACAACAACAACAACAACAACAACAACAACAGCAAAATTACTCTTGTGCATGGAGGCCAAAGAGTTTGTCTAAAGCTGTGAAATAAGTTGATGGGGAAGCTAAGAACTGAACTGGGCTCTTTAACTCTTAACTTGTGCTTTCCTAGTATCCCTGTAAGGGATAGCATTCTACCAGAGTCATTTAAAGTTATCACTAAAAGAATGTTCATCTCAATGTTTAAAGAAAGTTTGAAATATTAAGATGAAATCATCTCTACAGTAAAACCAGATTAAGATCTATTTCTCAGAATCTAAGTTTTCCTTTTAAAACTTACCTTGAATTATTATAGTGTCAGCATCAATGAATCATGGGTAGATAAGTCTGAATCAGTAGACACCAATTTACAGCTTCTAATATAAATGGTACCAGCATACAACAAATTCATGCTAGTGATGACCTCTTTTCCTTGCAAGAGGTCACTGTTTGCTGGCCAGTGGGATCATTTTTATGTAAATGAATAAACAGAGTTATATTACAGATGTGTCAACAATAGGCTTTTGCTGTTCTTTGGACTCCTGGTCCTAAAGTCCAGGTACAAAGCCTGCAGTATGCACATTGCTAGTCCCCCCACCTTTAATAATTGAAGGTGACAACTGAATACCTCAAGATGGTGTCTTGAGATGCAGCTTTTCTAGTTTGTCACAAGAACTACATATGTTTTTCTTAGAAATTATACTCTGCTCTCCTTCCTTTGTATTTATACAGGAATCTAGGATTTATTAACTGTGTACATAACAACACTGAAAAATCTTACTGAGCTGAACTACAATTTATCATAGGCCTTCCTATACACAAATTTATTTTATTTTTTAAATCAGTTAGATGAGGTAGAAATTGTTACTTTTCTGCTTTTATAGTTGAGGTATCATCAATTAAGCAATTGGTTCTACAGCAGTATCTGTATGTGGCCTGATTTGTAATTCACAATTCCCTGTAAAACTGTCTCAGTAGCTCCAGCTGCTCAGGAACCATAGAAGCACAACTGATAAATTCTTTTCTATTTGTAAACACAATTTCCATCATTTTGATGTCCATCCTAGTTAAAGCTTCTTTTTCTGGCATGTTCATCTAGTGCTTGTATTTGTTTTCATTAAATTTATTTTCCCTTATTGGTAATGTTCTTTTGAAGTTTCCCTGGGTCAATTTGGTAGAGTTTTTTACAGATATAAGAACTTTTCCATTTTCATTATGAAATGGAACCAAACAACAAAAATCACTGACATTACAGTAACTACAATAGCAAGCAAATAAAGAGAGATAGTCTGTTATTCTCTGGGACTTCTATTAAAAATGACCTAACCATGATGAATCACTTTTAACTCCCAACAAACAGAAGCATTCAATGAAGAGAATACATTTGTTCTATAACAATTAAATATATCTTAATCTTTGGTAGCATGTTATATAATATTTTAAATGAAAATTTATATTTAACTTTAATGTTATCAATGGATTCAAATTACAAAAGCAATCTCAACAGTAGCTGAGCTTTATACTTTTAGGGATCTTTAATTTTGAATTTTTTTAGTGCTTCCATATTTCTATCTCTGGAGTGTATAGTATGTTTTATTTGGGGAGGGTTTCACTAATGATCTAAATGCAAGAATCTTGATAAAAATAAAAGTTCTTAGGAAAATCCATTGAAAATATGACTGATTTAAGGTTTAGTTTTTAGTTGCATGTGTAGAGATTTTCTGAAATAACTAACCTGCAAACCCACCCAGGCTTTCTTGACAGAGCACATTGACTCCCATCATTCACCTTCATAGCTTTCTGTTCTCTTCAGTGCTCAGAAATCTTGATCTCCAAGTTATAAATGGATAACACTCACTATGTAAACTTGCTGCAAATAGCAGTATGTGCCAGGACTAGTCAATTAGATGAATAAGTGCGACATTAGCTATACTACCCTGCTTAGTCTCTATATAGAAGAATTCTTTTCCCATGATTAAGTACCAGGAAAGAGACGTGAAACTTGAACATGATGTATACATGGTGGTTGTCAGGACCTTATGACAGGATCATTCAACCAGGACCAGGTTGATTTGGGGATGACATCACAGTTAATTCACTCCATGTATCTTTCTAACACTGTTTAGTTCATCTTCCCTACTCACTTATCTTCTCTCACTTATCTTCTTCCCTCAATATTATGGTTCAAAATTAATAGAAATAAAACACACTGTATGCAGTACAGTTTCAGTAAGCATACCTCTCATAGGCTCACTTATTGAATGTTTGATCATGAGCTGGGGATGCTGGAAGGGTTAGGTCAGGTTCCAGGGAGCAAATCTCTGGAGACCATCTGCTATCCAGGCCCCTCTTTCTGCACCTTCTTGCAAGGCCTTCATGTATACCTTAGTATACCAGTAAGCGAACAGCTTCCCCTGTCTCTTGTTCTTGCTTTCATGATATTCTGTGTACGCCCATGAGGCCAAGCAACCAAGCATCAAACCCACTTAACACACACACACACACACACACACACACACACACACACACACACACACACACAGACATATTTTCTGATATTTTGAGTACCATAAAATGTATTCCATATTGAATACTTTTTCTAGTATAAAGTCCAGAATGACTGGAGATAATATTATAATCCATGCAGAGATATGATATATTGATATAATAAAAAATACTGAGGATGAGCACACTGCTCTGGCAGAAGCTCCTGCTCTACCAGAGGCCACTATATGTTCTAGACATCCCAGTAAGCCCCTGAATGCCTACTGCCAACACTTCCTCAGAGCCCGCCAAGCCTTCCTCCAACAGTGCCCCCATCCTCACCATATCCTTTTGGCCCATAATACCTGGTGAAGCCCTTTGCTCTACCAGAGACCATAGCAGTACCTAGAACTGCAGCCAAACCCCTATCCCCATTCTCCTAACAGTTCCCCAAAGATTGCTTAGCATTTTCCTAACAGACCCCATTGCCTTCTTACCATATCCTAGCTTCCATCAGAGGAAGCCTTCTGCCTTACCAGAGGCCACATTGGCACCCAGAACACCAAGATCATGCAAGCCACTAGAATCCTGGCAGAGGCATCCTACTAGAGACCAAGACACACTGCCCATGAGAACCAAAGGGACTCGGGCCAGAAGAACATAGAGGAAACAAAAACAAGAGAAAATTACATACAAAACAGAGACAAACTCAGAAATTAGGACTTAACTCATAATTACCTCAAATCCAGATGCCTAGAAACCAGCACAAGAACACGAACAATATCAGCCAGGGCAATATGTCACCTTCAGAGCCCAGCTATTCTACTGCAGCAAGCCCTGAACACCCAAACACTGCTGAAACATCTTAAAACCAACTTTATGAAGATGGTAGAGGTCCTTAAAGAGGAAATGAATAAAACCCTTAAAGAATTATAGGAAAAGTCAAACA
Source organism: Cricetiscus sungorus (assembly GCA_030556225.1). Taxonomy (NCBI): domain Eukaryota; kingdom Metazoa; phylum Chordata; class Mammalia; order Rodentia; family Cricetidae; genus Cricetiscus; species Cricetiscus sungorus. The sequence goes on from JANBXA010000031.1 coordinate 39,544,250, forward strand.
AAAAGTTGGAGGAAACAAACAAGTCACTTAAAGAAAGATAAGACAAGAAAAACAAACAGTTGGAGGAAAAGAATGAAACTATTAATGACTTGAAAATAGAAATAGAAGTAATAAAGCAAACACTAACTGAGGGAATTCTAGAAGTGGGATATCTAGGTAAGTGAACAGGAACTGCAGACACAAGCATCACCAACACAATTCAAGAGATGGAAGAGAGAATCTAGAAACCAGATACAAAGAGAGGAGACAAGACCAGGTTGCAGAAACTCACAAAGACAGCTGACCTGAACAAGGAGGAGCTAATGCCACCCCCCCCCCCGCCGCTGCCGCCAGACTTATAGCTGGGAATCCAGCATGGGACTGACTCAGACCCCAGGAATATTGGTCTCAGCTAGAAGGACTGAGCAGTCTGAGGGACCTCAAACAGTAGAAATAGGATCTATTCCTGGTGCACAAATGGACCTTGTGAACACATCCCCCATGGAAGGATACCCCCTTAACCTAGAGACAGGAGAGTAGTCCTAGTCCCTACTTCAAATGACTTGACAGATTTACATGACCCAACCTGGAAAGCATAGCCCTACAAGTGGAATGGGGGTGGGGAGGTGGGAGGGGAGGGTGGCCAGGGTATATGTCACAGGGGAAAGAGGGAAAGAGGAAGGGAGAGGAAACTGTTATCCACATGTAAAAATTTTAAATTATATTATTGATAAAAAACAAACAAACAAACAAACAAAAACCATCCAGGAAATCTGGGACCCTATGAAAAGATCAAACCCAAGAATAATAAGAATTAAAGAAGATTCATAGCTCAAAGGCCCAAAAAATATTTTTAACAAAATGATAGAAGGAAACTTTCCTATCTAAAGAAGGGCTTTTAAAGGGACAAAAGCTTACCGAACACCAAATTGATTGCAGCAGAAAAGTAAGTCCCTATGTCACATAATAATCAAAATATTAAATACACAGAACAAAAACAGAATATCAAAAGTTGCAGGAGACAAGGGCTAAATAGTATATAAAGACAGACCTATTAGAATTATATCTGACTTCTGAACAGATACTCTAAAAGCCAGCAGGACCAGATAGATATTCTGTAGGCTCTAAGAGATCATGGATGCCAGCCTAAATTATTATGCCTACATCACCATAGATGGAGAAAACAAGATATTCCATGATAAAGTCAAATTTTAATAATATTTAGTTTCAAATCCAGCCCTACAGAAGGAAAACTCCATTTTATGGTTAGTTACACTCCTGTCAACCAGAAAATAAATTCTATCTCACCAGCAAAAACAAAACAAGGGAAACACACACACATAACACCATATACACACAACCACCACCACCACCAACACCACCAAAATAACAGGAATTAACAATCATTTGTCATTGATATCTCTCAATATCAATGGAGTCAATTCTCCCATAAAAAGACACAAGCTAACAGACTGGATATGAAAACAGGATCAATTCTTTTTCTGCATACAAACAAACAAACAAACAAACAAAAATACCTCAAAACCAAAGATAGAAATTACCTCTGGGTAAAGGGTTAGAAAAGGGTTTTCCAAGAAAATGGACCTAAGAAACAAACTGGGGCAGTCGTTTTGGTGTCTAACAAAGTAGCCTTCAGAGCTAAAATTAATCATAAAACAAGGAAGGCTTATCAAAGAAAGATACATTAAGATGATCATTCAGTTCTTAACATCAATGCCCCAAACACAAAGGCATTGTGTTTGTAAAGGAAGCACTACTAAACCTTAACTCACATATTGGCTCTCACCCATTGATGTTGGAGACTTCACTCTCACTAGTGGGCAAGTCATCAAGACAAAAATTAACAGAAAATAATGGAGCAACAGAAGTTATGAACCAGGTGAACCTAACAGACACCCGTAGGACATTTCACTCAAACACAAACAATACACGTTCTCAGGAACTCAAAGAACATTCTCCAAAACTGACCACATACTTGGTTACAAAGCTAGTCTCAACAGATAGAATAAAAGTGAAATAACACTTTGCATTCTATCAGATCACTACAGATTAAATCTGGGGCTCAGAAACAAAGCCTACAAATATTCATGGAAACTGAATAACTCTTTATTGAGTTACCACTAGGTCAAGGCAGAAATAAAGAAAATATAGTGAAATAAAAGTTTTACTATAATTCAGTGAAAATGAATGCACAACAGACACAGGTTTATAGAACAAAATGAAAACAGTGCTAAGAGGAAATAGTAAGTGCCTGGTAAAGAATTTGGAGAGATCTCATGTAAGTGACTTAACAGAACATCTGAAAACTGTAGAACAAAATGAAGCAGACACACCTAAGAGGAATAATAGATGGCAGGAAAAAAACTGAGAGCTGAAATCAATAAAATAGAAACAAAGAGCATAAAACAAATGAAATCAATGAAACAAAAGAGTTGGTTTTTTGAGAAAATCAATATGATAGACAAACGCTTATCCAAACTAAATAAATGATACACAGAGAATATTCAATTTGAACAAAATCAGGAATGGAAAGGGGGGCATAACCACAGACGCTGAGTAAATTCAAAGAGTTGTTAGGTCATAATATAAAACCTATACTACTCAATATTGACAAAAGGTAAAAGAAATAGATAATTTTCAAATAGATTCCACTTATCAAAGATAAATCAAGATCAGTTAAATCATTTAAATTGACCTGTAACCCCCAAGGAAATAGAAGCAGTCCATCCTACCACAAGGATACTTGCTCAACTATGTTCTACGTAGCTTTATTTGTAATAGCCAGAAAGTGGAAACAACTTAGATGCCCCTCAGTTGAAGAATGGACAAAGATAATAAGGTACATTTACACAGTGGAGTATTACTCAGCTGTTAAAAATAACAACATCAGGAAATTTGAAGGCAAATGGATGCAAATAGAAAAGATCATCCTTTGTGAGAGAACCCAGACCCAGAAAGTCAAACGTGGTATGTACTCACTTATAAGTGGATATTAACGTTAAGTAAAGGATAACCAGCCTACAATCCACAGACACAGAGAAGCTAAGCAACAAGGAGGACCTAAGGAGGGATGCATGGATTTCTCTGGGGAGAAATACAAGAGGTGTTGTAGTTGGACTCTGTGTGTATGTGTGGATGGGAACATGAGGAATCAGGAAGAGTGTGAGGGACTACGGGGGGAGTATTAGGAGAGAGGACTTGAATTAGAGTGCATTTGGGGGGCAATGTAGAAACCTAGTGCAGTGGAAAATTCCTCTAGCCTATGAGTGACCCTAGCAAAGTCTCCTAGTTATGAGGGATACAGAACCAGAACTGTTCATTTCGTATAACAAGACGAGACTCGTAGCAGTGGAACTGGGACATCAACCCAGCCACAATGCCTGCAAGATGTGCTGCAGCAATTAGTAGCACAGACTTTGTGAGAGTGGCCAACCCATGACTGGCTACAAGAAGGAGCCCATGCCTGACATGCCCTGGATATCCAGGAACCAGAGGGTGGATATTACTGAGACCCATATAGAACTAAGCATGAGTGGAGTTAAAAAGAAAGTCAATGAAATGATTCCTAAAAATATTCTGCTATACTCATAAGTCAGAGCCTAGCCTAGTAGTCATCAGAGAAGCTTCATCAAGCAACCAACGGGAGCAGATACAGAGACCGACAACAAAACACTAGGCGGAGCCAAAAAAGGGGGGAGGCAGAGGAGAGGATGCAGAAGGATTGTAGGAACCAGAAGGCTTAGGGACGCCAGGAGAACATACAGCACAGAATCAACTAAGGATGACTCACACGGGCTCACAGAGGTTGAAGACAAACATGGACCCTACACATATCTGAGTTAGGTCCTCTGCATATACCTTATGATTGTGCAGCATAGTGTTTTTGTGGGGCTTCTAACAATGGAAAGGCAGATATCTCTGACTTTTCTATTTTTTAATCTGAGCTTGGGGCCCTTTTCCTTTTATTGGGTGGCCATGTCCAGTCATAATAGGAGTATTAGTGCCCGTCATATTGCAGTTTGTTAGGCCACGTTCTGTGAACATTCCTGGGAGGGCTGATGTTCTCTTTCTTTCTTTCGTTTTTTCTTTCTTCCTTTCTTCCTTTCTTTCTTTCGCTCGTTTTCTTCCTTCCTTCCTTCCTTTCTTCCTTTTTCTCCCTTTCTTTCTTTGGGAAATAGAGGAAGACTTGATATGGGAGAGAGGAGAGATGGGAGAGGGGCTAGGAGGGGTGGAGGGAGGAGATACTGCCATTGGAATGTTTTGTATGAGAGAAGAATAAAAATTAAAAATATACATACAGATGAAGAAGCTAATTGAATAAATAAGTTACGGAATCCATAGGATATCAAAATTAAATATGCTACTTCAACAAATTAAGAGAAAACTGTAATTGAAAGCATTTTTTTTAACAAGGAAAATATTCTGAGAAGTAGAACATTTAATATAAACACTATTGTGTTCTAAAATTTAATGATCCATCTATTTATTAGTAACTTTCCTGCTGGAAAGAAATCCTTTGTTTTTCTTATACAGTTCAAAAAGAAGATAAGGGTTACAAGCCAAGAGTGTAAAATAGCAGAATTGGAGAAGTGTGTAGAAAGGATGGGATGGGAAGGCAGTACAAAGGAGTGGTGCATACAGGTGACAGAAGGAAGACAAAGAGAGAGTTGGGCTCAGCAGATAAGATCACTCTTTGCTAAGCATGAGGACCTGAGTTCAGATCCCCAGCACTCACACAAAAATAGAGCCAGTAATAGAGCTAGAACCTGGAGCTGTGGCAGGCTACACAGGAGGATTGCTGGCTGCCATACTAGCCAAAAGTGTCCAGAGCTGCAGAGTCAGAAAGAGACCCTGAGTAATGTAAACAATGATGAGCTAGATATCTGATGTTCTCTCTGGTCTCTGCCTGAATGTGCGTGAGTACATGAATTGTCAAGTTGTGGGCACACACATTCATAGAACACACACATGTAGAATGCAAAAACATAAAAAATGCACTCAGCTTTGGCAGAATTGTATTCCCATTCAAATCCCAGCTATACTAAAATCAACAGGCCTGTTGTGCTGATCCCAGTCTTTCTCAGAGTGTTCCAATAACTAAGAGGCCAATGGTTTTCTCTTCACACAAAGTAGAAATCCATGAACCCAGTATCTATTTGTGCACACCAGGACAGAAGGCAGAGAGGACTAAAGAAAGCCATATTGCCTAGTGACTCTCCACTGCTGTAGTTAATGTCATGATTATGAAAAGGGCCACTAACTCTGGTCACTAGGACGCTTTTCTTTTATTTTCTTTTTATTGTGTAATTTTATACATCAGTGACTTTCATTTCCAAAGTATATGTGAAAAAGGCTTAACTGTTTTCTTTATTCAAAAAATTAAACTTGAGGTATCTATAATAGCTTAAATATGTATTAATAAATCTTTAAACCTCACCACTTAAAACTGTCAAATATAATTTTATTCCAGGACTGCCTTCAATCTGTGCTATTCTGGTAACAGTGATGGTTCCTGCTGTTGATAATGTAGTTTATTCTTTAGCTTATAATGGAAAGCTGTAAGTAGAAGATTATAAGAGGGTCAGCAAGATGTCTGAGCATAGGTTAAGGCACTTACCAGAAAGCTTGGTGATTTGAGTTTAATTCCCAGGACCCACAGGGTAAGAGAGAACTGACTCTGCAAGTTGATCACATATCTATGTACATATATGTGTGTGTATCAGAGATACATATATACATATACATGTGTGTTAGAGATACATATACATATAAATAGGCATGCATAAATATGCACACATGCCTCTTCTGCCTCTCTCCTTTACAGCAACACTCAGTATGTCATTAAAATTTTCTGTGTTGGTTGGCAGTAAGAGGCTTAGTGGGTGAAGGTATTTGCAGCACAGCTGATGGCCTGATGACCTCTGGGACCCACATGGTGAAAGGAGAGACCTGACTTTAACAGTGGTGTGTGTGCAAGGCCCTCATGGAAGCGTAATACCCTCCCACCAACTTAATAACTAATGTAAACAATCTTGTAAAGTTATAAAGCCTTGTCTTTGGTGATTCCTGATGTGTAAGTGAATATTACCAGACACTGAGTGAGCTGAAGCCTAAGGTACCTGTCAGCATCACTTAGCATGAAAAACATGAAATTTGAAAACAGGGACAAGATTTCAGATGTCAGCTTCAACATTTATTAGCTGTGTGCCCCTGGGTGAAATAGTGAGACTTTCTGAATTTCATTTGTTTTTGCAGCTTAGAAGGAACTAGACCTATGAGGCTTTGTTAATGCATTTCACAACCTGTGTAATTATATTATGAGATGTGTAGGGAATCAGCCAATATCCTTTAGAAATTTCAGAAAGGCAGAGTCCATCTATTATGCTATTTACTCCCCTGCATTTTCATCTTCTCTGTCTTTATTGATTGGCTCTGAACCTCAAATAACTCTTTAGACTTCTTCATGAAATGTGTAAGCTGCACGAGTTCCACATTGCTTAATCACTCATCTAACCACGACTGCTGCAATTCTGACTCTTTCCTGAAATGAAGGTAGCCACTTTAAGATAATTGTGACCATGCAAGCACTGAATTGGCTCCTACTAGATGGGCTGTCCCAAGTTTGTTGTCTCAGCTCCCTGAAGAGCCTGGCTGTTCATTCTCTCACCCTGGAAATTTTTTTCTGTTCTTTTGCTTCCCAATTTACTGAGCACCCTTTCCATTTCTGCTGCTGTTTTCCTTTAGTTGTGTTGCTTCTAGAAGATTCTATGTATATGTATTCAGTTTCTAGCTCTGCAATTTGACAGCTTTTCAAACATGTCCAGTGCAAATCTATTTCCTAAGCCATGTACCTATCTGAGCTCTAACTGCTTACTTTTTTTCTGCTTCCCACAGACAAATGGCATGAAGCGAAGCACTCAAGAAATGATAAAAATGCTTTATACTCCCTGTATTCTCCATGAGAGGGAAGGAAAAGATCATCTTTCAGACTTCAGTGGATATGTGAGAGAATCCTCTCTATTTGGAAGACTCTTTATCCTACCTTTATATGGAAGACACAATTTCTCTACCAGGCCAGAGCTTGGCATTCCTAGTCTAGAATCCTTTTCTGACTTTCCACGAATCTTCTATAAGCGTTTCTCCACTGTGTCCCTCCCATTTGGCTTTCAAGCCATTCCTCCGGAATTTTAACTTGTGGAATACCAGTGTAATTTTCATCTTTGACCAATGAGCTGTCAACACACTTAAAACAAGCACATAGTATCTGGTGTTTGGAAATATTGTGTGATGGCTCAGGAGGTAAGGGTACTTGCCACCAAGACTGACAACATGTATTTCTTGGTCTCCCATTAATGCCTTGGTGCCCCTCAAAGTGTGAATTTAAAAAATAATAAAAGAATTACTTGATTATTTTTTCAAAATCATCTAGATCTATATCCTTATGACCCCAAACTTCTGGGTATCAAGTATGCTGTAGTAAGCACACACATGTCCTCAGCAGATATGAGAGTGCCAGAGACAGAATATAATTAGAATGAACAAACAGTGAGCAATCTTAAAATCTGAAGCATCGTGGAAGATAAAAGAACTGTGTAAGTTGACACTCAGAGCTAGGTTCATTTACTAAGCAGGATCTGGGCAAACAAGGGAAAACAGTATACACCAGTTGCCATATGTGAAAGACCTGGCTATTTTGTGCTTTGGGATGCTCAACCTTACCCAGGGCTGAAGGGAGAGGGCTAGGGGCTCAGAGACAGAAAGGAATCAGTGGGTGACAAAGCTAAAGGATTAAGCCAGTTCTGTCTTTACAGGGACTTGCTGCGGAACACAAATAGTTCACTACTTTCACTTATGTTCAGTAAGTTCCAATGTTCTAGTCATTGTTCACAGTAGGTTATCATCATGCTGTGTTTCTCCAGCCATCTTAATTCTGTGGAACTTTCAGCTTTGAGTTAGTAATGCCTACACCTTTTCTGAAAACAAACTTTTATGTACTCTGTTATCAATTTTTCCATGTCATTTTTTTATCCAATAAAGAATGTTGAAGAGGCTGCCGTGTTTTTCATTAAGTAATATATCAGAATAACTCTGTGAATCTAATTTCCTTATAAATTCACTACAATGTGTCTAATATTTGATTTGTGCTGTCACTTTAACAAAGAAAAAAATCCCTGTATGGATATAGTATCAATGAGAAGCTGAGGTCTAAAATGCTATTTTTCAAAAGTAATTTATTTTAGAATAATTTTTTTCATTAAACAATATTGACTGTCAAAATCTCAATTTTCATTTCTTAGTATTGCTTTTTTATGCAGTACTAGCTCTAATTGATGCATTAAATATTTGCTACAAAATTTATAATACAAATGAATTATATATATATATACATATATATATATATATATATAGTCATCAAATTCAGATTTGACATGGTATTTGAAAATTTTGAGTGTAAGATAAGTTTTGAGAGGTTTAAGTGGAATCAGTAAACATATGTTGAATTATCACACTAAAACCTATGGATAAATATAATTAGTACATGTGAATTAAACCATAATACAATAGATTGTAAAGGCAACTGTCAATGTGAAACATATAAGTTAGAAAAATAATTGTTTGAAGTGCATATTATTTATTCAGGATTTCCCACTGTGGTACGTTCTCAGGCATCACAAACTCTTGGCTGGAGGGCCAGTTCTCTATATTACAGATGTCAGTTGCCCCACTTTTAAATATCACTTGCAACACAACTTGCAACAGACCCTCAAGTTGTGACAAGCAAATGTTTAGTTTAGAAACATCAGTCAATATGTCTCAGCCAGTGGAGGCTTCGGTTTTGGAACAGAACATCCTATCCTTTCTTGTACTGTTGAACATTCCTATGCTACATAGTTAAGATCCACCAGAGTCTTAGTGGCTCTGCTGTCTGTACAAGTAAACAAAGCTGACAGTGTTACAATGACCCAGGCTCTGCAAAATTGACTGATTATCTTGTTTCTAAACTTAAAGGAGATTTTGAAATTATAGTCATTTTTCTCTAATTTTCTATACAATTTATAACTGTGTAAAACTTAGAAAAGTACACAAAACATGAAGAAAGGACAAAAGCTACAAAAATATTCCAGCATGCTCAAATATTTGAGTTTTTTGCATTTTAAAATAAAATTTGGCAAATTCCTGCATGCAATTTTCTGCCTAAAAAGTCTAGTTCTTGGTTTAATTTTATAATATGAATGTTTATTATATCATTACATATTCATTGAGACTACTGATTTTTTGTCTCTTGTTTATAAATGTGAATATGGACTTCTTTTTGTTGTTTATTTATGTTGTTTTGCGTTCATATCCTGACCGAAGTTTCCCCTCCAAAGTTTCCTCCCAGTTCCTCTCCCCTTCCCACTTCCCCCTCCACTCCTCTCCTTGATCAGGGATTTCTTAACCCATTCCTTTCATTGTGTGTTTTCCATATTTTTAAATGGAAGTCCACAAGTGTGGAGAAGCCTTTAAGGTACTGTTTGTCAAATGTTGGCTTTTCATGGTAGCTTTGTATTTTTGTGTTAAAAATGTACTTTTGAGCAAAGTTGGTATTCTTAATTTTGGCTTTTATTATTTTATTTTCTATGTAGTTTTGATAATAGCTATATGAATAAGTGAACTTATATAAGTGTGCATATGTGTGAATCTGTGATGTAACAGGCAAAGGGCAAAGACTATAAACACAGGAATACACATAATTTCAAATTTAAGATTTCATAGGGAAATTAGTTTGGAGATTTTTTTTTTTGATTCATATTCGGACCTCTATAGTCAGTTATAAAGGAGTGACTGCTTCTCTAATAAAATGAATTAGTTATATGATATCAAAAATATAAATAATAAGATAACCTGGCCTGATGTTTGAATCAAATGAATAGAAACAACCTATCTTCCCGAAGCTGATGGAGGACCCGATGCAGAGACCAAAAGCCAGATATTAGGCAGACAAATTGGAGATCTCCATCATTCCCTCCCCTAGGAGCTCAGGAAACTCCACCAGAAGACAGTGAGGAAGAATGGGAGGAGGCAGAGGGGTTGAGCAAACCAGGAAAACTCAGCCCTCAGAGTGAACTAAGCAGACTGCTAGCTGTTCTCAGAAACTGGTGCAGCAACCTCGAGCCTGCATAGGTGTATGTATTATGGTTGTTAGGTTTGTGTTTTATGAGACTGCAACAGTGAGAGTGGGGTTGTCTCTTGGGACTTCCTTTGTCCTACTGGGCAGCCTTGTGTACCCTTGATATAAGGAATGTGCTGAGTCGTGTTGTACCCTGTTATGCCATGTTTAGTTGATGTCCCTGGGAGACCTGCTCTTTTCTAAATAGAAATGGAGGAGTGGATCTGGGGGAGAGGGGAGGTGAGGAGAGACTGGGAGGAGTGGAGGGAGGACAACAAGATATATTGTGTGAGAGAAAAATAAATACAATTACAAAGAAAAATCTATTTCACTCTTAGTTACACATCAAAAGGAAATAAGAGAGTTTTCACACACAAACATATTTCAATTAGTGTTCTTGGTGCTGTTATTAGTATTATTTACAACAGTCAAAAGGCAGACATAACTCATGTGACCATTAACTGAAGAACAGATGTAGCACGCTTTCTTGGACCACAAGCCCCCAAATAATGACACAGGGGCTTATTATTAATTATGATTGCTTGCCTTTATCTTAGGCTTGTTTCCAGATAGCTTTTCTTTAAAACTTAAATTAACCCATTTCTATTAATCTACGTGCTGCCCAGAGTCTTGTTTACCTCCTCTATGCACTGTCCAACCTACTTTCCAGCTTTCTCTGCTCTTGCAGGCTAGCTTCCCTGTTTTCTTTGATGGTCAGGCTTGCCTGTCCATCCTCTGCCTAGCTATTGGTCATTCAGCTTTTTATTAGACCAATCAGGTGCCTTAGACAGGCAAGGTGGAACAGCAACACATCTTTACATAGTTAAGCAAATGCAGGTTAAACAAATGCAACACATCTTTACATACTTAAATATTCTGTTCTACACAAAACCATGATGTATTCACACGGGAAGCTCAACTGAAGATGTAATGCTATAGTGATCCACAGTGCAACCTGTTAAACCCCCAAACCCCTCACTACATGTAAAATACCACATATTTTATGACTTCGTTTATGTGAACAGTCAAAAGATAGAGTCTAGATTCCAGGACAGGTTGGGTAGGAGTAGAGTAGGGAGTTTTGGTAGCGGATGTGCAGTTTCTTCAAGGAGGTTTGTTCTGGAATTGTAAACTAATGCTGGCTGTACAACATGAAATACAGCAAAACCCATTGAATATACAACTCATATATACAAATCAGATTTCAAAAGTAAATAAATAATGCATACAGAATCTGTTTTACAATAGTTTGATGGACTGTTGGAGAAAATGTAAAGTTAGCATTTTCAAGAAAGGTGAGTCAATGGGGATAAACTGGAAACTTGTCCTGCAGCTAAGTAAGAGTGCTTTGAAACCCAGTCTCTGTTTCAGCTACAATGAGAAATGACTCTATAGATGGCCCAAGGTACCCATCTCTATGTATGTCTGCACGTGAAGAGAAACTATTCCCCCTGGAAACTTGTTGTTTCAACTACAGACTAATACCTAGTGTCAAGTTATCCCATGCACATCACTTTCTAGATCCTGGAATGATCCCTGGAAAAGTCAGATAAATGTCCTTGAAACAGTAAGAAAGAAATGATTTATATTTTAGTTTTAAAATTTTAATTACCAAATTTGTTATTATTATCCCCGGTCATGACCCGAGTTGCTGTCTCTTGCCAAGATATCTGCCCCCCCTCACCCCGCATGGTGCAGGGAGTCACACTTCTATCACTTTAATAAATTGTGTGGGAGAGTATGTCAGCTGTAAACATACAACACCACTATTAATGCTCCCCTCTAAGCCTAGGGCCTTTGGATGATATAGTTGTGTCAGTTTTTAAATCACCCCAATGTAATATTGAAAAATCCCCCAAAGATTTAAATGCCACGAGAGGAAAGATAACAAACAGTCTAACTTTCAATGTATGCAAATAAAACCTAAGGCCTGCTGCTGTCAACCTACTCAAATGCAGAATTGCTGTGGCTAGCTGGGGGGTGGATTTCATGCTAATACAACACAGCTGTTCAAGGAATGGCTAGAAAAATGTGAAGTCTGGTGCTAAGCAGGCTTGGAAATCTTTCCTATTGCTGACCTTGTTCTTGGCTTTAATTTGTTACATTGCCTCGGTGCCCACTTCCACACAGGAGAGCTCATAGACAGTATGGCATTTTAGCTGGCTCTTAAGAGAATGGACCAGGTGACAGGGGAAGCTGACCTCATTTGCAGGTGTACAGTAAGAAATGTATTTCATAAAAGATCTGGAAGAACTTTCTAAAAGGACACAAAAAATGGCAAAGATACATCAGTGACATAAATTTCAGGCAAACCCTGGATATTATAAACAATATGAAATATTATTAAATTTGTAACAGTTAATTAACATTCAGGGGTCTTAGAAGTACCGAGAAATGATAATTTTAACACAATATTCCATTTGACCAAGTACCACTATGTATTTACATTTGCAGTGCCATGCCCAATTTGAACCTGGGGAAGTTATATCTTTCACATTGTAAGTGGAAAAAAATGAAGCAAGAACATGTGCTCAATTAACCATTCAGTCATAAAATAAATGAATCCAAGCTGTGAACAAATAATGCTTTTTCAAAATGAACAAAATTTAGTTCTCCTTCATACACTGTGATTTTTTTAAACACACTGTTCATGTGCTCTAATCATATCAGTGTGAGCATTCTGTAAATCTTTATGAGAAAAATGGAATGCAAATAGTGTCTATTTTACACTTACAGTTGGCTGCACATTGTTGGATTCTAACAGGTAATGTTTATTGCTCTAGTTATGTTTTATTTTGTGAAGATAACACTGATACTACCAAGAGAAGATGGTAATGAGTATTTGACCAATTACTGGGCTCCTGTACATTCTTGTTGGCAGTAATAATTTTGTAAAACTTATTCAGCTTATTTACCATAGAAACTGTTTATTAACGGCCTCCTGAAACTAATGCTAAAAGTGAATCAGTTACTTAGACCTAACTTACAGTAGTTTCTCTCAAAAACTGTTTTTTTTTACCAGACACAAATTACTTGAGTGATTAGAAGTATCTCTGTCAGTAACACCACAGAAAGGTGTGTAGCTCTTTCTGAGTCCATATAATAAAAAGTGTTCAACACATAATTCTTGAGGTGGGAGGTTTATAGAAAAGAGGGATAAAATAAGCCTAAAAAGCTCCCTAGGTGGTATTTAGAAATGTCCCACCCACATACCCCAGGTCTTCAAGAAAGTGTTGTGTCTTGAATATAGAGTGTCCCTCCAAAAGACTTTTCTGTTGAAATCTTGGTCACACCATGCAAAGATAATTGGCTCATGAGGGATTAAAATCATCAATGAATTAACTCCTTAGTGAGTTCGCAAGTGGTCTATTGTGAGGTATGCCTGATTGAAAGAAGTTAAATGTGGAGTTATAATTTAAAGAATGCACCTTGTCTGTGGTCCCTTTCCTATGTTGCCTTGTTCTTGCTGGATGCTCTGAGCTAATCAATCCAAATCTATCATACCCTCCCCATCATTTCTGCCTTGCCATTGTCCCAAAACAACCATAGACAACATCTGACACACTGAGGCAAAATATATCTTCTTTTAATCTCTCTTGACAAGTATATTGTCATAGGGGATACACAGAGTTTTTTGTTGAAACATCTGTTATTGACAGTTGATATAATAGATGAGAAATTATAGTAGCTTAAGTCTTATAAAACTATATTAAACAATGATGATTCACCTTATAATTATATTTACCTAACAGAATTAAAGATTAATATAACAAAGTAGAGCCATAATTAAAGAGTCCTCATAATCAGCACACTTCATTCTCTAGTAGTTACTACATGTTAGGGGCTGCTTTTGCAGTTCATATATGAGTTAGACACAGAGTTTCCCTTAAGAGATATTGTGAATTAAGCAGAGAGCTTTTTAGCACACAGCAGTTACTACTGAATAGGCTAAGATGGTTAGTGTCTTGATAAAGGCACCTTCTAAATAAGAAAGGGACTGAGATAAAACATATATATATACAGCTATATCCAGGACATGAATTATCATTGATTGCTGGCTTGCTTGAGAAACCCTACTCTGGAGAATGAAAAAGCATGATAGTGTGTGTAGTAGGACATAGAAGCATAGCATTAGAGAAGATATAATGGACAGATCTGGCATGAGATGTCAAGAACAAAAATTTTAAAGACTGAGAAGTGTAAGAGGCCTTAGACAATAGAACCAGGATGTATTCCTGTTGCACAAAAGGACCTTGCAGACACATCTTCCATGGAGGGATTCCCTTAACCTAGAGACAGGAGAGAATTCCTAGTTCCTACTTCAAATGACTTGACAGATTTACATGACCCCACCTGGATAGCATAGCCCTACATGTGGAATGGGGGTGGCGGGATGGGAGGGGAGGGTGGTCAGTGTGCATGTGAGGGGGGAAAGAGGGCAAGTGTGAGGGAGAGAGGGAGGGAGGGAGGAAGACAGGGAGGGAGGAAGGGAGGGAGGAAAGGAGAGGAAAAAGGGATCAACATGTAAAAATTTTAAATTATATTTTTAAAAAAAAGAGAGAGAGAAGAAGACGGCTCAGTGGGCAAAAGCTTCTTGAGTGTGGAAGACCTGAGTTCTGATTGTGAGATCCATGTAAAAGCCAGGTAAACACTCATGCATGTGTAATCTCAGCTCTGGAGGTAGCTAAGGGAGAAGCCATGGGTGTATCCCAGGAACTTGCTAGAGAGTTAATATAAATGAGACAGCAACTCCAGACTCGGTGGAAGTTCTTGATTTAAAATTTAAGTGGAGAACAATAGTGGAACTTGTCAACTTGTAGCTTACACATGTGCATGCAGGAGAGTGTACCTGTATACACATGTGTGAACATACCCATAGAACATACACATATCTGGGAACACATGCATGCATCACACACATCTGTGGATACATGCATACATCATATACATATTAAAACAGAGAGTAGAATGTAAAATCTGAGAATTCACAAAGGTAGTAGGCCACCCCAGATGCAACATGGATGAAGTGAATTTCATGTGAAAAAAATCTGGAGCTTGCAGAAACAACATATTTAGGTTTGGATTTGGAGTTGTGTGTGGGTGAAGGAGAAATAATTGGTCAGAGTGAGAGGCACTATGCCACACTGGAATTTTCAAGGTCATTGTGTAAAGAAATGGTTCTAAGAGCCAGTGAGATGGCTTAGTAGGAAGAGGTACTTGTCTCTTGGCCCAGTGAAGCAGATAACCTAAGTCTCCAAGTTGTCCTCTGACTACCACATGCCCAGTGTCACACCCTATTTAAGTAATTAAATGAAAAATAATAACAATTTAAAAAGCAAAGGTACAGACCTTTCCTTAAACCTTCCTCAAATTATTTTTCCTGTTAATCACAAAACAGAAACAAACCTCTTAATAGATGCAATTTCTGATATTTAGAAGATGGATAGAATACTTGGTTAAGGCCTCAGAGGTGGATCCAGGGAACTGTATGTAAGCACAGTGCTTTTATTCTCTGGCCTTTCTTTTTCTATATGTGCCAAGGGACACATTTTTCCTGTACAAAAACTCATCATCTCGACTAAGTTTGAACCATGAAAACAACGCAAATTATGACACCTTAGCTGTGCAGAATTACTGCAGATTCTCATAACTTAACTCCTACATTATAATCAATGATGGTGCTCATTGCTTCCTGCTCATTTGAGAAGTGGACTGGGTGCCTGCTTTACAGTTGAGTTGATGAATAGATCCCCTGAAGTTGTAGAGAGAAGATATTGTCACTGTTAGTGTAGGCTGATGGCCACAATTGGGAATGTACAGTTTTTTTCTGGGTCATGTCAAAAATGACAAGAGGCTTAGAGAGGGAGAGTAACTCACTGACAACTGTATAAGGAAGAGACATATGAAAATTCACTCATGGGATTCCAACACTTGAAAGGACAAGGTAGGAGAATTGCTATGATGTTCAGGCCAATCTGAGCTATATTGTGAGATCCTGTTTCAAGAGAAAAAAAATCATATAGGCAATAATGTTTGGAATAAAAGTAAAAAAAAATGAACACCAGATTCTCAAAGCTGTCTTTAAACCATTGACTAATGTTTCCCTATGTCTGTTGCATAACATATCTCAGCTATGCTTGACTACATAGAAGACACCAGATACCACTTCTGAAATTAAAGAGGGTTATACTTGAAAGCTGCTTTCCCTCTGCAAAGTTTACTCAGTTTAGCAGTAGCAATGTAGGCACCTTTGTTGTGTAGCAGAGCTTCATCCATTCTTCCAGTGGTGCACACTCACCTCTGTAACTTCCTACAGGTGGTGCACACTCACATCTGTAACTTATTTCCAATGGTGCACACTCACCTCTGTAATTTCCTACAAGTGGTTCACTCTCACCTCTGTAACTTCCTTCCAGTGGTTCAAACTCACCTCTGTAACTGACTTCCAGTGATGCACACTCACATCTGTAACTGACTTCCAGTGGGGCACATTCACCTCTGTAACTGACTTCCAGTGGGGCACACTCACATCCTTAAATGACTTCCAGTGGGGCACACTCACTTCTGTAACTGACTTCCAGTGGGGCACACTCACTTCTGTAACTGACTTCCAGTGGGGCACACTCACTTCTGTAACTGACTTCCAGTGGGGCACACTCACATCTGTAACTGACTTTCAGTGATGACACTCATATCTGTAACTGACTTCCAGTGATACTCCTGTAACTTCCTTCTATCACTTCTTTTGTGGAAGCCTAAAGCCCAATCATTTTACTTCCTGCAATTAGGACCTCTCATAGCTAACCATATAGTATCACAACCCATCTCCCATACTTTTCCATAGGTGGTGTGTCCTTGGGGCTGGCTTTCCCTTAGGGGATTATGTGTTTTCCATTGTGTGAAGCAAGACTGTTGAGAAGTCACTAGACACCCACAGTGAGATGTAAAATACTGTTGCTGATACTCTTAATTGTTCATTAACAGACACTGAGCTTCAGCAAGAAGTCAGAGAACACACATACTAAAGAAGTTAAACCTTATATTTCCTAAGTGAGATTTTTCTCTCAGGGAAAAAAAGATATTTGCTTTATTTTTAAACACAGAATGAGAATAACATGGCTGGAAATCTTGCCTTAATTGCCCCACAGAACACCAATAATATTGCTTAATATAAAATTTAAAAATTGTATTTTAGTGTTTATGACTTTATTATTATGACTAGGTACTCAATACAAACACTTTTGCATCCTATTATATTATCTTAAAGAAAGCAACAAAATAATTGAACAGAAGTGGAAATTATAATAGTAAAAATAAAACATGACCAGCAGCATTTTTCCAATAGGATTACCTTGAAGCTTTCAGTCTTATTATTAATCAACTTAACAAGCATAGCATAAACAACCATGAAAAGCAAGATATATAGTAAACACCAAAGGCTTTAACACTAGGATATATCAATTCATAGCATGAACAAACACCACCCGTGGTGACCTTACATGCTTCCAAGGTGTTCCCATGCCTATGATAAAAACAATGCTCTCTGACAGCCTAGAGAAACCTAGAGGTACATTGGGTTAGGAAACATAACACTGAAACGAGCAAGGTGAAGCTACCACACTGTAAACAAACAGTATTAAAGGACTCGTGTGTGTGTGTGTGTGTGTGTGTGTGTGTGTGTGTGTGTGTGTTTTATGATACTGCAATGAGAGGGACCTGTGTGTGTGTGTGTGTGTTTATGATACTGCAATGAGAGGGACCTTGGTGGATACCAGAGCAGGTGAGGGACAAACATGCCATCCAGACAGAGCTTATGTGGGAAATTTTGTTGGAGAAAAGTAAAGGAGTGAAGAGAAGGAATGGAGAGAAGGGAGAGAAATACAGAGAGAGAAGAGACAGGAAAAGACTGGCCTGCCGCTTCGCTTCAGAGGTACAACAGGAAGAGAGCAGCAGTAGGCGGAGCTTGTTTCTTAAAGGGATCTTTTATGCCTGCCTACAGAGCCAGTGTACTGAGCCATGCATCCTAAGGGGTGGGTCCAAACTGTGCCTGGATGTTAACAATATATGTCTATATATGTACACATATACATATATAAATATATATATATGTATATATATATATATATCCCTCCATACACATTCTACATTATCTTTCTATCTATATCTTTGGGATTTTAATTTCCATTTCTTTTATTAATAATGTATTTGAGATGTTCTTTTAAAGTTTTAAAAATTAGACAATTTGAATTTTGCTGTAGCATAAGCTCATCATTACCTATGAATCATGTATTACAGTTTTAAATGTTTCCTTAAAATGTTAATGGAAACATTATAAAATGTAGGTTTCTAAAAATTACATTGATTTATTAAGTTTGTGTGTGGTATGTCTGTGCATGTGTCATGTACACATCTGGAGGTCAGAGGTCAACCTGTGTGGACTGAACACAGATCTTCAGGCTTAAACACAGGCACCTTTATATGCTAAGTATCATCTTATATTTTAATCGCTCATTTCTGTTTTTTTATTCAATGAATTATGTATTAATTATTCATAAACATGACAAAACATATATATGTGTGCATATGTGTGTGTATATGTACATATGTGTAATTTAAAAAATAATAGACAACATTCCTAATACAATTTGCAACTTCTGTACATTTCTACTTGGTCTCATCTTGCAGTTTATACTCCAGATTGATTTTATATGTATTTTCTTTATTATCTTCAACTATGCATTGTTAAACACATATTTTTCAATTCTGATCCTTTTTGAGCTTAATAAACATTGCACCACTGTAGGAAGTCTTCTGATTATTTTCACTTAAAATAATGTCTGAGATTCATATAGGGTAATGCTGAACAGTTTATTCAATTGCAATTCTATATGGCTGTATGCCCATAAAAATATTGCTCACTTTTATAGTTTTTCTAGATTCTAGCTATCATAAACAATAGCATGGCTATTAGCACAGCTGTGCTTGTTTTTTTATAGAAAAGAATTGTTGGATCATCAAATAGACACCTGTTGTATATTATAAATAAAAACCAAAATATTTCACCAGTTGTTTCTACTAATTAGCACTCTTGGCAGCAGCACATAAATTATAATTGATTTTTGGTTGTTACCACTCTTTCACTGCCATTAAAAACATAATAATAACCAGCATTGGTGGTCCATGCCTTTAATCCCAGCACTTGTGAGGCAGAGTAAGGAGGATCTCTTTGAGTTTGAGGCCATACCAACCTGGTCTACAGAGTGTTTCCAGGACAGGCTCCAAAGCAATACAGGGAAACCCTGTCTTGAAAAACCAAAAGAAGCAAACAAAGAAAGAAAGAAGCAAACAAACAAACAAACAAACCATAATGATAATATTTCATGGCACGGTTGCTCATGCTTTTAATCCCAGCACTTGAGGGGAAGAGGCAGAGTCAGAGGCAGAAGGATGTCTGTGAGTTCCAAAGCAGCCTGGTCTACAAAGACAGTTGCAGGACAGTCAGAGTTATTACATAGAGAAAAACTGTCTCAAAACAAACAAAATTTTAAAACAGCAAAAAACTATTTCCACTATAATTTAAATTTTCATACCTTTGGGGTCTTAATTTGCATTTACTTTATTAAAGTGGTTAAGCATGTTTCTTTAAAGTTTCTTAAAATTAGTTATATTGTGTGTGTGTGTGTGTATGTGTGTGTGGGTGTGTGCTGTACACATCTGGAGGTCAGGGAGCCAGCCTGTGTGGATTGAACACAGGTTATCAGCTTTAACAGTAGATACCTTTGTATGCTGAATCATTGCATAAGACCTAGTTGAGCACTGTCTTATATTTTCATTGTCCATTTGTATTTTCTTTCCATGAAGTATCTGTTACTTATTTTATCTACATTTTCATTGTAATTATATTTCCTCGTTCTTTCATATGAGTTGTTCATAGTTTAACAGCTTTCAGGCATTTATCAGCTATATATATATATACAGTACTACTATTTCTGATTTTCAAATATATTTGTTTCCATGAGCAAGAGACCTTAATAATACTTCATTTTGTATTGCTAATGGTTTACTCTGAGATCATATTTTTTGTATGTGATTATGAAATATTTTCACACTCAAGATCAAAAGATATTCTTTTATGTGCTTTCAAAAATTCAAGGATATTTCTCTAGTTCATAAAAATTAGGCTAAGTTGAAACTAATATTTATTTATAGTATATGCTAGTCAGTTTGGCAATGCCATAGAAGTACTTGAGATAATCAATTGGTAAAGTGGAGATGTTTATTTGGCTTATAGTTTGGGATGTTCGAATGCATGATTAGCTAGATTCGTGATTCAGAACCATAGAACACAACCTGGTGGAGAGAATGCAGTCAAGCAAAACCAGTCACCTCAGAAACTTAATTGTCCCCCAACCAGCCCCTTTCTGTAGGCTCTGCCATTTCCCAATAGCACTAATCCAGGGAATAGACCTTTAATCTCTAGACCTACAAGTGATAAGTAAGGTCCAAACTATAGAGTAGCATAAGGAAGGGATCTTTCCTATGTTTTCCTGTGTGCAGGGTCACTTCTTAGAACAGCTTTCTGGCATTTAAACACTTCATAGTATTCTGAGAAGTTGCCTCTATTAAATGCTACATTCTCTAAGTTGGGTAAACACACTGAGGTTTGGCTACTAGAGATCACAGAGCCTAAATAGATAGGTGGTTGCTTCCCCCAGTGCAATTTTGGATATGTAAAGATTTCTCAGTCCTAATTTGGAGAAGATATGGAGAACAGAGAGATAAGTGCCTTCTACATTAGAGGGCAGCAACTAGAAAAGAAGGCATTGTTGATTTGGATTAGCAGCCAGTCTCAAGAATATAGGGCAATTTTCCCAAGAGAAAATTCCCACAGATCCAAAATCAATGCATTTCTCCTACAGTACTAAATAATATTCAATTTAAAGCCACTATTCAAATTATCCATTCAGTTTCCAGTGCCTTCTATAAATGCCAGCTGCACACAGTGTCTTGGAATTGGGTGGTTTCCAGTGAGGAACAGAGCCACAGGAGATGAAAGGACAGTCATTTAGAGTCCTAGAAATCAATCAGCTTGTTAGGTCTGGATTGGATGAAGGTGATCTGAGTGCTGTCATTTAGAAGCAGGTGGGCTGAGAAGGGTGATACTAGGTGGTTCCTGCTCTGAGGCTCAGGTTCCTTTTTTGGGCTGTTGAAGGAAAAGTTACCTCGTTTCTCCAGACCATGGTCTTATCGCTCCTATATCCCTAAGTCCTTGCAGAGATGTCCTTGTTAGGTTTTCTTCTCTTCCTTTGCCTTTAATTACAGTATTAAGTATAAAGGTCAGGGCAGCAGTCAGAACTGCACAGCATCTAGCCTCTGCCCATCTCCTATTTTCCTTCCTTTTAAAAATTCTTTGTATTTGCTTTAAATTGAGAACAGATTTTGAAAAACACAAAGTGTTCTGAATATTGTTTCCTCTCCCCTATCTGCACACAGATCCTCAACGTTTCCCATCCCACCCAAATTCACACCCTTTACTTATCTCTCATTAGGATACAGACAGAAGTAGGTATATCTCTGAATGTTTTGACTGCTCTCAGGTCCAGTCTCGATATGAGGGCTTTTGCCTTGTCATATTATGTCCTGTTTGGCTATCATCCCTTGGAAGCCCACAATTTTCTAAAGAGAAAACAGAAAGGGAGGGGATTTAGTGGAGAGGGGAGGGGAGGAGGAGCAGGAGCTGAGAGGAGTAGAGGTAGGAGAAACTGTGTTCGGGATGCAGTGTATGAGAAAAGAATCTATTTCCAATTAAAAAATAATAAAATTAGATGAAGTAAAAACAAACAAGCAAGAATAGGACAAAAGAAACTGAAGCAAAACAACCAAAGACAAAGCTCAAGAAACACATACAGATGCAGGGACATATGCATTTGTAAATGCAGAATTCCCTCTAAAAACAAAAAATGAAAACCATAATATATATGCAAAGGATCTGAAGTCTTGATAATATACTGTGAGATAAAGAGCTTCCAAAAATGCCGTTGATGTCTTTCAATGTTGGGCATCTATGCCTGTTTGTTGCTCTCCATAAACTGGTGGCAAATCTCTATTGCTGAAGACAACACCCATACAATTTATTGGATATGGAGAAGTTGAGATGGTGCCTACAGTCTTTGCCTCTACTGACTAGTATTCATGGTCCTGGAAGATGCTCTGCATGCTACCAAAGGTGTAAGGTAAATACCAATCCAGTTACAAATTATTCTATATACAATGGGTGACCTGCCTGCAAGATGCACTATTGCACAAAGCTTGTGGGAACTGAGCAGTCACTATCTGGTTGAATTTAAGGCCCCTTCCATGAGGTAGAACCTATCCCCAACACTGCTCAGGTGGTCTTGAACTTGAGATCTATAGGAAAACCAAGTACTATTGTTCTGTTAAAGGAAGATAGCAATAAAATGATTCGTAACAACAGTCTATGTTACTTATAGGTCAGTGTATTGCATGCCATTTTCAAAGAAGCTTGCTCCTGCAGTAGAAGGGAACAAATACAGAGACCCAGAGCCAGACATTATGCAGAGAATGGGAGACCTCCTTGGACCACTCAGTCCTCAAAGTAAGGTCTCCATCAATGTCCTTTCCTCAGAGCTTAGGGATCTCTGTGGAAGATGAGGAAAAATTAGAAAACCCAGAGGGGATAGAGGACATAGAGGATTCAGGTCTTCTAGACACACCAGGACTGGAATATACATGAATGCATGGAAACTGCAACTGCATGCCCAGGGCCTGCAATGGTTTGTATCTGATGTGGTCTTAAAGTTGAAAGAAATGGACACATGCCTGTGTCCCAAACCTAGACGCTATCTCCAATTGATAACCACTGTCAAATGAAAACTTAAATTCTCTCAAGGAAGTGTCACTGGGTATAGCAACTATTCTTTTTTCTTAAAGACCACTTATGTGTTTGGACCAAACATTTTTCCTTTGTGTGCTCGACCCAACTGGCATGGTAGAGAATCCTGAATAAGAATAATCATGAAAGTGAAAAGAAGAGTGTAATAACGTATGCAGGACCTGTGTGTATGCTGGTCACTTTGCAGGCTCACCTCATCCTTGAATAGCCGCAACAGTGACCACATTTGGATTATTGTTCCTTGTAATTTATTGGACCTTCAAAGTAGCAGCTTTGTTCCCTCCCCCACATTTTTTTTTTTAAAATTTAAACTTGAAACAAGGTTGTTTTACATGTCAATCCCAGTTCCCTCACCCTCCCATCCTCCCCTATCAGCCCCACCAAACCCCAGCCCATCCCCTTTCTGTTCCCCAGGGAGGGTGAGGCCTTCCATGGGGAGTCTTCAAAGTTTGGAGTCTCTATAGAGAACATTAACAATGTACTTTATTAGATAAATGACAAAGATTTAGCGTTGTTTGCATAGGACATACACAGCTACAATGGCATAAGTATATGCATATATTCTTTGTACATTTAACATTGAAACAATTACATATAGAGAAAACAGAAGATTGATGATGGAACACACATTTTAGCTAATTCACTTCACATTTGTTGGCATTTTCTCCATAGATTATGAAATACTCATCCTGCCTTCCTTCGAGCTTTCATACTATTGTTGACAGGTCTGCTACAGAGTTCAATGTCTCTCATTGGATTACACCCAGAAAAACAAAATAAAACAACAAGATTGCTTAGTGGATAAATGAACTAGTAAATGCAATGCTTGAGTGTGCTGAGAAATTAAAAATATCATTAAAAATAGTTAAAAATCCTTTTCACTCTACTCTGTCGATTCATGACCATTGTTACATAAAGTAGTAACATGAAGTTATGTACTGAACTAGTAACAGTTTGTAGGAAGTGGGAAAGGAAGAAAAGAAGAAACAGGAAGGAAGGGAAGGGAAAGGAAAGGAAGAAAGGAGGGAGAAATAGAGAATGATAAAGTATTTTTGTATTAGCAATATATTTGTCTTTAAATTTTTGTTTGCATGTTTAATGGAAATTAATGTCTGACTGAAAATTAGTATGAAATAAATATTAAATCTTTCTGACTGCCCTGAACAAACCTTTTGGAATATTTTACATGTATTGATTCATTAATTAAGCAAACAAGAATCTGAGACAGGTGATAGAGAAGTAAACAGACAACAGCAGAAGGCATTCCACATAGAATGAGCACTGCAGAGGTTTGAATCAGAATGCCTCCCATGGGCTCAAATATTAGAATACGTGGCACACAGTTGGTGGTACTGCTGGTGGAACCTTAGGCGGTGTGGCTTCATGAGAGGGAGCATGTCACTGGGGGTGGCTTTGGAAGTACAAAACTTCATCCACAGTTTGCACTCTCTGCTAGATTATTTGAAGATCTGAAGTTTCAGCTTCCTGTTACTTCCATGATGCTTATTGCTAGCTTCCATCCTTCTCTGCTACAATGTATCCATTCCAGTCCCTCTGGAACTGTAAGCTTAAACACACTCTTTCTTTTGTAAGATGTTCATGGTGTTTTATCAAAATAATAGGAAAGTAACCAATACAAGCACTATCACTGAAGTAAAGGCATTTTGTTTCATATTGACTTTGCTCAAGGTAATGATGGATTGTCCTAATGTACCAAGGAGAAAAACCATTCTCCAGTTTAGCCTTTCCTTCCCTTCACCCAGCTTTCTTAAATTTAAAATAAAATTAGCACTCATATTACTATGATACTTGCTCTAAATAATTCAGAACATTTGTCCCTAATTATTCTTACATTATGTGTGTCAATTAGCAGAATAAATAAATTGCTGTGAGATTTAAATTACACAAATATAATAACATGGTGTCTTAGGAATTGTGAGAACTATCCACTGTAGCCTGAGGATGATTACAATATCTTACTTAGGAAAGGGAGAGGGAGAGGGGAGAGCAAAAGAGAGGATAAGAGAGAAAGGAGAGAGAAGATAGGAGAGAGTGACAGAGATAAGAGAGAGAGAGAGAGAGAGAGAGAGAGGGGAGAGAGAGAGAGAGAGAGAGAGACAGAGACAGAGACAGAGACAGAGACAGAGACAGAGACAGAGACAGAGAGAAACACCTGAACTATGACTCTATTCTCTGTACTTGTCCTTGAACAAACCTTATTCCATTTCTATCAGCTTCATGTCCAGAAAAATGGCTTGGGTAATGAGCACATTAACTTAATAACAGAAGAAAACTAGCATGTGAATATAAGCAAAAATACAACTCAATACTTAACTGGATGTCACAAAAATAATGCTGTGTTTTGATAGGTGGAATCCTCTACCATATCATGTACTTCTGTGGATTACCATTTATTTTCCTAAATGACAATCATTTAGGTAAATTTACAAAATCCAAGAGTATAAGTAATACTTTATTTTTTTTATTATGATTATCCAATATAGATGAACCATCTGCATAGTAACGAAAGACTAAATGGAAGCTTGAAATGAGACTGTGCAACCAAATTGCCCTGGAGTTGAACAGCTGTTTGTCCATGAGCAAATGATCTAAAATCTGTGTAAAAACCATTTTTTTTCTGTATGTAGGAGGTAATTTCAACCACAGGATTATTTGAATGTGAAAAATGAACAGTTCATCTATTTTTTATACATGTGTAGAAGATTCTCAGATAAAATAAGTTTCTTTCCTTCCAACCCTTTCTACCTATTTTTGTGCTAGATGCCTAGTACTGTTGCTTGCAACATTATTTGTAAATTGGCTATATTAAAAAAGTACTTAGTAAGGTTATTTGTACCATAGATAGAGAGTTGGTATTTTTAATGAGTAAGCCAGTGTTGTCTGCGTTATTTTGGTTTGTGTATAGTGGAGCAATAGGACACATTGATGGCATGCCATAGTTGGACTGAGCTCAGAATATGGGCCCAGAGTAATTAAAGTATTTCAAGGAACAGTTATAAACATGACAGTGAATAATTTCCCTTTGCATCAACTGATGGGATGTTCACTCATGATCAAAACAAAGAACTCAACTATCTTTATCAAGGAAATCTCTCATGAGATTTAAGTGAGTTTAATTACTTATGAAAGGTACTATAGCTTTACCCTCAAATACTGCCTTCTTAGACAAACAAAAGACATAAGCTCCTGCTTGTGAATCTCACAAAATACAGTCTTTAGTCTCAATGAGAACAAATAGATTATCTTTATTTTTAATGTTTGTAATACATAAATTACAATTTACATTACATGATATCATTTTCAGTTAGATGCATGCTCCTTGTATCTCAAGCTTAAAATGAAGATACTGGTAAATTGAAAATGACTATCTTATTCTATGAGTAAAGCATCAAAATTCTTATGTAATCCATAACAATCTATGGATTTTCCTCCATTTGAGCTCAACTTCAATTTTAGTTGTAGAGATCTGACCACTTCACTGCTTAGAGTTTCCTTCTCAACTCTGAGCTACTGGAAATGAGTTTCCCTTCTCAGCAGAATCTCTTCTGTGGACTCAGCGAAAGCATTAACCTTCCATTTTTTAAAAAGAAAACAATCGATATCCACAACACACAGGGAGAATGGGCCATTCTCCCATCTGTTAGTGCAGTTTACATGAGAAATGACACTGCAGCCCAGAGAAGGAAAACATGGCCTCACTCCTAAGGAAAGCTAGATTTATAGCACCTTCAAATTCAAACCCTGTTGAACACCCAAAGTAGGACATGGCAAAGAAACCTTTGTTGTAACTGAAATTTGGCTTCTATAATGCTGAAAAAAAATTTCACAATCAATTAAAAAAGGACCATGTATACCAGAATTTTCCAGTGAGTTACCTTTATTTTATTTTCACTGTACACATTTTAATTTTTTCTTTGAGAATTTCATATATGTATACAATGAAATGTGATCGTAGCTATCTCAAATTTCCTCTTCCAACTCCCCTTCTAACATGTCACCCTCCCTACTTCATGCCTTCTTTTTATCTTAAAAAACCCACTAAGTCAAGTTAGTGACACCCATATATGCCAGCTATGTACAGGACACCTACTAGTCAGTGGCCACATTTCCCCAAAGCAAGGCAATTTTCCTTCCCCAGTAGTCGAGACACATCAGTTTAGCTGTTGGGTCTGAAATTTGGGCTGTCTTGCTTTAGTGAACTTACTCTTATTTCTTTTCTTTTCTTTTCCTTTCTCCTCCTCTCCCTCCTCTTCTTCCTCCTCCCTTTCTTCTCTCTTTCTCCATCCCCATCTCTCTTTTCCTTTAAAAATGATGCTTTCTTGCTATTGCTAGAGCTGGTTTTAAAGCCATGAGGTCAACTAAGCCTGAGAGGCTGTCCCTAGTATAGTTATGTCACTATACTAGGCTCCGAGTAGACATTTTTAAACTTTAGAAAATTAATGTGAGAAAGTAAATTATGAGGTAGTTTGAAGATGCTTTGTTATGAGAAGACTAAACTATTTAAAAATGTCAATAATTTTAAACATTTGATGTCTGCCCATGCCACAGAAGTAGAATGTGTGCTTTCGATTTAATGTACATTTGATTATGTGAATTTATAAACATTATGTATATGTATGCATTATGTATTCTACAATTTATAATATAATTACACTATAAAATATAACTCACATGTAGTAATTTTACATATACTGTACATTAGGCTATAGTTTGATAGACATGTGTATGTGTTTGTTCACACATTCTACACATAATCTACAATTAGATTTTAGCATCGGTATTAGAAACAGTCACTTGAAATATAATTCAGTATGATTATAGTATTCTCTGAGAGCGTTTCAGCTCCTGCTAGTAATCATTTTCTGTCAACATAGTTTTATCTCTAAATACCTGAAATTTGTGGGAATTTAAATGGAAATAAAAACATCCATTCTATCTTTTTTGAAGAGTCGACTTCAGGCACAACTGCAGTTTCCTGCATTGCGAGTGCAGGATTTGAGTACAACTTAAGCAGTGCCCTTGCAGATGGGAGGAGAGCTGAAAAGCAGGGAACACACACTGTGAGCAGACTGCTTGAGGCCACGAGGAAGATTTACTATTCACCTGTGTGCCTGGGGAAAGCTCTGCAGTCCCTCTCAACATCCACTTCTTCACGATAAAGGTGAGAGCAATTCCTGGAGCGTCTCAGTGATTCAAGGTCAATCAATACTTAGTGTTTCCTTAACGGCTGGATTATACAACAGTCCTCACTTCTTCCAGGGTATACCTTTCATGCTCTCGACTACCGGGGACCAACTTGTCCATGAATATTAAACGGAAAATTCCAGGAATTTACACTTTATAAACCATCTGTTGTCATTGTTCCTTCTTTGAGAAAGGTCACTGTCAGCCTTGGAAATTGCTATGTACATCAGGCTGGCCTTGAACATATGATTCAGCCTCTGCCTGCAGAGTACTAGGATTACAGGTGTACATCACTATGACCAGTGGGTATATAAGCTATTAAGCATATGTTACTCCTAGTAACACAATTCTATCTTTCCTAGTCCCTCTTTATCATGGGATATGAGTCACCCTCAGCTTTTAGTTTCTTTCTAGGTGGTTCAAATGATCAGAATGGCTATTGCTAGTAAGTAACCCTTAGTTTATTATCATTGCTCTAAAACAGAAGAGCAGCAAGGCGAAGGAAGTAAGTGCTGGGCTATGGAAATACACAGCCCACAGACTTTGGCCATATTCATGGTTCCAAGGATCCCCAGAGTGACCTCAGAAGAGAGCGCCTGTGAATAAACAAATGACTGTTAAAAAACTTTTTTTTTAATCCTCTTTCTGTCAGTGCTGGGGTTACAGGCATGTGCCACCATTTTGCTCCTGAAATGTTATTTTAAAAAAATGAACTCATAAAAATGGTTGGAGTGATTTTTCTCTTTTAAATTTTTTTCCAACAGAGCATTTTTATTGTTTATTTGAGAATTTAACACATTGAACCCAGATCACACTTGCTTCTCTGTCTTCCAAGTTTAGCCTCTCAACCTTGTGGTATACACCCAATAAACAAAAAAAAGATGAAGAAAACAAAAGTCCATTTTGTGTTGCCCACTGGAGCATGGTCACACTCCCAGTGATTAGCCCCTTAAAGAAAACCGAGTCCTTCCCAACCCTACCCCTGCCTGAAGCCATCAGTGGTGGAGATCTACACTTCAGCATCCCTATCACAATTTTTAAGAGTTCTTTTCAATGGCTTCATTTTGAGGCTGTTTCTTTTATTTTTGGAGTGGGGTGGGGGTTTGTCACAGAAGCCTTCGATATCTCTCATTCTCAACTGTGTGTCTGACATCATCGATACCACTGCAAAAGAAGCTTTCTTGCCCTTTTTAGTCAGTGGGAGCATGGAGGACCATGAACTTCCACATTGTTTCTGGGCTCAAAATGGACCATGGACATCAGCATGGCATCCGAACAGCACGGACCTCAGCATGGTTTCCACTGATGGCACAGGCTATGGACATCAACATGACCTCTGGTAGCAAAATGCACCAAGGACACCAGCAAGGTCCCCTGCAGCAGCATGGCCCACACATATCTATGTCGCCCTGGGTGGGCATCACAAAGCACTAGCATCAAGATGACACGAGGTGGCAGTGCCGGCCACATGTGTCAACATGGCCTCTAGTGGTAGCACAGATCTTGAATATCCACCTGGCCTCCTGTTGCGGTATGGTTCTGGGACACCGACATGGCCTCCAGCATGGACCACAGGCACCAGCATGTCCTCTAGCTGTAGCACAGACCATGGACACCAACTTGGCCTCGGGGGGTAGCACAGACTAAGTTTTTTGAGAAGATCCAATGCAGTCTTCATCTCTAACGTCCTGTTGTTCCTCAGAATCAGGATAGCTGTGTGTCTGCAAGCTCCAGGCTGGTGTATCCCACCCTGCATCAGCACATTCCCCTGTCCACATTTACTGCAGCCTTCTCCCACACCTGTCACCGAGCTCCAGTATCTAGTTCAGCTTCTACACTGGTGCATACCTCTATGTTTCCCACCTCTCCATCACATATCCACTTGTTGTAGTGGCATTGGAAACTCCAGGATGTCATAAAGTACAGTTTTAGTTCTAACAGCTTTACATGCAAATACTCCTTGCAACAAATCCTTGGTCTGATTCAAGGTTTCTGGTTTCTGAAGCACCACAAACCCTGGCTCATTCGTTTTGTACATTCCGCTGTTGCTCAGAGTCAGGGTGATCTTGTGGCTGGACAGGGCAGCAGGGGCAAAACCTACAAACTCCAGTCCACAGCACACCTCCACATGCTTGATGTAGAACCTGTGCTCCCCTTCTTCCCACAGGGTGAGCAGCAATGGAGATCCCAGCAGCTTCATGCTGTGGTTAAGCTTTTAGGCTGAGGACAGGCCATATTCCACAAAGCCACGTTCTTTGTGTGCTGTGGCTGCACCCCCACATTGCCTTGTCTGTCATTCTGCGCCGCCCCCCGCAATGGTCTGCTCCGCCATCTTTCCTTCCAAATTCATGAGTCCCTGCCATTTTTTTTAGTTATTCCAGGGACACTCTGGCTTTGCACACTCCTTCTCCTTCCATGGGACTCTCAGGCTTCTGAAAGTTGTTCTATAGTCCTGCATCAAGTGCCCAATGCCACTGCCATCTTCAGTCACAGCCATGTTTCTGGATGGTGGAGTCTGGGTTGTGCAGCTCAGTTTTCCTCTTGAAAGCATTATGCTCTCTTTTGTTTTTGCTTTTCCTTCACTTATAGAGACTCTAGTGTGGTGATATATTGCTTATGACTTATATAACATACTGGAGATCAAAACGCAAAGCAGCCATACTAGTTAACCATAGAAGCCAGACACGCACTTTTAATGCCAGGACTCAGGATTAAGAGATAGATGGATCTCTGAGTCCAAGACCACTCTGGGCTACAGGAGAGTAAATCAGAGCTCACGGCTTTAATCCTAGGAATATATATATGTATATATATATACATATATATGTATATATATAATATTCAGATATTATATATATATAATATTTAAATAATATATAATATATATGCATATATGTATATATATTATTTAAATATTATATATATAATATTCAGATATTCAGATTCAATCTGAGAGTTAGACTTTAGCCATGCTAAGGAGAGCATAGCAGTCTGAGTGAATGTGAGGAGCAGTGAAGTAGGGAGCAGTTTGAGGATCGCCCCTTTGTTCTGTGCTGAGCTAGAGGTAAGAGCTTGTGGCTGGTTGCTTTGCTTCTTCGATCTTCAGTTTGAAGCTTGATGCCCAGTATGTGTCTCTGGGTCTTTTATTTTTTTCATGCTATACTCTAGAGCTATTAAACCCAGGGCTCCTGGTGATCATATTACTTGTATTACTAGGTTACAGAGACCCCAGTATTTCCACAAATAGTTCAGCCCTGCTGGGCAGTGGTCTATGGTGTTCTTGGAAGCCTTCTGATACTCATTTTCCTCTCTAGAGCTTGGCCCTCTATGGCCAAAGTGGTAAGGGAGAATCTGGGTGTCCCCTAGCTTCTTTGGGTCCACCTCCTACACACCTCTCCCTAAAACCTCTCCTAAAACCTTTCCTTTTTTTTTTTTTTTTTTTTTTTTTTATAAGAAGGCTCTTCCAGGAGACTCCCTACATATCATATTTGATCCTCCAAGGCCAACTGTTAGAGGTGAGAATATAGTAAAACCTTGTGACTAAAATCCAAATAGGGCTTGCCCACTAGCCTCTGGCTATGAGCAATGTGTACATGAATCAGTATAAAAGAATAGGTCCCAAGTATAGATTAGATACACAGAACTTTAGCCACAATGTAATGACGTTTAGCTAGTGAACCTCTGACCTTGTACAAATCTGCCTGCTCCTTGGCATATTGAAGGATTACCAGCTGTTTCCTACATGCCATTTGGCTGATATCTTCCAACTGCCAGGTTCTAGGAAACTTCTTCTTTCTGCTCTGATTACTTTGCAGACTCAGACCAAATGTACCATCACCAGTCTCAAGCAGAAATAGAGTCTGCCTCTCTCATTTACTTTCTTATCCCAGAATCCTGGACCAAACATGAAACCAGCCTGTATGAAGTTTCACAAGGGTTTTCCTGCCTCTAGCTTCCAGTTTCTGAACAATAGACAGCACATAATTGTATTATAGACCATGGTCAGAATGCTGGCCACCATCATCAGTGGACATCTCTATGTAAAATGTTGAAGGAGAGTTTTTCATTGGGTTCTTTGTAGTAACATTTAATATTGGCCTGTTGATTCTAGTGAGCTAAAACCAGTTTTAATATTATAATACCAATTTAATATTATTATAATTTAATATATAAAGGAAATACAGAGATAGTTATGAACATAAGGAATTAGGTCTGTCCCTCTCTGCTCTCCTAGAAAAGGCAGAACTACTCCTATAAGACAGCAAGATGAGGATGCTTTCTGGCCTGCATTGTCTGTCACTACTCTTTTCTAGGAGGAAAAATTTATTTACTACTTGGGTATGAATAAACTGAAGAAGACTTTACCTTTGCTAGGCAAAGCCTAAAAGGAAAGCTGAGTTGCAGGCATGTGCAGCAATTTTAAATTAGGCTATATGTATCCACCAGATCTATTTACTCTCATTGTCCTGGAATTTAGTTTCTTATTCATAGCTTCATCATTTAGGCTTTGTTGCACGCTTCAGTCATATAACTGATTGCCTCATTAGCCCAAGTTTGGGGCTCACCATAAACTTGGCATGCTTAATGAATATTTCTTTATGTGCTGTCAGTAAAAATGTGGATCAGATTATATCTCTGGTTTTAATGGCTCCCTATTAATGAAGTCAATCATTGGAATATTCAAGCACATAAAAAATTCTTTTATTTTTACTACCATTCTGAATATGTGTTTTTCACTTATTTGTGAAAAAGTATTATGAGAAATTGTATCAACTACCATGCTAGATTTAAGTTAATTGAACCAGTGAATGATGCAAAGTAATAAAAGCAATTTAGTTTCTCGTCATTTTTGTTTTGAAATTTTAGGTATCTATTATGGCTACTATATTCTGCTCCAAGTGTTACATAGCCCACTTAGAAACACCTCAAGAAAGACAGTTGTTTAGAGTGTTTGGCATCCATTTCATATTCTTACTTGATACTGTAAATATAATTGCCTAGTTCTACTCTTCTGACAGCTCTTTGTTAATGTTATTAGTAAACAAAAAAAAATACTGGATTAAGTGTTGTGGGCATTCTTCCCACCAGTCTAGTCCCAGAGCTGCATTAGCTCCAAATGAACACTCAAACACTATAATTATCACGAAACTGTTGGCCATTGACTAGGGCTTCTTATTGGCCAGCTCTGTATTAATTATTAACCAACTTCTATCAATCTAATTATCTCCACATGGTCTTATCTTACCAGAGAGAGGGTCCAAACCTCTTACTTACTCTTCTCAGATACTACATCTCGACTGCCCTCTGCCTTCTCTTCCCAGAATCCTCATTGTCTCCTAGTCCCACCTATCATCCTGCTTCATTGGCCACAGTGCTTTATTTATCAACCAATAAGAGAAATGTATGTACAGAAGATATCCCCATCAATTAAGCAACCAAAGTCTCAAAATTAAAACTCCAGGAATATTTGGACTTGGAGATTTTAACACATTTTACAATTTTTTTTACTCTAACGGTTTCTGCAGATAGTTATTGTGTACACTACAGTAATTAAACATGTATACACAGTATATGATAACCAAATAAGGGTGTTAAGTAGAACTGTCTCTTCAACCATTAACTATGTTTATGTGCTGGAAAATTCACACTCTTCCAGTCATTAAACATTTTTTAAGTTACAGTTGTTTGTGTGTGTGTGTGTGTGTGTGTGTGTGTGTCCCCTAATTAATGTTTATATTGTGGTAAATGCCATGGCCAAAAAATTATGTGAATAGAAGTGTTTATTTAAGGTTATACGTTCACATCACAATATATCACTAACAGAAGCAATGGCATAAAGTCAAATAAGGCAGAAATCTGGAGGCCAGAATGCATGTGGAATTCTCAGTCTAATTTCTTCTAACATACAGGACCACTAGCCCAAGCATGACACCATCCACAATGGGCTGGGCCCTCCCACATCAATCATCAGTAAAGAAAATGGACCACAGGCTTGCACTCAGGCCAATTTTGGGAGGGGGGTATTTTCTTAATTCAGGTTTTCTCCTCTAAAATGATGTAACTTTTGTTAAAACTATGCTAACTTGTGACATAAAGGTATTTAGTATAATATATATGTAAGAGTAACAATTAAAGAGCATGTATGAATTTGAGAATAAGTGGGGAACACATTGAATTGGGGGATGAGGGAGGGATAAAAATGATATAAATATAATACTCCATCCTAATGTATGAAATTGTCACAAAAGAGAATTCCACAACAATCAATTAGCTATGTGCAATTCACCATTAAATACACCATATAGTTTATTATTTTTCAAGTTATTTGATATGTATTCTTTACATTTATATACTTTATAGAAGCATATACACATAAGTTTATGGTTTTGGGGGCCACTAGTTGTTAAACATTTGCTAATATTCATTAGGAATGCAGAAAGCTTCTGATATTCATCAAATGTTTTTAGAATAGCATAGAGTTTGTTCATAGTCGTTATGCTGAGCACAAAGTTGTAGACATCTCAAGGAATTAAAATGCCAACCCAGCAGGAAGATTGAGTGAGGGAAAAAATAGAGAACA
This sequence comes from Cricetiscus sungorus, assembly GCA_030556225.1. Taxonomy (NCBI): domain Eukaryota; kingdom Metazoa; phylum Chordata; class Mammalia; order Rodentia; family Cricetidae; genus Cricetiscus; species Cricetiscus sungorus. Next base: position 39,579,098 of record JANBXA010000031.1, read on the forward strand.
AGAAAAGAGATGCCATAATAGAGGGAACAATTAGAGGGTTTAAGAGAGACCTGGTTTTAGGGAAATGCCCATAAATCTACAAGAATGACCCCAACTAACAATCTCAGCAATAGTGGAGAGGCTATCTCAAATGCCCTTCCCTGACAATGAGATTGATGACTAACTTATATGCCATCCTAAAGCCCTCATCTAGTAGCTCATGGAAGCAGAAGCAGACACCCACAGCTACACACTGAGCCAAACTCCTGGAATCCAGTTGTAGACAGGGAGGAGTAATGAGCAAAGGGGTCAAACAGACTGGAGAAACCCACAGAAACTGCTGACCTGAACAAGGGGAAGCTCATGCACCCCAGTCTGATAGCTGGGAAACCAGGATAGGACCCACCCAGATTCCCTGAATGTGGTGTTAGTTCCGAGGACTGAGCAATCTATGGAGCCTCTGATAGTGAATCAGTATTTATCTCTAGTATAGGAATGGACTTTGGGAGCCCATTCCACATAGAGTGATACTCTCTCAGCCTAGACACATGGGTGAAGGCCTGGGTCCTGCTCCAAATGATATGACAGAATTTGTTTATATATATATGTATATATTTGGGTTTTTTTCTCATTTTACATATTGATCCCAGATCTCTCTCCCTCCCTCCCTCTCATGCTCCCCGACACACCTCCCATCCCACCCCCCCTCACTACACAGGAAGGATGATGCCTTCCAAGAGAGATCATCAATATTTGGATATGACAGATTTTGAAGACTCCCCATGGAAGACCTCACCCTCCCTGGGGAGCATAGAGGGGATGAAATGGGGGTTGGTGGGGGGAACAGAGGTGATGGGAGATATTATTCTGTAAATATGTTTCTCATATTGGTTAATTAATAAAGCCCTGTTGGCCAATAGGAAACTAGATAGTCAGGTCTAGGAGACAAGGAGGAAAGAGGAAGTAGTTCGGAGGAGTCAAGATGTAGACTGGGGAGGAAGGAAGACGCCGACCTCGGCTCCCCGATAAGATGACCACATGGAAATACTTAGATAAGTAGAAATGGGTTAATAATTAAGACAGAGCTAGCCCATAAACAATAATGGTAACTGGCCAACAGGATTGTATCATATACAGAATCTCTGAGTGTTATTGGGGGCCGGCGCGCCAGACCAGCAGTGGGAGGGCTGGCGGGCTGGCGGAAAACAACAAGCTACACAGAGGAGAATAAGAGGGTGTGGGACCTGGGTTTGACATGTAACACAAGCTTGTTTCAAATTTAAATAGAAAATTATATTTTAAAAAGCCAACCCAGGAAATACTTTGAAAAATGGTATGTACAGCCAAAACATACAGGAAATGCAATAGATTTGGTCAGAAATATAAACTATTGTTAGAATGCATTGTATATATTCTCAGACATAAAGAAAGTTTTTACTGAAAAGTAACAATAAGAATCAGTGTTTATCATAGTGCGTTGTGCATAGTAAATGATCAATGTCTGTCTTTGTTTAATGTATGCTAAAGATAAATCTGCCATCAAAATCAAATAATTTAAAATTACTATCCCCGGGGAGAAACTACCAGGGTTGGGCAATGAAGTGCTCCACTAATACCGTGGTGAAGTTATTGCCAATGACAGGAGAGAGCTCCCTGAGACATGTGGCATCAACAGACGTTCTTCAGTCTAAGTATCCTAAATAGTTTCCTTAAAGGAAAATGCTCAGGAGAAAGATTGAAAAGACCATATAACCTACTCTTTCATTCCAGTTACACTGAAAGTGAAACTTCCACACCTTTCTGGGTTCTCAGTGTTGTGTGATTCAGAATATCCCATGGTCTCACTTAAGCACAGTTTACATGCTTAAGATTAACGTCTAAGCTGGGGTGGGGGTTCTTTCCTGTAGTACCAGCTCTCAGAAGATGGAGCTGGAGGATGAGGCGTTTGCTGCCATTCTCAACTACATGAGTTTGCTGTGAGCCTACGCAAAAAGAAACCCTCAAAAATGTTTTTCTCATAAAAGATTCAACACTACTTATTTAGTAAATTTTATTGTGAATATGTTTCTATTTTGATGAATATCCTTCCAAATTCTTTTGGTCCTTCATGGAAGAGTCACACACTACATAGATGCAGTATCAAAATAAGTAAGTAATAATCTCTGAAAACCCTTCTTACTTAATGAGCACAACTTTAAAATATGCAGAAACAGTTCAATATTAGAATACCCAAACTACCTGAGATCTACATCCACTTTATAATACATATTTATACACACACACACACACACACACCTCAATGCATACATCCATGATATCTCCATTCCCCCCTCTTGCTTGCAAAGAAAACTGAATCCAGCAAGTAGGACTGAATGTTTTCTCCAATGTGCTTGGGACAATTTGTCTAGGAATTATGAAATAGGAGATGGTATAAGCTACAGGTTGGCACACAGACTCTTCCTCCATGTGAAAAAACGTTTCCATATATTATTTTTGAACATTATTTATTTATTTTGTATGTGTCCTGTGTGTGTACACCTGTGCATATATCCTTGAGTGAGGATATATGTGGAAAACAGAGGAGGACGCTGGATATCCTGATCGTCCATTCTCTGCCTTATTTCCTTGAGATAGGGAAGCAACTGTTACTGAATCTAGAGCTCACTGGTTTTTGGCTGGTCTGGCTAGTCAATGAGTCTCGTAGAGCTTTTCTGTCTTCCCACCCCCAGCAAAGGTTACAGACACATGCTGCCATAACCTGCTATTACACAAGTGTTGGCATTCGAACTCAGTCTTCATGCTCCCACAACAAGTGCTCTGATCCACTGAGCCATCTTCCTAGCCCAGGAGGGGCCTATTTTATCCAGGTGTGAAAACCAATCCTACTGCCTTTTGTGTGATTGGTGTGATTTTTCTTGTTATTGGCTAATATCAACCTTCAATTCTTGTATTATTTTTAATGATTTCTACCTAAACCAAGATGTAAATAGGCGTTGCCTTTAGAAGTTAGTTATATTTATCCTGAGCTTTTACCCTTTGGACTTTCTTGTGAATATAAATGTTTTCTGTGCTCGCCCTCATTATTTGCTTATCTTTTCAAATTGTACATGTGACTTCTCTATGCTACTATGCCACTGATAAATATGGTCATGTTATAGTACTTCCCAAAGGGCCCATGCACCCTGAATTAAAATTCCAGAAGCTGGACCTCCTCAACTACTTTATTACCTCAAGGTCTGGATACATTTTGTGAAAATAAAGAATATAAATAATTGCCATGGTATTTCTCCAAGACAGTTGGAGGGATAAAACAAGAATATATGAGAAAGCAATCTTTGAATACCACATAAATTAATGGGATTATTATAACTAACACTGTATACGGGCTCTTAATAATAAATTAGTATTACTCTTCAATTCCCCACTCACCTATTTTGAGTTCTCATTTACTACTTTATTGCAGAAGTGATTTGTGTTTATCTTTGAAATCAAGCACATTGTGCATTTCCAGTGACAGGAAATGTGGAGCTAAAACTATGCTCTGCCCTTACTGACCCATTTATTCATATACAATGCCAATTAAACCAAATGCACAGATGACAAAAAACCCACACACAAACTCAATAAAGAACAGAAAGTTTACTAGGAGGCCTCTAGGACCCTACTCCAAATTCATTTCTGCTCTATTATTAGTTTTACTGACAGATCTGTTTGTTTTTAAAACTTTCATTTTCTCTATTCACTTTTTTTTTTTCTGGTTTGCTTGCAAGTTTCTTGCTGAGTATTTAACATGCTCCTGCTTCCTGCTACCACATAGTGCCAAAAAGATGCTATCTGTGTGAAAGTGAAGGGATAACAGGGTTAATGGTAAGTTTTAACGTGAATTAAGGTCTCCTAGTCCTGACTATAGACACATGAAAATGAAGATAAAAACATAGGTGGAAAACTTAGTCTTCTGGAAGTTTCCAAAGTTTATTCGAGGTACTTGTGTGGGATACATTTGCTTATAGATCTTCTCATAGCCCTCCACATTTCTGATGCCTAGTCAACCAGGAGATCTGAATGAGGAAGTCTTCCTCACTATGACTTTTATTGGGTGACCTACATTTGTCAATGAACAGTCATGGGGATTCCATCGTAAGTCACTCATGAACCAACTGTCCTTACTTTTCTATAGATATCTCAGGCACAAAGCTAATTGGCTATTCCTGATAGAATACCTGTTAAGGAGACTAACCCTGATCATTCAACCCATGATAAGTTGTCAGTTTTGCAGAGTTAGTTCTATGTAATTGTTTTGCTAAGACACCATGGAACTTTCCCCTGCCTTTAATATTACCAACTCCATGAAAGAGGCTACCACAAGAGCCTCTTCAAAAAAAATAAACCATTCATTTAGTTTATGTGCCACAGCGGACTACAGAAGACAACCGTGTGTGTCATGGGGCTTGAACTCAGGTTGTCAGTCTTGACAGAAGGAGACTTATTTTAGCATGCTATGACAGGAAAAAGTATCAACAAGATGTGTCTTAAAATGCCATCATGTTCTGTGATTGGTACTAACAATGCTAGAATGACAAAACTGATTGTGAAGTACTTGAAATCTGGAATACTTGAAATCTGAGTCTAATCAAAGGTGCAAGAGGTTCAAACAAACTTGAACACAAGTGGCTAAAAGGAATTTAATTAATTACAAGTTGTTCAAAATGTGACAACAGTGTTTCCTATTTAAGTGTCAGAGATAGAAGACCAAATGAGGAATAGAAACTCAGATGGAGACAGACAGGTCCCTATGCCTTCTGGCCCCCAATGTCTGCAAAACATCCTGCTTGTTGCCATGCTAATATGGATGGGTCACCTAGACAGTAGGTGATCCTTTCAACTGATAAGTGGAGGAATCATTCTGTGAACAGTGATTTTCTAAGTACTCCTTTAGAGTACTGATAGGAAATATACACTATATGCTCTCTCTTATTTATTTCCCCTAGAAGCAGCTGAGAATCTCTTCATTCCCCTCTTTACTATTCTTAAGTTAGACCTTATTCTTGGAAGGTACCCTGGTTTGGGTAAAAAATAGAGGACAGATGTCTGCATGGGGTTAATCAATGTAACAGAATCTAAGGGTAAGAGATAGATTTTCAATAAACCATGTATACATATTAAATATTATCAGTTATGTTTTGGCTTGACTAATTGCTTTCACTTGTGTTCCTTGGAATTGATACTAAGAAAAAAATGTAACCAATTTTTTATAGCATATATTCTGGCTGAGATTAGAAAAATATATCTACTTAGGACACAGGCATACTTTTGTTTTCCAGGTCTTTGTTTGAGCCAAGATTTATCTAGACAGACTGCCCATTCTGGTTTTTAAATCACATTTTTCACGCCTCAGCAACTGAAGAGCATAGCCTTACCTTTATAAAAAACAAAACAAAACAAAAAATTAAAGAATCTGAAAGGATACCTATATTGTTTTATGAGCTTCTATATGTGGCTTCTATTGAAATGTTTCACGCTTTCATGTACATGCATGCATACATATCAGTCTAAAGAACTGATGCATGTTTATCACTCACACATTAGCCACTGAATGTGTTTGTCGTACATTTTAACTACACATTCTGAAGCTGGATTGGCATTTAAATGAATGCTTAGATCACTGGTCTTTTAAGAAGCATTTTCCTCTGGTGAATGGGTTAAAGTAGGACTGTCAGATTGAATATAATTAGCACCGCTGATATGCAAAGAATTGCTCTGTCAGGAAATGTCACTGTCATTGGGTACTGTTCCTTGTCTGTATTCAATTTTCTGTCTGGCTTGGAAAATTTTAATCACAGGTTGGAATTCACATGTAAAATTTTAACCACTTTTCATAAAAATACCTTATTTCATTTTGCTCTCATAATCTTTGGTTGCCATAAAATAAGATACTAAACACATCTTATTTTTTTAACTTTCATTGCATTTTTTTTTTGGTCCTTTGAAGACAGATGATCATAGTTCATCTTTCTACCTGGCACTTTCAAATTTTTAATGGGAGTTTAAATTTCATTGAGAATTACAGAGAAAAAGGGGTAGTGGTCTACCGAGGTTGCATTACTGCTCAGTTTCTTCAAGAAGAGGCTTCCTCAGTGTCTCAAGAACATCAACTCATGTTGCACTTCCAAATTCATGTTCACCAAGTGCAAGTCTTGATTTATGGGCACTTGTCCACCAGACTCAGAGGAAGTCAAATGCTTTAACTGCATAATATATTTGAGTGTAAATATGCAGAGTCCTCACAGCAGTTTGAAATCTTGAGGGCAGATGTGCTGTTTTAGTTTCTTCCATTTGGAGTATATAATTTTGGAAAAGGAGAGAAGTAGTATTTGAAATGTCAGTTTCATGATACAAGAAGAAAGAGAGATGGAGGGAGTGAAGGAGGGAGGGAGGAAGAAAGAGAGTGGGGGGATCCATTATTGGGTTCATATGTCAAAATGAAGGTCTCTTAACAAGCAACTGTACATGGATTAGGAATTCTTTGAGAAGCCCTGTAGTCAGAGGGACTTTAAAGAAAAGTTTAAGGTCTGAGAGAGATTGTAAATTTCAAACTGTAAAATACTAAGGAGCAGAAACAAATGGGACAATGCTGATACTTTACAGTTTTCGAAGGAATCATCTGGGAATGTGGGTGGGATATTATTTGTGGTCTTATATGTTTATAAAGCAATGTGCAGAGACTGGGTAATAAATAAACAATTTTTTTAATGAAACATAAAGTGACATACTTGACTGGAATATAGCAAGAGGAGGCACAGCTGACCTAAAGGAAGTCATTTTGAATGACAGGAGATGGAGGAGAACAGCATCTTGCCTTGAAGCCACTATGAGGTTGCAAGTAGAGATGTAGAAGCTGCATCTTTGTGGGAGAAAATAATCATATGTCCATTGACTATCCTGGGTGCAAGGTAGTCAACTTCTACAAATCTATCATATTGTAGAGAGAGCTGGACTTTCCTCAGCAAGAGTTACTGTGGTCAGGAGGAGGTTATGGGCAATTATAATTTTGTAAAGGTCATAGAGGAGCATATACTAGTGAGGGATAAAATGAAACTTTAACATTTGTTATGTTTCTATTTGTCCTCTTGTCAATTTAGTTTCTTAGAAGAGTTAAAAATTTAATCAGAGGGAATGTGATGTGGAATATTCTTTTAACTAGGAAAAGACATGTTACTTTTGTTTATGCAGCAGCATATTACTTTAGCTGTATAAAGGTGTGTTACTTTTGTTTATGTTGCATTTGTTTAACAATGTAAGGATTCATGTTTAGTTATGTAAAGACATGTTGCATCTGTTTCACCTTGCCTACCTAAGGCACCTGAATGGTTTAACAAAGAGTTAACAGTCAATAGCTAGTCAGAAGAGGGATATGTGGAACTGGCAGGCAGAGAGAATAAATATGAGGAGAAATCTAGGCTTAAAAGGAAGGGAAGGAAGACTGAAAGGAGGAGGAGGAGGAGAGAAGGAGGGAGAGGCTAGGAGCAAGAAGCCAGTCAGACACAGAGACAACAAGAAAGAAAAGAAAAAAGTCCCAAGGTAGATAAAGCAAAACAGGTTAATTTAAATTAAAAGAGCTAGCCAGAATCATGCCAAAGTTAGGCTGAGCATTCAGAAATAAAACTAAGTCACTGTGTCATGATTTGATAGCTGGTTAGTATCCTGAAGGAAAAATCCTGGTACAGGGTATTCATGCATTAATTCTGATAAACAGGAAAGTTAATTGAAGATTGGGTTGGAAAACACAATCTTTGACATAGCAGTGATCACTACTGACTCCAGCAACACAAGCCATTTGTTACACACTAAGTTTCTCTCCTGGCTATTTAATACTTCTGCCAGCAGTCTTTCTTATTAGTTATTAGTTATTTTTGTGTGTAAGAAACCTCTCTCTCTCTCTCTCTCTCTCTCTCTCTCTCTCTCTCTCTCTCTCTCTCTCTCTCTCTTCACACACACACACACACACACACACACACACACACAGACATACACGTATTTGCCTATGCTCAGGCACATGCATGTCTTGGTTTGCATGTGAATGTCAGAAGGTAACCTTGGGTGCCAGTCCTCTTCTTCTGGCTTGTTAGAGGCAGGTTCTATTGTTGTTTATCACTGTGTAAACCTGTAGGTCTAGGAGAATCTGGGATTCTCATGTCTGCCCACCTTCTCATTTTGGGCACACTTGACCACAGATACAGGCACTCCTATCTGGCTTTTGGGGATCAAAGCTTTAGGTCTCATGCTCATACAGTCTGTGCTTTATCTGTGGAGCCATCTCCATGTGCTACCACTTTTTAGAGTTTGAGAGTCAATTCATACAATACTATAGTGTTTTCTCAGCTATACAGCCTCTGCGTGGAATATTCAGGGACACTCTGGTGAGTGAGTCTGCTAACTGGATGGGCAAAAATCTAACCTGTCCTGGATAAAGCAAGACATATTGTCAGAATTTCATAAATAAGTTAGGCAAACTTATTTGAATGTTATATGAATATTTGAATAGCATTCAAATATCATTTGAATATTATATGACTACTTTTGATCTGAGGTCATGCTAACTGAAATAAGCAAGGCATTTTAGGAAGTACTGTACAATCTATCTTGAAATTCTAGAGAAATTAGTAAACTAGAACCCATCAAAAGGGAGGAAGGGGTCCTGCCTGCTTGCTCTCTCATTGAGGTGAAGACTCTTATTCAGTGCCATCCCACTGGCCTGCTTACCTTGACCCTACTGCTTCCTGACCAATCTGTCCCTGCTCTCATTTTAGCTCTCTACTTGCCAGATTAGCTTTGTGTCTTCAGTTCACTTTGCCATGCTATTTTAAGACATGTTTCTCTTCTGTTAAATACCTCAAGGAGTGGCACCGATGCATACCCACTACCTCACCACTAAAGACAGCTGGGGAAGGTTCCACAAACCATTAAGTGTATAGTAAGAGGGGGAAAGCAGAAATAGCACCTTTGCCTTCTGTTTATAACTATTTTAAAAAGTAGGTGGGAACCGTAGGAGTAGGAGGGTGGGACTGACAAATTCCTGTGACATCATAGATAGAGATGGGGAACTGCTTTGAAGTGGAAGAGGCAGGGTCCAAAAGAAGATCCACAGCAACCTCCAGAGAGACATTTTTGAAAGCGTGTGCATGGGGTTGAAGTACATTTGAACACTCCTCCCACAAGGGGGAAGAAAAGCATGGAGAAGGTATCTCTGAGAATGTGACCAAGACTTGACAGCAGGCTGAGAGTGAAGGAACTACTCACGAGGAGCCAGGAAGAAAGTGTTCCTACCTCAGGATCAAGAGCTCTTGGCTCTCCCCTCATTTCCCCTCTCCCAGTACAGGGCTTTCTGCAGGCACTGATCTCCCTGACAGGGCAAACCAGTTACACCTGGTCTCTTCTCCAAGTTTTCTTGACTTAAACTCACATTTCAGAAAGAACAGAATGAGAGCATATCTGGCCAGACTTTTACTGGTTCTCTTTCCAGCCCCTGAAGTATCATTTTCAAGCAATACTCTGTACTATGGGCTTAAAGAGCTGTATATTGTCTAAGACCACTGTTTTTTTTTTCTAAAACTTTCTTACATTCCCTTACAGCCTGTCTACATTTCACACCCATCTTTCTCCTCTATAGAAGGAGTGTGGAGGACCCAGCAACGCTGGGCTTGTGGGCTATCACACTCCTGTGGTTGTTAAAAAGCTTCACATTTTCTTCCTCTCCTTAATATGCCACAATTAGTTTATTCTAAAACATGAACTCAGCAGACAAAAACTTCCCTTTACTTTCACTTGTTGATATAAGAAAAAAATTAGAAAGTAAATAATTCCAATGGTATAATTTTAATACTCATGAGAAGATTTGAATAAAGAGATTAAATAATGCCCAAATTTCAGTTTGGGGTTAAGTTCAACAAATTGTCAACCAGAATATACCAATCACACAACAGCTTTAAAAATGACAAAATAATACACATTGCCACTATGATATAGTTTTTAAAATGACCAGTTTCAACACCAACACTAAACATATATATATATATATGTTTATATATATAGTGAGAGAGAGAGAGAGAGAGAGAGAGAGAGAGAGAGAGACTCATACAAGAGAAGGAAAATTAAGTAAGTAAAAATTCATTCTAAGGCCTCTAGATGCTGGATATAGAATTAAATCAGCTGGTATTAATACTCTTAAATCAAAACAAAACAAACATGGTCTTAATGAGTGAGCAGACAGTAATAAAAATGTAAAATAACTGAAAATTAGAGTAGAAAAATCATTGCAATAACTCTACATAAGATTAGATGGAGCAGAAAGATCAACAATGTATTGATATAAATTGTAGTTTAAATATAAGAAATATAATTTTAAAACATGAACAAAGTACAGATATTTGGAATGATCTCAGTTGGTTCAAAGTATATGTAGTTAAGGCTCCAGAAGATAAGAGACAGGGAAAGAAAAAGAGATGATATGTTTGAACAAATTATAGATGAAACATTCCCTATTTGGTCAAAAGAAATCCCATACACATTAATTAGCATCAAAGAATCCCAAGTAGCAGAAAAAGAAAAGTTTCATGGAAAGGGACAAGGGAGGATGAGGGAGAAAGAGAGAACATGAAGGATGAAAACAATAAGAGGGAAATGATACATACAAAGGAACTATTGTAGATTTCACTGTTTGCTTATCAGGAACAAAATTACTATGAAATCGCACCTGGTATTGACCGTTTCCATGGTATGGATGTACCATGTTCTAATTTTAGTTTATGAGGAACTTCCACAAAGATTTTCATGGTGTCTATACTACTTTACATTCCTACCAGGAATGCATAATGCATATCTTCTGTTCCCTACATACCCACTGTCTTTCTTAGTTAGGGTTTCTATTGTTGTGAAGAGACACCATAGCCATGGCAATTACTATAAAAAATAATTTAATTGGGGTGGCTCACTTATTTCAGAGGTTTAGTTCATTATCACTATGGCGATAAGCATGGTGTTGTGCAGGCAGACATAGCTGAGAGTCCTACATCTCAAAGGCAACAGGAAGTCAACTGAGACACTAGGTAGTATTCTGAGCATAGGAAAGCTCAAAGTGTGCCCCCACAGTGACACACTTCCTCTAAGAAGGTGAGACCCATTCCAACAAAGATACACCTCCTAATAGTGCCACTCCTGAGATTATGGGAACAATTATATTCAAATCACCACATTCCACTCCCTGGCCCCCATAAACTTGTAACAATATCATAATGGAAAATGCATTTAGTCTGATTTCAAAAGTCCCCACAATCTCATTCATAATTTCAGTTTAATGAATGTTTTCAAGTCCAAAGTTCTAGGTCTCTTCTGAGATTCATGCAATCCTTAACTGCAATCTCCAGTAAAAATCAAAATAAAAAAGCAGATTACATATTTCCAACATATAATGGCACAGGATATACATTGTCATTCAAAAAATACAGAGAAGGGAGTATAGTGAGGAAATATTGGATCAAACAAGATCAAAAACCAGCAGATCAACTCCAAACTCTGTATCTCCATGTCTGATGCCAAGGTGCTCTTCAGATCTCCAATATCATTCAGCTTTGTTGACTGCAACACTTTTCTCTTGGGATGGTTCTACTCCCTGTTAGCATTTTCCTCAGCAGGTATTCCATGACCCTGGCATCTCTAACATCTTGGGTTCTCCAAGGCAACTCAAACTTCACACATTGGCCTCTCTACTCGTTCTCCATTCAGGGACACCCATGACAGGTGCCTGGCTTTAGTGGCTTCCATTAGGCAAGAAGGCAAATTCCATAACCCATTTCTTCTTATCTTTAACTCTAAAACCAGAGCCATATGGCCAAACTGCCAAGTTCTGCTGTTTCCTGGGGCTGGAACATGGCCCTCTCATTTAATTACAGCTTTACTAGCTTTCTCTTTTTCACTGTCTAAGCTTGGCTATCCTGGCCTCAACTCAGATCTCCCTGTTTTCCATTTCTTAATTCATCTAGATCATTGAACAGCAAATTTATCTCCATTATAACTTGCTGTTTTGTTTTTTTTTCTTCTTTTCAAAATTTACATTTTGTAACTTGCCCTGCTCAGCTTGCTCCTTTTTATTACAAATATTTAATAGCATTAGTGATGACATAATAGAATCTATAGGAAGTTGTTTTGAGATTTTTCTCTGCCAACTGAATTAACCCAAAATTCTTCATTTTAGCCTCAGAGAAACCGCTTGGACAAAGGCAAAAACAGCCACTTTCTTCACCAAAATATCACAAGAATTATCTCTAGGCAACATAAGAAAAATCTTCTCCATAAACCTTTGATCCCCATAGTTCATCAAATCACATTCAGCAAACAGTGTCTTCCATGTTCCTACTAGGATGGCCCATTAATCAGCATTAAAAGCATTCCTAACCCAAAGTACCAAAGCTCAAATTCCTCTAAACAGAAAACATGGTCAGGCCCATTACAACAATACCTCACTTTTGGTACCAACTTCTGTCTTATTTAGGATTTTCTATTGTTGTGAAAAGACACCATGACTACAGCAACTTTTGAAAAGAGTTGTAGCTTGCTTACAGTTTCAGATGTTCAGTCCATTAATCATGGCAGGGAGCATGACACTGTGCAGGCAGTCAGAGCTGAGAGTTCTACATCTTGCATGCAATAGGAAGTCAACCGAGATACTGGGTGGTATCCTGAGCATAGAAAACCTCACAGCGTGCCACCACAGTGACACAGTGACACACTTCCTTCCGAACAAAGCCATATTCACTTCAAAAAAGCCATACCTCCTAATAGTGCCACTCCCTAGGAGATTATGTTCAAAATACCACAGCCACTGACTTCTCCACCATTATTGGTGATTTACCTTTTAATGATAAGTTTGAAGCTGTTAGAGTTCAAAACAAATGCACAGGAGAAGACTCTCTGAAAGGACTCCAACAGCTACAGAAGTTACCTGAAGAACTTGAAAATGAGATTGCATGAAATTAAAAAGCTCTGCACAGCAAAGAAAAACATCTGGAAGAGGGAGAGGAGAGGCTACAGAATGAGATTACATTGAAGCTTGCTGTTTATTTGAGAGGGCATTAATTTCTATAACACACAAAGAACTCAAAAAATTAAGAGCCAATAAGCCAAGCAATCCATTCAAAATCTGGGCAATTGAATTGAGTAGAGATTTCCTATAAGTGGCTTTAAATAAACTTTGTTAGTTCATTCTTTATTAGTTTATTACATAAATCTAAAGGTAACATATTCAAATAATATAGGTCCTATACTTTTAAAATGTTAGGTGAAAAAAACAAGTTAGAAAACTGTAGAATGATTTAAATTTCATTAACTCATAGTCATGTCAGCAATGAAAAAGAATTAGGCTAAGCTACTGTGAAAGAAGCTTTAATTTTCCTCTTTGTTTCCAAATTTTCATATTGCTACATTTTTGACAACAAAAACTTATTATGAAGACTAAAGAATGCTAATATATTTAAGCATCACTATCTCCACCTTACTTTATCTAACTTTCATAAAATGCAATCTACAGAGAAGAATGTAGTTTAACTCTTTTTAACCACCATCCAGAGCCTTCAAAAATAAGCCATTCATAACTTGGAACTCCTTCTATGTATAAGATATATACATATATATATATATATATATATGTATACAATATATATGTATATATATATGTGTGTGTTATATAATGTGTAGTCAGTAGATACACAGGGAAGTGTTTGATAATGGAATATTAATGACAGGTTTATATTTCACGTTTATTTGGATGTTACTAAAGGTCTTAAGGCCATTTTTCTCACTCCTGAAGCTTCTCTTATCTAATGAACTGAGGTGGGAGGATGCATTCTCTGATGGTCACTCTGCCTTTCAGACAGCTGATTTTCTTCTTTGCTGGCACAGTCTGTCCCAGGTACTAATAAATTCTTGGGGTTGAAAGGCTGCTTGTATTTCAGAATGCTCTGTATCCTCTTGTGGATCACAAGCACAATACCCCTCATAAATCTTATGGTAGAAGAGACTTTGTATAACGTCTGAATATACACTTGCTTCTCCATTGGTATAGCCAAGGCACAGTATAATGAGGCCATTCTGTAATAAAGAGAAATAGAAGATAGACAGCTACTAAAATCTGAGTCATAAACTGCTTCAATTTGATCAAATGTTGAGATTAACATGCAACAAAGGAAATACAGCTTACATTAAAAATGACCTATTTTAGGCAATTCATGGCACAAGAATGGAATCTCTAAGCATGTGGCACTCAGGTAAGCAATGGCTAGAAAAGGGGGAAATAAGCAAGTGCATATTGATCAAGAAAAAGAAAAAGTAACATTTGCAAATAATGTTATATCAAGCAAGTAAATATATATCATTGAATCCTATAAATGTCCCTGAACAGTAGTGCAAAAACAAAGCATGCAAATTAGTATAAATTATCTTAAAGTTTTGTAATTTGATACACATCTGAACCATATTGACACTTAAATTATGTAACATCTGTATTCCAGTGCAATGCTCAAAGGGCATTTAAAATAGTTCTCCATTTTTCCATTTGTTAAAATTTAAACTATTTTGAAATGTTTTTTCCCAGTTTGATTGCTAAGATAAATTCTCAAGAGACTGAACCTTTCTAAAATTTACCAGAAAAAAAGCCTTATTCTCACAGGCAGCAACTTTACAATATGCAAAATTAGTGCAACACATAATTCATTTCCACTTATGTTAATTATCAACAAATTTCACTGCACCTGGACCTAGTGAAGTCATGAATCATGGAAGAAAATTACAACCAACCATTTTACTATGCCACCATAATCTCTAACTGCACTCAGAAAATTTGTCATTATAGCTAAGAGAAGTGTAGTTCTTACTCCTTATCAAGGAAATTTCCCTTTGTGCCATGGACCACCCCAGTCAGGTATGGGGATGCCTGAGTGAGGGTCTTCAAAGGCTAGATGGGTAAGGATTCTGTGGTGATAAACAAAAACAAATAGTGAAACAGTTTGAATCTGAGTGTATTTTGTAGCTCTCAAGCAAGACATTTTATACAGATATTTTCTTTGGGGATGCTTTTGTGAAACAAACCCAAAACAGATGACATCAGTGTCACTTGGCAAAGTAATGCATAAATATTCCAAGGCTAACCAAAACATAGAATTATCCAAGGTTAATAAAAACATAGGGTTAATAAAAACATAGAATCATCCAAGGCTAACCACATATTACTTAAATCAAGTTAATAAATTTTCTAATTAACAACTAGTTACCTAGTCTTTGAAATATTGACCTATTTTAACTATTTTAACTCTTTCTTATTAAAAGCTCTCTTTACCAAACACTTAAGGCTACTCTTGATGACACATGTACAGCCATATGAAATTTTATTGATGAGAAAGTTTTATCAATACTATTTGTACTTATGTGAATAAAGTGAATTATTTGGAAAGCACTGGCTTTTCTGGAGATGAGGTTGGGGCTAGTGACCCATCTCAGGGGATTGTTTCTTATCTACATCTCTTGCTCAAAATGTCAATGTAGGTTTTCAGAAACATTTCATAATGAGGAACATGGTATGTACTCACTCATATATGAATTTTAAACATAGAGGAATAGGATCACAAGTCTATCATTCACACCACCAGAGAAAGTAGGATACAAGGAGGATTCTAAGAGATTCATGTAATGTCCCTCACAGAAGGGGTAAGGGACAAGATCCCCTGAGCATATGGGGAGTGGGAGAAAGGCAGTGAGAGGAGAGGGAACTAGGAGAAAGAGAAGGGGAAGAGGGAAAAGCACATGGGACTAGGACATTTGAGTCAGGGGAGGAATAGATGAGAGGAGAGAGAGAGAGAGAGAGAGAGAGAGAGAGAGAGAGAGAGAGAGAGAGAGAGAGAGAGAGAGAGAGAGAGAGAATAAATGAGGGAGCCATTATAGGTTTAAAGAGAAAACTGACTCTAGAGAAATGTCCAGAGATCTACAAGACTGACCCCAACTAACAACTTGAGCAACAGTGGAAAGGCTACCATAAATGCCCTTCTCTGGTAATAAAATTGATGACTAACTTATCCACCATCATAGAGCCCTCATCTAGAAGCAGATGGAAACAGAAGCAAACACCCACAACTAAACACTGAGCCACACTGGAATCCAGATGCAGAGAGGGAAGACAAGACCAGGCTGCAGAAACCCACAGACAGCTGACCTGAACAAGGAGGAGATAATGGGCCCCCAGACTGATAGCTTGGGATCCGGCATTGGACCGACTCAGACACCCTGAACATGGGTCTCAGCTAGAAGGCCTGGGCAGTCTAAGGGACCTCGGACAGTGGAACAGTGCACAAAAGGACTTTGGGGGTACATTCCCCATGGAGGGATACTCCCTTAACCTAGAGAGAGCAGAGAAGTCCTAGTCTCTACTCCAAATGACTTGACAGATTTAGATGACCCCTCCTGGAGGGCATTGGCCTACATTTGAAATGGGGAGGGAATAAGAGGGGAGGGTGATCGGGGGGGGGCATGAGAGTGTGGGAGAGAGCGAAAGAGGGAGGGAGGGAAGGAAGGAAACTGGGATGGATATGTAAAATAAAAATAAAAAATTATATGATTAAAAAAAAAAGAAAAAAGGAGGTTGTGCTTCCTAATAATGCCAGAAAGCCACACTTATAAAGTCTTACTAACATGACTGCCCAAACATGAGCTGAACAAGGGCAACACCAAGAGAAATCCAAAGTGGATGGACAAAAGCACATAAGGCCTTAACCCTACACAAAGAACTACAGGCAACTAAGGAATGCCGAGAACAGGGAAAATAGTCTTCTCAAGGGATGAGTCCACTGCCTTTAGCACACCAACAAGTCGTCAGTCCTGAAAACATACATACAAATAACAATATACATACTGAACCAGTTGTACGTATGTATGTCCATATGCAAGTATGTAGTAATGGCTGCTGCTAATAGCTTTTCCACCGTTGAGGTTAACATCACTCCTCTGGTTTCACTTCTCTCTCTACTTTGCTATCGTTCTTGTTTTCCATATGTGCTTATCTGAGGCGGCTACTATGTACAGCCAACTCTTAAAGGTAATGGATCTATAATGTGTAACATTTTTGGAATATGTAGACTTGCCTTTTATTTGTAACCTATTATTCCAAGATTTTTTTTCGTGTGCATGTGCATATGTGTGCTTATGCTGTTGTATTGTCCGTATGTGGGTAACTCTATAGGTCAAAAGAGGTATTGAATACCTTAGAGCTAGAGGTTTATATGGTTGTGAGTCCTTTAATTGGGTTTGGGGAAGAAAATATGGGTCCTCTGCAAGAGCAAAAGTACTTCTAACCTCTATATTATCACTCAAGATTCCTGGTTGTTTATTTACTAACATTTATGTAGATTACTATAGACTTTGAGACGTTTTAAAAAAATATTTTGGGCACTAGTTCATTTCTATACATTTTATTTGGTAGTCAAATTATGCTAGGTTTTGTCATTTAAAGTTTTGTCTGTTGCATTCTGTCATATAGCCACTATTGTAGGGTGTTTTTTTCCCCCTGGTACTTTCTGTAACTACAAGATGATACTGTCTTACCTTTAATGTTATTAACACAGCATAATAATTATCTTAGAGAACATGTTTATGTGCTGACTTAGGATTCCCTAACCTTGGGATGGGAAGGGGAATGATGCAGATCCTTTGATGTTCCAAGCTAATATGAAATGGAAAGAGTTTGTTGTCTTGTGTGTTGTAGTGAAATGCAGTACTTACCTGTTACATGCCTGGCAAGTGTGGAAATGGAGAGCTGGTTAAGGACAAGTAGGCAACTGGCATAATTCTAGCATGTTCAGTGCCCTCTTGGGAATAACGCTCCTTCATGTGTAGAGAGAGTGCTACACTGACAGAGTAAAGCAGCAGGGAAACCTGGCTGGGCAGAGGGTTTAGTCCTGGGGACACTGGCGCTCTGATACACATAGGTCCTTCCTTCATGGCATGCTGGGACTCAATTGTGAGGGAAAATAATTTTTTAAGATATGTTTTTAGTTGCTCTCTGAGATTTCCATACAATGTATTTTGATCGTACTGATTTCCATGCCTTTAATCCCAATAGTTGGAAGGCAGGAGGAGAAGCAAGCAATCTTTGTGAGCTCAAAGAGTCAGCCTGCTCCACACAGTGACTTCCAGGACAGTATGGGCCACATAGGGAGACAATGTCTCAAAAAGCAAACAGCCAAAAAAAGTAACGAAAGGAAATAAAAAGAAAAAAATAGCTGTTTTTGAATGAGGAGTTCTCCAGTCTTATTTTGGCTGGTCTTCCTAAATCCTGTACTGGGTTTGCTCAACTTAATTACAAGGTTTATTTTGTTTGGTTGTTTTTTTTTGTTTGTTTGTTTGTTTTTTTGAGTATGAGCCATCTCAGATAGCCTTGTTCCAATAGTATTGAAAGCCAACTAAGGGAAAGCTATTTCTTCCTAGCCAAAAGAATTGAATCTACCTCTAGGTGGATGTCTGATATGCCAATTGGTCAGGCCCTCCCATGCCTAGAGACCACAACCTGGGAAGGCTGAGTCACCTTAAGCTATGCTCAAGAGCAGGAGAGTAATTGCACCTTTAATGAGATAGTGTACTTTCCTCGCCAGAAAACCTGGCCCTGTGTAATCTCTATGGAGTTGGAGGCATGTGGCTAGGTTAGGCCTGACCATCTTTCTATGAACTACTGAAACAACCATGACTTTGAGGTTCTTTCAGATTGATTAGTGTGCCTCCCATCACATTCTGAGCTCCTTCATTCTTTCCCCTTGAAGTCATTCTCTTAACCCCTCCCCCATGTGGCTGTTTTCAAAAGCATGCTTTTCCTTTCCATATTGTCCACCTCCCTCCCCAGGCAAGTGCTACGACTTACAGCTTGCCAGTTCTGTGGTATACACATATACATACTGCTGTGCCCAGAGTCCAGACCCCCAAAGCCACCAAGAAACTGGATCTGATGAAAAAACAAAGACTCTTTTTCATTGCAAGTTCGAACTGGGGCCCCCTGTCCAATGGAGCAGAAGAGATCTCCAGCTGCAGCGGGGCATTTATTGAGGTAGGGAAAGGTAGGGGGAGGATCTGGGGGTCTGCAAGTTTCATAATAACAGTCTCAGGACTGGCACACCTCCAGCTACGGGTCCCTGTCCTAAGTTGATTGGTTAACTACAGTAGCGGGAAATTTGCTACATCTGGTGGCAGTTGCTGGGGTTATTACCTTCCATCTGTATCGGTAAAGTGCATCCAGAGCCTACTAGCCTAGCCTCTGATAGGTTCTTTACTATGTGTGTGTGGGGGGGGGAGGTAATCTTGTGACCTTGTGTGTTTTTTATTTTTATTATTTTCAGTTACTAGGGCAAGGTCAGGCAAGGTGGGGCAAAGTCAGGGGCACAGCACATCCTGCTGAGTTAGAGGCCTACATCCTGCAGTCTTTTCTGGAGCCTATCATGACTGCAGAATCGTCAAAGCAGAGGCCTGGGTGAGGGTCTAGTCCCTTCAGTAAAATAACAATTAATGAACAAATAGGCTATGAATTGAAATTTGGGTGATGCCAATTCATTGACAATAATAAAACATATAAAATTCACTACTATGAAATTTTATGTCACTCCAATGAGTTAACCCTTTGAAAGTAGAAATTATGATACATGAAAATGGTTCCGAGAGTTGGGCTATAAATGATATGCATACCTATTATCTCCTAGGTATAGGAGTTGCAAAACTGAGTCAGTTTTGCAACTAGGATCCATAATTGATAATGAGTTATGAGCATCTGTCATTATTAGAAGTCTGTATAAAGTGTACGGACACTTCTATGTATATAAATGCTGTTTACCACAGCATGTTATGAAGATAGTTATCTGCTTCTCTGACTTTAGAATAAAACTAAGTGAAATTGAAATCCATTACCCTCTGCTGCATATAAACCACCCCTCTCTCTCTCTAGAAGTAGAGGCCAGTTTAAACCCCAGCAAGTAAAATATTGACCAAAACACATTTTAGCTCTTTGGCACCATAACTAAAGGACAGACTGTGTCAGTTGATCCTGTACCAAATGATTTGACTCCAGCTGATTGATTCTTTTCCTTTAGGGTAACAAAGCAACGTACTGCTGTAGGACAGAAAAAATACAATTGTCTGAAATCTTACAAGACAGCTTCTCCTGAGATGTGACTATAAGGGATCGGCAGTGCATGGATTTGCATCAGCAAACTGCCCAAAGCAATTCTTCATCACACTAGTGCATCCCCTGCAGATGTGTGTGACTCCACCTTAGAATGTGAACAAGTTGATTTACATATTAATGCTAGTGATGAACTAAGCAATTAGGCAGGTGGAGATCCAGTTTGGGAGGTGACGATTTTGAGCATTGGCAAGCAGGAATCCAGAAAAATCTGAAGATAAATTGACTTTGTGTTATTTCTCCTTTAACCTGGGTACATTAATAAGAAATTAATTGATTCTTGACAAATTTAATGAGTCCTTATTTGCTGAACAATTAGAAAGAAAATCTATTGATTTTTAAGAATAAGCATCTTATTTTCTTTGAGCCCCTGTGACTGGCAGATGAATCATGACTGACTGGGAAGTACCCATGAGATTCTGAACTTGCCTCTCTCAGTGTTGAGGAAAGCAGAATGTAAACCTCTATAGTCCATACTTCATTAATTTCTTTGCCTCTTTGAGTGAGAAGACATCTTTACCAGCAATACTGGGGAGGAGAAGGGGCGATGGGTGGAACATTCTTGTCTACTTTCTACTAGGAACTTTCTATGTTGCTTGTAATTTCTTAAGTTTTTCACTGTATTTTTAAGTTACTCATCCCTACTTCCATTTTCTCATTTGGAAAGTGAAAATTAACTCTAAATGCCCTTCAAACTCTTAGTTATGTGTTTTGAATGCTAAATTACACGGTGACTTTTGTATCTTAATGACCCATCCAGTAATCACCATCCTGTTATCTATCCAGAATAAAGTCTCTTCCAGCTAATATCAGCCTCATTCACTGAATGAACACACAGCCCTCAAAATCCTTATTTATAATGTAGATTTTCTCATAATGTAGACTAGTCAAACAGCTTTAAATTCATCATAGAGTGTTCTAGAAATATAGTTTGCATGCATGTGTTCCTAAACATATTCCATTTTGTATAAAGCTGTTGTTTAAAGGCTCCACTTGCCCCTTCACAAGCAGCTCAGGAATCCACCTTGAGGGAGAAAAATGACTGCAGTCCACCCCTCCCCTCCATGAGCCCACAAACCACCACTATCAGTTAGTCACCACCATCTAGCCCAGATAGGTAAGTGATTTATTTATTCCTGACACTAGAAAGCGAGCTGCACTATAAATTTGGTGGGATGAATTGAAACCAAAGGACCAGAAGGCTGTATTAAATTTGTGCCAGGGAAACCAGGCTCAAGAACTTATCAGATATACCAGAACAAGAACCTGGTGTAACTCCGTCACCTGCATCCTATAAAAGTGATGGACATCGTGTATTGCATTAACTGCTCTCAAACCTGTCATCTGCTATCTGGTGTGTGTATCAAGGACTGATAAGCAGGGCCTGTAGAGTGCTCATGAAGCTTCATTTCAACACACTCGTATGATTGCTTGCCTGTCTACCTGTTCACTCATCTAGTCTTGGACCCAAAACTGTTTTTGTCGGCTCTGACTTTGAAGTTTTGTCTTTCAACTTGCAGCTGGAATCTATAGCTTTATTCTCAAACCCTGACTCAAGCATCTACCTCAGCAGATCCCAGCAATGGCCTGGTTCATTATTTTATTAATACAGACTTTCATCCAACTTCTCAAATCTTTTCAACACCTTTGCAACCTCTTTTACTTGTATTCATTCTATAAATCACACATTTGTATATAGATACACAGACATATTTATTGTGTGCTATGTGGCATGAAAGTTAATATCAGTAATGAAGATTGAAGTAAAAGATTTATTATGGGCAGATAAATATAGGAAAAACATTTCAATTGCAAATAATAAATTGCAAATTACTGCCACTGAAAATAGCAGACCTTATGGATACACTATTATCCAATACATTCTGACCCTGTGGAGTGGCAGAATGTATTTGTCTATAGCTTCAAGCTCACAACAAAAACCAACTGGCATTAAAAAAAAGCAAAAAACATAAAACCAGCATTATTTTTTAGTTATAATGTAGAATGTTGGTTTTCAAAATGTTTATTAGTTCTGCAGTTTTCAGTTCACCAAAGACTTTGTAAGAAATGTAATATCCAAGCCATCTCTGACATACTGAATCAGAAATTCTAGTAGCAAGGCCCAACAATGTCTAGTTAATAATTTTCCCTATAATTCTGTTGATGCTCTGGTTTGAGCTCCACAGGAATGGACAAATATTTCTTCAGTTATATATTTTTAATTTCTTTGAAACAAGAATATGAGCCTAGTAGGTGGCTCATTATTCCTGAGCAGAGATTGACCAACTTGTTCTCTATGCAAGACTTTTGATCACTGGACAAAGTCCCTACAATAGTACCTTATCAAACCAAGAGATGGGGGATGCTGTATTTTGGCTTCAGGTTTCAGAGGTTTTCATTTATTGTGGAAAGGAGATGATGATGGAACAAAGTGCTTCTCCTGGTGACCAGGAAATACAGGGGAAAAATGTTTGGCCTGTCCCGTTTAGCCATTTGTTTTTCCTGAAGTGGGCCCCAGCCCATAGGATGGTGTGACTTCAATACAGGGTACATCTTTCCCCTTAATTCTCTCTGCGAATGTCCTAAAAACACACTGGGAGATGTTATACTACTACCCTGTAACATCTTCCTTCAATCCCATCAGGTTAACATTCAAGATCAAAGATCACATCTGCTGTATATCTTTGTCCAAACATATGCCTTCATCTCCTCCATCCCCCCTTTTCATTTTGCAATTCCTATTTCTTTAATTTAACTTCCCAAGAAAATGTGACATTGCTAATGCCCTTTAGGAATTCAGGTCACTTTCTTAGATGATTTTAGCTCTTAGCTTCTAGATAGTGGCTTCAAGGAGGTTAAGTGCTTTAACAAGGTCAAGTGACTAGTACATGAAAGAACTGTGATTTGAATTTTGTTAAAGATGCATTGATTTTTCACTCAAATGGGCAACCAAAAATGAAGAGGAAGCAATTCCAGGTGGTTCTTTGCAACATTCATGCCTATAACATAAAAATTGGGCCTGGGATTGAAGAATAATAATATTTTTTATAATAGAAATTAATGAGAAATTTACTTCCATGCAATAGCCTTTTATTTTAAAACATATGCCAAAATTTGTAAATATGATTGGTGGTAACAAAATTCGTAAAAAATCCATCTCATTCAGAAGTCATCATATAAATGGGTATGAATTTTCACATCTACAAGAAAGCAGTTTAAATTGAAGATAAATAAACAGATTTATGAAAGATGAGTCCAATCAACAGGGTAAGTAAGAAAAAAGCAAAACACAAGCAAATTCAATGGCACATTTTAGAAAATGATCTTAACTGAAATGTCCAAAATGAGAGGTAATAGAAAGAAAACATTCCAGATAAAGGTCACACATTTGAATTTGCCTTCTGCACTATTGTTTAAATCAAGTTACCTTTCATTACTTACAGCATTCCTGAATCCTAGTCACAAAATCTTCAAAACTTTAAAGAGAGAAAAAACATCACTTGCCTATAGCTTTTCCATAAACTTTTACTAATTTTTGTCTTTTACAAAATTGCTCTTTCATATGATAATGAGGAAGAACTCAAAACAGAATACATGGTGACCAGAATTGCTGAATCTATGCTAAGATTTAGCCCCGCAGAAGTGTCTTCATTTAGTGCATAAGAGAACAATGCTATGCATTAACACCAAGGCCCACATTTCAGGAGTCCCTTGATGGCTTATCAGTTCTAGAAATGTATGCATCTAATTTAGATTAAAAGAAAGTGAAGTCTCCAAGGTCACTGTTACATTAATGGTCCTCATATTTCAAAAGCTGAGAGTGCATGCCCAGCTTGACTCACCTGTTTCATTAGGAAGAATGGTAGTATGGAAATCTCTGAATTAAAAATTAGTAGCTTTGTTGAATAATTTAACTCACATAGCTTACAAAAATTAGCCATGTAAGTGTCTTAAAATTCTCATACATAATTAATTGTTGGCCATTACTGTATATTGTTTAACTACTTGGCATTTGAAAGACTTCAACAAATTGTTCTTGCATATTGAAAGTGTTCTTTGTTAAAGAACAAAGGGTGCTTTTTCCTTCCCCCAACTCAGACAGGCTTCAATGAGAACCTTTCAAATGAAGTTCACAGCAATGTTACTTAAAGCCCAGCCCATGTGGAAGCTCATTCTCATTGAAGAAAAACTTAAGAGGCATGCTGCTGACTTCCTGAACTTCTCTCAGTACCACTATGTCCTTTAGGTTTCAGAATCTCTTGTTTTCTATATAAACACATTTCTACCAACTGGAAACCAATCTTCCCATTTTCTTGCCCTACCTACATAGACTTTGCATCCATTGTCTGGTCTGCTGCACTTGTCAGAGAAGCTTTTGCCATCTGGGGAAGATATATGGTGAGTCTAGCATCAATCACTCTGTTCAGTTGAACAGCATGCGATTAGGCTATGCCCTGTACTAAGTTGCTCTGTATTGTGGAAATCAGTGAGTTTTCAGACTGTGCCATTTCCTGAGAAGCTGTTTTATATGCAGCTTTTGGTTCCAGGTTGGGGACATGGGATGGTTGCGTTCTTGCTTGACAAGTAAATCATACCATTTATCTGTTATCAACTGTGTGGCACAGGCTGAAAAGTGACCTATTGCTGTTAGTACAAAGTATGCTTCCCTGTATAGTTATTAGGGAAAATGGTCATTGTAGGTACACATAGGTACATTAAATTACTACCACGGAAATCAAGCAAAGAACTTATTGAACACATCAGAGTAAGGAAGGGCTGTAACTTCCTCACCTGTACTTCATGAAATGACATTTAACATTATGATTATAAGTTCCTCATACCATTATGCCATTAGAGATCTGTGTATCAAAAAATAACAAGACTAGAGCTCTTGAGTTAGCCTGGACTCAGCCTAATCAGCTGCCTTCTGCCCAGTCCACCTGTTTGCTTGCCTTGATGGCACCCTGCTATTTTTTGCTCTAAATGTCTCTAGAACTGACTATATCTTTGCATCCAAACCTGATTTTCTTGTAGCTGATATCTGTAATTCTTCCAAGTCTTATGCTTATCATTATTTTAATATAGAATCAGGAAATTCTGTATGAATTTGAGAAAAATGATACATTCAGAAGTTAAGTATTTTATTTCATTAGCAGCATATGGACATATTTAGCTACTCTTCTAAGACCCGCGAGAGCGTGGCCTCTCACGCTCCCACTCAGGAAGGGCGCCTCCCCCAAATCACTCACGAGAAGTGGTCTTGATGCAAATGCATAAGGTCCTTTATATTCCAGTATACTGGGGCCATGAGCCATACGCCATGCAGGGTAGAGGGCTGAGCGACCTCAGGTACAGAATTGAGACAGCTTTTATAGGGTTACAACAAAGCCTGCACATTGTGAACCAATCACCTCGTAGCATACAGTGCTGACCAATTAATCTAAAGTATCCAAGCCCACTCTTAGCCCAGGAAATCTGCTTCCGCACAGGCTTCTGGGTATGACGACAAGGCTCATTTCCTGTGTTCATTCACTCACAGGCTGTCGTAAACATTAAAGTAGGTGACCATCAGCTTGGGATTTAAGACTCCCAGCTTCCTGGGGTCACTGGGGAATTAGGCTAAATTTTTCCATCCTAACACTCTCTTGCCTTATTTTTTACTAGTTAGAGTACAATGCTAACTTTGATATGGCATGGCGTAGTCCCATTCTTACTGGGGTTGTTTCTACTAATAGTGATAACTAACAAATTGGTTTTGCTTCAATACCCATCTCTAAGTTAAAAGCAAACTACAGAATTTGTTTAAAGAAAAATATTATATAAATGATAGTTGGGTTTCTATATCAGTTTGCCAAATCCTATATAAATCAAAATAAGGGAAAATGTGAAATGCTCATACAGGAACCTCTGTACATTGAAACAGAAGTGCCATTCTTTAGATAAAGTGCAGCTTAAACATATCTCTTTAAGCCTTTTTCAAATGCAAGGAAGAAAACAAATCAGCCTTTGTTTCTTAGATTGGATGGTCAGAATTCATTGTTTTCCTGGACATCTTTGGTTTCTCAGACTTTCTTCTTTCAATGCTGATGAACTAACTTCTACTGTGTCAGAAACCACTGGTCATTGAAGCTTTGTGTTCCTTTCTTGGAGACTCATAATCAGTTAGATATGCTGGTGTGCTAAGGTCAGTATAAAATCCTTTTGACAGGTTTTGTTGACCCCTCCTGTAAGGCACCACTCTTCCCATGGAGTGGGGGAGGGAATAGGATGGGAGGGGGGCATGGGAGGGAGGGAGAGAGTGAGTGAGGGAGAGGGAACTAGGATCAATATGTAAAATAAGAAAAATAAATAAATAAATAAAACATAAAAAGCAATTCCTTTGAGCACCACTCACTCAACTTTGGGGAATTTTGAGAGCTAGGAAATAAAAGAGCCATTATTAAGTCATATAATAATGATCCAAATGGAATTAAAAACAACAAGCAGAAAGTATTCAAGCTCAAGATTCCCATATATAGAATTGCACTTGACTATCACTTATACCTGAGGATATTTATGTCTTGTTTGATGGAAATATTCATAAAGGTGTGTGACTGCAGTAATGTTACATTGGCAGCTTTCAATCAGTAGAGCATTTATACCACATACACTGTCAAGCACCTTAATGAGAATGTTTCCTTCTGGAAAGCAAGGTCTCCAGGCACTCTCGCCTCTTAAGGGTCTCTTCAGCACGTAACTGAGATGGTTTCCTTCTGGAAAGCAAGGTCTCCAGGCCAACTCTGGCTTCTAAGGTATTGAAAATAAATATTTACTTACCAAAAGATTTCACATTTGAAGCATAAAATAAAATATTCCATGTGACTGACATTCAGGTTTAAACCATTTTGGTGTGGTTAAAATTGGGATAAAATTAACAGTAGTAAAAAAAAAAAAAATACCACCAACCCTGGTTAAGCAGAAGGAAGAGTGAGTGAAAATAGTTTAGATGTAGGTATCTAAAGTACTAAAGCTACGTATTCTTTTCCTCCCCTCTTAATTATGTTTGGCCCATTGGTAACCAGAAAAAGATAAGTTCCCATGTTAAAAGTGATGGAAAGTTAGGTGGTGGTGGCTCATGCCCTTAGGATGCCTTTAATCTCAGCAATTGGGAGGTAGAAAGGCAGGTGAACCTCTGAGTTCAAGGTCAACCTGGTCTACAGAGAGAGCTCTGTAGACTATAAAGACTACAAATAGAAAACCCTGTCTCAAAAAACAAACAAACAAAAAAATGTGATGGAGTAATAATAAGCAAGCATTCATAGCACTAAATCTGAGTCAATGTAATTATTCAAATTTCTCTTTGCTCTCTGCCAGGCAGATTTTTAGCTTCCAGAGACTTATTTTCTTAATTAATAGAAACCTTGCTGTCAGTAAAATTGTTAGGTATTTTAAATACCATGAGGCATATAAAGCCAAGGTTCTAAGTCTTTACTGGACATGAGACTTACCAGGGAACTTGGAAAAGCACAAAGGTTCACAATCATAGGTTCTAACTTCATTATCTGGGAAGGACTAGTTATCAGTATTGTAATAATGTCTTCAAGGAAATTCACTATGGGGTGCTACCATGAGCCACTGTCAGTGCATTGATTTGGCTTACTGTAAGGTAGTCTAGAAACACAGGACAAAGTGTGTTCATGATTGAATCATTTCCTGAAAATACTCAGGAATTAGGTATTTCTTTATTGCCCTTATTCC
This sequence comes from Cricetiscus sungorus, assembly GCA_030556225.1. Taxonomy (NCBI): domain Eukaryota; kingdom Metazoa; phylum Chordata; class Mammalia; order Rodentia; family Cricetidae; genus Cricetiscus; species Cricetiscus sungorus. Next base: position 39,607,068 of record JANBXA010000031.1, read on the forward strand.
AACCTTCAGTGAGGGTGGGGCACCTGCTGAACATTTTTGTTGCACATGAGCAGGCTTCCCACGTGCTCTCCATCTGGCCTCCTTGTCACTTTTCTAATAATACCTTGTGTGGAAGCTTCCCCACTAGTCCAGGTTTTTGAAAACACAGCTTTTCTTTTTATCCCTCAGCTCAAAGCTTTCCTTTGAGCATTTATCATTATCTATAGGGAAATCATAGGTTGTCTATACGAGGTTGGTCCCTGGCTTATGCTGTGGTGTGACTGTACACATTACATCCCATCCCTCATTTCCCTGTCTCCCACTTCCTTTAGATACCTGTGCAAATGCCATCTCTAGGCACCACCATCACCCACTCCTTTGTTTTCCGACACTCTCCAGCTATTTATTTGTTCAGTTTTTTTTTTTTTCTACACAAAGACTACAAGAGCGGATTAACTCTGGTCCCCTTTTGCCCTTGTTGTAAACCTAGCAGCAAAAGAAGAACAGATAAAGAACAGCAACTCTAAAGGGATTGAGGACACCTCTCCAGCCCAAGGAATCAACAGTGAGGGCCACAGGGGCTCCCAGCCTGTGTGGCTCCCTGCTAGCTCCTCTGCATATGTGGTATGCCTGCTAGCTCACTGTTTTTGTGGAACTCCTTACAGTGGGAGAAGGGGTGTCTTTGACTCTTTAGCTTGTCTTTGGGGCCATTTTGCTCCTACTGGTTGACTTACCCAGCATTACTTAATAAGAGGGTATGTGCCCAGCCTTACTGTATCTTGTTATGCCATGTTCAGTTGATATTCCTGGGAAGCCTGCTTTTATTTATTAATTTTTTTCTGAAGAGAAAGGAGGAGGAGCTCTTTGGGGACGGGGGGAGGGGAAGTGGGGGGGGGCGAAGAGAAATTTGTGTGGGGGGAGGGGACTGGAGGACTGGGAGGTTAAGAGGGAAGAAAAACTGTGGGAAGGATGTGTTGACAACAAAAAGAACAATTCACAAAAATATGATCATTTTATATATAAAAATATGATCAATATATATCATCATATATATTTTAAATTAACATTTCATTAGTGTAGCATTTTATATTAAAATAAATCAGGGCAAATAATTATCCTTAGTTTTAAAAAGGTATATTTTGTTTGTTAAAATAAATATGAAGTCTGGATGAGTATAGTCTCAATCCTCTGAGGCCCAGAAAATTCTAGAATTCTTGGTTCATTGATTAAAACAGCAAGACCAATTAGTTTCACAACAGATGGCAAAACTAAAGCCAAGCAGCTTTCTTGCTACTTCTGGTGTCTGTCACAAGATGAATTAGGCAAGATGTGCACAGATCAGCTGCTATTCAGCAGCAACACAGGAAACACACCTTAACCCTGGTCCTAACAACATCTTCGTTTTCATGAAATCTGAAGGAGTCATAGGAGCAAAAGGCAGAATCAAACCAATTTGATTCTGCTCTGGTAGTTATCTGAACCACAATGTCATTCTATATGTTCTATGAAATTTAAAAAATCAAATTGGAGTAACACACCTTAATTTGTTAATTGTCTTTGTAATAGGTTACTATTACTAAATAAAATGATATTATAGAATACTCGATATAATGTAATTGATACCATGTATACATATGTCTGATCAATGTTTTCAAAATACTGATTGTATCTGATGTGTAAAAATAGACAGCCCTCAATATTGTTATTATGCATACCATTGTTACTAAGAAGCAATAATGAACAAATTTCACTTTCCTGAATGTATGAGCTCTAAGTCATCACTTAGAGATACAGGAACGCGTTGGTTGTGTTTATGTCCAGTGACACCAGAGATGGCTTCCATTACAGGAAGATCTCATTTTTCTTGGTGTCATGTAGACATAGCCAGACTCAAATGAAATATGATTTCATTGAGGTAAGAGGATTCACATTCACAATACAGGAAATTAAACGATTATTTCTTGTCAAGCAAAAAGTAAGTTGTTTTAAGGAAAAAAGCTTCATTTGACATTTAGTCAAATTTTATTCTTCCAGGAAACAGGCCATTCTTTGACAGAAAAATATGTTACTGCCAGAGGATATGGATTCCTCTGTTATATTTTGCTAGTTTTCTATTTTCTCAGCACATAAGGAACAGATGGAAATAAAGCTGATCCTATGAAAAAAGTTTCTTTTACATTCCAGCAATAAGGAAAACTAAAATTCAATGAAATAGTCTAACCAAATTTACCACATATATAAGGAGGCATTTTGGAAGCTTTATACGAAGTATAGAACCAAGAAAAATTATATGAATTATTAAAATAATATTTACCTTTCCATTTCCTTTTAGACAACTTTATAGCTGTTATTTGTACTATTCTCTAAATACTCACATTCTCTGAATATGAATGCAAAAAAACATACTACTTGCTCTAAAAAGATATTTAGCTTTCCTAGAGTTTCACCCGCTGAATAAATAATACTTCAGCTAGGCCTAATCATACCATTTGGAAAAGGAGAACATGAGTTCTCTGAGATTTCAGGAAGATAAAATAGTTATTAACAGAATATTTCATGGTGCTGTTCAATGCATAGCATCATAGCAATCAGATCATAAAATATATAAAATTTATCATATTATAGTAAAATTATTTTTCTTTCAGAACAAACCAATTTAATTGTTATAGATTACTATTTTGTTCACATAAACAAATAATAAGAGGCAATATTGATAGAATTTTTTTGCTTCTAGTCAGTTATTTAGACCACATTAGACCACACTAAAGGTTCAAGTTCATGGCAGTTAAAAATGGCAGCCATTCAAAGGAATAGAGAATACTTCCCTTTCCAGAATCATTCAGCTCATGATACCAAGGACTAAATAAGAAAACTATAGGAAATCTTACTTACAGAAACCAATACATTAGTGGTTTGCATGTGTGAAATGGGCCAACTTTGGTTTTGTATATAAGTCTTATATTTAGAAAACATAATAAATAAATATATCAGTGGTATAATATCTCAATGGGCTCTTGATGGCAATTCTTCCAGGCAACCAATAAAGCAAACACTGGAATTTATGAAAAGCTATACACTTTGAGAAAGAGCAGAGGCGCTACTGAGATGACTTGTGGCACATTGATATGTTTTACAGACAGGAACCTGGGAAAGTCTGAGTTAAACACATAGCTTTCTGTTACCTCCTCATTGGCCAAAGCCTCCAAATTCCCATGGTCACTTCATATATAAGGACAGGGAATGAGAAAAGAAGACAGCAGTGGGTATGTGAATCTAATTGGGGCTATTGATCTTCATAGATCAATAGCCCCAATTAGAAGAATACAGTGGCACCAGCTATATTAACTATTTGAAACAATAGAGTAAGAGCAAATAAGGCTTTAGTATTCCTTCTCTTAGTTTCAGATATCTTATGCCATACTTTTAAACATGCTTTTAACAGAAATTTTGATTAAAAACTGTTATTTTCACCACCCTGTTTGCATATTAACAAGAAAAAAAAGGCAAACTGTGGAGGGGAGACAGAGAAAGAGACACAGATGAGATAAAGAGAAACAGACACAAAAAAGACACAAAGAAAAAGATAAAAGAAAATGAACAGAGATTGGGTATAGAATATCTCAAAGTTATCATTACTGGATAAATAGAGAAACTAGCAAATCACTCTGAAAGAGAAAGGATAAACCATTAGATATTTGAAGATCTATACCCATCTTTTACTCTATTCAGTGCCACACAGGGAAGTCTCACTCATCTCTCACACTTAATAATCTGCAAGGCATTTGATATGGGAAGTGGTAATGGGGTAGTGGGATATGAAAGAACCTAGTAAAAGAAATGATGGCCAAATTAACTTGGATTAAATTACCAAATTTCAATTATACCCAATAACAACAAACCTTTAAATCTTGAAACCCTGAAAATTGGTAATAAATTCCAGTTAGAGAACTAATTAGGATTTCATTTTAATAACATCTCATAATAGGTGGAACAGCTGATTTTAAAGAGTGGTAAAAGTTTCTGGGTGGTCAGATGTCCTCTGTGCTCTGGTAAGTCATTGGCAGTGATATAGCCATTACCTAACTATAAATACAAGAGGGTAAAGTACCTGATTAAATTATATTTTTTCTACAGTATCCAAAATATTAGATGCTATGATGAAATAAAAAATTTTCAGATGAAGAAAGATGACAGAAGGAAATTTCAGACAGTGTTCAACTCAAAGTTAGTATAACACTTTTTAAAGTATATGAAAAAAAAATCAGCCATTTGTAGTATGTTGGAGCCTCAGAAAAATGGGAATTAGTTTACCACAGGACCCAGCAATTCCCATCTTAGGTATATACCCAAATGATCCACATCCATGCAACAAAGACATGTGCTCAACTATGTTCATAGCAGCATTATTTGCAATAGCAAGAACCTGGAAGCAACCTAGATGCCCCTCAACTGAAGAATGGATAAAAAAGATGTGGCACATCTACACAATGGAATACTACTCTGCAGAAAAAAAAATATTGGAATCTTGAAATTCGCAGGCATTTGGATGGAACTTGAAGAAACCATCCTGAATGAGGTAACCTAGATACAAAAAGAAGAACATAGTATGTACTTGCTCATATATGGATTTTAGACCTAGGACATAGGACCACCAGCCTATAATTCACACTACCAGGGGAACTAGTATACAAGGTGTATTCTAAGAGATACATATATGGTCCTTTACAAAAGGGGGAAGGGACAAGTCCCCCAGAGCACATGGGAAGTGGGGGGGCAGTGAATGGAGAGAGAACTAGGAAGATTGTGTCAGGATAGGAATAGAAGACAGAAAACGGGGAGAGAGAGAGAGAGAGAGAGAGAGAACAAAAGAGGGAGCCATTATTGGTTTGAAGAGAAAAATGAACTTAAATAAAGGTCTAGAGATCTACAAGACTGGCTCCAACTAACAATTTGAACATCCGTGGAAAGGCTACCATAAATGCCCTTCCCTGATAGTGACATCATCAACTAAATTATCCACCATCATGGAGCCCTCATCTAGTACCTGTTGGAAACAGAAGCAAACACTAAATACTGAGTCAAACTAGAAATCAGGAGCAGAGAGAGAGAGAGGACAAGACCAGGTTGCAGAAACACATAGAAACAGCTGACTTGAACAAGGAGGAGCTAATGGGCCCCCAAACTGATAGCTGGGAATCCAGCATGGGACTGACTCAGACCCCCTGAACATGGGTCTCAGATAGAAGGACTGAGCAGTCTAAGGGACCTCAGACAGTAGAACCAGGATGTATTCCTGATGCACAAAAGGACCTTGGGGACACATCCTCCATGGTGGGATACTCCCTTAACCTAGAGACAGGTGAGAAGTCTTACTTCAAATGACTTGACAGACTTACACAACCCCATCTGGATAACATATCCCTCCATGTGGAATGGGAGTGGGGAGATGGGAGGGGAGGGTGGTCAGGGTGCATGTGAGGGGAGAAAGAGGGTAAGTGGGTGGGAGGGAGGGAGAGGAAACTGGGATCGACATGTAAAAATTTTTAATTATATTATTAATAAAAAAAAAGAAAAAAGAAAAAAATCAATGAAATCAGGGATCTGAACCATGAAAAAAATATTTGCTTTTAATCAGGGGAAGATATAATCAAGAATAAAATCCCTTTCATTGTTTACAAACATTTCAAGGGAAGCAATGGACTACAAGATAAGCCAAAAGTGTTAAATTGTACAACACAACATCTTGCTTTCCCCTATGTTGAAACTGTTCCTGGTCTTCCTGGCCCCCTTTCACCATAAACCTGACGTGTAATGCTCTATGCCCATGGGCATCATCTACCTAATTCACAGACTCTTTTAAACCATTTCCTCCTCTGCATCATTTTATAAATCCTACATCTGACTCCCACAATATTATGCCCATACCTACTGTCCTTGGATTTCATACTGTTATTTTTCCATTGTTTGTTGACTTTTCCCTCATAAATATCCTGTAAAAACCCCATGGTGAGCATTCCTAAACTTGCTTTTATTCTCCAAAGCCCATCTATTTGCAAGCCTCTTTAATGGTGACATATGTTATCCAGTACAATATCCCACAATTCTAGAAGCTGGTTTTAATGATCTCCCAATTGGTCTTGCCATTTTACATGGAAGTTTAAGGGTATCACGAGTGCTGTCTAGTACCTAGCTCATGCCTGACTGTGTTACCTGCTGGCCTGTCTTTACCTCTGTTCTGTAAGGCTAGGGTGATTAAACTTGGTAATTTATGGTCCATACATAGATCACTACCTGATAATTAGTAATTACTATATAATTGATTATTGCTCACCTTCATGTCTTTATCCATGCTGTTTCCTCTGCTTAGAATGCCCTTCCAGGATGTTCTTATAATTTATATGCCAGGATGATAATACAGAGCACAAGCATCTGGAATGCTGTCGTTGCTGACAGATGTGCTTCAGGTTGTAACAAGTGCCGCATGAATATAAATAATAAATCTTCTCTAATTTAAGGGACATATTATTTGTTCTGTTACCTTTCCTTCTGGAAAATAACTGAAGAGGAACACAAATGCACATAGTGTTCACAGAGACGATGGGCTTACATGGACAGTGACTAAGTCCTCAGACGTGATTCTCTCGGCTGTGTGCAATTTGAGTTTTCATTATAAATGAAAACATTATCATGGTCAGAACAGTGTGTGTTGCCAAATTTTAAAAATATAAGGTTGAAATTCTGGACCTGTGGGACAAGGAGTACATCAGCATTGTTTGAAATCCAGATGTTTCTCAGTCTATCTAGGGTGTGAAGAAGGGATGTGAGAACACTTGATATTGATTAAGAAAAGCTCTGATAGTGATGACATAAACTGAGCATCTCAATCTCTTTGTTATGGTCCTTAGGGTGGCTGGCAGTCTCTGTCATAAGTAGAATGGTCCTGTTTGGGGAATAGTGAAACAATTTATCCTCCTCATCATTTTCTCAAGATTAACTGTTTGACCTGTTTATATTATGAGGACACTTTTTGTAATAAACATGTAGTCTCAATTTGGGTGAATGTTTGGTTTCAGTTTTCTTCTTCATCATCATCATCATCATCATCATCATCATCATCATCATCATCGTCTCTAACTTCATTGTCATCATTCTTACTGACCTTGATACTGATGCTGACTTATTTTTGTCCACTGATGTTAATTTTAGTCATGTCTGTGCTTAAGTGTTTATCATCCCTGAAGGAAGAGGAGTCTTCCTGCTAACATGGCTTATACATTTTTTCTAGTTTTGAAATATAGTAGCTTTACTTTCTCATTATGTGTCTAGTGATGAAAATGTGTCCTTTCTGTGTTTGTTAAATTCAATTCATATTTTATGTAATTATAAAGTAGGCTCAATCATAGCAAAACTAATATTTATATTTTTGCTCAAAGTCAAATTGTCTCCTAAATCTTATAGAGTTCTTAAACTTCTCTATAATCAGGTTCTGAATGATAGTTTCATATGTACACTAAAATATGCATATTTACAGAAATATCTATAAATGAATGTTCACAAAATATTATATAATATATAACACTTAAAACATATAGAAATGCAATTACTGTCATTAATAGTTAAAATATATACATATTTACATATTTATATATAATTATGTTTTATATGAAATTACATCCTTTAAAATATTGATAGCAGTAATTGCTTTGCCTTATGTTTTGCTTTTCCTCTGACCTAAGTAGGATTGAGTATTATCACAAAGGCTAAAGATTTGTTGAGCTTTGATCACAGCTAGTAATTGAGCCAATGAGTGTATGTGTTTACAAAAAGTACAAAAAAATAATAAAAAAAAGACCCACTTGTTTCTGAGGATAAATCAATGAGAGTATATGTGGCTAAGATAAATAGAGGGCACAGTTGAACACCCACAAAACTAGTAAAGACTAAGGAGAATGTTCTAGAGAGTACTTCACAGACAGGAGGGAAGCAGATAAATCATTTGCAAAAAATTTGTGTCTTTGTTCAGAAAAGAGCTTAGGTAGAAAGGGTCTCTGCTGTAATTTGAGAATGTTCCTTAAAAAGTAATGCTTTAAATTTAATCCTCAAATGTCTATGTTAGTTATATTTGGAAGTTTGGCAGCTACTGCTTGGGAAGAAATCAGGATTTGATGTAGTGAGAAGCATTGATAAACAAGGGACCTGAGCCTGTTGGTGCTGTCATGTCTCCCTGTTACACTGTAACAAGGAACCCTTGACAAATACATCTCCCTGATCAGATTTTCCAATTCCCAAAATGTAAGGAGCAAATTTCTGTGTTCATAAAGTGCCCAGTACATAGCATTTTAACAGCAACACAAAATATTGAAGGTAGATTTTTTTGTTTGGTTTGGTTCTCTTGTGCTAGATGAGGCATTTTTCTTTTTTGTTGGGAAGAGGATGAAAATTTGATTGACATCAACATATTTTATCAATATTTGAGAAAATATAGTCTTGAGGTAATGTGATTGATTAATTTTTTTGCAGTTCATATTACTGTGTCACATCTTTTCTTAACTTGGATTAATATTGTCATAGATAATCTTCTGGGTTTTAAAAAAAATATTATAATAATTTTTCCAAGATTATTACCATGAAGGACAATGAAGTTATAAACTTCAATTTTTTTAAAGTTCCAACACCCTAACTTTCATATATAAGGATGAGCTCTACAATGTCATAAATAAACATTAATCCTGCTACTAAATACAATTGACTCCCTGTGCTTTCAGAAATCCAGACAATCTAAGTATATGCATCTATAATATTACTTTCTACTGTCTTAGAATTGTCACTTTCCATTCAACAATGATGTTTCGTTTCTAGTTTCTTCAGTAAGTTTTCAGATTCATATTACAAAAGGCAGGGACATGGTCTCTGTGTAGACAAAGACAGGTCTTTAAGATAAAACAAGATGCAAATAACCACAGATCAAGCTAAGATATACTTAATCACCTGAAACACGAAGGAGATAGATGTAGATCTCCCTCTCTCTCTCTCTCTCTCTCTCTCTCTCTCTCTCTCTCTCTCTCTCTCTCTCTCTCTCTCTCTCCTTCCTCCATACCTTCCTCCTTGCTCCCCTTTTTTTCTTCTCCCCCTCTCTTTCTCCAAGGGACACAAAGAGACTATCAGAGAAGGGAATAGACAGCTATATATAACAGAAAATATAAGATATTTCTAAGTAAAGAAGAAAGAGATAGGCCTTCTAAACAAATGTTAAAATATTTGTGGACAGGAAATTAGAAACAGCTATGGTACACATAAAAAGCTGAATTTGGTGGGGTCATAAGTATATTGGTGGAGAAGAAGACATTTAAATTGGAATAAAAGGTATTGTTAAGGTCCTGTGAGACAAGACATAATATTATAATAATTATAAATGAACAGAGGGGGCACCATCACATTAATTAAGAAAAAAATTATTTTCACTGTATTTGTTTTACAAAACACAATACCTTAGATATGAAATGGGAAATATACTACTATTTTTGGCAGTTTATGGAATTGTCTGTGTGGTTGCAATTGACAGTAATTCTTAAGAAATTTTATGGTGAACTTCAAGTACCTTGTTGATTATGCAGAATGTCTCAGTATTTTTTTTTTTACATTTAACCAAAAGTCAGGTTTCAATCTTCTCATTTTAATATAAAATGATTATATGGTCTTAAAGTGAACACAAATTATATATATATATATATATATATATATATAATCTAAATACTTCTGTGGAAGTTTGAATGCATTTGGCTCCATAAGCTCCAGAGATTGGCACTATTAGAAGGTCTGGCTTTGTTGGAATGGGTAAGACATTTTGGAGGAAATGTGTCACTGTGGGGGTGTGTTTTGAGATTTTCTATGTTCAAGATCCTGTCTAGTGTCTATTCCTGGTTGCCTTCTTATTAAGATGTAGTCAGAACCATGTCTGCCTGTATACAGTTTTGCTCCCCAATATGATGATAAAGAAATGAATCTCTGAAACTGTTAGCAAACCATCCCAATTAAATGTTTTTCATATAAGTGTTGTTGTGGTCATGACGTTTCTTCACAGCAATAGAAACCCTAACAGAGACAACTTCTACAACAAATAGATATGCACATATATATTGAAAACACAATGTTGACCCAATGTTTTGCTAGAAGGTAATCTCTGTAGAATAATACATAGAAAATGAAAATTTTCCTAGGTACAGACACAGAATCCTTTGTATGTTGGCTCATTTAATTTTGAATTTAGGGTTTCAGAATTATAGTCTATCACTTGCAGCAGAATAATTCTGTCCTAGGATTTTTTTTTACTTATGATGCTCGTGAGAATATGAGCCAGTTTCCCTAGAGCATCTTTTTCATCAACCATAGACATGAACTGGTAGCAACTGTAAGTGACACTGCAAAGGATTGGTGAAAGTTAGGGCATTAAAAGCCTCAATATGGGACATTTACGTAGCTTGTATTTTCAGTGAATGAGCTAAATTAATTAGGAGTGAGTACTAGTAGCCAGTATAAAAATGACAATATTTATCAGCATGGACTTGAGCTGAAATTGCCAACTCAAAAAACCTCTCATATCATGTGTATTTCATGTATCATTTTATTCCAGTTTTTGAGCATTTTATTTCCTTTTGATTTTCTTTCCAATTAATTTACACAATATGATGTGAAAGTGCTCACTTATTTTATCTTAAAACTTCATCTTTCTCTTATCAAGTACAACAGTGATTGTGTAGTGGCAGATGAACCAATTACACAGCATGCAAAATTAAACTACTTTTTGCAATGCAAGATCATGAAGCCTTTAGGTCCTCCTAAAAATAACATTCCACCATAAACATACCCATATTCTTATACATGCACAGAGAGCCCCAGGAAGCATTTTGGATTTTACAATAGGTTTAAATATAGATGCACATGACAATCAAATCAAATCTTGACATCAATCAAGTGAAACCTCACCTGGATTCATTTGGTGTCCATTATGCAATTAAAGGAAATGAGGACATGAATTTGAGAGAAAGCAAAGAAAGTACAGGGGAGGGGGTTATATGGAGGCAAAGAAGGGGAAAAATAATGTGATTATATTGTAATATAAAATATTATGAAAAAAGAAGCCATACAGCCAATGCAATCCTGATTTTGGGATAGGTTGGAAGTCAGCAGAAAATTTGTTAGGCGGGGTCCAGTTGTAATTACATTATTTAAGCTGTACTCTATTGAATGGTGTGTGTTAATATTACTAACTTTTCCTGTCTCTGACTCCTAATCCCCTTGAGTTGAACCACCATGTTCACCATATTCTTCTCATCATGGAGGTCAACTTAGCACCAATGTTGTTGTTTTGCAGCTGCTATGGCCTAAGAAACACAAACACGAGATTGAGCGCCCACGTGGAGTTTATTGAGAGAGGGGAGAGGAAAGAGGGGATAGCTGGTGGCCAACCGAAAGCGGGGAGAGAGAGGGAGAAAGGGGGGGCCCAGAAAGAGCGAGAGAGGGAAACAAGAGAGAGATGAGAGAGAGGGACAAGAGAAATAAGAGAGAGAAGGGGGGGCCCAGAGAGAGCAAGAGAGGGAAGCAAGAGAGAGGGGCAAGAGAAGCAAGAGAGAGCAAGAGAGAGAGGTGCGCTTCCCGCGCTTGCTTTAAAAGGGGAGCTTGCGCATGCGTAACCCAGTCTCCGCCCAGCCAGGTAAGGCCTGACATAGTGATTACACGTCCCGCCCATCAGAGGCGGGGCCCACAGACTGCCAAGCCTCAACATTTAGAGACTAGGAACAATGGGAACAAATGAACATGGATGGAAGCTCCTAAAACACTGAGCCAAAGCTAATTTTGTTTATTTAATTTAAATTTGAAAAAGTTTGTTTTACATTTCAGTCCCAGTTCCTACACCCTCCCACCCTCCCCTGTTTCCCCCATCAACCCCCATCCCATCCTCTTCTGATCCCTAGGAAGTGTGAGGCCTTCCATGGGGAGTCTTCAAAGTCTCTCATATCATTTGGGCAGTGCCTAGGTCCTTCTCTATGTGTCTAGGCTGAGGGAGTAAAAACTGTTTTAAGTAAGGTACATTGCCATAGAGAATAAAAGCTGACAAATGCAAATAAGTAAGTCATCTTTGTCTTACTATACAAAATAGTTGAGATCATCAACCTACAAAGAAGAAAAGCTTATTTTAATTACAAGTTTGGAGGTTTAAATACATGATTAGTTGATTCTATTACATGCAATAGGGAAGCTTACTGACCTTATAAGATGGGATGAGAAACAGGATAGAATGGGGTCCCACTACTTTCTTTAAAAGCATGGCTGCAACAACCTAAATTCTCCTGCTGGCAGTACTGGTAAATGTTCCCATCTCTGGTTGGTTGCACAGCTCTGGTGAACAAAACTTTAGCACACAGGTTTTTAGGGAACTTTTAAGTCTCCAAGTATGGAAGATGGCTTTGTGATCAATCAGACATTTTACAAATGGCTCTTCCTGTGTGCATGACCCCACATCCACCTAACATTCACCAAGTTAATCCATGGAGTGAGTGAAGACTGAGGAATACAATGAATTAGACCCTTCCATACTGTGAACATTTCACTTTTAAATTATTGACTAAGTTAACCAAATACTCTTTATGTCATTTATACACTTTTCCCAAACCATAAAATATAGTTCTGTGAGCTAGCTTTGATCTGTCTTCCATGACCCAAGGTAATGAAACTATTTTTCATTTTCCTTAAGAAATTTAAGATCAGTTAAACTGACACCTGGAATTAAGGGGATTGGAAATGGATTTCTTTAATAAACATTATTCTTCATTTGGGAGGACTTACTCCTTCATGAATTTTTTCCATACAGGCATCATCAATAAATCATGAGACTGGTCAACAGAGGAGAGGAAAAACAGGTGTGTTCAAATGTGTCATAATGGTAAAGAAATATTTTCAACAACTGATATTTAAAGGACAAATAGTATCGTAGGCCGTATTTTATATCAACTTGACAATGACAAAGAGATAAGCCAGTTTCCCATAAACTATAGCAGAATATCATGCACAGACAATTGTATTCTTGATTATCCTCAGAGAAACAGAAAATACTGAGGACATTTATAATGATATTTAAATTTTATTTAAATACAAATACTATTATTTACAAGTATTGTTTTCTTTCCTTTTTGTTTACTTGTTTTGAGACGTGTTTTGCTCTGTAGCTCAGGAAATCCTAGAACTCATGGTGATCCTTCTGATTCATCTGCCTAGGTGTAGAGACTGCAGGAAGGGGTTACTGTAACCAGCTCCATATCAGAAGGTCACTGTCTGCACCCACTACAATAATCTGAGAGCTCATGTTAGAAAGGCAAGAGAGGGTCTGGAGTATGAATATCCTTTAGTAATTAATCATAGTCATTAAAGAAGGCAGGATCATGAACACAGCCAGCCACCAGCTGCAAATACAATAAATGGAATTTGTTTTTCTAAACATACTGACAATTTTTACAGCAGCTGATATGAATTCTAAGGAGAACCTATTCATACAATATATTTACTGGATGAGGTATTGCATTCCATAGAGTAACTACTGCTAGAGTTTCATTTTAACATTCTTCTAGAAAAGATGCATATAAATATAATTATCTTTTAAGTGCCCAAAAGAATATTCATACACAGGGTAGGCAACTATCTTTACAAAGTAAAATCTTACTCTATGGGAGGATGACCAAGATATCTGTACACATATTTTTTGCTAATGTCTCTAAATTTGCAATTATTTCAAAGAAAAAAAATGAGTCCTTTTAGTCTTTAATTTAGCATGCCTTAAATTTAATCTTAGTTAATTTCCTAATTTTTCATGCATTTGCTTGTTTAATTTCAGATTATGCTGACATAGAATGATGAACAAGTTCTTATTCATTCAAAAGACAGTTATTGCATATGTTTGCTTAGATAAAGATATGCTAAGGGCTATGGAATCTGTTATTTTACATACTGTCCTCAGAAGTGTTCTGGGAAAATGACTTTTATAAATAGATAAGAAGATTTGAGACAGACATAGGGTACCTATCTCAACATACCAATTATTATGAATCAGATATTGCCAGATGGTTACTGTTTTATTTCTAGAAAGGAAATATGCATTAATTCTTGATGTATAGTTCACATGTGGACATATGGTGTAGAATTGCAAGTATGGCATGCAGCAGATGTTTAAAATCCTGTACCTTATGATCCACGAGATATGGGTGTATTCTTTAATTCTTTTTAGTTTCATATCTTTGTTTGCAAAAAGAAGACACCAATATCTTGTAAAATTATTTTAAGAAAAAGTTAAAATAATAATGTGCACATATATGTGTTAAATGTAGTATTTAACTATAACAAAAACCAACTAGTTTCTTGAGACAGGGTCTCTCTCTCATTGGCCTTAAGAGAGTAGTCAAGGAAAGATGGCCAGGGAGTCCCAGGGAGATACCTGTCTTCCCCATCCCCCACCCTATGCTTGGAGGGTAAGTGCACACAAATATGCTTGGTGTTCTCTCAGGGATTCTAGAGATTGAACACAACTCTTCATATTTGTATTGCAAGCACTTTACCAACAGCCCAAGGATTCCTTATTGGCATAACAAATTAACTTAGTAGTAAATCATTTATGACATAATGAAACAATTGCCACAGTAAAAAAAAAAAAGGCAAAGTAAATTCATTCTTAAGAACATTTATGAATGCTTCACAAATGAATTGATGCATATAATTAAAAAAGCGCTGGTTCTCAACCTGTGGGTCACAATATCAGATATTGTCATTATAATTCCTAACAGTAACCAAATTTCAGTTATGACATAGCAGCAAAATAATTGTATGTTTTGGAGTCACCACAACATGAGGAACTGTATGAAATGGTTGCAGCATTAGGATGACAACAAATGCACTAAAGTATAAAAATCATGAAAGTGAAATGCAGACTGATCAATCATTGTATTATGTAACTATGACTTTTTGACAGAGTCTGTCTTATAAGACAACTACTCATTGTGAAGTGTACTTGGAAAAATAGTCCCTTTGCTCATCATGTAAGCTTTCTCTCAAGAGTATATGTGGTAGGGTCAAGGATAACCTGGCTGCCTGTACATGCCCTTCCAGAGTGCATTTAGGTTAGGAGGCTGATTACATGAGACCCTGGGCTTTTGATTTTTGGATTCCATGCTTCTCTGTGGGGAGGGGGATGATCACGAGGAAGATGCTTAAAGAAGTAAGTTCCAGGTCTTGGTTTCTGGTTGCAACTTTTGTATCAATCTTTTTCAGTCAGCATCCATGCTTAGATAATAATCCTTTATTATACCACACCCAAAAGGTGATGTGAATGATTACTTGACTTTAGTATGCAAAAAATTGGGAAAACCCATTTAAAATATTGGTGCACGAGTTTAATGCACACCCAGCTCTTATACCAACCATCTAATGCAGTCAGTTATATTGGAATATTGAAGCCCAAATTTTGTGTAAGGGTTACTAAAGATTCTACTATGAATGCTTTTTGCATCTGGTTTCAGAATATACTTTAGTTGCTGCAGTCAATATTAAAAAGCCTCTAACTTCTAATAGTAGTAACAGAATAGTACAGGGATGGCAGCTAGTCAAACATTTAATTACATTGCACTTCATCTCTCTTCCTCAGATCTTAAAATTCTACTACTTCTGCCTCCACAGGCATCACTTTTAATTACATGAGAAATCAACCTTTACCTTTGTCCATGGAGAAACGTGTTTCTAAAGTGTGACCAAAAAAAATCAATGAAAATACTTTATTAGCTAGATTCTCAAGAAGTTCTACCATTTACATTACCTTCTCTGTTTTGCACTGCCCAGGAAAAGCCCAGTACCCTCACATTTCTTGAGTGACACTTCCCTCTACTGGCACACTTACTAAAATTACTTCCACATTATTTTTAGAAGAAAGTATTAGGTTTCAAGTTCAAAACTCTTTGTTTTTTCAAAGATTTATTTCCAGGGTTTGAGCTCACAAGTTGTGGGAAATCTTTTGTAAGCTCAAAATAATGTAGGATTATTTGAGTGGTATTTGATTTTCTCAGTAGAATTAAAGCGTAAGGAAATCACTCTTCACTTTGGATCCAGAGGTCAAATCTCAAATTTCAAGTTGAGACTGACTATTTGAGGACCTTTGTCAATTCAGCTCTGCAGCTTTGTAAGTATTCCAAAAATAATTTGGCCTGAACTTTAGTAACAAACTAGCCTCAATTTAGCGCTGACTGCTCAGGATTGGGGATAGCAATAATTTATGTGTCTGTTATGACTGTATGGAATTTTACAAATGATTAAATAAAGATCTTGGAATTGTGACACACACCTGTAACACCAGACATTACGAGGTAGAGTAAGGCAGATCAGGAGTTTAAGACCAGCATTGATTGTGAGGTGAGTTCAAGGCCTGGGATACATGAGTAATAATCTGAAAGTTCAAACAAATGAAACCAAAAAAGAAAGAATAAGATGAACTTATTTGTTAGGAGTAAATAAAATTTTTGTTTGCCTTTATATATCAGCATCAGCAAAGTGGACAAAGCCAGTGTAGGAGTATACAACGTGGTTCTCAGTTTTGAAAATTTGGTCTGTATCTACAAACTTTGTAATTTTTATGATGCAAGTAGAAGTGGTTGTTCTTTCTTAGTTTTCCATTTGTTTCTTCCACTATTGTGCTACATACATGTGTGCTCACACATGTGTGCAGGTATACACACTCTACTGTGCTTTTAGTATCAAGAGGTTGATTTTTATTGTACTCCTCTGTTGTTCTCCATTTATGATTTGAGACAGGGCCTCTCACTCACTGTTTTAACTATATTGACAGGCCAGAGAGCTCCAGGATGTACTGACTCCAACTGGAGTCATAAGTTTACAAGGTGTGATATCTCAACAAACTTAATAAGGAAGCAAATCAGACACTCCATCAACCCTGCTGCTTTAGTCTATAAATTAAAAAGAATGAAAAGAAAACACATTTTTGTTTGTTTGAAAGAACTGCTTTTATTATATTTGAAAATATATAAGCCTTAGCTAAAATATGGCAGATATTATTTAAGTACATGTATGTGATTATATGTGATATATTATAGTTCAAAGCTGTGTGAGGCCTTCAGCAGTTGTTAGGAGTGGGAAGAATCTATCCTGAAACCTGTGGACCATTTCTAGTTAAACTTAATAATAACTTGTTCACAACCTGTTCCTGTTACTTTTTCATTATTCTGTCTAAAACATTCACAGCTTTTGATTAAAATATTCTGTTCCCACAGTGCCAATTTGGGGCACTAAAATCTTCATCTTTAGAAATAGAGTTAAATTTCTATAATTTTCAGGGTAATCTCCACCCTTCACTTCTCCTTATTTTTCTCCTTTACCAGTTAAGTACTTAGATGAGCATTTCCTCACACTATACATTATCTTCAACATTTTGCTACAATTTATTTTCTCTTTGTGATTTGTCACTCATATTAGCCTTAAAAGACTTTTAGGAAATGAAAAGCCAAGATCTGGTTACTATTTGTAGATTTTTTTCTCTCTTCATTTCCAGAACCTCATAGCATGTTGAGTACAAAGTAAATAATGGGAGAAATATGCATTTCACAGGTCTTTACGCAACATTTAAAGAAGTCATTTACATCTACACTAAATTTAATTCAATATATTAAAAGCTAAAACAATTAACAGTGGACAGAGAAGTAGTTCTAGAAGAGGCCAATTGAGCTTTGACCTCCTGTTGTCATTTTGCTATTTGTAATTTCTTTTCCCTTTGTTTTCTAACTTCTTCCTTCTGCCAACCTGCATTCTTCACTAATATTTGTAAAGTAATAAATTAAAAAAATTGCTGCACATTCAATTGACTAATACCTATAAATCTTGTTTTGAAATACAAATGACAAATACATGTATTTGTGTATAAATACTGTTTTGGAGTAATTTACATTTTTGAATCATTAAATCTGAGTAATTAACAGATGAATTTCTTCACATGTTACCATTTTTGTAGTTAGAGCACATTATCTATGCCATCACCATTTTTCAAGAGTAATGACACACACCTGTAATTAAAGTACCCAGGGGATGGCATAAGAGGAAGGAGAATTAAAGACCAGCCTAGGTTACATTATGAATTACAAATGGATGCCTCTAATTCATCTAGGAAGTTAGTGGCAGAGTCAAAAGTGAAAATCCAAACTCTGTGCACCTTGATTCTCTAGTTTGTCCATTCTGTTCACAGGATGTTTTAGCTCTGATATCAACCTGCAATCAGGGACAGTCTAGATATGAAGGTGAAAGTTTAGCCTGAAATAATAATTAGGACAAAATGATTTCTCAGTCTAGCTGCATACCAAGTGAATGTATCAAGTCTTTTCAATAATATGAAAAACATGACTATTGAGTAGTCTACATTAATTTGGCAATATTACATTTCTTCAGGTGCACTCTTTTTTTTTTTTTCAAATTAAATCTTGGCCTTATTAAAGGCAAAGGGTACTTCCACAAAGTGAATTTTCTGATAGGCTGAAATGATGAGGATGGTTGCACACTTGCACTCACATTAGTTTATGACTCCTAACCACAATGCATTAGTAGTTGACACAAACACTATCTGCTAGTATTTCAGAAAAAGACTGAAATAATACACGTACCCACTATGCTTAGTCAACATATTTTAAAAGTCCTAGAACCTTATATTTTAAAAACATGAATTGGAAAGATGCCACTCTTTTCCTTTGTCTCATGTACTTCTACCTGTAGGCAAAATATAGCAGGACTTTTCACATTTTAGAAAGTAAGCATAACAGGTAGCTACTTCAACTGACATAAGTTGATAAGAACACTAAGAATTCTATCTGCTGTCTGAAACCTTAACTCTCCCCGCCCCCTAAAAACAAACCCCACTTGAATGTGCTTATCAAAGGCAGATGGAGTCTGTCACCACACTAGCAGGTAAAATCTGTCAACTAGACCACAGCAAACAAAGCTTCATAGGAATATTAATTATGGGATGGCTTGACATTTGCATTCATGGGGATCTTTATAGTTTTATTCAGACATTAGTTAATAAAAAACTTTATGAACTACTGAAAATACAATGTTGTTTGTATTGAAGGTTTATTCCTTTAAAAGTTGGACACCAGTTAACTAATATATTCATACATTTAGGTAACTAACTGAGACTGCATTCTTAGCTTATAAATTATAAGTTTCTTATAGTATTCAGACATTTGAAGCATGATTGAGGCAAAGGAAGAGAATCAATGTACTTAGGTAAGTACTTGTCAGTTAACTTCAGTGAATACGTATTAAATAATTAAGCCAAAAATTTAAAAATGAATGGCTTGACCTGGAAGATTCCAAATCAGATGCAACATTTACAATTTTTTTTTCTGAATATTTCTACTCCAACAAGAAATGTGCCTGAAGAAATGGTCCCTACTTCAAAGTTGAGGCACCCGTAAGTAATCCTGTCTTCCTGGGCTGATATCAGAATTCACAGCTGAATCATCTCAGCTGCTCTTAGGTGATCAGATATTACTGAACTATTAATGAATTAATGAATAGTAATACTTTCTTATTTTACACTGAAATTCCAAAAACTTTGATAGATATTAAAATGTTCTTCAATGGGATATTAAGGAACGATTTTATGAATATATAACCTAATGAAATGTTAAAACAAAGTGTGTGCTGAGTATAAAGACAGTACATAATTGATATTGAACTTACTTCCTCTTAAAGTGTGAATAAGAGTTTAGGTGCAGATAAACAAATGCATGTGTGTAAAACAATGAAGACTCAGCATAGATGAATAACCACAAAAAATAATTTTGAAATTAACATGTTATTGTGATAAATTGCATCCTAAGTTCATTCTTGTTGCAATGACTTTCATTTCAATTTACTATAAAGAGCTATATTAATTTCTGAGTATTACTGTAATGAATTACTACAAATGAAACCAATATAGTGCTAATTTATTGTGTTATAATTCTGGGGACAGCAAGTCTGACAGCCCATCAGTTTCCTCTGGTTAAATAAGCATGTCACAGTGTTGGCTTCTGGAGACACAGAGATTTCCTTGTTTTGTCTTTTTCAGCATCTGTTATCTATCCATATTCTGTCCTCAGAGCATATGATTATGATGCTCATTTCCATATCACATATGTAGGTTTCTTTTCCAGTTCCTCCTGGGGGTTCCTTTTGAGTGCATTATTGTGACTACATCTGCTTCACACAGATCATCTAGAAGAATCTATTCCTGTCGAGATCCTTTCTTCCCATTTGCCCAATCCTCTTCGCCGTAGCTACTATATTCATAAGATCCATGGAGTGCCCTTTGAGGGACAGTTATGGAGAATACCATAAAAGCTAATTAACAGAGTGGCTATTTCATGTATGATTACAAGTAAGAGTAAAAATCAGATTTATGTGTGAATTTCCTGTTGCACCAGTCTTGCTTGCTTTAGATATCAGGAATAGTTTTAAGTCTTCATCAATAGGGTTCCTGGTGGTGAAAAGGGCTCACTCTATTTTTTTATAGAAATAAATGGGTTCTAACCAAAGCCAAGCTGTGTTGTAGAAAAAAATTACTAATTTATGATAACCCATAAGATTTTTATTTTCATGTTACACACTACCTGTCTTTAATACCTGCACGAGGAAAGGAACTTATTCTTCATTTTGGCTAATGTAGTTAAAGAAATTTTACTTATTATTTACAAATGAATACCATTGAAAAGGGTTAACATATAAACATTCTCTTAAGTGTTATTAAGCATGTTTGCATGAATTGCAACTCTAATTTTCTTCCATGTTTCTTTGATGAACTTACATCCAGTAAATTAGCCCATGGATTATAGCTCATTAGCATCCACAGAAATAATGTTAATGAACACTCTCCAAAGCAAGCAGCAGGTGTAATTCTGTCTTTCTCAGCATAAAGACCTTTGGGAAATTCAAGAATGATCATAATTGATGGTTTAATCTGACTTCTCTTTTCACATGTCCTGAGAAAACCAGACATGACATTTAGAGCCCTTCTGGAAACAGTCATGGTCACCAGGAAGCATCAATGCTTTCCTCAAAGCATATAAAACCGATAACCTCATCTAGTGCATTATTTACAATTTGCCACACCATCTGAACTTAATCATATGTCTTGTAATGGCCCAATGCTAATATATAAATACTTCTTATGACCTCTCAATGTGTATTAAAATCCTGCTATTATGTTTCCTTGATAATGGGAAACACGAGTAGGAGATCACTGCTATTCACTTTGGGTAGAGCTGAAGTTTTATCTAATGAGTCAAAGTCCAGGTATTGAAAGTTTGGATAGCTATTAAGCACATCATGGCACCCATTCCATTTCAAATGGAAATTTCCATTTTGGATGTTTCAAAGCGTGAAAACATAAGGTTGTAAATAATTATGAATTATGTACACTGCTAATGAAAAACCAGTGACTGATTAGGACAAGTGATGCATGAGATAAAGACAGAGACACAGCTATGTCCCACTTCAGAGTTGTGCTAATTGGAACTTATTGCCAGATTAGGACAGTTATCAGTGAAGGATAACAGTCATTTTCCTATGTATCTGTAAAGGTAAATGTCTGGGAAGACAAGATTTCTCAGTAGATAAAATACATGCCATCAGTCAGTTTTGAGTTTGATCTGCAGGATGGATATGGAGGAATTGGGGTACTAATTTATCCAAGTTGTTTTGACTTCCATTTGTGTTCTGTAAGGAGTGTGCATGCCACCACTCCCCATAAACAAATAATAAAATTGAAAAATAAAAACTTGAACTGATTATAGAATTTTCCAATGTAATAACTTGATTTAATTGCAAAAGAAGGGTTAATGGGTTACATGTAGGACATATAGTAAGCACATATGATTTTTAGTTCCCTTATCCTTTCCAGCATAGGTAACATGGTACTTTGCTCTCTTGAAGTAAAGTTCACCAATGCCTTTGTTCTTTGCTGTTGGAACAGATAGTGGAAGTGATGCCTGATTCGTCTAGCTGGAAAGCATTTGTCATCCTGTACACAAATCCCAGCCTGCTTTCTCTGCTACCATACATGCAATACACCAGTACGTGAGAATTTTTTTGAATCAAGGTATAGTGTGAGATCTGTTTTGGAGTAGATATGGACACAAAGAATAAGAAATAATTTTGCTAGCATATATAAGTCCATAAGTCCATCAGACTCTCTCTGTCTCTCTCTGTCTCTGTGTGTGTGTATGTGTGTGTGTGTGTGTGTGTGTGTGTATGTGTGTGTATGTGTGTGTGTGCCCCATTAGTCTCTTACCCTCAAAGTAGCATATCCTACTTTCTTGATTGAGAAAGATTCAAACAACTTTTAATACATTTAGATTTCCAAATGTTGCTAGATTGAGATTTAGGCAGATAGAGGAATGGAAAAATGCATAGAACTTCTGAGCAGCATGCAAGCTACTACTGCAGAGGAACCAAGTTATGGGCTTACTTGCTTTATCTCATTTCCAGTTCTGAATTGAGTTTCTCAAATTCAAAACACTCTTTACCAAGGGCCTCACATGATCTCCATCAATTTGTCAAGGCCATCTACAGAATGCCATACTGAGTATCCTTTCTATACAGGTATGTACATTAATGGAGGCCTGACTGACTGATCACTATATAAATCAGTTGGATTTTAACTAACTTATTTCATGCCAAAGTACATCATTTTAATTGACAAGAATTCCAATTTAGGCTTACTGAAGCTCCCCAGAAATTTACCTCAGCTTAAAAGGGATACTTATGAAAATCACCATAATGAGTAAATAATTACCTGTTGCTAAAATCTGCTCTATTGGATTATTTGAAATGTACCACATGGGGAAACCTTTTTCCGAATAAATTACAAGGCCTCTTTGAGTGCCATTTGTTCTGGAATGTGTCTAGGTAGGAATGTCTTTAGTTGTTATCATCATCAATAATGTTTTTAGGAATCTGTACTTTGCTTTATAAACTAGTTATGCAACAAGATTTTTCTAATGTCACACTGACAAGTTTCATTTGAACTGAATTATAAAGTTCATGATTATTTCCTTCTAGTGTGTGTTGTTAGATTCAATGAAGTCAAATTTCGAACTTACTTTCTACAAACCTGATTGTTTTTTACTTTGTCAGTTTTACATATGTTTGCTTCTTCAGAAGCCAAGAGAAAAACACATGAGGCATTTCCATGGAATCACCACTACTATTTTCTGTGTTGGCTGAAATATCTAAATGGAAATAGTTAGCTGTGGATAGAATTACTTTCTCGGTAATGGCTTCTAAAGGGCTCCATCTTAAAACAAATATGTCAGTATAGATGCACACACAAACATACACACACACACACACACACACACACACACACACACACTCACATGCACACACACTCAAATGAAAAGTTAAGATTAAAATTAAAGCAGGAAGCAAAAAAGAGTAAGACTAGTTGTTGAGTAGTTTTGTCCTTTGCCAAGAATGAATATATATATATATATATATATATATATATATATTTACATACATATATATATGTATATATATGTAAATTTTCATGCAACAAATAAATACAAAGACTCAGAGGTCATTGGCTCTTTGCGAACTACAGATTGAGCTGGTTTGTAGGATGGAGGTCATTAGCACTGAGCTTCTTTTGAACACTCTCAGGTCTGACCCGATATGTCACTGAGACATGTTCTAGTGTACCGACATGCTCATTACTGCACCAGCTATGTCCAACTTAAAGGAGATAGCCTGCTGTGCTGAAGTTTCTGGCTGTATTAAATGCTGTCTTTTCTAGAGGTAATTATTTTATACACTGTTACCTTACAAGAATACATATCACATCTTTACTAAGGTTCTTTCACTAGAATCAACCTTTAGTTTTACAAAACACCAACTATCTAAATTATATAAATATTACTTATTCAGTGTAACAGACAGAAGCCAGCTGAGTTAAGCATTCAATAAAATGTATGGGAAAATATCAACAACTTAAACCTAGGGATAATAACCAAAATTAATTTTTAAAACTGTCAAAGTAAGTTTATAAAACTTGCAAAATAGCAAAACAATCAATAACAATCACTTGTGAAATGCTTTCTCCTCAGAGATATTCTAAGCAGCTTTCATAAAAATTAACTCATTCAAGTATCATAAAATATGTCAATATATTAAGCATCAAAAACAGTTTCTTCCTTAACCTGCTGATCTAAAAACTAGATAAGGTGGTTGAGTACTAGGTACATTCAGCAGAGTGATTGTATTGGTCCTTCCAAAAGGCCTGTGATCTGTCTAGTCACGGGTTCCTGACTCTGGAAATGGTACAGGGTTCAATCCCTAACCAAGTAGTTACTGGTAGTTCATAGCTGCTGGGAAAGGGAAAGTCAACTTTACTTAAGTGTATTCCTTACCAATGGATTACTACCTCTGCCACCACACATTCAACAATGTAAGGGCAGCACAAACTGTACTTGATGGAAAAACAAACAAGCAACAAAAAATCCAAAAACCAAACAAACAATTGTCAATAAAAACCGAAGAGGTCACAAATTTGGGTTAGTAGTGAAGGGGGTATAAATATGGAAGGAGTTGCAGGAGGGCATGAGCCTGATCAACTTATATGAAAATTTCAAGGAACTAATAAAAATACAGACAATAGATAAAGGCACACATAAAATAACAAATATAAAATATGTCTAGTAAGAAAAAAAGACACAAGGAAAATTAAGATGCCTTTTTGGCATTAAGAGATATTTCAGTAAATGTATCTGTAATGTCCATGTTATGCAGCTCAATTTTAACAAAAAATATGGATAGAATTAGCTATGTTGGAAGGTCAAAGAAGTAAAGTTGACAGATTCTAAATGGCAAAATCTGCACAATTTAAACAATAAAATACAGAATAATTACAAAGGGCCATAATCCAATGGATACATAAATATAAAGCACATGTGGCAGAAACAGTCATGGGAAAAGGATGATTGCAATAGACACACCTCATGGAAGCAATCTGAAGGCATAGTTAATCAATGCAGTGTTTCCTGGAGGCCAACAACCACAGGGCCACTTTGCAAATAGGCAATTTAACCTACATTTACTTGTTCCTTGAAGAAAAGAAAAAAAAAATGTCAGAACTTATGTTTACCTGAATGGGACTTAAAATGCAAGAAATTTCTTTGAAGGCTTTCATAGAGCTAGTGTTGAAACTAAAGTAATAATCACAACCAAATGCCAAATTATAATTTGTTGTGTTTTTTTTCTTTTGTCTGTGAGACAAAAATACTTTGAGAAACTAAAGAAAAATTTCATCGACATCACAGTTCAGGGGTTGAGGGGTTAATATTTTATATTGCATCTCAGCAACATTTGCTCTCAGATGGGAGGGGAGAATTGTTATTACAGGCTGAGTAAACCTAAACCTGGCAGCTCTCCTTCGGATAGGGTTAATCAAAAAGGAATCAGCTTTGGGGCTTTTGAACTAATGACATCTTGAAGGAGATTTAAAAAAAAAATCACAGTAACATATTTGGGAAGCCAAGATTTCAAAATGACCCAGAGAAGCTCATTGGAATAAGTCACAAGTCTAATTGGTTAAAACAAAACAACACTAGAGTTGCAGCACAGATGGGCCCATGGCTTGTTATGCACAATAATAAGCTACTCGGATTGGAAGCATCATTGTCAGAAGCATTCCAGAGAATGTACTACAAGAAATGGAGGTCATCCGGAAGTTGTTGTGCTTAGTCAACAGTGAGTGGTGTTTCTTTGAGACCATGAACAAGCTTTTACTTGTTTTTCCTAGCTTAGAAAATTAGTTACAATGACACAGGACTTTTGAGGGTAGAATGTCTTTAGACATCATATGGCAAAGAGACAATTTTATATAACGACACAATTGATTCCCATAGGAGAGAGAGCCTTGCTCAGACTTCAAGCTTCCTATCCAGTTGGCTATTTGTCCAGGCAGTTATGACATGAACTCTGACCTCTTCTGTTAATAGCTACAATGTATAGTTGGAACCCTCTCCCTCTCCAGCATTGTTTTATAGCAGGTCTCTTCCTTGACCTCTCTGTCTTTCTTTCCCCATTCATACAACATTCCAAAGACAGGTTGTCTATTATGCTAAAGCACTGATGTACAACCTTCTGATTTCTCCCTTCTCCACAAAAACAAACAAACAAACAAAACACCTTCTTCCTTTTAAGCTACTTCTTTATCTCAGGGAAACATTTTCTTCAAGCCTTACTGGCTTTAAGAAGTTTCCTGATCTGCACACGCACACACACACACACACACACACACACACACACACACACACACACACACACACACAGAGAGACACCCTTGGACTCAATTTCTTGTATTTTAAAAAATATTTTATTTTTTTTTTCATTTTACATACCAACCACAGTCCTCCCTCCCTCACCTCTTCCTGCTCCCCTCCCCTCCGCTCCACATCCACTCCTTAGTAAGGGTAAGGCTTCCCGTGGGGAATCAACAAATCCTGGCATATCAAGTCAAAGATGGACCAATTGACTTTCCCACTTGATAGAGGCTGAGCAAGGTATCCCTCAACCCCTGAGATTCATGGGAAGGGGAAATAGATAAGATCTCCAGAGTAAATTAGGAGGGGGTAAGAGCAAGTGGAGAGGAGAACATGATGGAACATTCTTGCATTAAAAAAAATAAATGTAATTTTGCTGTTCCTCCCATTTCAGTCTTTCATCTGTCAGCAATCGGGATTGAACATAAGACCTCAAGCATTGCTTCAAGAGTCCTGCTTCATGGCTACCAGACAGCCAGACAGTCCACAGGACACAGAGAAAAATGACTGACAAACTGCCATTACAGATGGACAGTTTAAAGTTTCCTGCTTTGTTGAGGAGTCTGGAGACACACTATGGCCTATGGGCTGAAGATGGAACATTACAGAAGAACTTCAGGAGACTGACCAGGCAATGAGTTGTATCTGTCATTTCTAGAGTTTATATATTATCCTTCTGTGGTCTTTGATGGAGTTGAAGACAGGTAGTTATGATTATAGTTTTCCTTAGTTAGGATTAAAGATAAGTTACATATAGGACTTTAGACTCACAAAGATAGGATAGATGACATTTTCTTTAAGTCTTACAAAATGTTAATGGACTAAATATTGTTAACTGTGATTCTTATTTGATAACTGTTATATGATATATTTTGCTATGTTAAGGTTAAACCCCTTCTTTTACTTTAGACAGAAAAGAGGAGATGATGGGAGATGTTATTCTGTATATATGTTTCTCGTACTGGTTAATAAAGCACTGTGGCCAATAGAAAACTAGATAGGCGGGGCTAGGAGACTAGAAAGAGGAAAGAGGAAGTAGTAGGAGTCGAGATGTAGCCCGGGGGAAGAAGCAGGACGTCTGCCGCGGCTCCCTGATAAGACGACCACGTGGAAATACTTAGATAAGTAGAAATGGGTTAATAATTAAGACAGCTAGCCCATAAACAATAATGGTAATTGGCCAACAGGATTATATCAAATACAGAGTCTCTGAGTGTTATTTGGGGCTGGCGTGGCTGTGGGCCCAGACTGGCGGGCTGGCAGAAACATACATGCTACAGTTGGCGCCCAACGTGGCTATAAGAACTTTCACTTAAAACTAATAAGAGCTTAAGAAATGTCTTAGAAACAAAGGAACAGAGACTAGCAAGACTTCTTAGTAGGAGCATTTTCTCGGTTGGATTTGTTTTGCTGTAGACAGAGAGTTGCACGGCTCCTTTAAGGGAGGTTTCCAAAATTAGCATAAGCGGCAAAAAAGCCACCTTGCTTTTAAGGATCTCTGCTAACAATTCATTGGTGTGTACGAGAGCTGCAATGAAGGTTTACACTGTGTTTTAAAAAATACGCAGGCTTGGGAGAGAAAAAGAAATGGGATACAATGGTTTTAAAAAGAAAAAAGAAAGTAAAATGGATGGATGTTAATCCCAGCACTCGGCAGACAGAGGCAAGCAGATCTCTGTGATTTCAAAGTAAACCTGGTATGCACTGAATTCCAGGACAGATAAAAGTTACACAGAGAAACCCTGTCTCAAAATATGTAAAAATAGAAGTAGAAGAAATAGAGTAATAAAAAAGCCACGTAAAGATGGAAAACACAGAGAAATTTTGGATACTATACGCGATTCTGTTGTCTTTAAATTATTTGATTGCTGAGAAAATAACCACTGATAAAAGAAATGCTGCTGGATTAATTCAATTTATATATTTTAAAAATGCTTTGACTCCAAAGTTTAAGCCTAAGGACAAGTTACTGGGGAAAAGGATTTCTATTTTTGTTTCCACAGAAAATGAAAAGCTATGGATTCTTTCCAGACTTATGTGGTTTGATCAAGCCAGACCCCCTGAAACAGCTCCCCAGGTGATCCAACATTCAAAGCAGTTGAGACAAAGCCTTGCAGACTACTGCCAAGATTTCTGCGTCTTCTTAGGATCCCCCATGACAGCACCCTCTACCAGCAGGAAGTAGTTTGGAAAGAACGACGCCCAAATTCCCAAATATTGTTTATAAATGTTTGTTTTCATTTAAATAGGCTTGATTATAAATGTTAATAATCACAAGCAATCTTTTTAAAGGTAAAATGGGAATTATGGTATAGATATGAGTACTTTGCTTTGGAATGGATTTTCTTTTATTGATACGATTTAAGGTCAATTTTGTGATATGTATATTTCTCCTCTTTTTTAGGTATTGTGTTTATATAGCTCATTGGAAAATGTAATGTATAATTTAGTACAGATTAGAGAGTTACCTGTGATAGTCAAAACTTGGAGTTAAGTTAGTTAGGATTTCTAGATATGTAGAGATGTATTTGAGATGAATAAGCATTCTTCAAACCTTTCAAAGACTTACAGAATATGGCATTTAAAATGGTTTAGGGTTTTTCTTGACAGTGAGGCACAACTGCTCCTGGTAACACCACCTACAGAAGAAAGGAAGATGGACATCGAAGAAACACATTATGGAGTTTGCTTCTAATACGGCAAGACTTGCCATTTGGGCAAGGTACTGCTCTTCTGGACTGTTTGACTTTATCTTGTAGAAACTGGACATGCAGGACCCACAAAAAGGTGACTGCTGATGCAAGATGGACATTGCTACAGGATTCCTTCTTCAAGGAAGAGGCTGCCAGACAGCCAGACAGTCTACAGGACACAGAGAAAAGTGACTCACAAACTGCCATTACAGGTGGACAGTTTAAAGTTTCCTGCTTTGTTGAGGAGTCTGGACATACACTATGGCCTATGGGCTGAAGATGGAACATTACAGAAGAACTTCAGGTGACTGACCAGGCAATGAGTTGTCTCTGTCATTTCTAGAGTTTATATATTATCCTTCTGTGGTCTTTGATGGAGTTAAAGACAGGTAGTTATGGTTATAGTTTTCCTTAGTTAGGATTAAAGATAAGTTACATATAGGACTTTAGACTCACAAAGATAGGATAGATGACATTTTCTTTAAGTCTTACAAAATGTTAATGGACTAAATATTGTTAACTGTGATTCTTATTTGATAACTGTTATATGGTATATTTTGCTATGTTAAGGTTAAACCCCTTCTTTTACTTTAGACAGAAAAGAGGAGATGATGGGAGATGTTATTCTGTATATATGTTTCTCATACTGGTTAATAAAGCTCTGTGGCCAATGAGATAGCAAGATAGGCGGGGCTAGGAGACAAGGAGGAAAGAGGAAGTAGTATGGAGGAGTCGAGATGTAGCTCTGGGAAGAAGCAGGACGCCCGCCATGGCTCCCCGATAAGACGACCACGTGGAAATACTTAGATAAGTAGAAATGGGTTAATAATTAAGACAGAGCTAGCCCATAAACAATAATGATAACTGGCCAACAGGATTGTATCAAATACAGAGTCTCTGAATGTTATTTGGGGCTGGCGTGGCTGTGGGCCCAGACTGGCGGGCTGGCGGAAACATACACACTACACATGGTTAGCAAGCACTGTACCACTGAGCTCTCCCCTTCCCCATTTTCTCTCCATAGTCATATCTTCCACTGTTTGTACAGAGCCAGACTCATTCTACATAAGGCTTTTCCAGATCACATCGTCTCCGAATTCTCCACTCTGTCCCCCATACTTTCCTATTAAGCTTCCAGTTACATATTTTAAGCAATGTGAAAATTGTGCAACTGAAATAGAATTTGAAGTCATGTTGGTGCAGATCAATCTACCATATGTTGTGGAAAGAAAAATGTCAGATTTGTTTCAGTTTCAAAGTCCAGCATATTAGCTCAAATGTTCCATTATATAGCACAAGCCCCCTCAGCAGGAAGCCTCCTGATTCTGCAAGCCGGGTTGCAAAATGATGCACTAAGACTTGACTGTCTTGGATTGGGTGCTATGCTTTTTATTAGTCATTAAATATCACTTCCCTTATTTTCTCCTCTTTATTTTTTGAAGCTTAAGTAGGTGGTTTATTTCCATTAATGCACACTGATGGTAAACTTTCAAGGGGAAAAGATGTTCCAAAGGAAGAACAAACAGGATAAATACCTGTACTCCATGAATAGATTTATAAAATGTGGTTTTTTTTTTTAATTTTTTTTTGTCTAAAAGTTCTAACAGCCCTCCCCTACTAGGATATCTATGACAATTTAGCTATATCTGGAACACATTCAGTATGTCTGTGCCAAAAAGTACAGCTGCTCTCTTCAAATGCAACATTTAAAAACTCTGTCAGCTCAGAAATATTGACTATTAATCAGATGAGGAAGGTATGTTGCAAAATTTCTGGATAGCTCTTCATCATTCCAGAAACTTGTAGAATGACAAATTTTTAGAATGAAAATAGTAATATATAGGATCAGCTGCAGCAAGCTCCACTAGGTGGAACAAAACCTTATAAAATGTAACTAAAAAATAGGTAAAAATTAAAGGAAAGCACTAAAAAAGTATCCCTGGTTGCTAGAAGGCATTTGTTCTAATTATGCCAAGGTGCCCATAAACTGAGCTCCCAGAGAAAGGGGGCGTGTCTGTCTTGTCTTCCTTTTACAGCAGTGGAGACAGCAGAACCCAGGCCACAGCAAGTGCAGAGGAAGCTGTTATTGGATTCCAGAATAAATGAATTCATGAATATATATATATATATATATATATATATATATATATATATATATATATATATGTTTTATTAGCAGCTATTCTGGCATTCTCTAATATTACTGGGCCAGGCTGAAATATAAGAAATGAACATTATTTTACCAGTGTATAGTTAAATGGGCAGGAATTATTTCATCACTCTGAGCATTGGCTTATTAATTTCTAAACACGAAAGCAAGGAAGCAAAGCCTTTCCTGCTTGGACCAAAGGGAGATTGAGGATTGAGTGTGTCTTTTCAGTTCAGCTCACAAACACTGAAATACTATAATACATAATGCACTGTTTAATACAATTAAATATGAATGACACTAAATTTATACCCATTGTTGTTCTGATATAAAAACAATGGTAAACAGATAAAAATCAGAACACATGATAAGCTTTTCAAAGGCTGTCTCCTGGGATTTTCATATGGGGCTATACTTTCACAACTGTAAAAACCAATTATGCAGAGATTTAAAGATGCAGAATATTTCCTGAAGAAGAACACATGGCCCAGGG
The DNA here is from genome assembly GCA_030556225.1 of Cricetiscus sungorus. Taxonomy (NCBI): domain Eukaryota; kingdom Metazoa; phylum Chordata; class Mammalia; order Rodentia; family Cricetidae; genus Cricetiscus; species Cricetiscus sungorus. The sequence continues at coordinate 39,638,781 of JANBXA010000031.1, forward strand.
ATGTGGTGTTAATTCTGATGGAGTTTCTGCACTTACAGATGGCTTGCCAAGGCATGAGGATCAGTGAATGGCTCATATGCAGCCACTGACCTCCGCTGCCTTTTTAGTGACTGATGTTTTCAACGCATGTTTTTAATGTTTTGATTAAAAATTAATTTTAGGAATAATATGAATGTAGAACATTCTTGGAATAGCTACTGGCAACAATTAGTGGAGGCAAATTATCCAGTTTTCCTTTTGAATGTTGTGAGAATGGCTTATCATGAACAGCATGTCTCCTTTAGTAAGAGACAACCTCTTTTTACATGACAAAGCTAATGGGAGACTATTAAAATGTCAGTTCACACAGAACTTAGAAGTCATTGTCATGTACTTGGAACTCTGACAAATTGGACAGGTGTAATGACTGATTTAAACAGACCAGAACATTGATGGCTAACAGGAGAATGAGAAGGAATGAGTGAAGATTCCAACAACAGTATACAGACTCCAAGTGAGCTGAGTGCAGGAAGGTGAAGTGGTCAGGCTGAAGCCATTGCTTGGTCTGGATGTACTTTGGAGAAGATCTTACTGTGTCTTGTCACCTTTCTCCCCCACTCATCCTGCACTGTGTCCTCTAATCTGAAGCCTTGGAGCCATGCTCTCACTTGTGAGGTCTTCATTGACAGACACTCTGCCAGCACTTGCGCCTGGCAATCTTCATGGTTTGTTGTGAGTTGTACCCAGACACTTTAAAGCCAAGTTGTCAGGACCTTCCTCTAAGTGGGAAGATGGAAATGAGGCATATATTAAAAAAAAATAATTAAAATGTGTATAGGTCTGCGTTCCTCCTCACATTTTAAGCTCATTTTATAATTTGAAGAATTTATTTCCTCCTAATTGTCAGCCAAAATTTTCCTCTTGCAAAAAGGTGCCATGTGTTTCCATCCATTTCTTAGATACTGGGGCATTTTCTAAACCACCAGCCTGCAAGTACCAGGTACAAGGACGTTATTATGAAGACAAAGACGTAGGAACACTGTTAATTCTTTCATACTGTAAACAGTCCTTTGGTGACAAATTATTTGGACTCAATGTCTGTAACTTCCATCTCAGCCACACAGCTGCTTTGCCAGACCATTTGTGATTCTTAGATACTGCCATGTTTCTTCCAAATCTAACTCTTTGTGAATGGTTTCCTCTTTGTGGACAGTTTGCTCTTCACATAATGTCTACTCACTTGTCACTTGGTAAACTTCTTATTCTCACAATTCCATGGTGAGACATACTATTCTTTAGATCTTTATCAACATCCCAAGAGAAGTACACAGCTGTTCTGGCTTCTGCAGTCCCTTGATGCTCTGCATGTTTCCAACTGTGTCCTTGTCATTCCCCACAATCCCCACCCCATAGGGTTTGTCATGACTCAGCCTCTTAGTACCTAGTAGTGTCTGAAAGATGACTACTTAATCAAAGTAGTCTGAAAAGCCATACAAATCATTTAAGGACTACCGTCAAAGAAATATCTTCAATTGTCATACTGTTATTATGAAGAGTATTGTTTAATCTGATTGCTAGTTACCTTTCAAATACTATAGGACCTTAAATCAAGCCTTGGTTTTAGGAAGCAAAGTTCAGGCTTTAGGGCATCTCTCATATTGAAATGAATTTTAGACTTAAAAACTAATATTGTGAACAGTTATTCTTTAGTTGGGTTACTTCAAAGAAGTGAATAATTATAAAGTCTAAGAGATGTTTGCTATGAAACTAACCATTTGAGTTATAATATGATTGGGTGATGATTTATTTCAGAAGCTCCCAGTTTTGACAAGGGAAAAATTTAATGCTTTAACATGTGTTGAAATTGTAGTCATTGTAAGCTCAACTTGTTTTTCAGTCAGATGATTGCTTTCCATGTACCTTGGAGGTGGGTATAAATTGAAATTTCAAGTATGATTTTAGATGACATTTGTCCCTTGAAAAACAACAGATAAGGTGCTCTTTTGAAAATTTCATTTTTCTACTACATAATGTTAGCACAGCAGTGCCACTGCAAAATGCTTGGCTTGCAGTTAATCCTGTTTTTGGTATCAAGAATTCTATTAAAATTTGTTTTCAATTTTACCATGCTAAAGAATATATTCTTGACTCTTATCTTCATGGACTGGAGTAGAATTATAATAGTCCAAACAGATTAACATACATTGTTCAGATCTTCTTGGCTGCCATATTTCAAGAGTTAAAATAAATTACTATCAATATAAATCACACATTTGTCAGTTACAATAATCTAGGATAGAGTATGGTTTCTGTAACTGAAAATGCTGTCTTGAACCATGTTTATCAAATTATTGTGAAATATTTTGAGTAAATGCAATCAGACTATACACAATAAATCTGTTTGATTTCACAAAAAAATATATTCTTTAATAAGGATACAACACTTACTTAGAGAACAGGTACTATGTATAAAAGCCCTGTCTGGAACTTCTTTCATTCCTCAATAAGCCAACATTCCATGTTTTGGCACCTTGTCTTCATGTAATGTTGTTAAGTAGCAACATTTACTGATTACTATGATTGATGTTTCCAAACAAGGACCTTTCAGACATCATTTCATACAGTTTAATCGAACACTTGTTATTAGAACAAAGGAAATAGAAGAACAATGCCCATACTAATGGTCTACATTTTGCATATTTTATTTTAGAGTAGATATTATTTATGGTTAAATGTCCCAGATGAAGATATGCTTATGTATTTACATAATCTATGTGATATGACTCTTCCCAGATTCATAATCATTGAATACTTCATAGGCTGACCTTAGAAGCATATATTACCTATGATACAAATTCATTAGATTCATTTTTTAACAAAACAGAATTTGGATCATTAAAAAGCATTTGGCTCTTTCCTAGCTGGTTCATTTTGTAAGCACTGTACCAAGCACATGAATTATTGAACTGATTTCAGGGTCAGTTGGTAGCGTATAATAAAATCACCCTCTTTTAAGATCACCCATCATTTTAAAAATCACAATAATACAAAGATTTTTTAAGTTGTTAACTCATGTTCCAGTGAGCCTTGGTTCCAAATTACTTTTGGATATTTCCAGAGATTGTATTTATTTAAGTAATGCATTTTCTGCCAGTGGCTGTAGTCCAGCAAACTTTCCCAGACCTTTTATGAAAGAAAGTCCAAACCATGATCCTTTGCTGGAAATACAGATTCTCTAAAAGTTAAAATGAAGTATGAATGATAATGTAATAGTTCGTATTTCATTAATGGAAGTCTAACAAAAAAGTCTATTTAAAACCAGACCATTGAGACACTTAGGCCATACCCTCACATTTGGCTTTCTCTCATTTGCCATACAGCCTTGAATCAGATATGTATTTTTGTTACATACCTTGAAAATTTCTATCATCTTTCCTTTTGTATAATGTTTCATATAAAGTAAAGTCTATATATTTACTCTAATTTAGCTTTCATTTATATTTGTTTTCTTTTACTTCATGATGGTTTAGACACAATTACATGAGAGTGTGTAGTGGCATTCATCACCTGAACTACAGGAAAGGGAACTTCCTAAGTAGCTTCATTGTTACACACTTGTGAGCAACAACCATAAGGTCTAAAACTACAAAATAACCTTGGAAAATTTGTGTTTTAATCATAGAATTTCAAAATAAGAGCTTGGAAGTGTGAACATAAAAGAGCAGATTCATGGGATTGATATGTAAAATAAAAAAATACCAAATTAAAAATAAAGAGTAGATTCAGGAAACAAAAATTAGTATGTGGGAAAACTAGTGTTGTGTGTGTGGGTGTTGTGCATATATTTCGAGGTGCATTAGCCCTTGCATGTATGTGTGGAAGACAGAAACAATGGCAGGTCATTACCTAAATCACTATCTAGTTTATTTATTTATCTAGTAACTTTTTAAGATAGGCCCCTTTCTGAATCTGGCTCCTGTCTGTTCAGCTGTTGAATAGGCAGCTACTGGAATTTTCTTGCCTCTGTGTCTCCATAGTGGGGCTGCAGACACGTGCTGCCACACTTTGCAAAGCTGCTCCAGATTAAACTTGGGTCCCCACGTTTGCATGGCAAGCACTTCATCCAATGAGCCAGGAATTCAACAGTTTGAGTTAAAGGTTGAACTTTGCAAAATTATTCACCTTTCCTATTTCCTGGATCTCAATCTTTAAACAATTTTGTCTTATCCAAGTCAAGTTATTATCAAAGCATTTTATATCAGCTTCATATTTTTAATTTATGTTGTTTACCACTAATCAGTTTAGATATTTTAATTTAAATTGAGGTGGGATAAACATAAACTGAGCACCAAAGCAAAAATTGTTGTGTAGAAAATTAGATTACAAACTGTATTTTCAGGTGAGTTTATATATTTGATTTAAAATATAAGATGCTTTTTCTTGAGCTTGCTGCTTTCATGAAAATTGTTATTGCTGGTTAGTAAGAAACAATATGTCAAACATGCTTAAAATAAGTTGTACATGCTTAAAATAAGTTGTATGTGCTAGAGAAATAGACAGTGTTTTAAGAACACTGGTTACTCTCTTAGAAAAGCAGGGTTTAATGACCAGCACCCACACTGCACCATCCATCACCTGTAATTCAAGATCCAGAGGATCTGCTGCCCTCTTCTGACCTCCACGTGTGGTACAAAGGCATGCAAGTCAGCAAAACACACACACACTTAAATAAACAAACAAACAAATAAATAAAACAGCTTTAAAATTAACTTAAAAATACATTGTATGCAGAATGCTAAGTGATCTGTTTCTGCATAGGTGCTCATGTCATAGGATAACTTTATGTAGCAGACAAAATTTGAATAATGAATTACTTTTACATGAGAATTAAAACCTAGAAAACTTGCTTAACTATCAATAGCTGCTATTAAATCTGGAACTCAAAGATATGTTTTCTTTCTTTCTATGTGTGTATTTTTTTAAATTTCATTTTATTCTTTCATACATCTTAAACACAGGCTTCCCTTCCTCCCCTCCTCTTTTTTCTCTCCACACCTCCCCTCTAGCTCAGATCCACTGTTCCTTCACTTCCTTTTTAAAACAGTAGGGATATCAGTCAAACCCCACTTAACAAGAGACAGTAAGATGAGGCATACACCCTTACATCAGGGGAATCCACACAGTAGGATGAAACCTACTCAGAAGGATGAAAAAGATACCAAGAGCTGGCAAAACAGTCAGAGACACCCCCACTCCCATTGTTAGCAGTCCAGCAAAAACCTCCAGGTAAACAATCAAAGCCTGCATGCAAAGGGCCTAGGACAGAGTCATGCAGGCTCTATGGTGGCTGCTTCAGTCTCTGTGAGCCCTGAGGAGTTGATTCTGTGGACTGTGTTCTTCTGGTATCCTCAACCCTTATTGCATCATGTAGTCTATTTTCCTGCACAATTTACAGGAATGGCACAATAAAGACAGCTTTAATTTTAGACATTACTTGCCTCAATCAATAGATGCCAGTTAAATAATTTATTATATGATTTTCTTTAAAAATTTTGGTGTTCCTTCCTACATTTATACTTACCTTTGTTTTCATTTGCATGTTAGTGTATATGAGTATGTACCACATGGGTATGAGTGCCTATAGACAAGTTACAGTTTGCTGTAAGATACCTGGTATGAGTGTTGAGAACCAGATTGGTGTCCTCTGGAAGAGCAGCAAGCACTTTTAACCACTGGATATATTCCCAGCCCCATTGAATGTATTTTAAAATGTGCTTTGTTTAAGTACATCAGATTGTCATCTTTATCTAATGAACAATGTGAATGCAAAAACAGACACATACCTCTAAATTATACTCTGAATTAAACATATTTTTTCTTATAACAACCAGTAAAACATTTATAGCAAAAAACCTTCAATTATTCCATATTGGTTCAATTATATATTTTTATTAATTAAATATTCATTCATGTTACATCCCAGTTAAATTTATTCATTTATTTTACATCCCAACTGCAGTTCCCCGCCCCTGTCCTCTTTCCCCATTCCCTTCCTCCACCTCCCCTCTGGCTTACCTCAATCTACTCCTCCTTTGTTCAGAAAGGTGCAGGCCTCCCATGGGTGTCAACAAAGCATGTCATATAAAGTTGAAGTAGGACTAAGATCCTCCCTTCATATTAAAGCTGAGTAAGGTAACCCAGTATGAGGAAAAAGTTCCTAAAAGCCTACTAAAACATTAGGGACAGGCCCTGCCTCCACTTCTAGGAGATACTCAGATGTCACACATATATAGATGGCCTATGTTGGTCCCATTCCAGCTTCTTAACTGTTAGTTCAGGTCTGTAAGCTCCCATGAGCCCAGGCTTGTTGCCTCTTTGGGCTTTGACCTTGACACAGCTGGCTCATATAATCCTTCTTCCATTTCTTCAACAGGATTCCTGGAGCTTGGCCCAATTCTTGGCTAAGGATTTCTGCATCTGCTTCTGTCAGTTACTGGACGAAGGCTTTCTGATGACAATTAGGGTAGTCACTAATCTGATTATTGGATATGGCAAGTTCAGGCTATCTATCCACTGTTGCTAGAATATTAGTTGGGGTCATCCTTATAGATGTGTGGGAGTTTCCCTTGTACAGGGTTTCTACTTAATCCAGAAATTCCCCCTCATCAAGACATCTCTTTCAATATTGTCCCCTTCTGTAACTCCCCCAACCAGATCCCTCATGTTCCCATCGTCACCTCTCCCCAGTTTACCTACGAGGTTTCTTCTAGTTCCCCTTCCCAGGGAAATCCATGCATCCACTTTGGGTGCTCCTTGTTGGCTCGTCTCTTGGGGGCTATGGACTGTAGCATGGTTGTCTTTTACTCTACAGCTAATATCAACCTCTGAGTGTATATATACCATGTTTCTCATTCTAGGCCTGGGTTATCTCATTCAGGATGATTTTTTTTTCTACTTCCATTCATTTGCCTTCAAATTTCCTGATGTCATTTTTTAACAGCTGAGTAATACTCCATTGTGTAAATGTACCACATTTTCTTCATCCATTCTTCATCTGAGGAACATCTAGGTTGTTTCAAGGTTCTGGCTATTATGAACAACACTGCTATGAAAATGGTTGAACAAGTAGTGTTCTTGTGGTATTATTGAGCATCCTTTGGGTATATGCCTCAAATAGATATAGCTGGGTCTTGAGGTAGATTGATTCCCAATTCTCAAAGAAACCGCCATATTGATTTTCAAAGTGGCTGCACAAGTTTGCACTCCCACCAGCAATGGAGTTTTATCTTTGCTCCACATTCTCTCCCACATGAGCTGTCACTTGTGCTTTTTATTTCAGCCATTCTGACAGGTTTAAGACGGAATCTCAGAGTTGTTTTGATTTGAATTTCCCCAATGGCTAAGAATATTGAACAATTCTTCAAGTATATGTCGGCCATTTGAAATTTTTCTGTTGAGAATTTTGTTTAGATCTGTAACCCACTCTTTAAATTGGATTATTTTTTTTGTGTTGTCTAATTTCTTGAGTTCTTTATATATTTTTAAGATCAGACCTCTGTCAATTGTGGGGTTGGTGAATTCTTTTTCCATTTTATATGGCATTATTTTGTCTTATTGATTGGCAAAAACCATGTGACATTTTGGGGGGAACAAGGCCTGAGAATAGCACAAATAATTCTCCTTGTGGCAAGACCCTGGTGACCCTGATCCGTTTGGCAAGAACCTGTAGACAGTTGACTACATGATTCTGTGTATGACCCTGGGAGCATGTTTGTTACATGGTATCTTCGCTTTCACTATGTTAGTTATACTGCTAGACTGAGTCACAGTAAGACATGAATTTTAATATTATAAACTTTCATAACTGTTCTGGGAAGAATGACTTTTAACAAGAGTCTTTGAGAAATGTTATTAGATAGATGATATCAGGAGTTAATGGAGAGTGTGTAGGAACAAGAAATAAAGCAAATCCTAGAGACCTACACTTTCTCATTTCTAGTATCTGTGCCAATACTTCAAGAAGTTAGGGTACACAGACATAAGAAAAGGGAATAAATAGTGCCAACTATTAAGGATAAATTTCCAAGTATGGTTGCCTATAGGATAAGTGGAAAAACCAGCCTTGTCCTCAAAGGAGATAGAGTAGTACAGACTGTAGAATGGATTGATCCAGCTTTGGCCAGAGAGTTGATCATGAGAACCCAGCCTCTATCAGATGAACACATTAGATGCAAGAGACAAAACTGTCTTTCACCCTGCATGATGCTGGCAGTTGAGCACAGTGTTCTACCTATACCTTGTGCCTAGTTAGAAAACTTCCTTTGTGGCTTGTAAGACTGATTATGTTTCCAATAGTAGAGATATAGATAAAACAGATAATGGCAGTAGGTGGGGTAGAAGGGGAAAGAGGTGATGAACAAAATGGTATTTATTGTAGCCATTTTTAGAAACAAGGTGCAAAACTGGTTGTAAAACTGTTCATGCTAACTAAATGAACCCTTCCAGGCTATCTGGGCCATTTGTTGGAACAACAACAGGTGGTCACAGTTTCTTCTTAGTGCCAGCTTCACTCACTCACTCCAGGCCATTGAACCCATCTGGAGCAAGGCTTGCAGAAACTGACTGTGTCCTTTGCCTTACAGAACTTTTAAGTTTCGTGAGGTCCATTTATTAATTGTTGATCTCAGTGTCTACGCTACTTGTGTTCTATTCAGGAAGTTCTCTTCTATGTCACTGCATTCAAGGCTACTTCCCACGTTCTTTTCTAGCGTAAATGTAGTGTAACTGGATTTATGTTGAGGTCTTTAATTCAATTGGCCTTTGGTTTTGGAGCAGGGTGATAGATATAGATCTATTTTCAATCTTGTGCATCCTGACATCCACTTAAAACAGAACAATTTGTTGAAGATTTTCTCTTTTTTTTTCCCATTGTATATTTTGACTTCTTTTTTTAAAAATTAGGTGTTCAGGGGTGTGTGGGTTCATGTGAGTGTCTTTGATTTGATACCATTGATCCACCTGCCTGTTTTTATGCCAATGCAAGACTAAAATAAACATAATTAGGTTTAAGTTAATTGGTTTGTAACTACTTTGAAAACAATCATATGGGGACTATTAATTTCTCTCATTGCTTGGCAATATACTTGTTAGACACAAGCCAACTTCAGGAAGAGTTTATTTGAAAGTTTACAAGTTTACTATTGCAGAGAAATCATGATGGTGGGAGATTGGTGCATGTGGCCACACAGTATCTTCTGTCAGGAAGCAGAGAGAAATGAGTGCTAGTGATCACTCAGCTTTCTCTCTTATGGTTACTGTTTGATTGAGGATCCCAGCCTGTGCCACTCATCTTCTACCTTCAGTTAAATACCTGTGTAACTAACTTCAAGACTCACTGGAAGTTTGCCTTTCAGGTGACTTAAAATCCAGAGAAGTTGATGATAAAGATTGAAGATTAGAGTGTTATTTTTCTAATAATAACATTCTTGTTTCCTTTGTATTTGAAATTATAAACCCTTTAGTATCAATGCCAATGTAATTAACACATGATAGCCATGGGAGGGGGGGGAGGGAGAAAAAAGGTCTACTGATTGAGTTTTTTTTTGTTTGTTTCTTTTTTCATACAATCCCATATCCAAACTGTTACAAAAGTTATTGCAATATATAGCACTGTTTTTAATCACTTGATTTATAAAGCTATTATTCAAACCATAAATATCTATAAATATTAATTTTCTGTGTAGAGGCATCCATGACAATACTCCCCTAAGAACTAGACTGGGCATAAGTGGATATGTATCTAATCACTGCACTCTAAAATCATGGTAACATTTATTCTTTGATCATGCTAATCATAGGCTTTTTTCAGCAAATGAATCAGCGTCTTGGTGCATTAAGGAAGGCTCTTTCTACCTGTGAATTCTTTTGAAACACATTTGAAATATTCCTTGTAAGTCTCCAAGATTCTTTATTAACCTGGGACCTAACAGCCTTGTATTCTGCCAATCCACTTCTGTCAATATCCCCAGGACTATAATTCAAGCAATGCTAAATTTCCCCAAGTATGCATTGATCACATGTTTCTCTTACTGAAATTATTTAATAGTTTTCCATTCCTTACTGAATAAAATATAACCCTCTTAGCCTGGTATGTACATTTTCAATTTCTGGCTTCAAACTGTCTCTTATAAATATATTTCTCTTTTGAATATATTGTATTTTCTTTGGCATTATGACCCTAAAGTGTATAGGAAACACCTGAAACCTGTATAAAGGTCAGCTTTCTAGCCTTCCTTCCCCAAAGCAAACTTATGAGTGAAATCATTGATTATATTTTGTGCACATTTTCCAAATAACTGATTCCAGAACTCATCAAATCCTGAAAATTATGATTAGATTTTCTAAAACTGATTACTGATTAATTTTTCTTGGTAAGCATGCTTTTCATTGATTCTTCATTGGCTTTGTTTGTGCTATCCTCACACCAAGAATAACAAATTTCTTTCATATTTTTATTGGCTCATATAAGTTCATACTCTTCATTGTGTAACACATGACTGCATTACATAAAACAAATACATGTATGATGTGTGTGAGAGACCATGGATATGTGCCTTCTACTGCACTTATGTGGAGGTTAGAGATCAATATTTTGGAGTCCACATTTATTTATTTACTTATTCATTTTTTTTTGGATTTTGAGGTAGAACCCCTCACTGTTTCTCCCACACTGCATATGGCAGGCTAGCTGACCCAGGAGCTTTGAGCTTGTAGCCAATATCCTTGCTGAAATAACGGATGTGTGCTACCATGCACTAGCTTTCTAGTGGGCTCTGGGGATAGGACTCAGACTATCAGTCTTGTAGGGTAAGCCCTTTACCTGAGGAGCCAGCACTCAGCATCTTCTCCATAGTTTTAATTTTATAAATGAAGCAAATATGTGTTGTTGGATGGAATTTAGCTGCTAGTATTTGACTTTGCTTGTAACTCTGAAAAAGACTCAAGAAATTGCCTTTGGCATTTCCTATCGCTATCTAGAAAATTCATCTGGTTCCCATATACAAGCATTTAGTTGGGTCTGGACACTAAAACTACTTGAATGGAGTGTGTATAACATATCCAAAAAGGTTGTCTAAGAAAATGAGCATTCTACATATGGATGAGTAGGAAGCCCATGGAATAGCATTCTGGAATATTCCAATAAAATCATAGCAAAATGGTTACCAATTGTGTTTTGATTGGAGTTACTACAGTAAAATGTTGGTTTCAAATGGTAAATTGGCAAGCTCTGTGAGCAGAAGAAGCCATCTGTGTGTCTGAATGCTCATTTCTGCCTTTGTTATCTCTCCAGTTGGAAGAACATCTGGAATTGACTGACAGTTATCTGAAATGTTCTCTTCTAATAATAATCTCCTAGCTTATCCCCCAAACTTCTAAACTTCAAATATTCTCATTTGTTCCAAACATGAGATGTTGGTAAAACAAACTCTACTCCTGATTATCGAAATTGACTTGTGTTTATCAAAATTCACATGTGGCAAACATCGATCAATTCCCCCAAAACAGTAGCAGAATCTTGCTACATAGATGGTAGCCTTGTTTTACTTCCTCCTTGTGTCAAGGCAGTAATGATGACAGAATCACTGTAGCTGTGCATGTCAGTGTGTGTGAGAGAAAAAGAGAGATAGAGATAGATAGATAGATAGATAGATAGATAGATAGAACAGAATGTCTTGGAGTGTGTAAAATAAAACAGAAATAGGAAACGTTTGAAATTTCCCTTCTCAATTCTTTATTTAGTAAAATTTAAGTAATAAGCCTGACAGTTTCAGTTGTGAAACCCCTGATCAATATGAAAGTACATAAAGAGGAAACAAAATCAATCTTTGCAAAAACACCGATTTACCCTTCTGTCTCTGCTTAGTAGCATTAATGGTGTAAGATATTGATTCTGCTTTAAAAATAACAGTTCCACAGACAGTTTCCTAGAATTGAGATAACTCATCATTTTAATTTTCTTTAAGGCAGATTTTACAATCAATGTTCACTATACAAAGATGATGTTCTAAGAACCAAATGGAATTGGGCTGTTGCTAACTTGCTCTGTTCTTCATCTTCCACCTTAAACACAATCATGGGATGTTTTAAGTAGAAAAGAGGAATAATGATTTAAACATCTGACCTAGTCTCAGGAATTAGGAGGGTTTATGATACACCTAAAGTTTTCATTTGAGGCGTCTAGTGGATAATCTCTTCCTGTACTCAGCAAATCATCTGACGCTCTAGATCTGAGAGGTTTACACTAAACTTACACTCCTGTTCATGGTTCTTCTTGGTCATATTAAAATGTATTGTAGTACAGAGAAGGGGCCTGGGATAAGCTGCTTTCTCATTTAACATTCAGCCTTTGCCCAAGTGCACAGACACTGCCAACCCCAGCATTCCTGCCTTCATCTGAGAGTGATAGATTTCCCACTTGCAGCACAGGTCCTCAACATTAGGTATCTAACTCTCTGTAATCTCTCTCTCTCTCTCTCTCTCTCTCTCTCTCTCTCTCTCTCTCTCTCTCTCTCTCTCTTCTAAATTTGTGATTTCCCTCATTGCAAATGATCTCCTTTAACCAGCAAACAAGCATACCAGATAATCTTCTTGCCTGTGAAACTGTGGCAAACTCCAGAGATTCACTGGAGAAATAGTACAGGTAAGGGGGTCAGGGCACAATGAAATAAAACATTAAGTCATATGCTAATTGACACTAATTGTATATATCACAGAAAACACATTAGCTTTATGGTTCCTTATGTCTGGCCAGATGTTGTTCCTGGTTTGACAACAGTGCACATCTACAATATGCCCTGTGATTGCTTTATAATGTCCTTTCATTTTTAGCATGATACTGCACCCGACATTTACGTTGAAAGAAAAAAAAAAGACTACACAATAACTTTCCTCTGAGTACTGCGTAGCAGTCACAAAATGCAATACTCTGAAAAATTCAAGTGAGATGTTTCACTCTGTATTAACATGGTAACTATGACAGGTGAAGTGATTTTTAAAAAATAAATAACTTTAAAAACATAAAATGATTTTATTTGCATAGATTCCACTTATAATTTAACAGTGGATATAATTTGAATTGGTACAAAAAGAGACTGGGTTATTAGAATTGCCTACTAAATTAGACCCAGACAATGACAGGATAGAAAGATATAATTTTGTAATAAAGGGTATTAAAATTGAAAATGACTCACTAGAAGGAAATACTCCAGTTTTCATAAATGTCAAATATTCTGTGTTCCATGGAAATACATGATTGAATTATATTTTTTTTTCTTTTGGGGTATCTTGAATCTTTTCAGTTATGGCTACATAATACAGAATGTTTCATAGTGATAGTATTTCAATAAATTAGTATTAGTATGAGGTTGTTTTAGTTAGGGTTCCTATTGCTGTGGAGTGGGCACTTTGACCAAAAGCAACTAGGAAGAAAGGATTTAATTCATTCTACAGTTTGCAATCCATTATCCAGAGAAGGCAGGGCAGAAACTTAAGGAGAAACCTGGAGGCAGCAACAAAACAGAGGACAGGAAGGAAACGTTGCTTACTCACTTGCTCCCTGTAGACTGCTCAGACTACATCAGCCCAGGAGTGGCACCACCCACAGTGGGCTGGGATTTTCACATCAATCATCAACCAAAAATTGCTCCATAAGCTTATCCAAAGGTCAATCTGGTGGGACATTTTCTTAATTCGGGTTCTCTCTTCCAAAATCAGTCTAGAGTGCTTCAAGTTGTCATTAAAAACTTGCTTGCATAAAGTCAATTCCTTTTGCTCCTTATACTTGCTTGGTAGTAAAATTATAATGGTTTTACATGTTTACTCATGTATAAAATTTGTGTATATTGTAGACAGGTACATAATAAAACCATTGCTCAAAATAAATGAAAGACACCCTGAAAATATTTATAATGAACAAATAATTACTGAAATCAGCAAAGAAAGAAATCAAGTTTCTAAGTACAATAAAGAGAAGTCAATAGATGTTTGTTAAATTGCTATGATTTCATTTCACTTTGAATGTTTATAAATTTTTGTTCACCATGGCCTGAGTGGTCTCAATTAAAATACTTCCTATTTTCTTTTCTTTCCCCATCTTTCTATTAACAATAATTGCTTTAAAAATGCTTTATCAGTGTGTGTTTGTGTGTGTGTATGTGTGTGAGTGTGTGTGTACACACGCGCGCATGTGCATGTAGGTAGGTATATGCACCTGTGTGCACATGAATATAGGCCACAAGTGTGTCAGGCATCATCCATTGTTACCGTGTACCTGTTCATTTGAGGCAGAGTCTCCATGAACCTGGGACACCAGCTTTCTCAGCTAGGCTGGAAACAGACCAAGAGCCCCAGTGGCCCCCTTCTTTCCTTCTTCACCTCGCATGGAGCTGCTGTTATAACACTGTATGGAATGCCCAGCTTGTTACATGGGTTCTGAATCTGCTCTCCTAATGACTGAGCCACTTCCCTCCATCTCCCTTGTAACTATCCTTTGAGGCTTTGACTTCAAAATAATAATTTTTTTTTACAAATTGTATTTACTCAATTATTGTAAACTATTAAGTATTGTCCTTTTAGTTTAGAATATTTATAAATTAATACTTTGTCACTTGATACTACTTTTTTTCTTCCAAATTTCTTTTGTATATCACCTAATCATTTTTTTTTTTGCTTTCAGTTTTTTTGTCTGTGTACTCCCTGTAAGACATTTGGTTAAATTCTGTATATTAAAGGAAAAGGTATGGTGAGATGACTATACTCCTGATGCTGAGGTCAGCATTTAAGGAAATGTAATCTGTAGAAGGAAGGCTATGCTAAGGGTCCTCGAAGGGCTGGAGATCAGGAGATTTTAGAAGGCAGCATGGCATCTTTTTCTATCTGCAAACAGGAGAACTTTACCCACTCAATAGTGAATGTGAAAGCAGGCATGGAGAAGGCTGAACTTTATAGTCTTTGCATTGCAATACTAGGAGTTCTTATTATAAAAAATGTCTAGTGCTGAAGTGTTTATAGGGCTAGGAAGGCAAGTCCAGTCTTGAGAAAAATGTTAGCAGAAATTCTATAAACATCACATTTGTATTTCTAAGTTCAGAAGCAAATGCAAATTTCTAATCTATTTTTTCTGCTTCAACTTCTTTTTCAAGTATTTAATGTGACTAAAACATTTTAGTGATAGTGGAATATCTAAGGGAACAAAGCAAAATACCTAAAATGAAAACAAGGGGATGAGTTTCCACTATTAATTAAGTTTGGAGAAAGTGCCATTTCTGATCCAAAGCTTCTGCACAAAGATTACTATTTTTTCATCAAGGCGGCAGCTAAAAAATTTGATCTAAAAGAACAAAGCAATAGCATGCTCTCTCAGGCACAAGGCTAACATGGATGAATGTACTATGATGTTTCTTCTAACTGGCAATTTATGTTTCCTTATGGATGGAACAGAAAAAACATTTTCCTGGTACTGTTGATTTAACACGTGCTACACGCAAGATTCCAAATTGAGTTTATTCAACAAAACTACTCAAATTTTCCTCAGTTTCTACAGAAGAATACAAATTCACAAATTTGCATTTATTGAAATATACACATAAAATGAGAGTTATAATTAGGGTAACTCTTTAAGAAAGGTCTCAGGCTTCTGAAATGACCACAGGCTGAGAAGAAAAACATTGGCCTTACATGTACTGGTTGATTCTAGTACCTCTAAAATGTCTCCCACAAACCCTTAAAATTATAAAGTAGATTTAAATATTTTCCTTTATGCAGAGGAACAAACAAAGGAATACAGTGGACTTCTGACTTAAGTCAATTTTCAAACATTGTGCCTGGCACCACAGCTGGTTGGCCTAATGATGTTATTTGTCTTCTCAACATCTATGTGTTTTGTCGATTCCCCTTTTTCTCCACGTGTGACTCAGAAGTTTCATTATGTCTCCATAGGTTACGTGATAGTTTTGTCCATGCTACAAGTGATAATTCGTGCTTTGACTGTCACGTAAATATGTGCATCTGAGTTGGGTCATGCATCTAAGACCTGTGTTCCCCTAGTATCCTCTCTCCAGCTGAGACATGCAATCAAAATTGGTGCTATGTTCACCAGGCAGAGGAACATAGCTACTGCTGTCCTCACTAATGCAGTGATATTCTGATCATTGACATGTTGCTTTCCTGTCCACTTCCTTTACCTGCTCTTCTCCAAGTCTCTCATTTGGCAGCTATTTGAGGGTTTTGTTGTCATCATCTCTACTTGTCTATCTTTGTCAGAAAGAACCAAGAGTAGCAATAGACAGCTGTGCCTCAGTCATGTCAGTGACTTTGAATCAATCTTACAGGGTTTAAATATTGAATCCAGTCTTAATCCGGCAAAGATTTTCTTCCTTTTAATTTTATATGGCATCTTGATTTGTTTATCAAGCTACTGTGAAATTCACTGGGTCAAAGAACTTAATGTTTTTGTATCCTAAGTAGTTAGGACTAAAGGCATGTATTACTGGGTGAACTAGGCAGCTTTGGGCCCAGATGTATATGCCAGTGCATAGGCTTGTCAAAGCCCATTAAGCAATAAAATCTTAGTGTCTATTTATAAAATTGTTGAGGAGTACTCTTTTTGCAAACCAAATGTCTATGAGAGTTGTGATTAATTTTTTTCTAGATTTTTCACCAAATATTGATTACAGTGTAATGGTTGCAATTATGGTGCTTGCCAGGGATTGTGCTTCACTTTACACCTACTGTGTGTTGCTCAGGACTGTCAGCATGCACAGAAAAAAAGAGAAATGATGTGCCATGTTTTGACCAATGAATGTTTTTCATACTGGTTAATTAATAAAGCCCTGTTGGCCAATAGAAAGATAGGCGGGACTAAGAAACGAGGAGGAAGGAGGAAGTAGTTGGGAGGGGTCAAGATGTAGAGCATGGGGAAAGAAGATGCGGCCCGTGGCTCTCTGGTAAGATGAACCACGTGGAAATACAATAAGTAGAAATGGGTTAATAATTAAGACAGAGCTAGCCCATAAACAATAATGGTAACTGGCCAACAGGATTGTATCAAATACAGAGTCTCTGAGTGTTATTTGGGGCTAGTGTGGCTGTGGGCCCAGACTAGTGGCAGGTGGGCTGACGGGCTGACGGAAAACCTACAAGCTACAATCTCTCTTGTCTAAATTTATGAATGATGTTATCAGTGATTATCATAAACTAAAAAAAAAATGTTAAATCTCTGATGGTGGGTCTTTCTTGTAGTTAGTGATGACCCTTCAATTTCATATACGTTGAATGTTGAATGTTTGTAATGCATTGTGTGGTGCCTGCCCCAGCTCTACAACTCGGATCAAAGTGGCTGATTAAAACCATGTCAGTGAATCTATACACATTTTTGTAGCCTTTCTTTGAAGCTCGGAATAATGGTTTAAAATGACAGAAACACCCTCATAACACTTATTCATGCATAATTACAGTTGCTGCAAAAAAAAATACTGAAAGTAAAACAATCTCCCAAAGCAATTCTAATGCACTGGCAGGCAGACAAGTTAGTTCCAGAGGCTGATCATTTGGTTATAGAATGTGGCTTTAGTATCACTACGAGTACCTTTAGAAGATAATGGTTGCAGTATGTAGCTTAACCTGTATCATTATTCTCCTCTATGAGACAAAGGGAAGAGAAAAAGTGTGGTAATAATTTCAGAAAATCCCCACAGAAATCTGAAATGTGTCATTGCAATTTTCCTCCCTCTGAAACAACAATGGTCTCAACAGGCCATGAACATCCAAGGTGAAATGATGAGGGCTCAGGGGTTGGTTTGTTAATACAAGGCATACTTCATTGAAACAATATATCCCACCTTCCCATTGTGATGACATCTGTCTGGTATATAAATGTTTACTTAGGGAACCTGACATATATTTTAGTAGTCCACCATCAGCAGCTGATTCCATACTTCTGAGAATAGGAACACGGTCTGTGGTTGTGAGCCATGTACCATGTCCTATGCAATTCAGAATCAGGCACAGACTGAAGTGGTCAGAGAAGCAAAGACCATTGATGCTTTTCCTGTAAAAAGGGTAAGTGGAGGGACAATGGACATGCATAATGGTTAACAAAGTTATATAGAAATATATTGGCAAAACGGTTAACAATCACACTAGGGTCTTTTATCATTGAAAGCTCAGGATGGCAATTAAAGGGTTCAACAGGGTTATATCTGATTATTCCCTAAACTATTCCTAGAATAGAATGATAATGAATATTTCCTACTTTGTAAAAAGTGAATATAATGAGATTCTGTCCCCAGTGGCATTGTAATTTAAAATTTATGGGAATCATATCCATATAAAATATAAAACAGAAGTAAAACCCTGCTAATATCACTGGTACAACTTTCATTTGACCATGCTATGATATCAGTCATAGATTTTGCATTTGTCCATGCTAATATCAATGCTAGAGCTTGCATTTTGAGACTTAATGTGCTAAGTCCTGTATCAAGTACCTATACTTGCCATCCTTGAACCACATGAACATACCAGCAATGTAAGTACTAGAACCCACATTTTGCATGCTGAGGGTAATGTGCAGAGAGTTTAGGTAACTTGCTTGGGCAAATGTGTTAGAGTGAGAATTTGAAAGCAGCTTTCTCCAATTTCACAGCTTATAATCTTTGTACCTTTTTCTGATTGGATAAAGAAACTATTTGGTAAGAAATTCACTGCTGACCATTTAAACGGAATATAGATCTTGGAGAAGAGCAAAGACATAATGATACAAGAAGACACAAACCTTTTCCAAATTCCTTTCCTACACAGAGGGAGCTCAAGGCAATGCATTTCAGGAAACAATCCTTCCTGCTTCTTCAAGTGGGACAGCTTACCAGAGGGGTTCTGGTGTTTATTTCAGACCTTATCTCTTAGCAATTCACTCATTTGATTGTAACTTGAACACAAAGCATCATCCTCTGTACACTCTAATATACTATGGGATTTCTACTGCAGAGGAAAGGTAGGACATAACTTCAGGCAAATATGAAGGCCTTACTTGAAGAACATCATTTAACCATTCTATGTTCACTCACTTCCTCTATGACATGGTATGAAGGGCATTTTCAGGGTCCCAGTGGTTAGTTCCTGGGCAATGTGACACACAGACCCTATGGCTGACTTTTATTAGAGCCTGCATCACAAGCTTGCCACACCACACCTATAGGGAGGAAACATCCTCATCTTGTAAAAGAGAGTGTTTTTTCCTAACCTTGAAAAACCAAGGTATTTGGTTCCTTTTAGAACATGTGTCATAAAACTGGTGATAAATAGACATCCAAGGACATCCAGGCCCATCTTGTGTATACAGTGATGCCAAGGTATTTTAGTCTCCCACCTAAGAGGTTGAAAAAAAACCTGCACATACATACTGCTCTTTTGTTACTTATCACATGTGACTCTCATGCCATGGTCAGCTCAAGTTTTCTGCTTTGCAAATAGACTAAGCCACTCCTGAGCCTTTTGAAATAAACAATATGTCTTACTTGTGTGTTTGAAGCTAAGCTTTTTTTTCCCAGTTGGCAGGAAAAATTTTACTTTTGAAATGCTTCATTAAAATATTTTTTTCTCATTTCTTTCTCTCTCTCCAAATACCACATTTCATTGCAGTACTTCAAAAATCTCTAGTTTCCAAAATAAAAACCAAATAGCTAAAATTGTCTTTTTTGAAAGAGAAGGTTCTGAAGGTAATAGATTATCAAATAATTTCAGCATGATAATTTAATTCCACTGATTATTAAAATATAATCAGAGAGAACGTAGTCATTATGACTAGACACACTGACTAAAAGGCTTAGATATATGACATTGCATAGAAAAAAATCAAGTGAAAAATCCTGAGTACATAATCAAATTAATCTCTCTTATGAGTTAAATACCTTGTCATGCTCTTCAAACACCATTAATGAATTCAACTAAACGGAGAAAGCACAATTTATCTGCATGAGTTTATATAGATGAAGAAGAAATGCTCTGTGTTTTCAGTTCCCTGGAAAACATGGATTCTTTCAGTGCTGTTTCCTTTATAGTTATAATATGTTTTTGTATGGAATGTGTTTTTGAGTGACCTCTTACAGGAAACTGAGCAGTCCCTAATTTTTCAAGTAAAGTTTTATAGTTACATGCCAGACTTATGTACGCATGGACTGTGGTTGCTTTCTCACTACACTAAAGAACAAAATAACTGTGCTAGAGATACGGTCCACAAGCTTCAAAATTTTGTAACTATAGAACCTAAAAAAGACTCAGACTTCTAGCCTTATTTCCATTCAACACTTCAATGTGCAGAGAGCATTTCTTTTGATAAACTTTTATTTGTAATCCATTAAAAACTACAAATTGAAAAGAATAATATTTTGTCTTTTATTGAACTTGTTGTTAAAATAGACTGTAGCAATGTTCTCAAAATAATATATTTACAAAACATGCTTCCTTTAAAAAAATCAGTAATAACACCATTTTTTTCTTTCAGGTTATTTATTTATTTATTTCATTAGTTAGTTAGTTAGTTAGTTAGTTAGTTAATTAGTAAGTTAGCATTTAAACTTATCAGGTTATTTATTTATTTAGTATGTTAGTTAGTATTTAAACTTATTTGGCATGACAAGTTTCAAAGCTCTAAAATTATTCAAACTCAGACAGCCAGTGGTGACACTGGCTTGGAGGCAAACTGATTAAAGGGGAAACTTATCTCAAGCAGTATCAAAACTGAAACAAATTCCACACCACAGCAGAAAGTGTACTGCTGCTTTCAGGATATATGTAGGGATGACCCTTAAAAATCTTGGCTTGATGCTAGACATTCTGTTTCATTTATTCCCTCTTGGTTTTTCGAAAGTCTGCACTATTTCATAGTGAAGTAGGTACACAGAAGAAAGAAATGTGGATGAGAGAAACAGCAGGGCCAGCCTCCTTCTGACTCCAGCCTTAGAAATTACACATGGTTTCAGATTTCATTTGTAAAATATTATTTTTTTATTTTTGAGTTATTAAAATCATGTATTTTGATCATGTTTTCTCTTCCTTCAACTCCTTCCAGATCATTCTCACCTCCTCTACTAACTCAAGTGCATGTTCTTTCTCTTTCTCTCTCTCAAAAACAAAAATAAAAGTCAAAACAAACAACAAAAAAGCATAAACAAAATAATGCCAAAACAAAACAAAACGAAACAAAAGACAGTCCCTAAATAACAAAACAAACATTGAATTTGTTTTGTGTTTGTCTGCTACTCCTGGCCTTGGTTCTTGCCTGAAGTATGGTTGACATTACCACATACAACACTCCATTGGAGAAAACCGACTTTCCCTTTGCTAATAGGCATCAGCTTCCAATAGCTTATTAGGGAGGAAGCTTTAACCACAACAGGCCACACGTTAGTTAGCAATTAGATAAAATACACACCCCATGTTGCATGCTATTTTTCTTTTTTACTTAGCTAAGAAAAACAAATTGTAAATGTGTGATATGGGATGTCCCTCTGCATACAGTGAATATGTTTTATTACCATTGGTTAATAAAGAAGCTGATTTGTCCAATAGCGAGGTAGACTAGAGCCAGGTAGGAAACCCAAATGAATAAACAGGGAATAAGAGGAGGAGTCAGGGAGGCACCATGTAGCCACCTGTGAAGCAAGATGTGAGGTAACAAGCCACAAGTTTTGTGGTAAAATATAGAATGGGTTAATTTAATTGTGAGAGCTAGTCAGTTTATATGCCCAAGTCCTTGACCAAATTATTGTAATTAATATTAAGCCTCAGAATGATTATAATAAGCAGCTGTGGCGACCAGTAGGTGGAAGAGAAACAGGTCCAATGGGACTGTGCAAGACAGATTAAAGTTTCCAACTACAAATTTGTCAAATTGTAAGAAGAGGTGAAAGCAAATTAGTCCATCCTTACTGAGACAAAGCAGTGAGTATTTGTCTGTAGGATCACATGGGTCTGAGTTGTGCATCAGCCTCCAAAGAAACAGGGCTTTATTAATGACCAACTTCAGAGGGAGTATCACAGCTGATACCAGAAATCAGCCAGGCAGAGATTCTTCAAGCATTTTTCAACATTGTGAAGCATCCTGTGTTTGGAGAGATGAATGCTAGCTTAATGATAGCATAACACAGAGCCTAACAAAAACCTTTAATTTGGGAGTTTTATGGTATACCTTCCAAATGACTTCATGAGAGTGACTATTTAATATTCTTTGGTAAATGTGTATTTCATAAATAAAAATAAACAAACAAAAACTTCAAAACAATGTCAGTTACTTAAACTAAGCACTCCAGACATACTGGCTATATCTTACTAGCAGGATTTGTAGCCCCAGAAAAACTTCCTTTTATCTTGGAGTCAGTGAATTTTCTCAGTGTGCTTATAAGGAGGCATGGTCAATGCTAAAATTTTTCAAGCTAAAGGAAGAACTTATTCAGAGCCATTAACTCTTTTCCTTCTGTTGTTGATTTCTAAAGTGGAGATAAATGTATAATTTGCAATAAAACTTATATTCAATTAATAAATCAGTTAATTACTTTTAGCATCTGAGAAATGATATTCAAAAAAGAACAAGAGTTTCAAATACTGAAATGTACATTTTATAGAAGACAAATTTTATAGAAGACAAAACAATGTATCCTTAGAAATGTTATATTGATTAACTAAATGTATATAAAAACATACATTATATACAATATGCATATTATGTAAATGCATATTTTAAATACTTATTGAGTTAGTGATGCTAGAATAAGCCAGTAGACCCAGTAAAATTTGTCATTCTGATGAATAACCGTTAGTATTTTAGTGTGTTTTTATGCACTTTTGGTTTTGTATTTTCTCTGTTAATGCATTCTAGAAGCTATGCAATTTCATAGATAATTTTGCCGATCCCAGTCTGGGCTACATATTGCACATAGTATATTAGGAGATTAGAATACCAATTATAAGGTCAAACTGTGTGATCAAATTCCTACTGTTTATTAAGTATGTGAATATGGATACATGGTTTAATCTTCTGGGGTCTCCAATTCTCACCTGAAAAGTGAAGTCCTCTAGGTAATAAATGAGAATATACAGTGAATAAACCCTGGAAATATCTATTATGTTTCTTAAAATGTTTAATTATAAATTATATTTAAGTATTGTTCAAAATTTATATATGTACTCATTTTATAAAGTATAAATATGCTCATCATGAAATTGAGACCTTATAAAACTCTTTTGAGTTTTGCAAGTGTTTGCTTATCTACTACAGTTCATAAAACATAAACAATGGAATAGGTCCAAAAATCTCAGAGAATGAAACCTAAAGAGTGATTTGCTTGTATTTCTTCGTATATGTTAGTATTATGTTAGTGAAGATGTGAAAGGAGCAATCCGCCTTAATTAGCAAAACATAACGGATCACTGACATAAAAGGTGTTTAAATTCTCATGACTAACTAAATGTTCTTCCTTAAAGTAATAATAATAAAAAATACCAAAATCTCCCATTTAAAGGACATTTTGTTTGCTATCACAGAAAATTGGATTAAATTATTATTTAGCATTTCTGAAATACCCATTCAAAGAGTGACCATACTGTATTAAAAGTCAGTTTTGATTCTTTCTTTTTTCCCTTATTTTACATATCTATCCCAGTTCCATCTCCCTCTCTCCCTCTCTCCCTCTCTTCCTCCTTCCATGCTCCCTGAACACCCTCCCATCCCACCCCCCTCCCCACTCCACAGGGAGGGTGATGCCTTCCAGGAGGGATCAACAAAATCTCTCAAGTCATTTGGAGGAAGGACTTGGCCCTCCCTCCTGCCTCTAGGCTAAGGGAGGATCTCTACATGTGGAATGTGCTCCCAAAGTCCTTTTGTGCACCAGGGTGCACCAGGGATACATCCTGGTTCCACTGTCTGAGGTCCCTTAGACTGCCCAGGCCTTCTAACTGAGACCCATGTTCAGGGGTTCTGAGTTGGTTCAATGCTGAATTCCCAGTTTTCAGTCTGGGGGCCCATTAGCTCCCACTTGTTCAGGTCAGCTGTTTCTGCTGGTTTATATAGCCTGGTCTTATCTCCATTTTCTTATCACTCCTCCCTCTCTGCATCTGGATTCCAGTTTGGCTCAGTGTTTAGTTGTGTCTACTTCTGTTTCCATCAGCTACTAGATGAAGGCTTTATTATGGTAGATAAGTTAGTCATCAATCTCATTATCAGGGAAGGGCATTTAAGTTAGCCTTTCCACTGTTGCTGAGATTGTTAGTGGTAGGACTCTGGACATTTCTCTAGAGTCAATTTTCTCTTTAAACTTATAATGGCTTCCTCGCTTCCTCTATTATGGTTTCTCTCTCTCTCTCTCTCTCCTCTCTCTCTCTCTCTCTCTCTCTCTCTCTCTCTCTCTCTCTCTCTCTTCCCCTCGTTTATTCCTCCCCTGCCTCAATCTTCCTAGTCCCAGTCCCATATGCTTTCCTCTCCTCCCATTTTGTTTCTTCTAGCTCTCATTCCACTCACTGTACCTCCACTCCCCATATGCTCAGGAGACCTTGTACCTTTCTCCTTCTGCGAGGGACCTTACATGAATCTCTTAGAATCCTCCTTGTATCCTAGTTCCTCTGGCAGTGTGAATTATAGTCTGGTGATCCTTTTCTCTATGTCTCAAATCTATATATGACTGCATACATACCATGTTCCTCTTTTTGTGACTGGGTTACCTCATTTTGTGACTGGGTCCAACAACTCCCCCATCTCTGGAGAATGACCTGGATCTATTCTGAGCACAATTAGACTGACCTGTCCACGAAGGACCACCCTGAGTCCCTGCCTGTCTGATCTTTGACCACATCACTGAATCTCTGCAGGAGAAGAGTCTTCTGGGTCCAATTCAGGCTGAATTACCCCCTCCCACACACACCCTTCACTGAGAACTACCTGGGTTAGCCCTGAATCTTGTCCTTCATATCCTGTCCCTAGAAAGTACAGTCCTAGTACTCTGATCCACAAATGACCCCACCCAGTTTTGTTTCCGACCAATTTTATTTTAGAAACATTTTATAGCATGTGTATCTTATGTATTCTAAAAGTAGAAACAAATGCAAAAAAAATGTATAACTTAAATTGTCTCCTCCAAGCTCACTCCTCTTTCCATATGCAATAATGGAATTACAGAATTGAGACAGATTTTATAATACTCTATGAACAGAAAGTTTATAGATACATACATACATATGTATTATTGATTTATACATATACATATATATGGAAATAATTCAGGCATTTCAATAATCCAGTCATTTAAATCATATAGATATAATAGACTATATGATTTACTATTCATAAAACATATTCTATTCTAACGGATTATGCAGATAGTGTTATTGCATGACTTCAGCAGTCAGGTAGAATGTGTGGTGTTTTGACATTTTTTCTATCAAACTCACAGGGTTTTTCCCTGATGTCATCAGAGCAGAGGCGAATATTTATTTGGAGAATAATTTATTGCTGAAATCAAGGGAAGTAAAGACTATGCAGGCTATGATTCTCCTTATACATTTATAGTGTTCTTTTTAGATAATTTGGCCTATATAGTGATCATTTCTCTCAAAGCAATCTGAGCTTTAGAACTGGAACACTGAATGGTCATTGTTGTTCTCTGAATGGTCACTGTGGCTCTATCAAATTCTAATTAAAGCAGGTCTGCAAGCTGTTCCAGTGGTTGAAGGCCTTTCGGGGACACAATGTGTTCGACAGCACTTTGAATCTGTGGCAATGGTATCACTTAAGCCATGCAGAAGCAGGTTCAATGCTAGTTGCAAAGCATCCCATTTAAATTCTTACTTCAGAGATAATTTTGTATGTTATTCTAGGAATGATAATTGTTCCCCTGAAACTTACTTTTCTTTTCTCTCTGGGTGTTGCTCCTTCTGTGTTTGCAGTACTTATATCTATTTTTGTGGACATCAAATGATGAACAAATATTAAAGATGGCCCTGTTTACAATGTCATTAGTTCAACTGATGGCAAGGTGATGGATTGATAGCCTCCTGGTTCTCCATGTGAGGAGCCTTAGATTTCATGATAAACTGCCATTGCATAATGACTATGATGGATTCTGCAGAATTTGCTACTAGGGGTTTCTTTATATTAGCTGTTTTCTTAACCATAAAAATTTATGATGAAGTAAATTTTCTCAGTAAGTTTTATCTCCCCCACCCTCCCTCTGGTCATCTTTCCTTTTTCTTTATAAATGTAGCCCATGTAGAAAAGTTGCAGAAATAATCACACAAGAAACATACTCAGTGTGGAGTGATGGAGCTTGTTCTGGGTACCCCTGCTGAATGCTTGCATCTCGGAATTCTCAGGTTCACCCTCTTTCTCATGGCTACTTCTGACTACTCATTATTTCTGCAGATCAGCTCTCTTCCTCATTCTATTTTTGGATGTCTAAGCTGTGCATTTGGAACATGTTGCTGCATCTAGCTTCCAACAATCACAAGAACAAATAGTATGAGCATCTATGGGGCCTCTGGTAGTGGATTAGTAGTATTCACTGTGTGATGCTGTTTATCTCGAAGAATAAAGCTCCTTTTTGACTTCTGCAATATTTGGTCAGCATAGCGCTATTTCTAAACATATTTTACATATTTTTGTTTTCCTTATGATTCATGACAGTTTTATTGTAGGGGCAGATGAGAACGTATTTGGATGTGTGCAATGGGAAAGCGAATCTATTGACTCTCTAACCCACTTAAAACTATAAGGATTTAAGCAGTAAATCCCTTGTTTTGTGGTTCATTTGGGAGTTTGCACTCACTAAGTAGTCCAGGCCTGCCTACAACTTTTAGTGATTCTCTTGCTTCAGCCTCCCAAATAGCCTCCCAAATGCCTGCATTACAGGCATGAGCAACAAAAAGAGAATTTAAAACAAGACTGAAAAAGAACAGTTGGAATAATTTTCCCTCTACTGTGGGTGACCTCTCACTCTAACATCTGTCTTTTTGAACCTTCAAAAGAAACTTTAAAAGATCAACTCCTATTAGTCAATGAAAAGAGTTAACATATCATTCATAGGGGTTAACTGTTAATGCATTTGCCACCCAGTCCCAATTAGAAAAGTGAAAAGCTTCATTTTTAATTTCATTTGCTTTAATAATTGTGGATGGGTTAAAAATCCCACGTCACCTAAAAAGATCAGAGTCACCCCTTTAATGTAGTCCACCTTAAATTTGCATATTCAAGCAGTAATTACTCATCTTATACACATTGGAAAATAAAATGTATCTTTTGGAAATTTAGAAAATGTTTCTGTTTTTAAATTTATGGCGAGTACGAGTGTGTGTGTGTGTTTGTGTATGTGTGCCTATGTTTCTCTGTGTGTAGTATGTATAGGGAGTATGCCTGTGTGCCTCTGTGTGTAGTACATATGTGTGTGTATGTTATTTGTTGGGGTGAACCTGTGGAGATCAGAGATTGACATTAAGTGCCTTATTTAAGTACTTCTCCACCTTATTTTTAAGACATGGTTTCTCAGTGAATCTCTGAGCATGGAACTCATTGAGTGACTAGTCTATTGAACTTGATTTGGTGTTGGGCTTACTGATTGGCTAGTTTTTAAGCCTGGCTCAGTGATTGGCTAGACTATTTGGATAGCAAGCTTTGATGGCCCGAATTTTACAGCCCCTCTCGCTCCCAGCAATAGGATTACAGATGCATTTTTGGCTTTCATTTGGGTTTTGGGGATCTGAATTTCAGTTCTTATGCATGTGAAATAGGCATATGACAGGCAGTGTGCCCACCGAGATACCTTCCTAGTCATAGAAAGTTCTATATTAATCATATTTTTCTCCTTGTTTATGAAGCATATAATGTGTTACATAATTATAAATTTCATTACTCTACATTCCTGTTCTTATCACTGTGATGAGTCAAAGATTCTTCTGTCTTGTCTCAGATGGAGTCATCTTTGGTTTAGCATGATACCCCCCCCTTTATGTACGCACTCATTGAAAAGTCTCATGGGAAAATATGCAACCATATTCTAGAAACTTCAGGGTAAAATGCCCCCGCTAGCTGCACATTTTTTTTTTTTTTTTTGGCTTGAAACAGCTTGTTTGCTTTACAATTGTAAACCAGGGTGTAGACTTTTTGCCTTTAAAAGCATTTTGTAAAAAGCATTTGAGGCTGTTCTTTGAAAAGTGTTTCTGAGTCGGGTGTTGGTGTGGAGCACGCCTTTAATTCCAGCATTCAGGAGGCAGAGCCAGGCAGATCTCTCTGAGTTCATGAACAGCCTGGTCTACAGATCTAATTCCAGGACAGGCTCCATATGCATCCAACCAAAGAACATGAAAATCTATATGACCAAAACTAATGACAGAGAAGAGAAATAGACAGCACATTCTAGAGTGAGAGTCTACAAAAGCCCTCTGCCAATAATTGAGAGATCAAGAAGGCAGAAAATCAGTGAGGATACCATCGGTCTAGATAGCACCATCAATCAATTTTATCTTGATGGGAGATGTTATTCTGTAAATATGTTTCTTATACTGGTTAATGAATAAAGCGCTGTTGGGCCAATGGGAAAGCAAGATAGGCGGGGCTAGGAGACAATGAGGAAAGAGGAAGTAGGAAGGAGGAGTCAACATGGAGAGCCCGGAGAGGTAAGATGCCAGCCAGCCACTCTGGCCGGTAAGATGGGCCATGTGGAAATACTTAGAATAGTAGAAATGGGTTAATCATTAAGACAGAGCTAGCCTATAAGCAATAATAGTAACTGGCCAACAGCATTGTATCAAATACAGAGTCTCTGCGTGTTATTGGGGGCTGGCACAGCAGTGGGACCAGACCAGAGGCAGGGAAAAACCTGCTCGTAACATTATCTAATTGACATTTTTTTTAAAGAATATTCCATTCAAGTAAGATAGGAAGAAACAGTGTTCCCAAATTCACACAGAACATTCCCATGAGCCTAAGCAATGTGGCCTGAAAAACAACTGTTAGTAAACAAGACTTGTACAAAGCAGTTTCTGACTGCAGTAAAAGTAAACTGAATAATAGTAACAACAGACAGCTATAAATTGCCCAAATATTTGTATACTAAACATCATACTGCAAAATAGCACAGTTGTCTAAATAGGAAGTCTCAAAATACACATTTAAAGTATTTTGAACAAAATAAAAATAGAAATACAAGTTATGAAAATGTCAGCAGCACTTGAAAAGAAACTGCACGTTAGGATAGTACTGATCTTCCATTGTCAAGAAACTAAATAATGAAAATAATGAAAATTATAGCAGGTACAAAGGAAATTGAATTGAAAACAAGAAAAATAATTTTAAAATAGCAATATATCCAGAAGCTCTGTGTGTGTGTGTGTGTGTGTGTGTGTGCGTGTGTGTGTGTGTGTGTGTGTGTGTGTGTGTGTGTGTGTGTGTGTGTGTGTATGTGTCTGTGCATGGCATGGCAGGCATGTGGAGATCACAGCTTTGAGGAACTGGTTCTGTCCTTACACCCTGGGATCAAACTCAACTAGCCAAAGTAAACAGATAGTACCTTTCTTTATTCAATGAGCCATCTTGCTTGTCCACAAATGCATTTTTTATGAATTAGTTAAGAAGGCACAGACTACAAATATCAGATATGAAAAAAAAACTGCCATTAGTGCTGATCACAGAATCAGAAAAGATAATAAACTAGAATTGTTTGTGAGCACTTGAAATCCGAGTGACCAGGAATGTAAGGCAGAGGACTGAGCCTGATTTCAAAGGGCACCCTAACCTACAAAGTGATACCTCATCTCAATAATGATAACAAAATAGAAGGATAATAAAGAAATAATACAAACAACACAGTGATACAATATTTTGTAACATATATGTAGCAATTTCTTGGAAAAAGTATGAGCTATGAAAATACAGAAGAGGCTGCCTTCACCCACAGAGGACCCTGCTTTGTGGGGCCCTGTTTGGAGCCTCCTTTGGAATGGGGACTTCATGCAGGGATGCCTGCTCCAGCAGACCAGCCCATCTGGAGTCTGCCAGCATCCTGGACCAGCTTCCAACTACTGGAAGAGCAGAGCCAAGAGTATTGGCCCTGTTCGCATCCACCAAAATAGCACGTTGGACCCTTACCCAACAGGAGAGGGAGAGCTCCACCAGTACACACTAGAAGAAGGGATTGGTAGAGTACAGTATAAGAACACTCTCAAAATCAGAAAGATCGCCATGCACAAAACTCAAGTCCAAATAAATCAAAGGCCTCAACATAAATCCAGCCACACTGAACCTCTTGGAAGAGAAAGTAGGAGGTACCCTTGAACAAATTGGTACAGGAGACTGCTTCCTGAACATACCAGTAGCACAGACACTGAGTTCTACAATTAATAAATGGGACCTCCTCAAACTTAGAAGATTCTGTAAGGCAAAGGACACAGTCGATAAGACCAAATGGCAGCCCACAGACTGGGAAAAGATCTTCACCAACCCCACATCTGACAGAGGGATAATCTCCAAAATATACAAGTAACTCAAGAAAATAGTCAACAAACCCCAAATAGAGAATTTTCAATAGATGATCCAAAATGGCTGAAAGACACTTAAGAAATTTCTCAGCATTCTTAGCCATCAGGGAAATAATAAAAACAACTCTGAGATACCATCTTATTCCTGTCTGAATGGCAAAAAAATAAACAAAAACAAAACAAAACAAAAACAAAAAAACACCAACACACACCAAATACAGTTTATGCGGGAGAAAGGAGTACACTCCTACATTGCTAATAGGAGTACAAACTCATACAGCCACTTTGGAAAGCAGTATGGCAGCTCCTCAGGAAAATGGGAATGAGTCTATCTCAAAATCCAATAATTCCACTCAGGTATATACCCAAAAGTTGCACATTCATATAATAAGAACACCTGTTCAACTATGTTCATTGAAGCATTATTTATAATGAGATTGATGACTACCTCATTTGCCATCTTAGATCCTTCATCTAGTAGCTGATAGAAGCAGAAGCAGATACCCACAGCTAAACACTGAGCTGAACTCCTGGAATCCAGTTGCAGAGAGGGAGGAGTGATGAGCAAAGCAGTCAAGATCAGGCTAGAGAACACCACAGATAAAGCTGATCTGAACAATTGGTAGTGATGAGCAAAGCAGTCAAGATCAGGCTAGAGAACACCACAGATAAAGCTGATCTGAACAATTGGTAGCTTTTGAACCCCAGTCTGAGAGCTGAGAAACCTGCATAGGACTGACCTAGACCCCCTGAATGTGGGTGTTAGTTAGGAGGACTGGGCAGCCTATGGGGCCTCTGGTGGTGGATCAGTATTTATCCCCAATATTGGAATGGACTTTGGGAGTCCATTCCACATAGAGGGATACTCTCTCAGCCTAGAAAAATGGGGAGGGCCTGGGCCCTGTTACAACTTATATAACAGATTTTGAAGACTCCCCAGCAAACTGAAAACAACATAGTTGTTCATCAATTGAAGAATGGATAAAGAAAATGTGGTCCATTGCACAATGGAGCATTACACTGATGTTAAAAACAGTAACAGTGAAATTTGAAGAGAACATCCTGAGTAGGATAATCAAAACCCAGAAATACAACATATTATTTACTCACTTATAGGTGGATATTAACCATAAACTAAAGGATAACCATGCTACTATCTATAGACCAGATGGAAGGAGGTGCCTAGATGGGGGGTGGCATGAGCACAGGAGGAATCAGGTTGGGGAGATGGAGAGTGAGAGTACGTGGAGAGACAACTAGAATCAGGGACATCTCTGGTATGAACTAGATGCCTAGAGGAACAGAAAATCCTAGGAATCTATGAGGGTGACTGTAGCTAAGACTCATAGCAATGGGAGATATGGAACCTGAACTGGACCATCCCCTGTAACCAGGCAAGACTTCCAGTGGAGGGACTGGGATACAAACCCACCCACAAAACCTTTGACATACAATTAATTTGTCCTGCCTAAAGACATGCTGTGGAAAATGTGGCAAGAAATTATGTTGTTTCCAGTTGCTGACTATTAAGAATAAAGCTGCCATGAGCATAGTTGAGCAAATGCCCTTGTGGTATATTAGGTATCCTTTGGTGTATGTACAGCAGTAGTATATCTGGTTCTTGAGGTAGATTGATTCCCAATTTTCTTAGAAACTGCCATATTGATTTCCAAAATGACTATAAAGGTTTGCACTCCCTCCACCAATGGAGGAGCGTCCCCGTTTCTCCACATCCTCAACAGCATGAGGTATCACTTGTGTTTTTGATCTCACTCATCCTGACAGGTGTAAGACAGAATCTCAGTGTAATTTTGATTTGTATTTCTCTGATAGCTTAGGAAGTTGAACATTTCTTTTCTTAAAAAATGCTTCTCAGCTATTTGAGATTCATCTATTGAGAATTCTCTGTTTAGATCTATATAACCCATATTTAATTGGAATATTTGGTTTGTTGCTATTCAGTTTCTGAATTTTGTCATATAGTTTGAAAATCAGTTCTTTGTCAGATCCAGCTTTGGTGAAGAATTTTTTTCCATCTTGTAGGCTTCCAATTTTCCCTTTTGCCTTACAGAAACTTTTCAGTTTCGTGACATTGTATTTAGTAATTGTTGATTTTGGTTCCTGAAAATTTGGTGTTCTGTTCAGGACGTTGTTTCTTGCGACAAATCATTCAAAGCTATTCCAGACTTTCTTTTCTATCATGTTCAGTGTTTCTACTTTTATGCATTTGTACTGAGTTTTGTTCCCAGTGATAAATTGTGATAAATATAGTTCTATATGCATTCTTCTACATTCAGACATCCAGTTAGACCAGCTGTGGTGATATATTGTTTATGAAAGCTTGTCTGAAGATTCAAAAAACAAAGTTTTTCACAAGCCATAGAAGCCAGGCACACATCTTTAATCCCAGCAGCCAGAATTTAGGAGGTGGTGGTAGATACCTTTAATCCTAGGACTCAGGATTAAGACATAAACAGATCTCTGTGAGTCCAAGGCTACCCAGATCTACAGAAGGCTTAATCAGTCTAAAAGAGAACTGTAGCTCACACCTTTAATCCAAGGACTCATGAGCAGTATATAATAGAGGAGCAAGGTCTCAGCTCAGGCATTCACATTGAGGATAGAATGAGTTAGTCTCCAGCCTTGCTGAGGATAGCTAGTGGGTCAGCCCTTTCAGCCTGAGATAGAGGTAAGGATTAGTGGCTGTCTGCTTTGCTTTTCTGACCTTCAACTTGAAGTTTGAACCCCAGTGTTGGGCTTTGGGTGTTAAAACTAGCATCATTTGTTGAAGATGTTTTCTTTTATCTCTTGTATATTTCTGGCTTCTTTATAAAAATAAAACTAGGTACCATAGGTTTATTGATTGACATCTGGTTCTTCAACTCAGTTCCACTGATTAACCTGTGTGTTTTCTTGAAAATAGCATGTGGTTTTAATTACTATTAATGTGTAGTACAGTTTGAAATCAGAGATGATAATAACCTCCAGAAGTTCTTTTGTTGGACAGGATCATTTTAGCTATCATGGTTTTTGTTTTTTCCTATGAATTTGAGTATTGTTCTTTCAAGTTATGTAAAGAATTGTGTTGGAATTTTGAAGGGAATTACATTAAATTTGTATATTGCTTTTGGTAAGATGAATATTTTTACTAGGTTAATACCACCAGTGCATGAACTTGGGAATACTTTTCATTTTCTGATATATTTTATAATTTCTTTCTTTAATGATGGGGGATGTCCTTCTTTATGCTATGAATATGTGTTTCACTTATTGGATTATAAATAAATCTGTGTAAGCAAATGGACAAGCAGGATGTAGCCAGGCAGGAAGCAAAGGAAGGATTACCAGACTCAGAGAATTCTGGGAGAAGGAAAAGAGAGTAAGCCCTGAAAGAAGACACTATGTGGCTGCTGAGGAAATAGAAGGTATGGGGATCATGGGTAATCCCAAGACCACTTGGAGATACATAGATTAATAGAAAAGGGTTGTTAAGAGAAAGTTAGCCAATAAGAAGCCTGAAACATCAGCCAAATAGTTTATAGTTAATATAAGCTTTTGTGTGTTTATTTGGGAGTAAATGGTTTCAGGACCTTACAGGACAAAACTTCCATCTACACACTAAAGACTTGAAGTTCTTTTACACAGGTCTTTCTCTTGCTTGGGTAGAGTTACGCAAGATATTTTATAACACGTGTGGCTATTTCTAAATGTGTCTTTACCCCAATTTCTTTATCAATCCATTTATTATTTTTATATAGGAGGGCTAAATACAATTTTACTTAATCTTTTATCCAGCCATTCTGCTGAACATGTTTATCAGCTGTAGGAGTTCCATGGTAGAATTTTTGCGGTTGCTTATGTATATTATTATATCATCTGCAAATAGTGATACTTTGACTTTTACTTTCCAATTTTTACCCTCTTAATCTTCAGTTTGTTATTGTTTTAGCTAAACATTGAAATACTATATTGAATAGTTATGGAGAGAGTGGATAGCCTTGTCTTTTCCCTGATTTTAGTGAAATTGCTTTTAGTTTCTATTTAATTTGATTTGGCTATTGATTTGCTGTATATTGCCTTCATTAGGAGATTCTGTTTTCCTTGTTACTGTGTGCAGGCCACATACTCCTGATCATATAAATGAATTGTAAATAGCTTTCTGCATGTAATTGTTTAGAACCAGTTTTGACTTGAGATTTCAGCATGCATGAAAGGTACAAACTCACTCCATTGTTTTGTGTACCATGAGTTTTCTGTCCTTCATATTGTACCATAGCTTCCTTCTCTCTTTATGAGTTACTGTCTCTGCTAATCCTGTGTAAAATGTCAGAGCAACTTATTTGTATGGAGACAAACAGTAATACTGATTATTCCTCAGTTTTCTTTCCATGTCCCACACAAAAGTACAGGGGCTTTATTTACTTGCCTAACTATTTTAAGCCCAGTGCATGGCATTCTATTTGACTTGCAAGGAATGATCAAGAAAGGCCTTGAATGAGTTAAGTAGCAAGCCTCCCTTTGAATATTCTAAACACTTAGAAAAAAATGCATTGAGCTGCCTCTTTTGGTACTGTCACTGTAAAGTGACAATTAAACTTACAGAAAGTCATTATTGATAATAACAACAATGATAATGAAGAAGATTAAGTTAATTATAGGCAAGACCCATGTAGGCAAAGGAAATTCAGTCCTTCTCTGGAAAGCTTTTTAGCATGGGGCCAAATAGTTGTTGACAGAAGAGGATGACAAATGTCAACTAACCATTGCAGCTCACAGGGCCACTTACACATCCAAAGTCAGACATGCTTTGACACTAAATATACTCTAAATGATTCTCTTTGTTATCTTGATTTTTCTCCTATGCATAAGGAAGTTGAACTTTTTCCATGTTGACAGGCTTAACAATGTTCACACCTACTGACTGGAGAATCTTATATTCTGGTCTCCAAGTCTGTTACTGTATTAAAAAGACCTTGAAGGCAAGAAACAATGAGTTCAAACAACTCTGAACAAAATGAAATTAGTATGAATTATTTACATGAGTTTAAATATTACTGTACAAGCCCTGGACTGAAGAAGGCATTGAGCGACATAAACTCTCCATGCCAGCATAGTTATGGACTAGTAGGATTAATATAATGAAATGGCCATCTTACCCAAAAGTGCTATATAAATTCAATGCAATCTCCATAAAAACTCTAACAAAACTTTTCACAGATATTGAAAACATAATCTTAAACTTCATATAGAAACAATCCCTAAACCCTACAAATGATGAAAGAACTACTGGATATATCACCATTGTCAATCTTAAATTAGGTAGGGAATAAGGGACTGGGGGAATCTTCCATTTCGTAAAGTTTAATTGTATTTTTAACTAGATAGGTAGTATTTATTTGATATTGTTTTTTAAATAAGGCTTACTTGTAAGTCATTTTCGTTGAAATTGTGTCTAAAATTTTTCTTCCCTGTAGTAATAGAGCTCTCTATATAATTCTATACTTTTAAGTTGGCAGATTATTTAGGAGAGGCTGTGACAACTTGCTGGGCATGTATAAATTTATAATTTCATTTCGACTTGTAGAACACTTAATCTTTGGAAGTAGGAAGGTTGTCTTTGTTAATTCAATTGCATAGCTTTGTAAAAATATCTATGTAGAAAATTCCAGGTAGTGTCTTTCCACTCAGCCCAATTATTCTTCAGCAATGACAGTAGTACTTTACCCAGACTGTATTTTGTCATATACAGTCAGTTACCACTCTGTGTTTATACACTCTGTGATACATATTAGGGAATACTTTCAAATACTAATGTAGAAATATGGTTTTAAAGAAATTAAAGCTGAGGATACACTGTTTAGCAATTTGATGACATGTTTCATTTCCATTCATTTTTCATGAATGCTAATTAATCTTGACATTACCACAAAGAATATAAAGTGTGGTCTTTATCCTGGAAATAAAAATAAACTATAAAGCTACCTTATTCTTATTTTTCCTTTTCACTATATATAATATATATCCATATATATTAACCAGCCATTTAAAATCACTTTCTTTAAATATACACATAAATAAAGCAGAAGTCTCTGTTAACCCAGGGTTAGCCTGATTTGCCCAGGGGAAGTTTGCCCATTGCTTCCTCATGAAACCCATCATTATATTTTTCTTTTTTTCATCTCCCATGTATCCTAATCAACTATTCCTTCCAATTTAGCATATTTGTGTAATGTCTTCATTTTCAAGATAAGCAAATGACCACAAAATGGAGTTTGAAAGGTTCATTTGAGCCCAGGCTCAAACACCTATGCTGTCTGTCTTCCATTTGAAGGCTGTTTATCCCACTAGCCAGGTGATTTCACACCCCCCTCCCTGTCTTGTGGGTTAATATCTCACTATGCCATGTTTCCTCTCTTTAATTAGTAATGCTATAGTGTGAAAACTGACATGTGAGTACTTAGAATCTCAGGAAAGGACAAAAGATCCCTAGAAAGACAGTCCTGCCAGGCCAAGGAGGTGGGGAAGTAAGAGTCAAAGAAGGGATAAATAAGCACCCATTTCAGCTATGTTGAAAGCTTGCTCTGAAACACAAGGCAAGTTTTCAGGGTAGAACCATGGAGAGTGTTTGTTTTGTGGAAGCTCCCCATAGTCTGTCTTGGATGGATCAACATGTCACCTCTTTTACAAGGAAGAAGGTGAAACTTCTTTTAACAACTTTCCCTGACATTGTGACTTCAGGCATTAGAAGATGAGAATAGTATTAGTGAGTTGGGGAAAAGTACAGATGTAGGTGTGCTAATGAGTACAGGTCTACTTGCCAGAGTCTTTCTACCTATTCTGACTTTAGGAAGGACTATGATTTTGTTAAGTTAACACTACTTGAACTCCCAAATGAAAACCCCATGCTAATTTTGTTCTGTATATATTGATAATCATGCTTCCCAGTCATTGCATGAAATGTGATTGAAAAGCAGAGTCTTGCTTCCAAGCTCTATCACCAATTATAGAATAAAAAGCAATGGGCTTCTTGTGCCTTGTCCATAATGAACTGACATTTCTGGCCACAGGTTTACTCAGGTGCTGAAAGCCTTCCAGTTTAAGGTGCAAATATGATGAAAACTTTACAGAGGATGGAAATATTTTTTCCTACTGACTTTTCCTTATATATCATGTTTATAAGCTTCCTCTACTTGAATTGCTAATATGAATTGTATTAAAATTAATTGATTTCTTTATTATTCTAAATTAAATTAATGGCTAGTATGCCAAGATGGTGTACTTTGTTTTACACTAACAAACAATGCAATGGTCCCTGTGACTTCCATTATTTTATAATAATATGCACATACACACAAAGGAGAAACACATTTCTAATTGCTAATAGTGATCTTCAGAACTGACTAAGGGATTATCATAGTTTGGCTGAATATTCATTTTCCTATGAAATGCACTTTGGTTTGCATTATGAGGAGTAACATTAACCATGAATGTGATATAGTAAACGGATCTTAAAATATTATTATGCAGCACACTAAGAACATTGAGTCTGACTTACGTTCAAGAAGACCAAGGATAGGATAGTCTACCTTTTGGTAGAGATAGCAAGTGTCTGCTAAGTACACTGTGAGTGGAGAAACTCAATGAATATATCAATTCATTTTGAGTCACTGTAACAAGATATTGGAGTCTATGTGTATTTATAGAAATATATTTATTTTAAAGTTAGAGGTTTCTTTAAAAGTTAAAGGTTGCACTTGCACTAATACTTTTGTGCCTGAGAGGTTCAAAAACATGACATTGGTTGTAATGAAGCCAACTACTGAATGATGTCATTGGAGAGATTGGAAAGAGCCAAATGCATGGGATGGCCTACCTTTGGAACAACCCATTCTGGGAAGAACTAATGTAGTCACATGAGATACCACTAACAGCTATGTGGCAGCATTGGTCCATTCATGAAGGGAAGACTCAATGATCTTATAAACTCCACTAGATCCTAATCCTTAAGTTTGACCATCATAATACCACTAAACTTGGGCCAACTTCTAGCACATAAACTTCTGGGATACAAAGCACACAGAAGCCTTATAATCCAAACTTATAACTACCTAGATGCATTTATTCTGCAGAACTAATATTATAAGTTCTAATAAACTAAGAACAAAACAGTAAAATACAGTGAAATACATATTTGTAGGCTCTGTATTGAAGATACTAAAATTCAGATTGAAATATTTCTAAGAAACTAAATGCAAACCAAATAAAAATCTGGTTTTATGAAATCTTGGTAGATTTACATATAGTAGAATGAATTTTATCTATTAACATAAAATAAAAAATGTGGGTCTTAAATATAGGAAGCCTATGCAAAGTAGAATATGCAAGATGGGGGCATTTTGAGGGAAAGCAGAAAATGTGTGGAAATATGCTCACTTTCTTAATCTTGCAATTAAACCCATTAATTAAAGTCCCAAGTTAGTTTGCATTTTTCCAATATTTAATTGATTTTCTGTAACCTTAGATGAAAGGGTTGAAAGAAATGGGTCAGCAGACTTTTGTGAATTTTACACTGTGGTGACATTTCACGTGGTGGTTGTGAAAAGGCATTCTTTATTCAATGTAGGCATCTGTCACATCCCAGCAGTAATGATGTGCCCTCTTCACAATCTTCCTCTTCAAAGGAAGTTTTTCAGTTTGATTGAGGACAGCTAATTTAAAACAATTCTGAAGACACATGCTTAAAGGCCTTAGACCCAGGTAGAAAAATGAGTTTAAAAGAATCTCAGATAAGAAAAATGAAGATTGGAGTTGACTGGTTCCCCATCCACAGAATTAAAACAAATAGCAGGAAGAAGAAAGTTTGGCAGAGATAGTGATGTGAGTGCATAAGGCCTCTGTCTAGGTTCATTTCTAGCCATGTGCAGAATAAGCATACTTGGACACCTGCATGGACATTCTTCTTGCATAAGAAGCAGCTCAAGACATTTTATTTCATTGATTGTACAGCCAGATTAATTGCATTGACAAAAATTACATTGTTAGTAGTAGCTGTCCTGCTGCCTCTTATCTCTCCATCTCTCCTGTAAATACAAACTATGCTTACATCAAAGAGTTAGTTGTTAGATGTGTTGCATTATGCAAATAAAGCAATAACCTCCTGCCATGCTTTTGTTGAAGAAATATTTGGAATTGAATTTATCACTATGTCCTAAAACACTAGAACAAGACAGTCATGATTCTCAAGGGAGGAACTCCAAGGTACTTGGTTACTGCTGAAAGAAGTTCATAGGAAGTTTTATTCCACATGGCTGAAGTTGAATTGGATTGCACAATGTAGCTAGGAATCAAAGGAGAAGTTCTAAACACAGGCTTTTCACAGAGGTTACAGTGGGTGTGAGATTTTCCATGTACATAAGGTCAATAATTATAAGACATAACTAATTGGGAACACATCCTATCATCTGCTCACATACTCTCAATAGTAGGGGTACTTCTACTGCATCCTAGAGCCCAAACTTGTACCATAACAAAGTGTTTTGTTTAGAATCCTTCATTTTGCTTTCAATATTGTATGGATGCTGGAGGTACTGCAATTGGCTGAGGTCTCACAGGAAATTAGTTGTGTAACACTATTTAAGTCTACACACTATAGATTACACACTAACTGGAATAGAAACTACACAATATGTCCCCTGATATTGACTCTATTGCTCCATTTGATAATCTATCTTTTATTCCCATACAGTTATATAACATGTATCTCCCAACCCCAAAGAAAACGGAATGCACACATATGCCTATGACTTCTATCTATCCATCCTTTGGATATATGTACACTTAAGAATTAAGTAGAAGTCTTAAGTAGAAGATGAGTAGAATTTTATCAGGCAGTTACTTTGTTAATTCCACAAAATTTAAAATTGAGTCATTAACTTTGACTTTGAAACAAGAAAATAACATGCAGTAACTATAAATGTGATAATCAAAACATACACATTAAACTTGTTTGGTAACATACATACATATACATAGACACAAATCACCCTTTTAAGTAATGTGACTCTCTCACCTCATAAGTATATATATAAAGTGTGTATGGTAATATCAGCAGAAGTCCATGTTAACATACAGCCTATACAGATGGAGTCCTGATAGAATGTGGTTAATACTTAAAAAGCTATGTAAACAAAATGAATGGTATCAGTTGGCCTGAAACACTTTTGCTGTCCTGGTATTATTCATAGGATACCATTTATTGTAAAAATTAAAATTTTGGTAGAATATCCTCATCATTGTAACTAGGAAGATTAAAGTTAGTGGGTAAGGGTAAGAATGTTTAGAATTTAATGGACAATACCAAAACTACTTGACCCTCTTAAAAAAATAAATGACTTTGACACATTTGCCCTTTATCTTTGGTTCTCAGTTGCGACAATTATACCCCTTTGAGGATGTTTGGCAAAGCATCAAGCTATTTTTTTTATGTTACAATTCTAAAAGTGTAATGGATTTGAATGGGTAAGACCCATGTGTGTTATAATGTGCAGGGTAGTCTCCTCCACAAACATCATCCTTGCTGAGGATGAGAAAGCACGTTCTAGAGATACGGCTGTGGCCAGTGTTCTCTGTTATAGTTTTGTTTGTCTATGATTTATCTTAAAGGAGTATAGTATCTCTAACTCTGATGTACTTCCCTGGTAAGTGTAGACATCACAACTAGCAATATTCTTTCCCTAACCCAAGCACCATGAGACAACTCACTCTATTTACAAATGAATTCATTCATTTAAAACCAAGCCAGCTCTCTTACCATCCCTCATAAGGGCTTGAACATTCATATTCTGCAAGGCAGTGTTTGGGGTATCATGAGTATTTTATTCCTTATTCTGGAAGACGGGTAATGTTGTTACAGAGGCTCAATAGAAAATGTACCTCAACATAAAAGTGCACATATGATTTATTATTTTATTTTACTTAAAACAATCAAAATTTCATACAAGCCTGTTTACAACAATCTTTCTCACTCCTCTGCATCCTATTTGTGCCCCTTTTGCCATTGACCAATTCATTTCTAATTTTATTGTGTATATGTAGGCATGGTTTCATATAACTTTGTGAACCCTAGAAATTACAAATGGCTATCTAATTGGAATTAGGCTTATTCAATGAAGGGAAACTATATCATGTACTGGGAACCTAGCCAACTACCCTGGCATAGACAGTGTGGACAATGAATTTAGAGAAAAAATTCTACCACTTCACAAAATCAGCATAACTCCTAACTGCACTCCAAGTATTTATTCCTATACCCATGGATAAGCATGGCTCCCAACACTCATCATACAAACTTCTCTTTAAAACAGTGACCATTACAGAAATACAGATAACAACTGATTGTAGAATGCCAAGCTCCAATGGATACATCTGTAACCCATTCCTTTTTATAAGGTTCAAGGAACATCATAGAAGATGGAGTGGAGAAATCCTAAGTACTAGAGGACCAGGAACTCAGCTGTGAGACGGTGTCTCCTAAGGGAAGTTTCACCCATAACAAATCAGTAATATGACTGCCTAAACAAAACCTGAAGAAGTATATTACCAATAGATATGTCAATATAGAAGTGTGAACTTTCAAGTGCCTCATCAATGGAAAAAGTTACAAACAACTAACAAATACCAAGAGAGAGGGAGGCATTACTTCTGAGAATGAGACTAGTTGGTTTATCAATACCAGTGGTCAGCCCTGAAAATCGTATATTTTCAAGTAACACTAACTGGATCAAGCAGTAGATTATATTTATATATGGGTGTGTGTTCACACACTCATGTGTGTGTGCACATGATTGTGCAAATTAATAACAAAGAAAAACAGATCATGATTTAGAGAGGGTTACATGGGCTGGATTAGAGAGAAGAAAGGGAAGGAGAAATGACATAATTATATTTTAATTAAAAATAAAAAGGTATAGATAAATTGAAAATAAAGCAATTAATTTATCACTTAGAATTAAAACTAATTAGGAACCATAAATGAGAAAAAATGATATTTGTCTTTTGGAGACTGGCTTAATTCTCTTTCTCAATATGATATTCCCAGTTTAATCCATTTTTCTGAAAATAACATTATTTCACTTTTCTTTACGGCAGAAAACAATTCAGTAGTATAAATATACTACATTTAATTCCACAACCCTCTCTCATTGGATACCCATGTTGGTTTCTAGAATTTCACAATTGTTAATAGTGTGATAGTAAACATTGATGATGTACATTTGTCTCTAATATACTGATGTCTTCTCCTTCAAATAAAATACCTAGGAATAATGTATCTCAGACATGTTGTTGATCCAACTTTGGTTTATGAGGAATTTCTCTAATAATCTCTATAGAGGACGAACTAATTTATGTTCCCATCAGCAATGGGAAAATTCCAGTTTTTCTACATCCTTCCCAGCATATATTGTCACTTGTTTTCTTGATGACTGATACCCTGGCTGGAATATAATGAGATCTCAGTGTAGTTTTGACTTGTATTTCTCTGATGGCATGATAGTGTGAACATTTCTTTTTGTATGCTTACTATGCTTTACATCCAAATAGCTTCCTCCGTGTTGTTATTTGGTCATTTTTGACCTACACAAGAAGTTCTGTACAATCTTTTTTAAGTATTTTTAAAGTTACCACCCAGTTCCCTGAGACATAGGAAATCCACATCTGCTCTCAAATCATTACTAGCTCCTAAGATTTACTCACCACTTATCAACTAGAATACACTAAGGGTCCTGTCACCTGTTCCACTGAACTTAGTTTCCAGAGCTGATTTAAAACTTGCTTTTGGCTTGAGGTATTTTTGACTTAGTGGCTGTAGCTTTTACAGTGCTTACTATTTTAAGACCAACAACAACAAAAATGAACTGAATTTCAATTTTTGCATTAGATGAATGCACAGTAAAATACTTATAATATATAGAAATTTATACATTTTTGCATCAATATTTTATATTTCATTTTATATTCCAACCACAGTTCTTCCTCCTACCCCTCCTCCCACTCCCCTCATCTCTTCCCACCCTACTCATTTTCCCACTAGCCGAACCCCAGTCCAGTCATAATCAAGGTTAAGGTCTTCCATGAGGAATCAAAATAGTCTGGCACAATAGGTTTGGGCAGGGCCAGGCACCTCTCCCATGCATTAAGACTGAGCATGGCATCCCACCATGCAGAGTGGGTTTCAACATGCTAGTTTACGCACTGGTATAAAATTGTGGTCCTATTGTTACTGAATTTATAATATCTATAAATTTAACAACTTATTATGTACATTAATGACAGTTTAAAATTACAACTACAATTTTTACAATTGATGAATCTTAAAGACAATTTTTTATGAAGATTACCATAATCATATACAGAAATACACTGATCTTGGGAGATAATTGAAATTGTATTTTTTTTTGTTTGTTTAGAACACCTGTAAAGAACCAAATGTCTTTTCCCAATATCAATATTATGTCAACATGCTCACTTAAACACAAGGCTTTCACATCTATGTACCCATGTATCACTTGTATGGTGTATTTAAGTAAATCTTCCCAAAGACTTACAGCATAATCCACTAATGAACTTTG
The DNA here is from genome assembly GCA_030556225.1 of Cricetiscus sungorus. Taxonomy (NCBI): domain Eukaryota; kingdom Metazoa; phylum Chordata; class Mammalia; order Rodentia; family Cricetidae; genus Cricetiscus; species Cricetiscus sungorus. The sequence goes on from JANBXA010000031.1 coordinate 39,682,961, forward strand.
AGACACAGAAATGATTTGGGGACCCACAAAAAGCTACTGAGTTTGACCTCTGATCCCAATGATTGTTCCACTCAGTGCTAAAAGCATCTTGCTCATTTCCAAGTATAATTAATTTCCTGTAGAGCTTCAAATAATATATTCAACTCCTCAAATTTAATTAAGATTCCTTTTTTGTTCCAAATTTAAATGATGTTCCAAAAGCACTTTTTGTCAATTGATTTCTCATGTGAGAAATAGAATTATGAACTAAGTTTTGTTAGTATCACATTCATATTTTAAATAGAAAAATTGTGAATTAAAAGGAACAATGTCTCCTTCTCTAAGTACAGCAGAATAGTTCCAGAGCACATGGGCACTGTAAATGAGTTTTCACTATCTAAGGAACAGCTGCATTTCTCTGGTAGGCTATAACCAGTTAGCATGATATAGTCATTAGGAGAGTTAGTGTAGACAGAGAAGGGGAAAGCCTTACCAAATACTCTGAATCTTATTAACATTATAAGGATTTAACTGCAGATTACTAAAACAACAAATTTAAAAACAAGACTCCAACTATATAAGAAAATGAATATATACTAGTGTTATTATGTATCTAAGGAGTTACTAAAAAGGCACACATTCAAATTTTAGACTTTAGCTCAGAGCAGAAACTAATGGAGATGAATGTTTTCAGCAAAAACCTCAGCGTCCATGCACAGGTTATTGGTCCTTAGAAGCACTTAGGATAATTGCAGCCACAGAGGTGATGTAGCTCTTGGCCTCAGGCTTCTGGCCTTACCTGAAGACCTCAGAGGCAAAGGTTGTGGTTAGCACTCTTGAGGAATGGTAATTCCTAGTAACCACCTTCTCTTGATAGTCTAGTAATTTTCTAAACAGCCACTCCATACACTCTTCCTCATTAAAATGCCTTGAATTGTTTTATATACTAGCCTAAACCTTGCATGGCATATTCTATTATTTATACTGGTTTGCTTTATGGAATAAATGGAAACAACAAAAGGAGGATAAAATCTTGACAGAAGTTAAGCTTGGCTGCACTGGGGTCTCAGTGATCTAAGTTGTTCACTGGACACAAGATTGTCACTGTACCTATGAATCTGAAACTTTTAAGCCAAAATTAGGATATTAATCCAGAAACATAGGCTAGGAGGAAAACTGCATTGATCAGGACTATGTAATTTTAATGAACGGATTAAGCCACTAGTGTCAATATGGGACTGTGACCAAAGAGAGCCATGGGAGTTTTATGGGAGATGTTATTCTGTAAATATGTTTCTCATAATGGTTAATGAATAAAGCACTGTTGGACCAATGGGAAAGCAAGATAGGCGGGGCTAGGAGACAAGGAGGAAAGAAGTGGTTAGGAGGAGTCAGCATGTAGAGCCTGGAGAGAGAAGATACTGGCCCGCCACTCTCCGGTAAGATGAGTCACGTAGAAATACTTAGAAAGTAGAAATGGGTTAATAATTAAGACAGAGCTAGCTAATAAACAATAATAATAACTGGCTAACAGCATTGTATCAAATACAGAGTCTCTGAGTGTTATTGGGGACTGGCATGACGGTGGGACCAGGCGGCGGTGGTGGCGGTGGGGGAAAAACCTACTCATAACAAGAGTTGCCCAGTTCTGGGATGCTATTATATTGAGCCACCAGTGGAGGCTGAGACAGTGTACAGTAGCCAAACTGAGATGAAGAATAATCCTTTTCTTCAAAACAAGAGACACTTCAGGAACTCTTGAGCAAATGTCCCTGTTGCTTGTGTTTTGTTGTCCTCCAGATGAGAATGGGAAGTCAAGCCATTCTTTAATAATATCATAATCAGCCTTGACACTTGTATGATGATATTGCTGAGGTGACTGTAGAGAAACCATTGAAACATGTGCAAACCATAATCCCTAATCTTGTTCACATATCTTACTTTTTTAATGGAAATACTAATCACTATTGATAAATATCCTATTAGTGTTCTAGTTCAACTGTTGAAGAAATCAGAGCTATGTGTTGAAGAAATCAGAGGTAACATGGTATACTCAAAGGGTGGCTCATTGAATCTAATAAAGTGTAGAACCCTTCACATCTACTTACCAGCTGTGTAATTTAGAGAAGGATTCATCAGCTCTCCATGCTAGTATTAAAAGTGAGGACAATGCATTTTGTTAAGTGAAACTATACAATAAGCTTGTAGAAAGGTGTTTGTTAAATGTTAATTCATTTCATTTTTTCCATTTACTATCATTTCTAAATGGTTTATAAAGGTAAGCCTTTAATATTCGAATTATGAATTTCTAATGTGAGGAACTAGGGACTGCTAATTCCTATTTATAAAGTTTTATATCATTAAAATATTATGCAAAGATTTAGAGCACTAAAGTTTATAAAGCTAAAATTTATGAGCAAAATTTATACACTTAGAGAACTTTTACGGGGCTGGAGAGTTGGTTTGGTGGTTAAGAACACTGATTGATCTTCCAGAAGACTTGGGTTCAATTCCCAATACCCACATGGCAGCTCACAACTGTTTGTAAAACCAGTTCCTGGGGACCAGACACCCATGGCAAAAAACCAATACAACTAAAATATAAATAAATGAACTTAGTATAGAGCCTTTTATGTATTTAATATCTTCCTATATCACTACAGGAATGAAATATGTATCAATTAAAATGTTTTCACCCACAAATAACTTATGCTTTAATATTTATGGCAATGACATGGTAAAGAGAAATCAATTTAAAACTTGATTGATTACTGGCCAATTAAGAGGATCTTTCCAAGGTGGAAAAAAACTAACTTGCATTGGATTCAGGACATGAAATCTAAGATTTCCACAGCCATGCATGCACCTTAATCATCTACATAGTTTTTCATCACTGTCAGCTAGTTAGATGATATCAGTCAGAATTCTACCCAAAATGTTGGAGGACAGAAGCACACAGGTTGTACATGTGCTTGGCTTCTGCCTTGTTTTTTGGAGAAATAGTTCAGGAGTAATTGCTAGTGTATGTTGAGCAGCACTCCTGTAGAACTTATGTAGACATCTGGTGACCTGTTTGTATATATATAAAAAAAAAACAACTTCTCTGAAAGCTGTCCTGGTAAAGTAGGAAGAAAATGGTAGTATCCTTGTGAAGGTTTTAATTTGAATCAATTGTTAATCCTAAATCTGACTTTACTTTTAATTACCTCCTGTGAAAAACTCTACACACTCTATGTTCTTCATTTGTGCTGTAAAATCTTTGACTGCAGTAAGAATTAATTTAGTCTTCTATTAGCTTGATCCCTTTTGGCCCTCTCAACAGGGCCATTCGGTCACATAAGTGACATTTAGAAAAGTTCAACATTAGAAGAGGATACCATATTTCATGTTAAACATCACAAGTATAGCAATCATATTTTCATAACAATACAGCTCATGGTTCAGACGTCTCTAAGTCACAGCTCAACTCATTACACATTCAAAGGAGGAGAGCAATTTTAAAAATATCTTTGTATTTCTTATTATGCTTATTTTCTTTTCCATTTACTGACACTAGACCATGTTTCATGAATAATGAAGGTAAATTTCAAGGAACATCATAGTTATGATGGTATCTTTAACTTGACATTCATAGAAAAATTTGAAAGTACATACATCACCACTTTTTATCCAGAACTGCACTTAATTTAAACCTTATTAATATTTTTTAAATTTTCCCTGAAGTGTCTGCTGCATTTGATATACCTTCAGCTTCCATAAGCTGTTTATATCTGCTTCATATCAAGGGTGTTTCATACTCAGAATAATTTAGTCAATTTGAGGAACTGATTTGAATAACGATAATGAAAGTCAGCAGAATCTGAAAACTACAGAATTTTAGATGAAACGGAAAGACACATTTTACTTCATTCCAGTCTATCACCTGCTTCCTTCCTGTGGGGAGCTCGTAGCAGAGCTCTGGTTCTGAGAAGAGTTTTCCCCCCATAATTCCATGATGACAAAGAAAGAAAGTCAAAAGTTAGTGCTCCTTGCTATCTATATACCTGCAATGCTAAGCAGCAATGACCATTTAACTCTTGACTGCTGCATTTGTTAGTAAAATAGCAGTAACTGTAATAAGTATTTCTTTCTTAATCACCTTTTTGTCTAAGTGTGTTTGAAGTAGACACTGATGGCCCTGCTGTAGTCCATAGTCTTCAAGTCTTGTCTGCCTACAGGTTTCTGTTAGCTATTTACATAATTACCCCATAACCCGGCTCTAAGCTACTGAAAACTTAGATTGGTATGACTGTTAATCTTTTTAATAAACAGTGTGGAGGTACAAGTGAGCATGTTGCCCTTATATTCTAGCACGCGGGGCTATGAAGCAAATACACTTAAGGAATATGTTCTCCCCCCCCAAAAGGGGACTGCTTTTATTTGAAAGTGCTGATTGGCTTTCTGGGAGAATATAAAATGAATTAAACATCCATATCCCCTTATTCTTAGATAAGTATATAAATATTTGAAGTTCAAGGTTGTATATTCCATGTACCCACTATATCAATGCTCTGTAAGCTGTGAAGGAGTCTCTCTCTTATAATGAGGAAAGAGATAAAGGAAAACCACATGAAGTCAGATACCAGTAAGAAAAAAAGAGAGAAAAAGCACCAATGTACTTAGGACAAAGGAAATGTTTTGTGGTTGAAATAATTAGTAAAATTTACTCTTAATTTTTATTTCTTTTCTTTTGTGCTAGATGTATTCCTTTATTCTAACACTGAATCCTGGTGGTGTCAATAGGATAAGTCAATGTAATCACTTTTAACATTCTTTGACTTCATACTTCTGGGAAGGAGAGACTATGCACTTGGTCTACCTACAAGGATTCAACCTCAGTGAGTCCTCATCCATGTTAGAGTTTATTTTTTCAGTGATATAGCTGCCTTTGAGTAATCCAGGATCCTGTACATAACCCCAATATAGTCACTGTACTATATGACCAAGTCTTTTATTATCAGAAAAAAGAATGGTTAAACTTAATCCACCTTTCTGTAAAATTGTAATATATTTAAATGAATATAACAGGAAGGGGTCCATGTCAGTGAGAAAATTAATGGGAGGTTTGCAGCATCTACCACTGCTCAGAACCATTGAATTTCTCTTGTATCACTGAGATATTTCTCAAGAAAACTTCTTGCATTTGTGTAGATTTTTGTATGTTTGATTTACTCTTCTTTTAATTATTTCCCCCCAAATAAATACACAGAGACTTATTACTTATGAATGCCTGGCTTTAGGTTTTTTTTTTTTTGCCAGCTTTTCTAAACTAAATTACCCAATTTCTCTTTAACTACATTTCACCTCTGTGCTTTTTAGCGTATGTATGTATGTATGTATGTATGCATTTCATTTCTTCTTAAACTGAGTAACTGGCCCCTGAAGTCCTCCTTCCTCCTTTTCTCACTCCTCCCATGCTCTTTTCCCCCCTGAGGTTAAAATTCTCCTCTTTCTCCTCTTTTTATTCTCTGTACCTGGCAGCCCCCACCATTTCTTTTTCCTACCTAGCTAATGGCTATTCAGTTCTTTATTAGACAATCAGGTATTTTAGTCAGGTAAAGTAACACAGCTTCATGGAGTTAAGCAAATGCAATATAAAAAAAACCCCAACATATCTTTGCAGCATAAAACAAATATTACATAACATAAACTAATATTTCACAACAAATGTGTTTATAGATTTCCTTCTCTCTTGACCCCAGATGCTAATGGGCATATTTACTCAGTAATAATGTTAATTTTTAACATTTAGAGTCAAATATAATTAGTCTATTTTTAAAGTCAAATTCATTTTCAAAGAACAAAAAGCTGACAAGTTAATCTAAAATAATTATGAATCTAAAATAATGATTCACACTCTAAAAGCAGATTCAAATCAGAGCATCTAAATTGATGAGTCTACTTGAGACAATAAGAATAATGTTGGAACAGTTGTATAATGAATATTACTTGAATTATAAATAGATTAAAATTCAATGGGATTAGTGGTTTCCCCCCTTATGCTTGTCTGTCTAGATATTGCTCAACTTAACACCATGGTCAGCCCTAACAAACTGAAAGATATGCTCAAACTTTAGTTATATTCTTGATCGTTTTTCAACCAAATGAAACTCTTTTCACTGAAAACTGATATTCTTGTCATTTTTGTGATCTTATTTGTAGGTTGCTATTACTCTTCCATCTTACTTCATCTACAAAAATGCATTTTTTTTCAGTTAATACTGTAATTAAAAATATTTATCCAAATCCACAGAAAGTACTATCTTGTTTAGTACCACATATTTTTACATTTGTAAATGCAATATTTAAAACTGTAAAAATAAAAGTGTAAAAACCTTGGGTCACAAAAAATTTCACTTCATTCTGTAGAGCAGAGAGTTCTGATTCTGTTCACAATTTCTGTGCCTTGTGATTAGCTACTCTCATCCCGACAATCCTTCCCAACTACTGTTATATATGAGCTCACAGTCAACAAAAGGGATGTTGCCTCTTTGTATAATTGTAATTTTGGTGATTGGTGACTACTCTTAACAGATCATTTTTTATTAATATTATAAAGCCCATATCTGCTCCATGAAAGGCAATTTGTCATAAAAATCAAAATGTATCCCTGACAATTCCTCTTAACATGGCTTAGCTTTATAAGCTTAAGCCACTTAAATATATGAAAACATTATTGTGATTTATGCTTCAGTAATATCTTTCACAAAAGTATTTTTTCTTTCATACTTTATAGTCTATATATTTATTTGTATTTGGGTTTATGTAATCGATTGTACTTTAGCTTTATTGATTTGTCTTTTACCTACTATATATAGTATTTAACTTTTTAAATATACTTAAAGTATATCCCATTTAAAACATTTCAAAAAATGACAGTGTTATCTTTAGAGAGAGGTGTAGCTATAAATATCTCCCAGTTAATTTTGTAGCTTTAAAAAAATTGGTCAGTTAAACCATTCTCTACAACATGTGTTATGATAAGGAAAAGTATTTGAAACATTTCTACACTCAAGCTTCTATCATAGTGTATTTGTATCTAATGAACATCAAAGAGGGGAAGAACAGAACTGTTATCAGTAAGTTGCAGTGATCTTTTTTCACTTAATTAAAAGGCATAGAGAGATTAACTGTGGTCAGTTAGTCTCAAAGTTAAATATGTACAATACAGACATTTAATACTGTAAAGAGTGTGTCTAGTCCCCATTTAAAAAAACAATTAACTTTCACATTTAGAAGCTCGTCCCCTAAACACTTACATTTCCCTCTATTAGTTGTATCACTAGCAACAAGAAACACTTAAAGAAGGCCTCAGTGTGAACCTGTTTTATGCTCTACACAAAATATTGGAACAGTTCATAAAAAGCTTTCCTTTGTGATTGGATTGAAAAGAATAGTGAATTGATGACACCAAAGATGGTGTATGCAATTGTTTGTGCCCCAAAATATGGTCTGTAGTAGAATCGTGCATCCACAACAAGAGATATAGCTTCTTAAATTTTTTTAAAAGGAATTCTGAGATAAGGTTCTGAGAAAACTAAATCAAAAGGCTAAATACAACCAACCCTTGACTATGCAAACCAATTCATGGGAATTTATATTATTTACAGGTCAAGTCCACTCGAGACCTAGATTTACCATTCCCTTTCCCCTGATTACCTCAGAATGTGGCCACAACTCAACACAGACCTCCTTAGGATGTATATAAAGAGGTCAATACTTACAATCAGCACTGACTAAGAGTGTGCATGTGAGTGAGATGGAGAATGAATGTGCAGACCTATAACTCTAGGGCTCTTACGTGCCTGCTGGGCACTAAGGAAATTCAACTGTAAGATCTGGCTCTCCTTTTCTTATACGTGAATTCCTTGGAGCAATTCTCGGAGGAACTTCAGTTACTGAGATAGATCTAGTTTTGTGAAGAAAAATACTAGCCCAGCCCACGTGATCCAAAATTGATTATACTTTTGTCTCTATGTACTTTTCAAGGACTTATCTCTAATGACACTGCTTGATTAAACAAGAGATGGCAATATTCACATTGATGTATGTATATATAGGAACAATTATATGATTCTTAGCAGATTATTTTTCTCTCATTATGGTGTTTTCATTCAAATAATGAGACCACATTGACCCAGGAGAATGTATACCGAAGGAGATTCAATCATAAATGCCAATAGATAGGCTGTACACATTTGCAAGTTTCTAAACAATGCTAGGATTCTTCACAGTACTGGAACATTTTATTGCACACTCTCTGAGAATGTCTGAATACATCATTAAAAGATATAGTGAGTAAAGGAGACAGACTATTAAGTGCTGGGTCCTCAGTGTGAAAGCACTTTTTAATAGTGTAAAATAGAATCATCTTTATATCAGAAGTTTTTTCACTATTATGTCAAATTAAAAGCACTGTTCAAGAATGGTGTTATTGAAGTTGGCTATTAGCAGTGGTGACTGCAAAATCAAAGAGCAATTGTTTCCTTATAATATCCAGATCCCTTGGGTTTCTAATTATCTCCTTTACAGGTGTTACTTAAGGATTTCTAATTGAATTCATGACCTTGAACCACAATCACATCTTGAAGCTCTCTAGGTTTACTAATAAATCCTGTATTTTACCCTTGTATTTATTTTTCTTTTGTAGTCTTTTCTTGGTACTCTAAAGAAAGATGCTTTAAAAAGTTAATTATTAGCTAAAGCAATCCCTACATTATAGTAACATTTAATTAAGATTTTCTTATGTGTGTGTGCTGCTGTCTTAGAAAAGACTCTTTATTTAGTATTTCAGGTCTCCTTTCTTTCATGCCACAAAAAATAAACTCACTTAGATGCATTGACAGCATCAAGGCTTTGAAAATGCGTCCATCCATTACTTTATGAGCAGGTCAGTCACTTTAATCCATCTTCTGCCCATCACTTGAATGTCAAACTCACCTGTCTGAGAATGCACTTTACTCAGCATGCAGTTTCAAAGCAACAGCCCAGTGTCTACTCATTCACAAACATGCACTGAATAGGAATTATTTTGACTAACATGGTAACAACTATCAAGCGTTCTTACTTAGTAATAGATGACAAATATACTGTCACATTACTTTGATGACCATTCAGTACTGACTGGTAATGACAAGTTCCCACCCATCCCCAGTGGTTAAGAACCCCAGGTGGTTTCCAGTCAATCTTCACATTATTATGTGTTTTAATATGTTAATATAAGCTTTCATTTGTATCGCTTTTGAAATGCTGATGATTCAACTGTACATATTATTTTGTATTACTTCTTTGATTCATTCTAATCAAAGTTTTCTTGTAATGTTAAGACACACGAGCAAATAGTTTTGAGTTATTAAAGTTTAGGCTATAACTAAACAAACAAACAAATAATAGACACAAGAACAGACCAGAATTTCAAGAGACTGAATTTCAAGAGTGTAGATAGTCTCGGCAGTTAAAATATCTCACTTGAAGAAAGTGGATTTTGATATTTTTACAGGGTCTAGGACTTGAGTCATAATTCCTTTGTCCTAACATAAATAGGGTATTGTCAAAAAAGCAGGAACAGGGACTCAGAAGTTGTTTTGCAAATTACATCAGTTTACCATGTCTTCTCTTTTAAGGGAATTGCTAGTGACTGCATATAAAATTCTAAGTCGATATATTTTAACACTACTTCCCAAAGAGTAATGGAACATGCCACATTTGTGTTTCATAGTGTGATTTTTTTTTTATTCTTACAGGACTCACTATTGCAAAATCAACCAGAGATTCTGTTAATAATGACTTCAAGTGAGGAATTTGTAGCTTTCTGTCTTCCGGTGTGGAGATCTGCCTCAGTCATGATTCAAGAATTAGCGAAGGTCTGGTCTAGAATCACTATTATCAATACTAATGGGAACAGTGTAACTAAGATATATTTTAAAGCTTAAAAAATCATAAGTCTCTGTATGACATTATCATATACCACAAAATCATAGTTAAAACTTTTGTAATTGTAGTTCTATATCTAGTATGATTCCAATTTCAATTGTCCATAAATTGTCCGTGTGACAGAAATATTCTTTTAAATTAAGTAAGTAGCTAAACATTTCTCTGATTATAACAGAAATAAGAGTGCTGGCCATGGTACTCACATGGCACCGTGCGGAGGTAGAGATTGTCACGGATGATTTGCTGAAGTTCGTGGTCCACAGAACCCTTCTGAAATCGTAAGTTGAGGTAGTGACGAAGATCCTTATCAACAATTCCCCCTAAAATAATAAAGTTTCTTTGTAAAAGATTGGAAAGTGTAATAATGACAAATTTTGATTCTATTACATATACATTCATAACATTTAAAAAATAATTAATTTCAAATCACTTTTTTGATATCTAAGGCATTTATTACTATGATAACAAATTAGTCTGTATTCTATGTTTATACTTAGTAATTTGTATGTATCTTTATTTTTCATGCTGGTGGGGCATTACTTACTACTGAACTATCATTTGATTATCTATAATATATCTCATTGCAGGGATAAAGGGGTATGTATTTCCACATTTCCATTGCTTTCTCCTCAAACATTAGTAATCACCATTCTGATCCTATTTCTGTGAACTTGATTGTTTCAGATGACACCCGTGTGGGGGTTCAAATAGTATTTACCCTTTGTTACTGGCTTATTTACTCAGCCTAATGTCTTCTGAATTTGAAAATGTTACTATGGAAATAAAGTGACATAAAGAGTTAAAAGAAAAATAGCTACATAAATATTGATGATTTTCTTCCCTCCATGAAATAAATCTAAGTGATTTCTCTGCTGTGTAACATATTATTTCCAGCAGAAGTTTTAGCTGGAAATAAAGTTTGAGCAGCTTTTTTTTTCTGCCAACAAATAATTTGAATATGTTTGCTATTGTAATCTAAAGAAAAACAGGGCTATTGATTTAAAAAGCCAATAATGCAATTTAATTTAATATTAGGTTTAAATGAATAATAAATTTATTAAACTATGAATATTCATCTTAAGATTCTTCCTAGTTCCAAACTGGAAAGAATTAATTAGAAAGTAAAGTACTGGGAGTTCTCAAGATAGTCAGAGGCGGAGTGAAGTTACTGCTCTTACAAAGGACCGAGGTTTGGTTCTCAGCACTCACACAAACTCATGCAGATTCACACACACACACACACACACACACACACACACACACACTAAATATTAAAAAAACTTAAATACTTAAATACCTACAAATGTAAACAAGAATACCATAAACTTATGTGGGATATCCTTCTGTATGCTGCAAATGTGTGTTCTTTTTATTTGTTGATGAATAAAGCTGCTTTGGCCTATGACAGGGCAGAATATAGCTAGGCAGGAAAGCCAGACTGAATACAGAGAGAAAGAAGGTGAAGTCAGTCATCAGCCAGAAGCAGAAGAAAGATGAGAATGCTGTACTGAGAAAATGAACCAAGCCATGTGGCTAAACGTAGATAAGAATTATGGGTTAATTTAAATGTAAGAGCTATTTGGTTTTAAGACTGAACTACCAGCCAAGCACATATTAGTAATATTAAGTCTTCATTGTGTTTATTTGGAAGTTGCTGGTGGGACAGAAACTTCCAGTTATATCTGGAACCCAATGCAGGGCATGTATATCCACATAAAGCCCAAGAAAGCATTTCTAAAAAGGGTCTAATCACACAGAAACAGAACTGCACTGGGATTCCTAGTCTCACAGTCAGTAGCAGTGTAGAGATCCATCTCCCAACATCTGCCTGTAAGATGGAGCCAGCCACCAGCTGCCATGAGCTAAGCAGCATGACCGGCTTCCACAGTCTTACGCAGGCCTCAGTACAGAGGCTAATCAGCCACATGTTGTGTGGCTTGATTTAGTTTTTCCTCATATATACAACAAAGGTTTGTGGGACATCTGCCTGCTACCTGATGACATCATGAACTACAGAGTTTGGGGAGGGTGAACATGACTCTTTCTGATACCCTACTACTATGTTGAGAAGCCAAGCAAGGTAGAACTGGTAGCCAAATTTGCCACCTTGGTCCTAGGCATGCCTGCTTAACAATTTAAGGCAGTGGTCAAAAATGATTACAGATACACAATAAGGGCGGATTCATATGAAAATAGATTTATTAAATGGGTTACAGAGTGTTTGAAGAAAACATGTATGCTTAGGAGTGAGAGGATAGAGGACTAAGTTATAGATAAAAACAAAAATAATTTAAGGATAATAAACTGAGGCTCTTAAAGGAGAAACACAGTTATAATGGGCCATGCAAAGATGGAAAATACATAGAGTCTAGATTATGTATACTATTGTGATTTCTTTGAATTTTTTGACTGTTAATGAGCTAACTGCAGAGATACATTTGATTGTGAGGACTGTCAGCTAAATCAACATACACATTTTAAAGGTATCTTGACTTTGAAATTTGTGCCTATGAAAATATTGCTTTGGAAAAGAGGTTCTGCTTTTGTTTACACAGAAGATGAGAAGCTGTGGATTCCTTCCAGGTTAATAAATTCACCAGTAAGAGTGATGGTCCTGGTAATCCAACAATTAAAACAGCTTCAAGGCAACTGGCTGAGACTATGCAGCCTCACAGACTATTAAAGCCAATATTTAACCAAAATTTAAAAATTTGTCAGGATTTCCGTAAGATTATAAGCATCCCAAATCATCGGGAAGTAGTATAGAAAACTATATCCAAATTCTAAAAATACTGTTTGCAAATGTTTGTTTTCATTTATAGGGGTTGTTTATAAATAATTAATAGTCAAATTTGATATCTTTCTAAAGACAAAAATGGGATATGATTTAGAAAGGAATAAATTTGCTTTATTGATACAAATTTAGGTAAATTTTACAAACTATGTGTATATTTCTACTCATGTTTAAGGTATTATGTTTATACAGTTCATTTAGAAACATAGAGTACATTAAGAAATAGATATTTTTAGTCATCTATAATAGCCAAACTTATCATCATGTTAGGTAGGTTTCTTAGATATGCAGAGATATATTTCAGATGAATAGGTAATCTTCAAACACTTCAAAGACCTACAGATTATGACATTTAAAATGTTTTAAAACTTAGACTTTCTTAACAATGAGACACATTTGCTCCTGGCAACACCAATTATGTCAAGAGGATGTTGGGCATTGAAGAAGCTCCTTATGGAATTTGCTTTCAATGTGGCAAGGCTATCCAGTTGGGCAAGAAACTAATCCTGTCTGGACTACTTAACTGTATGCTGTATAACCTGGACATGCAGGACCCATAGGAAAGTAAATGCTGAACTTGTCAAAATAAGATGGGCCAGACCTTCATGGTTCCACCTTAATGGAAGAGTGCCAGACATAGAGAAAAATGGCCAATACAGATGGACAATTTCAAACTTCCTGCTTCACTAAGAAGCTGCCTGACAGGATGGTCTCACAGGCTGAAAATGGATGCCCCAAATTACAGAATAGCTTTCAGTAACTGTGCAGTCAGCAAAAGGTTTCTGTCATTTCTAGATTTTAGTAGTTGCTTACAATTCACTTCCTATTTACTTAGGCAATACTATATCCTTCTGGGTTCTTAGATGGAGTTGGAAACTAGATAGATATAATTATAGTTTTCCTTAGTTATGATAAAAGATAAATTAGATATAAAATGTTAGACTCACCAAGATGGAATATATGATAAAGTATTTTCTTTAATTTTTCCAAAGACAGAATCAATATTATAACTATAATTTTTGCTTGACACCTTTTTTGTTATATGAGGTTTTACAATGTTAAAGTTAAAAATCTTGATCACCTGACCTCTGCCTGAGGGGAATCTGGGACCAGATCAGGTCGAATCCCCTCCCCTTCCCTGGGAAGTCCCAGGATTTGCCCCAATTCTGGCTCCCCTCTGTGTCCTGTTCCCAGTGTGAGCGCTCCTGGTGCTGTGATCCACAACCCTTCCCTGCCAACCCAGAACCTGCCTCCCCATCTTGTTCCCTACCTAGTCCACTGCCCCATTGCTCTGGTTGAGCACTGGGCCAGAGGGCAGGTTCAGTGGTCTCTCCACCTGTGGGGAGCTTCCTGGATTTGCTCTGGGCAACTGGACCCACCTGTCTGTGAAGGACCACCCTTAGTCCCCAACTGCATGATCTTTGATGCCCATCGCTGGGCCCCTGTCTGAAAAGAGACTTCCTAGACAATTTAGACCACCCAGACCCACAGACATGGAACTCCTGACCCACCTAAGCCCACTGGGGAATAGCAGAAAGAGAGAGAGAGAGAGAGAGAGAGAGAGAGAGAGAGAGAGAGAGAGAGAGAGAGAGAGAGAGACCCTACTCCCCACCAGCACCCATGGGAAAAAGAAAAGGGAAGACAGCAATACAAGAAAACACCTAACAATAGAAAGACAAGCATGGCACCACCAGAATCTAGGGACTCTACACCAACTAGAGCTGAATACCCTAAAGCAGTTGAAGCAGAAGAGAACAACTTAAAAACTATCTTCATAAAAATGATAGAAGCACTCAAAGATGATATGAGGAAATTACTTAAAGAAATGGAAGAAAAAAAACAAACAAACAAAAAAGGAAGACACTGAGGAAAAGACCACACAAAAATTTAAGAAATGAACAAATCTCTTAAAGAAAGTAAAGTAAACCAAAAATAAACAATCAAACAGTTGAAGGAAACAACTCAAACAGTTCAAAACTTGGAAACTGAAATAGAGACAATAAAGAAAACACAAACTGAGGGAATGCTGGAAATAGAAAAACTGGGCAAATGATCAGGATCTACAGATGCAAGCATAACCAACAGAATACATGAGATGGGAGAGAGAATCCCCAAATTATCGACCAAAGAAAATCTTAAATCCATCAACTTCTTAACACAAAACATCCAGGAAATGGGGACACTGTGAAAAGGCCAAACCTAAGAATAAAAAGCATAGAGGAGGGTGAAGAACACCATTTCAAAGGTGCAGAAAACATATTTGACAAAATCACTGAAATAAACTTTCCCAATCAGAACAAGGACATACCCATGAAATAGCAAGAAGCATACCAAACACCAAATAGACTGGACCAAAGAAAAATGACCCCTCAACATATAATAATCAAAACACCTAACAGAATAAAGAAAGAATATTAAGAGCAGCGAAGAAAAAAGGCCAGATAACAATAAAGGCAGACATTTCAAAATTACAAATGACTTCTAATGGAAACACTAACAATCAATCGTCCTTACTTTCTCTCAACATTAATCGTCTTAACTCGCCTATAAAAAACACAGGCTAACAGAATGGATATGAAGACAGAATCCATCCTTCAGCTGCATACAAAAACCACATCTAAGTTTCAAAGACAGACATTACCTCAGGGTAAAGGGCTGGGAAAAGAACTTCCAATCAAATGGACCCAAGAAGCAAAAAGGTGTGACTATCCTAATATGTAACAAGTTAGACTTCAAACCAAAATAAATCAAAAGAGATGAAGAAAGTCACCTTGTCTTCATTACAGTAAAGATACATCAGAACAAAGTCTCAATTCTGAACATCTATGCCCCAAATACAAAAGCATTCACATTCATAAAAGAAACGCTACTAAAATTCAATGCTCACATAAAACTTCATACACCTCGGAGGAGTAGATGCCAGGAAATAATCAATTTGAGGGCTGAAATCAATAAAAGAGAAACCAGGAAAACAATACAAAAAATCAATGCAACAAAGAGTTGTTTTTTTTGAGAAAATCATCAAGATAGACAAACCTTTATCCAAACTAACAAAAAGCAGAGAGAGAAGAGAGAATATGCAAATTACCAAAATCAGAAATGAAAAGTGGGATATAACAATTGACACTGAGGAAATCCAGACAATTTTCAGGTTATAGTTTGAAAACCTGTACTGCACAAAATTTGAAAATTCAAAGGAAATGAACAAATTTCTGGATAACTATCATTTACCAAAATTAAATTCAGAACAGATAAGCAGCTTAAATAGACCTATAACCCTTTAAAAAAAAAATAGAAATCCCAGGGCCAGATGGCTTTAGTGCAGAATTCTACCAGAAATTCAAGGAAGAGCTAATAACAATACACCTCAAAGTGTCCCACCCAATAGAAGCAGAAGGTTCATTAACAAACTATTTTTACCAGGCCACAATTACCTTGGTAACCAAGCCACACAAATACACTACTAAGAAAGAAAACTACAACCAATATCCCTCATGAACATTGATGCAACCTTGTTCAAATCATCCAACATTACCAGGTAGGTTACTTCACCCCTGAGTTGCAGGGATGGTTCAACATATGAAAATCTATCAGTGTGATCCACCATATAAACAAACTGAAAAAGAAAAAAACACATGATCATCTCACTAGATGCTGAAAATCCTTTGACAAAATTCAATACCCTTTCATGATAAAGGAACATACCTAAACATAATAAAAGCAATATACAGTAAACCAACAGCCAACATCAAATTGAATGGAGAGAAGCTAAAGGCTATTCCTCTATAATCAGGAACAAGACAAGGATGTCCTTTCTCTCCATATTTCTTCAATATTGTACTTGAAGTTCTAGCTAAAGCTATAAGACAACCAAAGGCGATCAAGAAGATACAAATAGGATAGGAAGATGATCTGTATTGGCAGATGATATAATAGTTTACATAAGTGACCCAAAAAACTCTACAGGGAACTCCTACAGCTGGTAAACACCTTCGGCAAACTAGCAAGATACAAGATAAACTCAAAAAAATCAGTAGCCCTACAATGGTAGGTGCTGAGAAAGAAATCATAGAATCATCACCCTTTACAATAGCCACAAGCAACATAAAGTATCTTGGGGTAAAGCTTAAAAAATAAGTGAAAGACCCATATAGCTAGAACTTTGTGTCTTTAAAGAAAGAAATTAAAGAAGATACTAGAAAATAGAAAGATCACCCATGATAGTTAGGATAAACATAGTAAAAAATGGCAATCTTGCCAAGAAAATCTACAGATTCAATGCAATCCCTTTTAAAATCCAAGCACAATTCTTCTCTGACCTGGAAAGTATAATAACCAACTTTATATGGAAAAACAAAAGACCCAGCATAACCACAACAACCTTGTCAAATACAGGAACTTCAGGAGGCATCACAATTCCAGACTTTAAGCTCTACAATAGAGCTATAGTCCTGAAAACAGCCTGGTATTGGGAGAAAAAAGACACAGGTAGACCATTGGAATCAAATTGAAAATCCTGATATTAACCCATATACCTACAACCACCTGATTTTTGACAGAACTGCTAAAAGTAGTTTCAAAGAGAGGAGGAAAGCATCTTTAAGAAATGGTGCTGGCATAACTGGATTATGGTGTGTAGAAGACTGCAGATAGACCCATATTTATCGCCATGTACAAAACTCAAGTCCAGCTGGATCAAAGACCTCAACATAAATCCAGCTACACTGCACTTCTCAGAAGAGAAAGTGGAAGGCACCCTTGAACAAATTGGTATAGGAGACTACTTCCTGAACATAACTCCAGTAGCACAGACACTGAGATTGACAACTAATAAATGGAACTTCCTCAAACTTAGAAGCTTCTATAAGGCAAAGGACACAGTTGAAAGACCAAATGACGGCCCATAGACTGGGAAAAGTTCTTCACCAACTCTACATGTGACAAAGGGCTGATCTGTAAAATATACAAAGGACTCAAGAAACTAGTCACAAAAACACCAAGTAGCACTATTAAAAATGGGGTACAGAACTGAAGGGAGAATTCTCAATAGAGGTAAATGAAAATGCTGAAAAACACTAAGAAAATGCTCAACTTCCTTAGCTATCAGGGAAATGCAAATCAAAACTACTCTGAGATACCATCTTACTCCTGCCACAATGGTTAAAATTAGAAACACAAATGACAACTTATGCTGGAGTGGATGTGGAGAAAGGGGAACACTCCACCACTGCTGGTGGGAGTGCAAACTTATACAGCCATTTTGGAGACCAGTATGGCAGTTCCTCAGGAAAATGGAAATCAGTCTACCACAGGACCCAACAATCCCACTCTGAGGCAAATTCCCACATGATCCACATCCATGCAACAAAGACATGTGCTCAACTATGTTCATAGCAGCATTATTTGTAATAGCAAGATCCTGGAAGCAACTTAGATGCCCCTCAACTCAAGAATAGATAAAGAAGATGTGGCACTTTTACACAATGGAATACCACTCTGCAGAAAAAAATGGAATCTTGAAATGTGCAGGCAAATGGATGGAACTTGAAGAAACCATCCTGAATGAGGTAACCCAGTCACAAAAGGAGGAACATGGTATGTACTCACTCATATGTGGATTTTAGACATAGAGCAAAGGATCTCCAGCCTATAATTCACATCGCCAGAGAAACTAAGAATCATGAAGGAAACTAAGTGATTGATACAAAGTCCTTCACAGAAGGGTAAAGAAACAAAATCTCCTGAGCATATTTGCAGAAGGGGTGTAGTGAATGGTGAGGGAGATAGGAGAAAGAGAAGGGGAGGAGAGGAAAGCATGTGGGATAAGAAGATTGAGTCAGGGGAGGAATAGTCGAGAGAAGAGAGAGGCAGAGAGAGAGAGAGAGAGAGAGAGAGAGAGAGAGAGAGAGAGAGAGAGAGAGAGAGAGAGAGAGAGAGAGAGAGAGAGAGAGAGAGAGAGAGAGAGAGAAGAGAGAGAGAGGAAAGACAGAGCTATTATAGGTTTCAAGATAAAACTGACTCTAGAGAAATTTCCATAATCTTACAAGGCTGACCCCAACTAACAATTTGAGCAACAGTGGAAAGGTTACTGTAAATGCCCTTCCCGATAATGAGATTGATGACTAACTTATCCACCATCATAGAGCCCTCAACTAGTAGCTGATGGAAACAGAATCAGACACCCACATCTAAACATTGAGCAGAACTGGAATCCAGATGCAGGGAGGGAGGACAAGACCAGGGTACAGAAACCCACTGAGACAGATGACCTAAACTACGAGGAACTAATGGGTCTATTGAGTGAATTCCCAATGCTGGGAATTCAGCATTGGACTGACTCAGACCCCCTGAACATGGGTCTCAGTTACAAGTCCTGGGTATTCTAAGGAGCCTCTGACAGTAGAACCAGGATATATCTCTGGTGCACAAATGGACTTTGGGTGCACATTTCCTATGGATGGATACTCCCTTAACCTAGAGGCAGGTGGGAGGGCCTAGTCCCTACTCCAAATGACTTGACAGATTTAGATGACATCTCCTGGAATGCATCATGCTACATGTGGAGTGGGGAGGTGGGAAGGGTGGGTGGATGGGGGCATGGGATGGTGGGAGACAGAAAGTGAGAAAGGCAGAGAGAGGGAACTGGGCTCAATAAATATGTAAAATAAGAAGAATAAATATATAAAATAAATAAAACTATAGTTAAAATCTTCTTTTTAATTACACAGAAAAGGGGAAATGTGGCTGTCCTTCTGTATGTTGTAAATATGTTTGCTTTCATTGGTTGATGAAGAAAGCTACTTTGGCCTATAGATATGCAGAATACAGCTAGCAGGAAATCCACATTGAATACAAAGAATGAGAAGGAAAAGTCAGGTGTCACCAGCCAGGAGCAGAGGAATCAAGACTGAGAAATGGAACCAAGCCATATGGTTGAACACAGGTAAGAATTATGGCTTATTTAAGCATAAAAGCCAGTTGATAACAAGCCTGAGCTACTGTTTGATCATATGCAATATTAAGTCTCAGGGTGTTTGCTTGGAAGTTGCTGGTGGGACAGAAGCTTGCACTTATAATAAAATATCTTTTCAAGAAATAATATTAATGTAAGTGAAGTGTGACTGCTGTTCATGGTTGGCAACTTGACTACATCCACAAGTTACTAAAACCTAAGTGACTGGCTATACCTGTGAGGGTGATTTTCTGAGTTAAATCTATTGACTTGGGAGGACCTGTCCTGAATCTACTAGGTCTTTTTGAAG
Organism: Cricetiscus sungorus; assembly: GCA_030556225.1. NCBI lineage: Eukaryota > Metazoa > Chordata > Mammalia > Rodentia > Cricetidae > Cricetiscus > Cricetiscus sungorus. The sequence continues at coordinate 39,702,968 of JANBXA010000031.1, forward strand.
TTGGAATGTCCACCTTAAATGGGCTGTACCTTCTGGTGGCAACATATATAAAGGACATGGAAAAAGGAAGTTCTTGCTTGCTTCAATGTTATTAGAGGCTACTTATTGGTGATTACTAGGTATAAAGATGAATGACTTTATATATATATATATATATATAGCCAGTCCTGTAGACTTAATAATTGTGGGATTTCTGATTTATCAGTTGGGAGACAGCCATTGTTGGACTAGCCCTACAACAGCTTGTAAGTCAGTATAATAAATCCTCATATACATATATATGTATATATAGTATGATATATATTATACAACATATATTATATGTATAAATATATTTGTATAGACAGCATAATCTACATTATACATATATATATATATTCATTTTGTTACTTTGTTCTTCTAAAGAGCATGCAGAAACAAAACAAAATAAAATATAGTTAAAGGGAAGGTAATAAGAAACTACAGTGGAGCCCAAACATATTTTTTTCCAATGCTTTGGAGCCTCACATTTCATAATTCTGTACACTAGCATTGTCACATGAAATAGCATAGATATGCAACACAACTACTTTCCCAACAAACTTTTTAACCTATTTATTTACATGCACTGTAAACTTTCTATAGTTTTCAAAATGTGTCACTTGAGTTGCCTGCTTGTCTGTCAGAATGCTTACAGTAACATGCATGAAACTTTATTGTAATTAATTCAACTATCAAAATTAGTATTCTCAAATAATGTTTCTTATACATTTGAGGTTTTGGCCTCTTAATCTATTTTTCTAGCCAATGTGATAATGCAAAATAAAGGAAACTTTGTTTAATAGGTGCACAGAAATATTTCATTCAGAATTCCAGGACATAAATTTTTCTAAATTCAAAATCATTCTCTCAATCAAAACAGAGCCATCAAGTAACAAACCAACAAAGACCTACTATTGCCATCTTTATCCTGGTTTGGTTTCTGTTCTGAGGTAAACATGACCAAAAGCAACCTGGGGAGGAAAGGTGACACATAACCTTCCAGCCCACACTGTCCTTTCATAGGGGAGCCATGGGAGGCTCTCAAAGTGGGGACTGATGCAAAGTCCATGGAACAGTGATTCCTGCATTCTTTCTCCATTTTGCTAAGCAACAACTCTTATGCAGCCCAGGCCAATCTAACTAGGGAGTCAGTGTTCACACTAGGCTGGGTCCTCAGGCATCAATTACTAATAAAGAAAATGCCCTACAAACACAGTCACAGACACTCTGATAAAGGTGATTATTCAGTTGAGGTTCCTTTTCCCTAAATTAACCAATACAATCTTCAACTATGCTGTCTCCATGTGTCTTAAACTCATTCCCAGCCCGGAAGTGGTAACTTAGGCATTGTGGAATGCCCTTTTCCTGCCTTTTGCCTACTTCCCACCAGTAGAACATGTTTTACCTTTGATAACTCATCATAGCTGCCAAGCAAGCATGGTGCCTGTCAGTGTCTTTAGCCATTGTTAAGTCTGAGTCTTAGTCTGTAGGTCTTTACTCAGCTGAAGCCTCTCTTCTACCTTTCTGACTCATGTGGGACATGGCAAGTGATAAAATGCTCTTGGAAGTGCAAAAAAATGACAGCTATAGAATGCCAGCTCTAGTTTGCACATAAGTGTAAGCCAGAATCATCCCCCTACAGTAATGTGAGTAAAGCCACATTTTGTATTCTAGTATCATTTTGCACCTGTAAAAATATTATCATTTCTTCTACCACAAGTATATAACATTTGCCATCTTTAAAATTTACATCCCTTAGAAAATAATTACTAAATGTTTATCAACTCTTTTTAATGGTTAGTTGTATTTTCCCTCCAAGGAAGAACTTGAAGAAGCTTTAAGAATAAGTGTGAAATTTTCTTCACTAATTAAATGATTTGATACAAATTACTGTATTACAGATGATCCCATTTGTTTTGGAATTATTTTTCTTGTTCCATGTTTTCTCTTTGTCCTTGATTATCCTTCACAATTTACTAGTCCATCTTTTAGTTAAAACAATTTTTTTTTTCAGTGAGTATATTGTGGCAAACTAAAGTAGATTTTCTATCCAATTTTCTTTTTTTTTTTTTCTTAATTCTGGGGAAGATAATTTTGATTCAATTTTCGATCTAAGCATGCTCAGGCACAGGACATGGATCCCAGATCTAAAAGAGCCATTCTGTCCAGATCCTTCCTCCCAACTGTCCTTGTAGCTTTCAGCAGTTAGTTCTGATGATTAAGATCATATAAATGAAAAAGTTACTTATTCTTTGAAGTTCACGTTTCTGAACTACAATAGCTGTGCTCAGAGCAGGAAGTGGCAAACACAAGCAAGAAACTCACATGGTAAGGCTAAAATAAAAGTTGGAAACAGCTGTATCTCTGATGGCTTTATTTGGCAGCTGGAAGTATTATGATCAATTACATAAACAAAGATTTCTTGTTATCCAAGAGAAGGTAAATATTTTAGAGCTAATGGGTGTATATTCTTTCATAATTAACACAGATATATACGTATATATGCATATATATGTCTTTTTACTTGGTAAATACATTTACATATGATCTATGTATATAGAGTATATATACATCTATGTAGCAATAGTGTAGATTGATTAGAGATTTCAAATGAGAGAAATGAAGTGAGAGACAATGAATGATGCTTGAGCTGATAAGTAGAACCTAAGTCTCAAGAGGACGTCATTTATACTTTTTAAGTTTTCATTTTATTTCTTGCAGTGCTTGTCAAATATTTACCATCAGTCCATACAAGTTAGCATTTTAAAGCAAGCTAACACATAAAAACTTACATTGTTTAAGCAGTGTTTTTTTTTATTAGAATAAGTATTTGTCATAATGATCATTTGGGTCTCTTTGTTATTGTTTGTAGAACATGTGTTCTATTTATCATTGGTGATACCCAGTTTTTAGGACCAGGATGCTTATACTAAGCAGATTACTGCCAAGTTTAGAACCATTTGCTTGGTTTAGCAGTCAATGTCTCTTACTATATTTCAATACAACGACAATACTTATTTGACAACACTCTTTTCACATAAAATGTTAAAAACTTAAATACCAACAACATTTAGTGAATGAGAGGGATTGGTCACATCTGACGCATGTGTAGATTATGTGCCACACTTGTGAACCCTGTACAGATTCAACATTTTAGTTTAAAGCAGAGTAAAATCCGTTTTCAATGGGGTCTCAAGCAAGTTTTTAAACTTAACATCAAAGTGTAACTTAAGAAGAATGCCAAGGAAAGAACACAATTGAAATTCCTTCTACTGAAAATGAAGAAAGTGATGTTCACAGAGACGTTTGGTAGTGTGTTTGGGCCAAGGATAAGATGGAGAATGAGTGAACAAAAAGAAGTAAAACTTAAGAACTATCTGAGGAGAAAATTCAAAATATTAGTCATTTGGAACATGGTGTCTAACAAGTACATCTCTGTGTCCCTGGTAGAGAATGACGGCTTCATCCCTTTTATTATTGTAACAAACAGACTTAGGCAGGAAAGCATTGAAGATATAATAGAGGAAATAGATTCATCAACAAAAGAAAATGTTAAATGGAGCAAAATCTTAATACAAAATATCCACGAAAACTGGGAGACTGTGAAAATATCAAACCTAAGAATAATAGGTATAGAAGAAGGTGAAGAAGTCTAGCTCAAAGGCACAGAAAATGTATGCCACAAACTCATAGTAGAAAACTTTTCCAACCTAAAGAAGGACATGCCTATGAAAACACAAGAAGCTTATACAAAACAAAATAGACTGGACCAAAAAAAAAAGTTTCCTTGCCACATAATAATTAAAACACCAAGGGCTTCAAAGGAAAAGGGCCAAGTAACATAAAGAAGCAGACATTTCAGAATTACACCTGACTTCTCAATGGAAACTCTGAAAGCCAGAGGTCCTGGATTCTATAGACATTAAGAGACTGTGAATGCCAGCCCAGAATACTATATCCACAGAATACTATATCCAGCAAAACTTTGAGTTACTATTAACAGAGAAAACAAGATATTCTATGATAAAGTCAGACTTAAACAGTACAGATCCACAAATCCACTCCTTCAGAAAGTACTGGAAGGAAAACTCCAATCCAAGAAAGTTGGCTATACACACAAAAACACAGGCAAATAGGTAATTCTACATTATCAAAACCCCACAATGGGAAACACACACATACAATACCACCACCAACAATAAATCAAAATCAAAAACAAACAAACAAACAAACAAAACAGGAATTAGCAATCACTGGTCATTAGTATCTCCTAATATCAATGGTCTCAATTTGCCTATAAAAAGACATAGGTTAACAGAATGGATATGAAAACAGGCCCATTATTTTTCTTCATACAAGAACACACCTCAATAAATGATTGGGAAAAGATTTTCTAACCAAGTGGACCTAAGAAGCCAGCTGGTGTAGCTGTGCTAATACTTAACAAATTAGACTTTAAACTAAAATTAATCAAAAAATATGAAGAAGGACATTTCATATTCCTCACAGGAAAACTGCACCAAGATGAAGTTTCAATTCTAAACATCTTTACCCCAAATATGAGGGCACCAACATTTGTACAAGTAGCATTATTAGAACTTTAATTGCACATAAAACCTCACACACTTATAGTGGGAGATATCAACACCCCAGTCTCACCACTAAACAGGTCTGTCAAACAGAAAGTTAACAGAGAAATAAAGGAACTAACATATGTTATGACTGAATTGCGTTTAATAGGCATCTACAGAACATTCCATCCAAACAAAAAAGAATATACTTTCTTCTCAGCACCTCATGGAACCTTCTCTAAAATCAGCCATATACTCTGCAACAAAGCAAACTTCAACAGATACAAAAAATTTGGAATAACCCCTATATCTTATTGAATAACCATGGTTTAATGTTAGAATTCAACAACAAAACAAATTGCAGAAAGCCTACAAACTCATGGAAATTGAACAACGTTCAATTGCATCAAAGTATCTCATAAGTTTGGATATGTTGTGCATTCATTTTCATTGAATTCTAGGAAGTCCTTAATTCCTTAATTTCTTTCCTTGTTACTTCCTTGATACTGAGATCGGTAATTAATTAATGGAACCTTCTGAAAATTAAAGGCAAGGACAGAGTCAGCAAGATAAAAAAAAAGTCATCCCACAGAATGGGAAAAGATCTTCACTAACTCCACATCTGACAGAGGGCTGAACTCCAAAATATACAAAGAACTCAAGAAAATAGACACCAAAGTACCAAATAATCCAATTAAAAAATAGAATTCTCAACAGAAAAATCTCAAATAGCCAAAAGGCACTTAGGGAAAGGCTCAACATCCTTAGGGATCATAGAAATACTCATCAAAACAACTCTGAGATACCATCTTTCACCTGTTAGAATGGCTAAGATCAAAACCACCAATGACAGTTTGTGCTGGAGAGAATGAGCAAAGGTGGGAACACTCTTCCCTTGCTTGTGGGAGTGCAAACTTGTACAGTCACATAGGTTGCTCTGGACATCAAGGAATAAACAATAGGAAAGCACTGTGAAGCTAGGTTGGTAACTTTACTTTTTCTCAAGTGGTTTCTGCTTAACTTCTCTCAAAATGGGGGAGTCAAATCATAGAAAAATTAACCCAGCCAAAAAATGAGTGACAGGCTTTGTGATCAATTTTCCTGGAGCCAAGAGACATTTCATTTAGACAACTGTATCTTAGATTTCTGTCACCCAGACACCCATTTCCCTTCCTGGTGGCTAGCAGGCAAACATCATCACTGAATGCATTTTGTCTGTACCAGTAAGATACCAGTAGTAAATTGTTCTCTGAATAATTTCTTCTTCATATTTTCAATAAGAGAACATATCTCAAGGCTATTAAATTCCTTGGACATGTCTTGTTTAGGTATGTTTGCATAACTGGAAACATTTTGTTACATAATGATGTGAACTTCTGCATCATTTTCCTCACAGTAATAGTCTCTTTTAAAACGCCCATTCTTAAATGAATGGAACTAGAAGAAACCATCCTGAGTGAGGTAACCCAGTCACAAAAAGACAAACACAGTATGTAGTCACTCATATATGGATTTTAGACATAGAGCAAAGACTCACCAGCCTACAATCCACACCACCAGGGAACCGGGAAACAAGGAGGACCCTAAGAGAGACATACATGTTCCCTCCCAGAAGGGGAAAGAGACAAGATTTCCTGAGCATACTGAAATCAGGGAGGAGGAAGACCAGTTATGATAAACAGAAGGGGAAGAGGGGAGAGGAGATCATGGGGAAGCAGAAAGATTGAGTTGGAGGAAAATGGAGGAGAATAAGTAAAAGGATACCAAAATAGAGAGGGAGCCATTATAGGTTTAAAGAGAAATCTGGCACTAGGGAAATGTCCAGAGACCCCATCCAACAATCTAAGCAATAATGGAGAGGCTACCTTAAATACCCTTCCCTGATAATGAAGTTGATGACTATCTTATATGACATCCTAGAGCCCTCATCCAGTAGCTGATAGAAGCAGAAATAGACACCCACAACTAAACACTGAGCTGAACTCCTGGAATCCAGTTGCAGAGAGGGAGGAGTGATTAGCCAAAGTGGTAAAGATCAGGCTGGAGAAACCAACAGAGACAGCTGATCTGAACAAGAGGGAGCTCATGGACCTCAGACTGGTAGCTGGGAAACCAGCATAGGACCAACCCAGACAGTCTGTATGTGAGTGTTAGTAAGGAGTCCTCTGCAGTCTGTGGGGCCTCTGGTAGTGGATGAGTGTTTATCCCTAGTATAATACTGGACTTTACGAGCACTAGACATATGTGAGAGGGCCTAGGCCCTACCTCAAATGACTTGACAGGCTTTGCTAATCCCTCATGATGGCCTTACCCTCCCTGGTGAATGGATGGAGGATGGGATGGAGGGGAGTGTCAGAGGATGAGAGGGAAAGGAAACTTGGATTGATATGTAAAATAAGAAAACAATATTAAATAAAAAAAAAGAAAAAACACTTAGTTCAGCTTTATTAATTCCAGCCTTATTATTTTTTCAGGTTTATTTTTCTTCAAAAATTTAGAATTGTATTTTGTATAAGAAATGCAATAATAAGGAAAACAAAGTACTTTTATCAGTTGCAGATCATTAGGAGATTTTAAAAGAACAAGAATAATTGCTTCTTCAGAGAAAATGACTGGGATAAATATAAGTGGTTTATGACATTCTCCTATTCCACTGAAAGTGACTTATTATCATTTCCTTCCCCCACTATTGTAAAAATGCTGTATTATTATTGCATTTCATTTTTCATTGTTAGCATTGTACTCAAAGTTAGAGATGTTTCTATAGTTACGTTTATTGGCTCCCATGGAGAAGAGTAAATGAATTCTGGTGACTTATCAGGCATTTTCCTAGGTGATGTCCATGAATTATTCACAATTTCAGTATTAGAACTTCGTAGGGATGATTGCAGATTTGGAAACTATTTAATTTGTACCTAAATTAAAAAGAAAAGTGTCCCAAAATGGGTAATGCCATCTGGATTAGGTTATTGTACCTAAATTTAAAAAAAAAGTGTCCCAAAATGGGTAATGCCATCTGGATTAGGTTATTATTACGAAATTCCTAAGTGTCAGCTGTCCTTTATAAAACATAGATGTCATAAGAAATTCAGCATATGGACAGAAAAAGGAAGTGAGGAGATAAATAGAAGTATCTAACTCAAATCCAATCCATATTTTTTAAAACAAAATACATGTATAATCCTAAATCAGAAAGGGAAACAAATAAGTAGGAGAGTTAGCAACATACTTGAAATCATAAATTCAAAAAATGTCAAAGCTTGGTTTCTTTTTATTTTCATAAAATGTTTAGTAATATTACTTACATGACAGAAAAATACCATTCTCTAAAACACATAGCTAATTCAATAGACAAGAACATTTTTCCTTTAGGGCCTTGGCTTCCTGATTGTATTTTACTCTAAATTTTAAGCTAAAAAAACATAAGAAGTGATAAAAATATCACAACTATTTCTACTTATTGAAAATCCATATAAGAATTGACACACATGAACAAACTCCTACAACACCTTCATTCAAAAATCTAAATATTGATATATAATGAGATTAAACTATAATATTTTAAGCACATTTCAGTCTGTGTCAGCAAGTTATTATCCCGGAGTCAACTACAAACTCATGTTACTAAGTCAGTGAGTCTTATATGTAAAGTACATGGAGATTTACAGGATCAGGGATGAAAGTATGAAAATATTCAATCCTTCATGTTAAAAATTAATTAAATCAGTCCCCTATTTTGAAAAAGAAATTTTATGTTTTAATGTTTTACTAACCTGCTGTGCCTCAGAGACTACCAGATGGTAGAATACAATAGATGGTCCACTTCAAATGGTTCCAGGCTAAAAATTATCATGTCATATGTTTGACCCAGATCAACTTAAAATGAATCACAGCTTGTTGTAAGTCCACTTCTCAATGATGATAACAAATTTCTTCTTGAAACCTCTTCTAATGAACAAGCTTATCTCCCTGGACTGTGTCAGGCAGAATCAGCACTAATGAAGCAGTAGTAAATGTTCACTCATGACTTGACCTGCTATGCGGCTGACTTCAAATACTGAGAGATGTGTTTCAAATATTTATTTTAAGATATAAAGTGGTTCCTCCCAAAAGAAGAATAATGTATATTATGATTATGTTCTTGGCCCATGTTGGTTTTGTAATGACTAAGGCACCTGAAGTGCATTATATATGGAATGTTACAAGCACAGTGTTGCTCACAATGATTCTAGGAGGTTTTGGGGCGTGAGAAGGTGGGTACAGGAGTGATGCCTACAGTTCCAAGCTAGCAAAACAGATTCTAAAGCCTTTCATGGCAGAATGTAGCATTGCTAGCTCTAAAGCCTTGTTGGAAATTCTTTCCACTACAGTGCAAGATTCAAGGCTGAGGATGGGGTGAGAAGTATGTGTAGGGTGGGCAGCCTATTAGCTAGATTGGTTCCCTTCACCCTGGATGATTATAGAACAATGAACAAGATCTTATATTCTTATAGCCTTGTACTGCTGAGTAACATTTTATTAAAGAGGCCTTTACTCTCAGTTTATTCTGAGATCTTCTTGACTCAGTTTATATTTCTGTAAATAATTTTCCTTCACTATAAAATAAACCTCATACTTTCTCCACACTCTGTCATATAAGCAAAACTAAATTATGCTGTGCTTCCTTTGACATTCTTTAAAATGTGTTACTATTCATAAAACTACGAATACAATCTGACCTGTCTTTTGCTACATTATTTTTGACTAGGACCAGACTTCTATCTTATTTATCCCACTCCCCATGATTAAGCACAGACAGATACTGGAGGAAAGACAGGGGCAGGTGTCGTCAGCAGGTAAGAGTGGGAACTTGAAACTCCTAATGACTGTAGAGCAGACTTCCATGATAGTAGAACAAGTAGATTCAAGTCAGGTGAATGTGCTATTTAAAGGGTGTTTTGTGCATACAAGAGCAGTGCCTGCATCCATGCAACAAAGACATGTGTTCAACTATGTTTGTAGCAGAATTATTTGTAATAGCAAGAACCTAGAAGTAACCTAGATGTCTCTCAACTGAAGAATAGATAAAGAAGATATGACATATTTACACAATAAAATACTACTCTGCGGGGGGGAAATTGAATCTTGAAATGTGCAGGCAAATGGGTGGAACTTGAAGAAACCATCCTGAATGAGATAATCCAGTCACAAAAAGAGGAAAACGGTATGTACTCACTCATATATGGAATTTAGACATAGAGCAAAGGATCACTAGCCTATAATTCACACCGCCAGAGAAACTAGGATACAAGGAGGAACTTAATGGATTCATACAAGATCCCTCACAGAAGGAGAAAGGAACAACATCTCCTGAGCATATTGGAAGGGGGGAGCAGTGAGTAGAGATGGGGCTAGGAGAAAGAGGAGAGGAGAGGAGAGGAGAGGAGAGGAGAGGAGAGGAAAGCACTTGGGACAAGGAAGCTTGAGTCAGGGGAGGGATAGACGAGAAAGAGAGAGAGAGAGAGAGAGAGAGAGAGAGAGAGAGAGAGAGAGAGAGAGAACAGAGACAGAGAGAGAGACAGAGAGAGAGACAGAGAGCCCATAAAAGAAGGAGCCATTATAGGTTTCAAGAGGAAACTGACTCTAGAGAAATATTCAAAGACCTACAAGACTGACCCCAACTAACAATTTGAGCAAAAGTAGAAAGGCTATCATAAATGCCTTCCCTAATAATGAGTTTGATGTCTAACATATCCACTATCACAGAGCCCTCATCTAGTAGCTGATAGAAACTGAAGCAGACACCCACAGCTAAATGCTGACCCGAACTGGAATCCAGATGCAGAGAGGGAGGACAAGACCAGGCTGCAGAAACACAGAGAGACACCTGACCTGAACAAGGAGGAGCCAATGGGCTCCCAGACTGATAGCTGGGAATCCAGCACTGGTCGATCTCAGACCTCCCTGAACATTGTTCTCAGTTAGAAGGCCTGGTGCACAAAAGGACTTTGGGAGCATGTTTCCCATGGAGGCATACTCCCTTAACCTAGAGGCAGGAGGGAGGGCCTTGACAGATTTAAATGACCCCTCCAGGAAGGTATCACCCTACATAGGGAATTTTTTTTGGGGGGGGGTAATGGGATGGGAATGTAGTCGGGGTCATTGGAGGGTGGAAGAGAGGGAGGGAGGGAGGGATGGATGGACAGACGGACGGCAGAAGGGTAGGGAACCAGGATCGCAATGTAAAACATGAAAAAAAAATGGTGCCTATGAGTTAAGGATGCAGAAGTAAAGAAGCAATGAAAAGTAAGAAGCTAGTCACTGGAGTGCTATTAAAGTAAACTTGAATGGAGGAAGAAGAGGCATGAGAGAGCTCTCCATCACCAGCTGACTGCTCTAACATAGAAAGACAAGGCACTTATCTGATAGATGAGAAGCACAACTGGGTTGGAAAGACTGAAACTAAACCAAGTCAGAGGCTCTGGCCGAAAAGAAGTGCACTAAATGACCTCAAATACTGAAGCTAGAAAAGAAAACTCCTCTATTGCGACCTGGCTGAATATGTTGTGCCATTAGTGGCTGTAAGGGAAGTATATGGGCCAAGCCACAAGTGCCCAAAAGGCTCTGAAGGTGTGCTGTGTATTGCTGTATTATTTCCTCCAATTACTACAATAGGAGCTATTTGGGCACTTGCCAGGTTTAGTGCATTCAATTCTCCATATTCATGTACTAGCAGAATTTCCTGAAACTTTACCTGAAGATGCCTATCTTCATTAGGGTTTTATTTCTGCGAAAAGATGCCATGACTATGGAAACTCTCATAAAGAAAACATGTATTTGGGGCTCACTTAAGTTCAGAGGTTTAGTTCATTATCTTTATGACAGGAAACAGTGGCATGCAGGCAGGCATGGTATTGGTGAAGGAGCTGAGAGCTCTACATCTTGATTCACAGGCAACAAAAAGTGAACTGAGATACACTTCCTCCAACAAGGCCACACTTAATTCAACAAGGCCACATATCCTAATAGTGCTACTGCCTATGAGCCTATGGGGACCAATTACACTCAAGCTACTGCAACATCTGCAAGCATATTGTGCTTAGCAATTCAGGAGGAAAATGAAGAAAATGATGATTAATAAAATACACTTTTCGTTACTTTCAATCTCAGTTTATATGTACAAGTGTATGTTTGAACAAATAGAATATTTTATGCCTGCCATCTTAAGCTATTCTGGAATACCCCTTTATCTGCATATAGTGAAAGCCACAAACATTATTCTTTTAAAGTGAGTAAAATTTCTTCAAATTCTTTCTTTAATGTCTTAAAGATTTTTTTTATCATACAATGTTTTTCTTTTGCATGGTTGGAGTTATCCCAAGATATTTTTTGAGGCTATTGAGTAAGGTATTGTTTTCATTTTCTTTTTTCAGTCCATTTGTATGCGTGTTCCTGGTACAATTTTTAGGGTCATTCGTGTATACTAACATATCATCTGCAAATGAAAATCCTTTGACTTCTTCCCATGTAATTTGTTTTCACTTGATCTCCTTTAGCTGTCATAATTGCTCTAGCTAAGACTTCAAGTACTATATTGAATAAGTATGGAGAGAGTAGACCACTTGTTCTTGATTTTAGAGTTCATGAATTTCTCTTCATTTATGCTGGTGTTGGCTATGGGTTTGCTGTAAACTGCCTTCATTATGTTGGGGTATGTCCCTTTTATCCTTAAACTTCCTAGCAACCATGAAAGGTGTTTTTCTTCTCTTGGACTCTTTCCCTTTTGTTTCTATGGTCCAAATCCGATGTGATAGTTCTTGATTTTTTAAATTGTATTTTTATTTTATTATCTATTAGAACCCTGCTTGTTTTCTAATAAGAGACAGAAAGTAAGTGGGTCTGGAAAGGAGGGGAGCTAGTGAGGGGAAAACTATAATTAGGAGTATCTGAGAAAAAAATTATATTTTAAATAAAAGGAAAAATGAGGCAAACCAGACATTTAAAAAGGATGGACAGGTCTCTTGACCATGGATACTGATTAGCTGAACACGAGAATCTCTTAAGGAACACATAAAAGATACTGTTGTTCTTTCATATATATACTGGCTTCTACTATAACTAAACTTAAAGTTAGGATGGCTTCTAGCAAGCCTACTCCCACTTAAGAGTCCTGATTACCCCATACACTAGCTAAATAAAAGGCAACCACAAAAGACTACTCCTCATGTTAGTGGTTGTGATAGTTAACAGTCTATCAGTGTAAAGTGGTGTATGGAAATGTGAGAACAAAGAGATCTTAGTGTAACTGACTCTGTGAGACACCTGTGAGGTTAAAAGGCTAGTAATGCTAGCCACATGACTGGCAGACAGAGTCAAAGCAGAACTTAGAAATGGATAGAGATGAGCTTCTCACCAAAGTGGAGATCAACAAAGAGAAAATATGCATCTCCCTACCTTAACCAGAGAACATGCACAGAGGATGTGCACCCTCCCTTGTCTAGAAAACAGGCATAGAACATTGCACCCTTTGTTGACTAGAAGACATACACACAGCATGTGCATCCTTGCTTGGCTAGAGGACATGCATAGAACATTGAACCCTCTGATGGATAGAGGACATACATTTACAGAGCATGTGCTCCCTCCCTTGGCTAGGTACACTCAGAGAATTAATTGATATCAACAGCTTTTGACAGTTTCTGCCATGAACCTATACATCTCTAGTCAAAGGAAACTTAACTTTTCCTCCAGCTCTAGGAAACATCTCCAAACCCATGGTGGTTTCCTACCACTTTTCTTCAGTTTCCCACATTTTTGGATTAATTCTTTTTTAATTAATTTGTATTTAAATTAAAAACAATCTTATTTTATATACCAATCTCAGTTCTTCCTCCCATCTTGCTATTTCCCCCCCACCAACTCCCCCATTCCACCCCCATCCACTCCTGAGAAAGGGAGAGACCTCCCATGAGGGATCATGAAAGTCTGTCACATCATTTGGGGCAGGACCTAGCCCTGCCCCATGTATCAAGCCTGAGAGAGTATCCCTCCATAGGAAATGGGCTCCCAAAGTCCATTTGTGCACTAGGGATAAATACTTTTTCCACTTGCCAGATGCCCCATAAATTGCCCAGGCCTTGTAACTGACACTCATGTTCAGGGGGCCTGGTTCCATCTTATGCAGGTTCCTGGGCTGTCAGACTGGGCTCCATGAGCTCCCACTTGCTCACTTCACCTGTTTCTGTGGGTTTCCCCAGCATGGTCTTGACGCCTTTGCTCATTACTTCTCCCTCTCTACAAATGGTTTTCAGGAATTCAGCTCAATAACTAGCTATGAATCTCTGCTTCTGTTTCTATGAGCTACTGGATGAGGGTTCTATTATGACATTAAGGTTGATGACTATCAATCTCAATATAGAGGAAGAGCATTTAAGGTAGCCTCTCCACTGTTGCTTAGATTCTTATTTAGGGTCATCCTTGTGGATTCCTGGACATTTCTCTAGTGCCAGATTTCTCATTAAGCCAATAATGGCTCCCTCTATTAATGTATTTCTTTCCTAGTTCTCCTTCTCTGTTCTTCCCCCAACTCAATTTCCTGATCCCTCATGTTCTCGTCTCTGCTCTCCTTCTCCTCTCCTCTTTCTTCTATCCCTGCTCCCCCTGTGCTCCCAATTTACTTAGAAGATCTTGTTCCTTTCCTCTTTCCCACTCTCAGGGGTTCATGCAGGTCCCTTAAAGTCTGTGACTTTCCTTTTCTTTAGTATGGGACAATGAACTTGGAGGCATTGATTCAGGTTAATCTGGTGAATGTGAGTGTCCAACATCTTGGTTCCCTGGATCATGCACAGTTGGATCAAATGGTTCCATCAGTCTTGAAAACTCTGCATCATTATATAGCCTAAGGTCCAGATGGGAACTGGATAATATTATAAAAATGTATAGTAAGTTTGAAAAGTTTTCCTCTCAAATTGAAATTCCATATATGCTACCATAGTATCTAAACCATAAAAAGCATACTTCCCTTCCTTGCTATAGCCTGCCTACCTCATATTCCCACAGATATTATTAATGTATTGATTTATAACTGTCTTTTATTTTGAGAATGTAAATTTGCATGCAACGTTTTCTGCCTCTTTATGGTAGTATATGTTACTTAATGTAATGGAAATCTATGTGCCTGAGCCAGGACCATTCACCATTATTAGGTGAAGATTAAACAGTTTTATTAATATTTTATGTTAGAGTTATTATTTTCCATCGGGATTGTTTGAAATGGATTTGTATTTGACCACAAGAGAATCAATATTTTTGGCAAGATTCTCCGCAGAGCTACAGAGACAACAAGGAAGGCTTTGGGTCACAATGGGTCGGTCATCTGATGTTTGTTTGTTTGTGTGGGTATAGCATCCTGATCAGTCACCTGACATGTCCCTTGTGTTTTGTTTTATTTCCTTGTGTTGGAGCACACTATGAATTGGGGAAACAGAACAAGAAAAAGATTCAGATAAGCTAAATTACTAAGGATAGTTATGTGCTTAATCACATGCTGATTGGGAGGCAGAAGAAAACCCTGTGCTAATGGGAGTGGCATTACCATGGAGTAAATGTCCTCTCCACGGTGTGTATGTGCCCCTTAAAGTAGGGCAGTGAGGAAACAGAAAAAAAAAATGCAAATTTTTTCTGAAGAAGAGGATTCTCCAAAATTGGTCTGAAGAAGTTGCTCTTTAATTCTGATGAACAGATTATTTATATGAAACATCATGGGACAACTTGTGTGCAAACATTACTGGCACAAGTCCATGATTAAATTGCAAAAGCTTAGAATACTGATGTGGAACTTATCACTGATTACTTTCTTATGCAATTCTCAGAAAGCATCGAGGCAGCTCAATAAATCACCCACTCCCCTTTTCTCATTTTTATTCTTCTAAGCAACCATTACCTATTCGACATGCTAAGAGTTGGAGATAGCAATCATACGCTTCATGAACATGATACAAATCATCTCAGGCTGCTATTAATCTGCCCCATGCACAGTATATGATGTTTCAACTTGCCTGTGAACATTTTACTTAGTTCCAATCTCTACTCAAGCATCACTTCCCATGAACTCTCTGAATTCATGCCCCATCGTTTTCTGACACACCCTTCCAGAACAACTAGATGTTTTATCTATTCTCATCTATTCAACAATAGTGAAGACAATATGAACTCTTAATTTTCTATGTGATATTTTCTACTTGGAGAATTTAAATATAAAGTTGTAGATAGCAAGTATATATTGACTATAATATACCATTTGTAGAAAAAAATTGAAACTCAGTAAAATGAACTTTAAATTATTGTATGCTTTATTTTCAAAAAAATTTAAAAATTGTGCTTTGATTATAAACTACTTTATTATTAACAGAAGAAATTAAATATGTGTTTTAATTCAGAAAACCAAGTTTCATCATCATTTTGTTTTATAAAGAAAAATTTAATGAAGACATAAATTTGACCTCATGGTGCCACCAATTAGCAATTAAAATTGAAACATGAAAGGCTGACATAAAGTATAAAATTTAATAATTGCCCTTCATAGAGATTATTTAACATTACACATAGAAAAATGAGTACTTGGAGACATAATGAGATGCATTGTAGCATTAAAGCATTACTGCTCTAGTTTGTTCTTTCATCCATTTCATTTGTAATTGAGCAAGCAACCCTTGATGGCTCCCTCAATTTCAGACCTCCTTCTCATGTAACTTGGAACAAAATAGCACGGAAATTGAAGAAAGCAGCAGTGCACTCCAGCAAACGGCCATGGTGGGCACATATGAAGAAGCATGTGCTGGCTGGTCCTGCTAATCTTCTCTAAGAGTCAACTACTTATTTCATTGATTTTCATAATGTTATTTTTCATTTCTACTTCCTTTATCTCAACCCTGACATTGATTATCTCATCACGTATATGTCCACTTTTTCTGGGTGTCTATTGTTTTTGTTTTTCTGAGGCCTGCGAGTGCATCGTTTCTTGTGGGTCTAAGATGATTTCATCAAAGTAAATATACCATTGTATCCTCCACGTGAAATACATTTGAATATATTACATAAAAATACAAACTTGACATTGTGAATCATCCTAAAGAAAATGCAATGAGAAGTGCAAATACTTATAATGCATGCAGATTTATATGCTTCAAAACTGTATTTGTGAGACAAAGACACTTAGTTGAATGAGTTTAACACTGGCACACATGTCATCATTTCTGAGAGCAGGAACACCAAATTGCAGTTAACTTGGTTTATTACCTGTCAACTTAGTTTCAAAAAGCTTTATAATTTATAAATATAAAAATGATGCTTCTTAAAGGATTTATTATTAAATAAGCCAGCAGCAAAAGACTTTATTCAAAACAATTTTTTTTTTAAGCAGGAAGTTTCCCAAAGAATTTACCACCTAAGCAGAGATGCCAGGGTCCAGCCATTCATTTCCCTGGATGCAGCCTCTAAGAAGTACTTGATGACTTCTCTCAAGTCTAGAGTGATTGCAACAATTCCAATGTTCTAAAGGTAGACTGTTAGTTTACCAAAACCATTTATTTCAATTACTTAATTACTTTTACAGGTGAAGAAGAAAAGACATAGATTGTACACACACACACACACACACACACACACACACACACAGAGAGAGAGAGAGAGAGAGAGACAGAGAGAGACAGAGAGAGAGAGAGAGAGAGAGAGAGAGAGAGAGAGAGAGAGAGAGAGAGAGAGAGAGAGAGGGAGAGAATTCTCAGCAGGTTGTTTCACTGGAAATGCTAAAAGACCAAGATATTTTGAGCTAAGTTCAGGTTCAGCATATCTAGCTGAACAATGTTCTTGGGTGTGTCCCAATGGTGCCAGTTATTTTTGCTGGCACTAAGGTCCTGTTTCTAGGCTAGGGAAACAATTGCAAATACTGTGTGCATTATAAACAGTACACACTGGGCAAACATGCTTCAAAATATTTTTGACTTCTCTACTTGATCCAAATATGGTATTTAGTTTTATGTATCCTCAAGGTTTTATGACATTTGTTTATTTGAGTGACAGTCACCTTTCTTTAATCTGCTTAATTACAATTGACATTTTGTGATTTCTCCTGATGATATTTTTAATTCTTATTAATAATACTCTGAAATATATGTTGTATGTTTAAAATATATATACACACCACGCACACACACTCCGTACTCTAAAAATACTATTTTGGAGCACATTTTTGTTTATTACACCCTTGTTCATACCTACCTTAAAGAAAGTACTGCTATCACAATAATATAAAATACAGAGAAACTCTGCCTTGGAAAACAAGCAAACAAACAAATCAGTTGTATAAAAATACTATAAATGTACTGGGCCTGGGCCTCTTATGCATTGAACTTTCATAAGACATGACAGTTGAGGGTGATAGTCCTATTTATCTACTTCTTCTCTTCCTCCCTCCCTTTTCGCCCTCCCTCAATTTCTTCTCCCTGCCTTCCTTAGTACCTCCTTTTTTTTGTCATTTCTCCCTTCTTTCTTTTCTTCCTTAGCATAAACATTAATATACCTAGTAAAAAATTATTTTAATGTAACCTAATAATCACTGAGATGTCGGTTTAAAAATTTGCATTTTTATCCAAAAATACTAATTTTCATCCAAAGAATTTTCCATTTGACTTAAATGCCAAATGGACAAGTTTTGTTACTTTCCTTTGCATTTCTATAAATCTTTTGGCTATTTTTACTTTCAGACCCATGTAATTTATATTTCTCTCATTATTTGGAGCACAAATCTTCCTACATGTACTCTGTGTCATACAGAAAATTATATGAAGTTATACATGATGCACAAAGACCTCTTAGAGCATTACAATTAAGTCTGAGCTCTCAGCTTTCTCGCTTGAAATGAAGTTAGAGCCTGGCAAGGTGACAGCTAGCGAGAGCACACAATTCAACAAGGACCACAGCCACTGTAAGATGCCTCACTTTTGGGTTTGACCATGGTAGAAACAAGCTCCAAGGTCACTTCAAAAGACAGAGATACTAGCATGGCAATAGCTGCTGGCTGCTTCCTCTGGTCCAGCTGGCATCTACCCTCGGGTTAACTAACATCAGGAAAGACAAGTTTCCTAATAGGAATTCTACGTATAAACCACAGATGACCGCTTCCATATTCAAAGTTCTTCAAAGGTACACTAGACTTTTCACAGGGGCAATGATCACCTTTCCAGATGTTTGTCAACATAGAGTGAATTGAAAGGCTACAATCCTTTCAATAAATTATGTGGTTATAATATCTATTCTCCCAAACCATGGGCACTTCTGAAGCTCTGTATTTCTGCAAGAAAAAGGATGGATGTCACACTGAAATGTGAGCTGAGTCATTTACAGTTTTACTGTATGAGACAGTTTGGAATGAAAAAAAAAAAAACAGAAATTTTCTATTACTCAACCATTGCTCCTCATTGTATATGATTTGGGGGTGGGCTGTTCCCTAAGGTATTTGAAAATTCAGGCTTAATCCATTTAACATTTGTAAAGTAACTACTTTCTATAACACAACACTTGGAAAATACTACCTGACAACAAATTAATTATATAAAAAGTAGAATTTTTTATTTGATTTTGCTAAACATAATTACATACATATCATATAAACTCCAAAACAGACTTTCACAATCTAAAGTACATAGCAATCAAGTTAAACCATAGTCAAAATATTGGAAGACATATAAAATATATTTAAGTATGAAAGTAAGGTAACAATTACTATTTATTATTAAAAGTTGATTTTAAAAATTCAGATAATTTTCCCCTATAAAAAGCTCCAGCTTTTTACATTATTTGAGAGCAGTAAGTTAGTTTTCTCAATGTAAGTATACTTGTGTAGCTGGGGATGTAACTTAGTCATAAGATACAGGGCTCTGTGTTTAAATCCTCGTGTTGCAAAGTAAACAGCTTATAACTACATTTATGAAGAATATTTTATGAGAGGATGGGTTCACAGATATTAAAGTGTCATGAAAAATCATACTTTATTTTTTTTGCTTTATGAAGTATTTCAAATTCATAACTTTAGTGACATTTGATGCAGTGAATGGATAATATTAAATTATTTTAATAATACATAAAATTTGTGAGACACCAAGACAATCTGAAATCACAAATCACTCATAGGAAGAATTGCCAATCAGAACCCAATTGGGCAGTATAATCTTACCTAATGACCAAATGTCATCCCATAAAGTTTGACTGGAAAATTAAGAAAAATAAGTTAAATTAACCCCTGGATGTCTAAGCCTACACATTGCTAAGAGATTTTAAAGTACTGTCTCATTCCAGCTCAAAACCCCAAGGATGACCAAAGCAAGCAGAGACCTCTTGTCCTAACCCAACGCAATGCTAAGGCATAGCAATTACTTTGAGATTTTTTACTCAGTGGGTTTGAAGATTCATGAAGGTTCTTGCTCAGTTTCTTTCCACATCTCTACATGATCACAGATTTATGATACAATCCTGTGACGATGCTACATTAATCTATGCCTTGCAGCTGGAGAATTTAGGTAGGGGCCAAAGCACTCAATCTAATTGTGGACAGACAGATTAATTCAGCTTCCTTCCTCTCTTGTAATGCCATCAAGGTTGTTTTTAGGCTTATCTGACAAGATCTTAATCATCCCTCCACACTCCCATACAAATACAGATTTCTTTTTTTGTCTTTTGAGAGAGAGTCTGATACTGTAGCCCAGGCTAGCCTAGAAGTTAGGAGACAGTCAAAGTCGGGGCAACACTCCTGCCTCAGTCATTCAAATGTTGAGATTCCAGGAATGCATCAAAATCAGCTTACATATCCTGTCCTTGTAACACTGTGAAGTTTGTGAAGATTGGCAACATAACGGTATTTTGAGAAACTGTCCTTTTAGGAATGCACAATGTACAAAACAAGTGAAATAACTCTAATTCCAGTACAGGAGGGAAGAAGTAGAGTAATGGGTGAACAAAGTATCTAAATGACAGTACGAAGCATCAATCGATGTGTGGTAAGTGCCAGGATGCCAGGGAAAGGTTTTAATATCGATGATTCCCAGAAAAGTGCAATCGTAAAATGTCAGTACAAATGGTACAATTTCTGACAATCAAATATAAAAGGTATGCTGTTAATCTCATATCTTGTTCTATTTTAGACAAGATGCCTGCCTTTCACTCATGTAGCTTTTCACTGTGAAGAAACGATGAAACTTCCTCAGGTGCAAGATAAAAGTTTCCATTTTGACACCTTTTTCTTGACGTTTGGTCAGAACTAAAAATATAACCAACCGTTGTTGTTTTGTTTTTGACAGAATGACAGAAACACACAAAGGAGCTCATTCTCTCTCTCTCTCTTTATACAATAACCAAAATACCTTCCCCAAAGTGTGTTAATGCCCTTAGAGATTTAAGAGTATACACAAAAAATCATTCTGAGGACAACTTACTTATTAACCACAGGTGAAACAAATTTTGAAAGTTCATTTTTATTTCAAAAGTTTTAAAATTAACTAAAAGTTTGTTTTTTTGTTTGTTTTTAAATCACAACATCAAAGTTACCACAAAAAAATAGGACAAAGCATCAATACAAACATGTCAGTCACTCATCATATTATTTCAAATGACTCTCTCTCTCTCTCTCTCTCTCTCTCTCTCTCTCTCACACACACACACACAACACACACACACACACACACACACACACACACACACGTGCATGCAGACATGCACATAGCAAGGACAACAGCAATACTTTATTTTGTTTCAGAAGTCTCTTGTACTTTGGTAACAATAAACTAAAAGAGGTTTCTCATGACTGCTTCTGGGTTTTTGTTACATTATCTGTATAGGTTGGCAGAATCATTGTCAGTCTAAATGGCATAACTTTATTCAGGAGATATATATGTATATACATTGTGTGTGTGTGTGTGTGTGTGTGTGTAATTTTTATTAAACATACAATATTCCTAAATGCTCTTTCAGGCCTCCTTAGTGTTATTTATGACTTCTTTCCCTTTCCTTCTGTGCCGACTTCCCTCCCTCTCCCAACTAAATCCCCCTCCTTAGTTAATATAATATTTTCTAGCTACCTTCTAAACTTCTAAATCCTTATCTTATGCCCACAGGGATAAGCTTGTGCCCCTCATCGAGAGTCTTTTATTTACAGCAAATGGAGAATATAACTGAAATCCACAACTGACCAAACTACAGAGAACAACTAATCATAAGGTACTTAGCCCTACAAGAAAGTGCAGGGAACCTTGTGGAAGAGGTGGATGGAAAGATTGTAAGAGCCAAAGGACTAATAAGTGTTCAATGATACCATAATTTTTAGAAGAGAGCTGCACTTAGATACTATCACAATATGTAGTTGCCTAGACAATACCCAAACAAGGACTACAATAATAGACATATCTACATGAAATGGAGAAATCTCATAGGCAACAACCATAGATAACTACAGGAAGCTAAGGACTACTGAGAGAGTGAGAATTTATCTTTTACAGGGATAAGCCTCCTAATTGGTTATGTATACCAAGAGATCACTAGTCAGCCGTGAAGTTATATACATAAAAGCAACACCAGATGGATTAAGCAAGTTGTCTCTATAGATTAATATATTTTTATTAATTTGTTTGTACACAGAGAGAGAGAGAGAGAGAGAGAGAGAGAGAGAGAGAGAGAGGAGAAGGAGAAGAAGAAGAAGAAGAAGAAGAAGAAGAAGAAGAAGAAGAAGAAGAAGAAGAAGAAGAAGAAGAAGAAGAAGAAGAAGAAGCCATAGATTTGAAAGGAAATAAAGGAGGGATGGGTGACAGGAGAGAACTTGGGTGAAGTCCATGTAGACTCTCCTTATCTTTTTTTTTCTTCTTACCATTTGTCCTTATTTTTAAACTGGGAAACTTACCCCCTTGTGCTTTTGTTTAACTAGATCTTAGGGACTATAACTTGGGAAATCATGTAGAATGTATTTCTGTTCCTAATAGACAAGTCTAAAGGCTTGAATTGATTCAGACTTTAATTTTAGTAAAACTACTGTCTAAATGGTACTCTTTTTCTTTCCTCAAGAGCCATGCAAAATTATCATTGTTAGTAGTAACTTCTAAAGATCATGGGTTTGTTAATTTATGAAAGGTTTGAAGATAGGCGTGATAATCTATTTTGTTCTTGCTTCTTCAATATCTAGAGTATTTCTATAACAGGAAAGTTACCCTCATAAACTATCTGGCATTCATTTATATGGGAGAGGCAATGGTGATTGATGTCTTGCTCTATTCTTCTGGTCTCCCATAATAATTTGCCATATTTCAGGGTATGGAGTACTAGCATCCTTTAAGTTTTCTAGGCACGTCTCTTTTATTTATTTATATTTGGTGACATTAAAATCTAGGCTAATAAATTTTAGTATCCTTTAATATTTAATACTGTCTTATTATTTTCATTGGTGATAAGATTTACCTGTAGACGCCTGTTTTAGTTGGTTGTTGAATATTTCTGCCTGTATTGGTAATGTTTAGCAGTTTCCTTGCTTTTTCATACTGATTATTCTTCTATTTGAAAAAGAATATATTTGTTTTATCTCCCTCAAGTTTTGATAAGAGCTACTCCTGAATTTTTTACAGTACTCCTAATTTTTTCATCAAGAACCTCTTCTTTATTTTTTTAACCTTCATTTTACTCAGTATGTATGAAAGATCAGTGAAAAATTTGGGTTGTTTTAAGGTTTTTCTTTCCAAGGTATGCTGCTATTATAATGGCTTATTAGAATGCTTTAAAAGAAAAATCCTTACTGTTTTTTGGTTGTCTTATTTTGTTTATTGCAATAACTCATGCTACAAACAAATAAATACTATCTATATAAACTGCAGATGTAAAAAACATTAAAGATTTTAAAGAAATGTATTTACTTCTCTTGTAAATGATTTTTAGAAATAAATTTTATCTCATTGTCTAGTGACTCTGTTCAGTTAAAATATGGCCCTGCACTTTGATGTAGGTTATATTGGGTAAGCCAGCTGAGGCAGTGGGGAGAGTTCACCAGGATAGTGAGGGTGACAGACAGCTAACAAGCTGACCAACACAACTACCACCCAGTCCCAGAACCAATGCTATGAGCTGGATCACACCAGCATCCACTGAACCTATGAACTGTTGGAACATGTGAAGTGGATGAACTTATAGATTCCTGAACAGCAGGGTCTCCACAACAAAGGACAGCATAAGGATATCCAAGAAGAACTCCAGGGGGAGTCCAGTATTGATGGTATAGCAGAAAGCAGAGGTCTCCAGCCAGACCAGTGACTCCTGGAAATGTACACTTGTTTGTAAAGAAGAATGGTATAAAGGGTAAACATGAATCTCAATGGCCACAATATAATTTCCACAACAAGATTAGTTTTTCTTGTTTTTATTATTTTTTTTTTTTGGTTTTCGGTTTTTCTTTTAAATTTGGCTTTGTTTAGGGTAAGGTTGCAAGAGTAGAAGGAGGACTAGATAGGGATTGGGATGCATGATATGAAATACACAATGAATTAATAAAAAATAAACTAAAATAAAAATTTAATAATTCAGATCTTTTATCCCTAAAAGTAATTGCAGCCTCTGGGATCATCCTAGGAGATGGTAGGGGGAAAAAGCTATAGGGTGTGGATGACTGCAGTGAGACCCTGATTTATAGAGATGGAGGGGAGTTGACCTTATTAACTCACAGAGATTGCGACAGTATGCAAAAGACTCATGCAAGCTCAAACCAGTTAATTCTCAAATAACTAATAAAAATCTTTTAAAGAATTTCTTTACATAGAAATACACCTAAAACCTTATTTTCTTTACTTAAATTATTCCTTTAAGGAAAGAAAAGCATTAAATTTTGGAATTTAATTACAAATTCCTTACATTCACGGTAGATTCATTCAAGCATTTTTTATGTATACATAATATATGCCAAACAAAAGACTGCCATTCTTTTGAGGGGGTTGTTTGTTGGTTGGTTGCTTTTATAAGAGAGGGTTTCTCTGTGTTCTGGAACTCACTCTGTACACCAGGCTGACCTTGAACTCAGAGATCTGCCTGCCTCTGCCTCCCAAGTGCTGAGATTAAAGGTATATGCCACCACTACCTGGCCCACGGACTGATATTCTTAATTATAAATAATATTGTTAATAATAAACATATAAAAACCTGGATTTTTAAAAACAGTAAGCAGGGACAGCAAGAAGCTCTACAGTTAATAGTACTGACCTGATCTTAGTGATGTGAGCTCAATCTTTGGGATTTACATAGTAGTATAGACTTAGTTTTTGAAAGATGTCCTAAGGTTGTCAACCTTCCTAATGCTATGAACCTTTAATACATAGTATCTCATATTGTGGTGACTCAAAACCATAAAATGATTTTGTTCCTACTTCATAACTATAATTTTGTTACTGTTTTGAATTATAATGAACATATCTGATATGCAGGATATCTGATATGTGAATCAGTAAAAGAGTCATTTGATTCCTCAAAGGGGTCACGACCCACAGGTTGAGAACCACTGGCATACATGCATGCATCCAATGATAAACCGTAATAAAGACAATGGCTACCAATGACAAACTTAAAAAGAATGTCAATAAACATATGAAAATGCCAAATATCATGGATTATTAGAGGAGTACAAAATAAAATCATAACAAAGCGTTCCTACATAGCATCACAATGACATAAGCTAAAACATATATTGAAATGCTCACATTTACTGAAATGTCCATAAGTAAACAGTATACCTGGAACTCTGATACCTTATTTTCAGCACACATGTACTGGAATTGATTAAAGATTTATTAAAAATGTATAAACAGATTTACCACATGGTCTCTCCATTATTTATACAGGGGAAAAATCTAAACAAGTGTCCACCAAAGTCCTACATTTGAATGTTCATAGTAATGTCATATTTATGATATCTTCAATTCAGAAAAACTTAAATATATGTTAATAAGACAATATTTGATTTTTGTTTATATATATTATTTGTTTATATTTATCCAGCAGAGTACTCCAAAAACTATGGATGAATTTCAAAACAGTTTGTATTCAGCAAAGGTTTATTTACTATATAATAACATCTACAGATGAAATCTACATTGATGGGAAATGGTTTTCTGGTGATGCCTGCCTATAAAGGAAAAGAAAATATTTGGAAGTGTCAGAAATAACTATGTTTTACTTAGACTAGTAATTATATGTACATATATTGAAATGTATGCTTAGGAGCCTGTAGAAGTGGCTCAGCAGTTAGAATCAACTGCTGCTTTTGCAGAGGACTCACGTCCATTCCCAGTATCCACACAGTGGTTCACAACTACCTGTAACCCTTTCTCTAGGACAGAGACAATTTCTGGTCTCTCCATGCTCCTGCACAAATGTGGTTCACATAAACCTATGCAAACATGAGTTGGGATTAATTTTAAGGCATCATGAGAAAAAAGAATGGCACCATATTATTTTTATCATTAAAATCTCAAACCAAATACTTTCTAAAAGTTAAATACCTTGGAGAAGAAGTGTTTTTTCACTGCAGAGACGTTGAGCAGCTTCAGCATGTTTTATAATAGCCAATTACACATTCCATGAAATAGCAACTGAAGGTTTTCTATTTAGTTTCTTGGGGGGGAAAGTCATCCTATTTTCTTTTTAAATTGAATAAGATCAAGGTTAGAGTGTCACAAAATGCTGGTTATACAATAAATAAGAGAGAATGTATTTTTCCCATTGTGACCAGGAATTAAATCATCTCATAGAGGGTTTTAATGCTTATTGAGCATTAGGCTTTGTTATTACACAATTATCATAGCAGCCAGAAAGTAGTGTTATTTGTTGCACTGTAACTTTAATATCTTCATACTACATCAACTAAACTATTGAAGCATAAAAGATAGCCACTTCATTACAAATAAAGTACGATGTAATCTAGATACTATATAAACTATGGTGCATTAAAATTTAAAAAAATGGAAGAATGGAGGTAAAAGAAGAAAAATACTTTATCTATCTTAGCTAGGGTGACCATTGCTGTGATGAAAAAGCATGGAAAGGTTTTATTTGGTTTACTCCACTACATTGTACTCCATCACTGAAGGAAGTCAGGACAGGAACCCAGGCAGGAGGTGATGCACAAGCCGTAGGGGGTTCACTTTACTGGCCTGCTTCCTATGGCTTGATCAGCCTGCTTTCTTACAAAAGGGGTAAAACCAGGCTACAGAAACCCACAGACACAAGGGGGAGCTCATGGATCCCCCAAACTGATAGCCGGAAAACCAGCATTAGACCAACTCAGACGCCCTGAACATGGGTCTCAGTTAGAAGGCCTGGGCAGTCTAAGGGACCTCTGACAGTGGAACCAGGATGTATCCCTGGTGCAAAAAATGACTTTGGGAGCACATTCCCCAAGGAGGGATACTCCCTTAGCCTAGAGACGGGAGTGAGGGCCTACACGCCTACACCCTACTCCAAATGACTTGACAGATTTTCATGATCTCTCTTAGAAGGTCTCATCCTCCCTGTGGAGTGGGTGGGGAATTGGATGGGAGGGAGATCAGAGCACATAGGAGGCAAGGAGGGAGAGGGAACTTGGATAGATATGTAAGAATATAGAAATATATTTAAATAAAAACATTTAAAACAAAACAAAACAAACAAAAAACTCATAATCATCCAGAGTTGCAGACCTAAAACTCCTGACCCATCTACACCCACTGAGAGAAAGACTCCACCTGCACCCATTAGAAGAAGAAATGGGAAGAGGGCAATACAAGAAAACACCCAACAATAGAAAGACCAGTATGTCACCACCAGAATCTAGGGACTCTATACCAAGTAGATCTGAACACACCAAAGCAGAGGAAGCAGAAGAGAAAGACTTAAAGGGGGAAAGGAACAAGATCTCCTGAGCATATTGGGAGTGGGAGGGGAAGTAAGTGGAGAGGGAGCTAGGAGATAGAGAAGGGGAGGAGAGGAAAGCACCATGGGACTAGGAAGATTGAGTCAGAGAGAGAGAGAGAGAGAGAGAGAGAGAGAGAGAGAGAGAGAGAGAGAGAGAGAGAGAGAGAGAGAGAGAGAGAGAGAGTATTCACTACAAAATGATAGACTCTGCCAGGTGTGGATGGTATGCACCTTTCTTTAACTTTACTGAAAGCTTTGCTCTTAAAGAATTTTCAGTTCATTCATTTTACCTCTGAACTTGGTTCACAAAATATTAAATATTGAGTATGATTAATTGGGGCCAGGAATGTAGCTCAGTCAGAAGAATGCTTTCATAACACATGAGTTGATCATGAGCCTCATCAACACAAACAAGATTAAATAAATATTTGAAATACATTGGAATTCTAAAAAGGTCTGCTTTAATTTTATGTCACAATATAACTGTGGGCTTTGTTTATTTTACCTGAAAAAAAAATCATTATGTTTGTGAACTATCCAGGGAATTGCCATGCAACTGTATTCTTTCTGATTAGTATTGTCAAGAAAGTTAGATTACCAAAGCAAAAAGCACATTTTGGAAAATACAGTTTAACGAAGAATAGAAAATTATTTTTCCTACAATTCTCAACAGGCAAACATTGTAAATTCCATGGAAGCAACTTTTGCAGCATCTGGGGACATTCTTGTGTCATATTTATATTTATCAGATGAAGAAGAAAAATGAATGGGGAGGCAGGTCTCCTGACACATGTGTACACATGGACTCAAGACTTAGTGACTGAAGGAAGGAACATCCATTTAAGGCTAACAGCTACTAAATAGGAAGACCTTATCTAAAATTAGTAGCTACCTCTTGAAATCTTTGGGAGACTAAAAACATAAGCAAACTGAAAAGCAGAGAACTAAGTTCATTTCAATAAACAGTATATGTTTACATATAATGTCAAAATTCACTAGGACACAAATTGCTTACTGCCCAAGTTAATGGAGGGACTTTGGAGAATGGGGCCTGAAAATGGGGCAGACTAAAGTCCCATGCAATAGCCTACTTTATTCAGAGCATCAGACAATTTATACTCTGAGGATGAAGAAGAGTCACCCGAGTAAAGTGTACAATTACAAGGGCAAGCTGTACTGGGCAATAGTTTTTCTATAGATGCATATGAATAACTGAAGTAAAGTCACTTCTATCCACTACACCTGGGAGGAACACAAAAACACAGTATGAAGAAATGGAGGTCACAAGCCTCTTGTTTTCTTTTCTCACATGCACTCAGAATTCTCACAGGACTCCAGTCTAGGACTATGTTCTGCAACCTAGTTAAGCAGTCACAGACAAAGCTTTCTATTGCACCAAATGTAATTTCATATAATATCAAACTCAGACAAGACTACTCTAAGATCATGAAAAGGATGATGTAGTTGGAGGTTTCTCATTCCACCTGCCAGTTTCCCATTAACACTCATAGGCTTAGTATCAGATATAATTGTTTGGCCTGTGGCTCAGACTGACTTGTTCTCACAATTAAATTGACCCATTTTATTATTCTATATTTTACCATGAAGCTCATGGCTTGTTATCTTACATCTTGCTTCCTCGTAGGCTAAATGGTATCTTCCTGTCTCTGCCTTCTTTCTCTCTGTAACTATTTGGATTTTCTGCATAGCTTTATTTTACCTGGCCATTGGTCAAAACAGTTTTATTTACATCAACCAGTAAAATCAACACATATTCACAAAAGAATATTCCATATCATTTCCCCTTTTCTGTTTAATTAAAAGGAAGATTTTTAACCTAAACAAAATAAAATTAAAATAACAAAACAGGTATTAAGCAAGAATTATTGTTATAATATTTACTTCATTTGTAAGTATTTGTAATTGGCAAAGTTAAATACTCTATCAATCTAGACCTATCTTTGTGAGTCTAAAGTTTTATATTTAATTTACTTTCTATCATAACTAAACAAAACTATAATTGCAACTATCAGTCTTTAACTCCATCAGCAAACCCAAAAGGATATAATATTACCTAAGTATATTCGATGCACCTTGTAAGCAACTTACAAAACTCTAGAAATGACAGAGATTATCTGGCTGTCTGGAGAGTCACTCACAGTTCTTCTGTGGCCTTAGGGCATCCATCATCGACCTTGTATCTGATAGATTTTTTAATGAAGCAGGAAATTTGAAGATCTGTTCTGCCTTGTACTGGAAAAGTTTGTCAGTTTTTCTCTTCTGTAGTCTGTAGAATATGTGGCAATTTCATTTAAGGACCTTATCTTATTATCCTTAAATTATTATAAAATTTTTTTCTATGACTCCTTTATCCTCTTTCTTGAGATATTGTACATTTATTAAACACACTGTGACTCACTTGCCTTTATTTTTGTCTGAATCAGCTCTGTTCTTAATTGTGTATCTATAATCGTGTCCCCTCCCCCCTTCTTTTGGACCAGGAGAATTTTTAAATGGTAAGTGGGCATGTCCACGACTAAAGTAGTGGCTTTGATTGCTAGATTCACCCTATTTTGCTTTTCAGTATGGTGGAGGTAGTAATGAGAGTCATGGTCATCTGTTACCATGCAGCTTTTGTATGCATGAGAAAAAGTTAAATCTTCCAAGTAACTTGAAGCATGCTGCCCACAAACTCAATTCAAGTGCTCCATAGCAGGATATCCTGAAGGAGACATGCATGCTGCCAGCATGAACCAGGAAGCTCCTGCACTGCATCTGTTTGCCTCTAGCACATACAACAAATCGGGAAAAAGGGGTTGCTACAAAGAAGCCTTTTCTAACTCTGCGTTGTGTGTGTGTGTGTGTGTGTGTGTGTGTGTGTGTGTGTGTGTGTGTGTGTGCGTGTGTGTATGTTTAGAATCCCCCTTTTAGGCTTTTGTCAGGGTTTACATAAAAAATCTTTCCTCACATTGGGTGTCACATGTAGTTGGAGTTTTCTCATCCTGCCTGCCATTTCCTGAATTATACTCAGAGGCTTAATATTACTTATGATAGTTTGGCCAATGGCTCAGGCATATTAATGATTTCTTCTCACAATTATTTTACCCATTTCTATTATTCTATATTTTCCCATAAAGTGTGGTTTGTTACCTCACATCTCTCTTCACTGTTGGCTGCTACATGGGTGTCTCCCTGACTCTGCCTTCTTTATCTTTGGATCTCTGTTTGGATTTCCTGGCTAGCTATATTCTGCCTGACTATTGGTCAAAACAGCTTTATTCATCAAACAATAAAATCAGCACATATTCACAGCATACAGAAGGACATCCCACATCAGGAAGACACTTCTTTTTTCAAATAATTGATAAAGAAAAAAATCAGCAAAAAAAACATGGTGCCAAGCACAAAATACCCAACATGTGACCAGCAGTCCCTTACTCATGCTCTTAGTTAGTTGCCAATAGGCAAAATATATTACACTGAAATATATTACTCTTTATAGAGTCTTTACATATTCAGTGTTTCTAATCTCTTCTCCAGGTCATGCAATCAAAGCCAAATCCTATAATGACTCACTTTATGACACTATTCATTCCATGTAGTGGAGGTTTTTTAAATATAAAGATCAATAAATTCTAATTCATTTAAATAAAGACATGCCCTTTTTGCTAAGGGACACTGAGAGATTGTAAGTATTATATGTCTTTATTGTCCTTATTATTAAAAATAATGTGTACATCATATTTACTATTGCTTGGAACAGCAGAGTTCAGAATATCTTAAGTGCTTTATGCTAACCATTTTCCTCTATATTATACTTTAAATTATCTAAAATAATCAGGTTAAGAAAAACTCAAAGCACCAAATATTTGGGAACCACTTAAACAGTATACCATGACTAGGACACTAAGAGTCTCCATAGAATATTCATGTCTTAATGTACGGGCCTACCCCTGCCAGCAAGGAAAACTCGACTCTGGGAAAATCTTCTTCATGCAGTTTTAATCAGGATCCTTGAAACATGTTTCCTCTGACCCATGGGAGACCCGGGGGACCCCTGCACAGGTTTAAATACCCTTGAGCTAACCAACCCTAGTGAGCTACGTGGACCCTGCAGATAGGCTATTCTAACATGGAAGCAGACAGGCTGAACAGACTTAACCAAATAAGGACTTGTTTACGCCAGAGAGTCCTCACCAACTGGAAGGTGTAAGGCAGAAGCCAGCACCACTTTAAGGCGTGGCACTTCGTGGGTCTCTACATCTTAAGGCTTGGTCCCCTAGTGGTAGCACTATTTTAGAACATTCTAGAAAATAAATTATGGGATCTAACAGGAAGAAGTAGGTCACTGGTGGGAGGTCTTTGGTGATATTTAACTCCCATTCTCCATCTCCTCCCCCCACTTCTCCCTTAACCCACTCTCATCACCTCTCATGCCCCTTCATTGCTCCTTCTCCAATCTCCATTCCTTCCTCTTCCTAATCCATCTTCCTTCTTCTCCTTTTCTCTTTCTTGTCTATAATTATCTGAACAGTTCTTGTCTAGTACACTTCCTGTTGCTATGACATTCAGCTCTAGTACTGGGGCCAAAGTTCCTTGAAACTCCTGAAATCTTCCCTTCCTAGAAATTGCTTTAATATTTTTTGTTAAGTAGAAATAAAATAGTTTGCTAATCATGTAATACAATTCCCAATTCTTCATTTCAAAAGTCAATCATGAGCCACTACTGTAAAACACCATCTAATATATTGCATTTCTCAAGGTAGAGTGTAGCATTACATAAGTAAGGAAAATGATGAACCAGGAACAAACATATAGACTTGTCAGACATTCAAATTTATACCTTTAAACATAAAGTTCGGTCACAAAATCTCTGCCTTCAATTTTTCTCTGATCTCTTCTTTGTATTCTATGCCCTACATGGTTTTTCTAACTCTAGTAATATTCAGGCTCATCTGCAAGCCAAGATCACTGGAGGAAGCAGGTACTTGAAGAATATTACAACATTGAAAATATCTTTCCAGGCTGTCCGCTACTGGGGTTAATAATACATGAAGAAATGTTACAATGTTTAAACATGGTCATGGGACATTACTTTTTTGTCAAAACTCTAATAATTCATTTTTTTTATTCATTGTATATGACATTTCAACTAGATAAAATATACAGAGTATTATAACCAAATATGTATGAATATACACCCCACAAAAAAGGGCAGTAGGGAATCTTCTAGAATAACAACATAGGGCTCATTTTTTTCTGAGTTTACGAATTTTGGGGATTTCATAAGAAGTCTATACTATTGTCATTTTCTTATATTTTATACTGTTGCCACTAATGAGGATGGGGACAGATCCTTCTGGCTAACATGCTACATGTTAGCTCTGAAAACTAATGAGAAGAATGATGGCTAAGGCGGATGAAAGTCAAAATCACCAGGGAGAAAGCTAGTATGCTAACATCATAGTCAAGCTTTGAGGAATACAAGCTAAATGACAAAACCATTGAAGACTGGCTTCATATAAAACTATATGAAGGTGTATTGCTACAAACTGGTCCACAGATCACAATCACTCCAAGTC
Organism: Cricetiscus sungorus; assembly: GCA_030556225.1. Taxonomy (NCBI): domain Eukaryota; kingdom Metazoa; phylum Chordata; class Mammalia; order Rodentia; family Cricetidae; genus Cricetiscus; species Cricetiscus sungorus. The sequence goes on from JANBXA010000031.1 coordinate 39,736,083, forward strand.
GCTGAAAGAATTTCAGTGTTAATTTTCAAAATTCAAGATAGTCACAATTGTAAAAGTTACCATTATAAAAATGTCCTTTCAAGATAAAAAAAAAAAACCTAACCCTCAAATATCTTCCCTTTTTATGATTCTATCCGTTACAAATCATTCACATAAATGTCCCCAAAGTATCTCTTTAGGATCTTTCCACTCTGAAACATGCTTGCCATTTTAATTGCATAATTGACAAAAGTAAGAACCATAGTTTATAATTTTCAACCAAATTACATGTGGCTTAGCTAGCCTAATAACAATATTTTTTAAAAGTCATATTGTGTGTAATTACTCTAAAGAGTAACACGTATCTACATTTATTAAAACAATTCTTAAAATTACACATTTGTTGAAATATAGTTCACATCCACTTTCAAATCTGTTTTTCCCAAGACTAGATTTCATAAACAAATTATTTTATGAATTTGAGACTACTTTCTGTGCATTTCTTTTGTTCTTTCTTTACTGTTTTCTTTCCTAGGAAGTAAATCTAAATTGTGAATGTAGATTTGGTGTGTGTGTGTGTGTGTGTGTGTGTGTGTGTGTGTGTGTGTGTGTAACAGAGAGAGATAAAAGAAGGGAGGGATGGAAGGATGGAGAGAGAGAGAGAGAGAGAGAGAGAGAGAGAGAGAGAGAGAGAGAGAGAGAGAATGAAGACCATATAATGGAAAGAAAACATAATGGGGGTGGATGAGAAAAAGGGTAGCTAATGGAATGTATTTGGAATGAAAAAAGTATTCAATTTAGGGGAGAAAGGAGTCTTGCAAAGAGAGAAGGGGTAAGATACCAGCTACAAGTTTTTGGCAACTACAAGGAAGTTAAGAAAATAACAAAAACATTTAAAAATGATTCCATTTGCAAAGACTACGAAGAAGAGTTTAGTTTTGTTGTTTTAAAAAAAAAACTTATCTAATAAGGTCCTCAGAAATTGATTTTGGACCCCACAGAATACACCTGTGCTACTGTTATCTGTACTCAGGATCAGGATCACCTGGATTTTACACAAAGATAATGTGTTGCCTGCTATATATTATTACACTAAAATACAGGAGACAGTTTATGAAAGAAGGAAAATACTTGGCCTGTGATGTTAGATCTTAATTGTGTTTGTGAGCCCAACTCTACAGCCCCTTGGCAAGGATGGTACATTGTAACAGGAGTACATGATGGAATGAACTACTTAAAAAATAAGAATCAGGGAAGAGATAGAGGCTCCACCATCCCGTTGAAGAACATGCTTTCAATGACATAACTACATTCCATCTTTTAAATCTTTCTCCTCTTAATGGCACTAGCCTGAGGAACAAGTCCTTATACAATGGGAAGCCCCATCCAAATCTCAGCAGAAAAACAGTTATGGCTTCAAGGAACCTTAGAGAAGGGTGTCTCAACCACAAATTTTATGGAAGAGAAAGTATAATATTGTGTAAGGAATTTTCTTGATTCTAAAATGCCAAAATAATTCTTAGCTATGCTACAAATATTGTATTATTTGTATCGAGGAAACATAATCTAATATATTACTTTGTGCTGCTTCCAAGAAGAAAATTCTGCAACTTAGTGAATACAAAGAAATTTAAGCAACTGCTCTATGTTTAGGTATGCATATTTCTTTTTTTCACTTACCTAAATCCATACAATTATCAAAAGAGAAAAGTCATTAGAAATATTTGGTAACCTGCTGCTGACCCTTGTCTAATAATGCAATTTGTCTTAATGCATGCTAGTGAATACACGGGTATATCTGAAATGTGTATTAATACTGTAGTTTTGTGTCTCTGAGAATTGTTTCCCTTCTATCTAGTTAGTCATATATCTATTTGTGAACATCTCTGTGGGAAATCAACATTTACATATTGAAAATAGTAAAATATGCTAACATGTGACCTGGGCACATACAACCACCACAGGACTGGAAGATGAGAAAGGGTGGGATGCTCTCCTTACATTGTGCACTAATCCATTACCTAGCAGGTGGTGATTACAAATGCAAATGTTCTACTCATTTTCGTTAATCACATATAATTTGATCACACATAAACAGCAGTCAAAGTGTAGTTTTGAAAATGTTAGTTTGTCTTAGATGTAGTGTATGCTCTGAGAAAAACAGAAATGATAACAGCATATTAAATGGCAGGGAAGGAGGAAAGAACAAGAAGAAACTGAGAGAATAGGAGGGCAAAGATCAGAGAAGATGAAATGGGATCCAATTTCAACTCAGATTTCTGCTGCAGATTATAAACACACTGCCATTACTTCACAGTTTTGTATGCTATATCAGAAATAAAAATTGCTGCCTTCATAGTGATGCATGCAGTAAAGTTACTTTACACATGACTCACTAATACCATGGTAACAAATGGACATATTGGGAAGCACTAAAGATACGGGAAATACGTATAGTGAAAGATGTACATGTTAAGAATTTCTAAAGGGAAGTAAGGAAAAGCTGTGGAAGAAGGTTAAAAATATGAACACAATAAAAAAGTGTTCCACATTTTTTGTTTTATAGCTCTGATAAAATACTGACAAAAACCAACTTTGGGGAGGGAAGGGCGAATTTTAGTTTACAGGTTTTTGTCCATCATTAGAGAAAATCAGGGAGGGGGTCAAGACAGAAATCTTGAGGCGGGAACTGAAGCTGAGACGATGGAAGAATGGTCCTTCCTGGATTGCCCTCTTTTGCTTGCTCAACTGTTTATGTTTTAATAATAGTTTTATTGTTATGAAATTATAAGTTCTACCCAGACTTCTTTCATGTTACCCCAACCCCACTTTCACTTACTTATGGCTTCTTTATATATATATATATATATATGTATGTGTGTGTGTGTGTGTGTGTGTGTGTGTGTGTGTGTGTGTGTGTGTACATATGCATGTATGTGTATATACAAGTATATATAAATAGACCTTTTCCTAAATACATAAGTACAACCTGCTCAGTCTACATAATACTGCTTGTATGGATATTTTATGGCTGATCATTAGGTATTAAATAGTTTTCCTTCGGGAAAACTATTTTTCCCACTCTTGCCCTTAGCATTTTTTAATTGCCTATAGTTCTTTGTCTAAGGTTGAGGGTTGCCCAGGTCCAGATGCCCAGGGATGACACAGCAGGCTTGGCTTTGCTACACCAATTAGTAATTAAGAAAACACTGACAGGTCAACCATACTCCAGTGGACGGCCTCATACCCATGAATAGATGAGCAGAACAAGTAGTACTTTGGGTTATAGAGATTTTTTTTAAAGGACTTGAAAAGTTTGGAAAGGGGGTTTAAATTTGGGGTAAAGTAGAAGTATCAGTGTAGTATGAATATGATCAAAATAATATATATTCATATATCTGTCATATGTATTTGTAGCCATGAAATTAAAGAATTAATAAAAATATATTAAAATCTTTCTCTTTCATTAAACTTTCTGTAAACCTAAATTACCTCAAAATTCCATCAATCTTATAAGTAGAAATTTAAAATTCTGATCATGTGTCTCTGATCCAGGGGTATCCATGCACCCCCACTCCCATCTCATAGGTCCTTCAGGCTCTTCCCTGCCACCCATGATCCCAAATGTTTACATTTTGACAAGAGTTATTTAAAAACTGAATGTGACAAGGAGACATCCACTTTTGGTTTTTGTGGTGCCACCACTCATCGTAATAGAGATGTATGATGTATAAGGAGACTGTTAACAAACTCTTAAAAGAAACAGTCCATAAAGGTACAAGCATGCCTTTGCCTGCTTGGGTGGTTCAATAATGGAAGATATGTTCTCTATGCTGCTTGACAGAATTCAAGGGGAAGCCTCAACCTGAATCTAACATCTGAAAGTAATGTGTAAAATGACACCAGGATAGACTGAGAAGGTTCATCTTGTCTGGCTTCATTTCTCTCATTTTGGGTAGACTGGCTTGATGCTGAGACAGCAGGTCTGCTCCTCACTGCAATCTGCTCTTCCAATCACTATACTTTCAGAAAAGTTGAGGCTGGTTTCATGAGTCAGTACATTCAATGCAATACATTATTTTGCATGGGTACAATATGCATATGCGGGTAAGAATGTGCATGTGTGTGTGTGGTGTGCCTGTGTGAGTGTGTGCGTGTGTGCATACTGTGTGTGTGTGTGTGTGTGTGTGTGTGTGTGTGTGTGTGTGTGTGTGTGTGTTGATGTACAGGTCAAAGTGACTGGTCTTCCTTATTATATTACTTTTATCTAATTTCTTGAGGCAGGGTTCTTCACTGAATCTGGATCTTTCTGACTTGATAAACGGCCAGCCAGCAAGTCACAGGGATCACTGTGTCACCTCCTTCCCAGCTCTGGGATTAGAAAGTATGTGGTAACACACCTAGCTTTTTACATGGGCCATGGGATTTAGCTGAGATCCTCATGTTTGAATGAACAACATTTTCACAACTTAGCACTTCCCTGGGCAGATTAACGGATGTTATACATTCTTTCATACAGAAACACCATTTCCCTTCAAGTCATTTTCAGTGCATCCAGCCTTTCTTCTCTACCTACTTGTAGGAGGATATTCTACATTCTTTCTGTAGTCTTTCTGTAGGAAAACTTGACCATAGAAATGAGTGCCATCAACAATTAGGGAACATTACTAGAAGAGGCCCTTTATTGAAAAAACAGGTCTAAACACAAAGTGAAACTAGTTATTGTAAAAATATATCAATTGCCCAAAAGAAGAAGACAGAATAGCATGAAAAATACCTTTGAGTGTAATTAGCATGCATGAACTGTTATGCAGAGAACAGAGGTGTGATGGGTGAATCAATTGTTTGAGAAAGCAGTGGAGTGTCCACACGACAAGCAGGGCATGCTAAATTCTTGTTCGCAAGAAGAATTCTTTGTAAAAACTATAATTAAGTAAAACTCTTAGCAGCTGCCCCACAAGTCTTTAGGGATCAAGGTAGCTAAAGGCTATGTTCTCTAGTTGTCACTGCACGGGGCTGAATGGCCTTTAATTTGAACCCTAAATGACAGTCACAATTATGAAAAAGAATGCTTTTGATGGTCTCTTTTCAGTAGTAGTAGTAGTAGTGTGTGTGTGTGTGTTTTTACACACACACACACACACACACACACACACACACACACTAACACACACACACACACCAGCTAAGAGACCTGTTCTCTGCAACAAAGGGCTGTTCATGTAATTTAAGGTCTCATACTCACCATGCATTTGCCCTAAAAAATTAACTGGAACTAAGACCCAGGAGGAGATGCTCAAGTATGAAGGAGTGGGCCATTGCAATCTACTGTCTTCTATTGCATTAGTAAATATAATGTGATTATTACTGATTTAATTAATTTTCACTTGAATTAGTTATTACTTTATTAATAATTAAAACAAATTAATTGTGTCCTGGGATTGGTAAAGCCAAAGATAGTATTGACCAACATTTGCCTCTTGGCAAAGAATTTTCTGTTGATCACTATTTACTCTCTACTTTGTTGTTGTTGCTGAGATTGGTTTTATAAACTCTGGGTTGGACTTGACCTTGTTAGGTAGCTGAGAGTGAACTTGAATTCCTAATTTTCCTGTCTTTGACTCACTAGTGCTGACATGATAAGTAGGTACTACCACACTTAGTTTATGAATGGTTGGGGTAGAACCTGGATTACATGCATGCCTTGGAAAATGTACCAATTGATCTACATACCCTTTTCTTACTAACTCTTGTCCCAAAGACAAAATTATCTTCTTCTCCCAGGATACTCAGGTTTTTTTCTGGGATTAATAACTTTTGTTCGCTAATGATTTCTGTTAGATGATAACTTATAGGCTTATTGCTTTAAAGACCAGGCCTGTCACTTCCATTTTATGAATCCCTTCTGAGTCTTTCACACCTCTAACCTACATAAGAAAAACTACTTAACTAACTCTCTTCCTACTTTTCTTCTTTTCTTTTTTAAATAAGTGGATTACAGCTTGTGGGTTACAAAAATAACTTAAAACTTTTTTCATACAATATATTTTTATATTTTGATCATACTCTTTCCCACCCACTCCCAGGTCCTCCTGACCTTCATACCCATCCAATGTATTTGAGTTTTGGGTATCAGTTATGGGTATCTGTGTTGTCATCTACTATGAAAAGAAGCTCCTCTGATGAGGTTGAGTGAAGCACTAATCTATGGGTATAGTACCATGTCATTAGGAGTTATTTAATGACTATTTTCCCTCAACATCTTCTTCTAATCTTATACTCGTCTGGATCATTTTGTACAAAACTAAAGGCAGGGTCTACAAACTTAGGACTTTGCCCTCATGTTCTCATAAGAGCTTGGATATTTATAAACTGTCTGCTCCTGCTCCTGCTCCTCGCACCATATCTAGCACACCATATCCTTTCCTTCCTATCTTTTCACAGAAGATTTCTTCTCCTGTCTCAGCTGTCTTAGCTTTTATATCTATTCTTTTTTTTTTTCCTGGCCCAGACTTCTCATTCACTTCCTTATTCTGGTTTTATCTCTGGAAATTCTTTTATCTCAGTTTAAATGCCACATTTTTGGAGAATTTTCATAAAGTTCCAAAATCAAGTAAGGTATGCTCCTGCAATAAGAACATTAATTCACAATTCCCATATAAGCAAAATAAAGAATTTCAAGAGTATAATAGTTATGAGGCAAATGGAAATAAAGAACACATTTTATCTTGTTTACCACTGGATATCTATAGAATTAGCATATATCTAACAACAGCTCAACAGCTTTTATTTATTTTAAAATAGCTAAGATGGGATATAATCTTACACAACTAAATATAACTGTGAAAACCTACTTATCTCTTGCCCATGACCACTGTCTTTTCATGCTGCCAATATTTTATAATACATATCATTGTCTGTTTATTTCTCCTCTTAGCTGCAAACAAAACAAACTAGCTTTAAATTAAGATAAAAGGTACATGTTTTTTGGTAAATCTAAATTATTTTGTATTTATCTCAATTATGTTAATCTTATGCAATCAATTATATTCAAGTTATTCATAATGCTTTCATTTCTCTGCTTTATAAAGTGGGAGAAGTGAACACAATATTCAAATAATTAAACAAGTATTGATATGTAAAGAAGGAAGCCTAACCTGTTCATACTTTGGGTAAGTACCAATGTACAAAAGTAAGAATATTTGTTACCTGAGACATGTTGATTGAATATGTCTATGTCAATAAATGTAATATTTGCCTTTACATATATTGTGTATCTGCTCATAATGCATGTCTTATCAGGAAGTCAAGCAGCCTTGATAGGGAAGTCTATATGCTAAGGTCCATTGACTGATATGTAGCATCTGTACTGTCAGCACTAATTTAGAAGCAATATATAGACAAGTCATGTGACCTAATCAATATTTGATCATCTCTTATGAACAGAATTAAGATTTTGAGTGTGGGCCATCTATGATGTTATAAACTAAAGCTTTCTGACTTTAAATTCTTTTTTCTTCTCCCCTCCTATAGATTTTTATCTCACAGTGAAGGGAATACTTTATCTCTAAACCCTTCCACATCCACAGCAGTTATATGGCAGAGAAATTAGATAGGACCTTCTGTCTGATTCCCTATTTTTATCTAGTTAAAGTCTCTTTTACAATCCATTGAAAAAGACTTTCTGTTATTTCTAGTTGACTAGAAATGGATCCTATATTCACTCTAGGCTATGGATTTACTTAGGGCAACTATTGTTCTTCCCTAGGGACTAGGAGCACTTACCTGTCAGCACTAAGAACTAGAGCCAGCTGCCCAGTCAACAGTACCTACTGTAGGAACCTGCAACTTATGATTCTATCAGATTCCTCTAAAGCGAGGAAAGAAGTGTAGCAGGCTTTTTCTCCTGAGCCACCAACCAGCTCACAAATCATGACATTGAGAGTTCTTTTGAGTTATGAATGCTCAACCTCAAATTAGGCTTGTTTCTTTCTAGCTCTTATAACTTAACCTCTTTATCTTCTCCTATATTTTGTCTCAGTGCTTTTTAAGCTTTCTTTCCTTCTGCATATCTTGCTTTCACTGCTTCTGATGTCTGGCTGGTGGATGCCTGACTTTTGTCCCTTTCTTTCTCCCTCATTCTCCCCTTCTCTCCTCTCTAGTTTAGATTCCTCATCCTATTTATTCTCTCTGCCTGCCAGCTCTGCCTGTCATTTTTCTGACTAGCTATTGTCCACTCAGCTTTTCATTACACCTTAGTTGCATTAGGCAGTCAAGTGAAACAAATACAACCCATGTTTACATAATTAAACAAACCCAGCACAAATAAATGTGACATATTTTTACACAGTTAAAGTAATATTCTGGAGCATAACCAAATGTAAGACATGTTTGCCTTGTTAAAGCTAAAAGTGAGAACAATTGTCCACCAGCTTGACTTCTCCACAGTCTAACTTAAAGAAGCTTCAGAGGAATTCAGCGGAATCTCTAAAAGAGGGTAAGTTAAAAACAAAAAGAGAATAAGTTGTTGAAAGCTCAGTCCCAACTCTGAAAATAATAACTCAGCATTTTTTCAGATTCAAATGTTACTATCCCTCAGAAAAAATATCCTCTAAACCCATTCCCCTTAGTGTTTCAGAAAGTAGATACTAGTTGGCAAAAGGTTTTCTGTTAACTTCATTGTTTTTCTTTTTCCCTTTCATTGTTTTATGTTAAAATTAAAGATAGATCAGAGATAAGTCCATTAACAAAAAGTAAACTCAAATTACTTCTGCTTTTGATTGTGTCTTACAGATACTGGCTCTGAACCAAACACCCAGGTACTAACCAGTTTAGTTTCACCTGACCAGATGGAATACGGTTACTAAGGTTGAATTTAGATGATCTACTTTGAGGATCCCTCTTCATCTTTAAAACACAGCAGATGGTGAAAGTACTTTAGGCTAATTTTAGATGATGCTATCCAAACTACATTTTTATCAACTGTCTTACATGGCTTTCATAAACATGATTTTCCTTCTAAACCAAGTGACAATGACAGAGCATAGCAGGGCTCTTCTGATATGTCATTATTAACAATGACACACAGGATTTATATTCAAAGCTCTGAGATAAATTGCAAGAAAGGAAGCTGTGGATCTCATGAGATAAATAGACAGATACCGATAAATGATGTTACAGTACATATTCTGTTTTCTATTATAAAAGAAAATAATTCCTACCTCATATTTTAGTGGCTCTTAAAGTAATTCTTTTGAAGGATAAAGAAAACATAATTCTTTTTGAGTTCATCCATGAAAACAACTAAAAATTACAAACATACTCTAGGTACCCCATAAATTGTAATTTTTATATGAACTTTTTTCTATTTTCAAGATAAAATATAGTATTACAGGGAGTAATGCAGGACAATACTAAATATCCAATTCTTCTATTCTGATCTTCTCTGGGGAAATTTTCTCCCACTTCCTGATATTTTATGGGAATATTAATTCCCAATTACTGCATTACATATTTATCCTTACATTCTTGTCCTAAAATCTGGGGGTCTGGAATAAGGCCTACTCTGGCCTCAGATCATTTATCTTTAGTTGTTAAATGGTGATGAAATAATAAGAAGCCAGATGAATCGAGTTCCTTTTCCCCAGCATAAGAGGTGATTTTGCCCTAATGAAGGATATTTCTAATCAAGTTAATTCTGTCCTAATGTTTGTACTATAGTTCTTATTTCCCTAAATACCTAATTCTTGGTTTTCAATTGGTCTCAGGATAGCTCTCATAGTTCTATTAATAACCTCCCCTTTGTGGGGGATTAGATGAGATCCCCTGAATAAACTGGGGGTAAGGGGGTCAGTGAAGGGGAGGGGGTGGGAGATCAGAAAATGAGAGAAGAAGATAGTTGAGAGGTCGAGGGACAGAGGGGGAGAAGCAAGGAAATAGGTACCTTAATAGAGGGGCTTGGGAGAATCCTGGTACGAGGAGAATTCCAGAATTCACAAGGACAACCTCAGCTAAGATACATGCAGAGGTGAAGAGGGTGCCTGAACTGGCCTTTCCCTGAAATCAGATTAGTGAATACTCCAACTATCATCATAGAGCCTTCATCCACTAATTGATGGAACCATAAGCAGAGATTCACAACCAAGCACCTGGATGAGCTCTGAGAAGCCAGTCAATCAGAGAGAGGAGGGAATACATGAGCAAGGGAGGTCCAGGTCATGATGGAGAAATCTACAGAGGCAGCTAAACTAAGCTTGTGGAAGTTCATGAACTCTGGACCAGCGGCTGTGGAGCCTCCATGGGACTGAATTAGTCCTCCCCTCTATATGTTGTAGACAGTTGTAAAGACTGGGCTATCCAAGAGGCCTCTGTCAGTAGGTGCAGGATCTAACCTTGATGTCTGAGCTAGCTTGTTGGAGCCCATTCTCTATGAGGGGATGCCTTGATAAGCCTTAATACATGGGTAGGATCTTGGTCCTGCCCCAACATAATAGGCCAGACTTTGTCGACTCCCCAGGGGAACCCTCCCCTGTTGGGAGGAATGGATAGGGTGTGGGCTGGAGGGAGGTAAGAGGCAGTTGGAGGAGGGGTGGGAGGGAGGTCTTTGGTTGGAATGTAAAATGAAATTTTAAAAAGTAAAATAACTTCCCCTTTGTAAAACTAGAATTAGTTTGTTTTATATTAAATGAAATAAAATTTCATTTAATATAAAAGGCAAATCATACAAAAGTAAATGATTATTTTATTACTTTCTCTTCTATGAGTTTATATTGAGCATTTTTATAATAAATATTAAATGATACTATAAAAGTTAAGTTTTCATGATTAGTGCACTTATGCATTCAGGATGCTATTCTAGAACTAGATATATGCTGCCTTTTGTTTCTACTATTGTAAGCATTCATCTACTTAGTATTTAACTTCTATTATATATAATTAAAATTCCCTCCTTAGAATACTTTTCCTGTAAGGACAGGAAATGAAAGCAAGCTTGACTCCCATGGGAAATTGCCTTTTCCCTGGAAGACTGTCCCTTTCCCATCAGCAGCTGTTTGTTCTTCTAAGATCTCAACCCTAACTCACAATAAAGGTGCCAGACAGGAGAATTTACATCTACTTCACTTGTCCAGATGCAACATCCTAAACCAGCCAGCTTCTAATTGGAAGAGTTCATGGAAAAAAGAAGAGTTAAGCTAGAACCCAGGCATGCCTAGTGCAATTTACCAGTTCTCCACAGGAATCTCAGCACAATGGAGCACAAACCAATTATATAGGTATTTCACTGAGAGAAGACTGGCAGGGTTCCTGTGATTTAGGAGAATGTGAAGGAAAAAAGATCAAGTAATATTCCAGTTATCTTTTATTATAGCTGCTGCTCTTGGCTAACTGATCCATACACTCAAATCTAAGGAATGAAAGGCTTTCATACCTACCACTGTATATTTCCATAAAAGACATAGTAAAACATTACGGAAAACTTGGGCTACTTAGCAAGAGGCCAAGGCTCCAAGCCTATTCTCAGCTTACAATGTTTACTTTTTAAAGACTGTTCAATAAAAGTAACATAACATTCTCCTAAGTGGCCTTTATTTTAAATCATAGGACTGTAGGTGACTTGTACCCAATAAGAAAGCCCATTGAGCTATGCCTTTGCTCAAACACCAGTATCTTGGTAATTAGAAAGTGGTGAGAAACAAATTTTAAAACTTAGTTCTCATGTGTTAATGAAATATAATCAGAACCATTTCAAAGGTATATTTATAATACACTGAATAGAATATAAGCTCAAGTGGTTGTGTGAATTTGCATGAATAATCTGAATGTGTATTCTGTAATCTAAGCCCAAGGGCCTTAAGTGGCCCAAACTCATTGAAGTTAAATTCAAAGTATCATAGTTCATGCATGGGAAAGTAATTAAAATACTATAATTCTAATAATTCTAATGTCTCAGAAGATAAATGAATTTTAATGCACAATTATCTTGAGAATTCCTTTTTTTCCAATGCTTGTTTTCTTAACTTAGCAGCTGTTTTCTGGTACATTTTTCTCAGCAAAAGTTGTCCCAGTAGAGACCCATTTTTTCTTTCAATCTCTCATCTGTTTATAGCAAAGATTTACTTAGAATTTCTCATGTTTGAGTCTCCTCAGCTGAAAATAGCTGATTCCTCATGAGTAAGATACATCTAAGTGCAGAACACAGAAATGTTGTGACAATTCATATATTAATTGGTTTAATTTCAATTATACATTAATATTTTCCTGACATGTAATATCCAACTTATGAAAACACAATTTCACATGAAGTATTCTGTGTCAACATTAAAGGCTCCTAGTCTAAGCACTATATACATAGTCTGTAAGGGAAAAGAAAGCTTGTAAACAATAGTCTAGAAAGTAATGAACTTTGTTTTGCTTTTCCAAAGAAGCCAATTTGGTACCTTTATGCTTTAGTGTAGACATACTTGAGCCTTAAGTTGCAACAGTCATTTCTATTTTTTTTTCTTGCTTTTCAATCAAATATAAAACATGTCTGGGAAAGAGAAAAATGGTTGAGGTACTAGTTATGACAACAGAAGAAAAAAATGTGATTATTGGTGAAATTGTCAAAGATGTCAAAGGTGCTGAGCAGTTCCAGTTTTTCCAGTGGCCAAAACCACAGTGCTTTGTTTATCTCTCTCTCTTTCTTTAAAAAAAAATTTTTTTTATTTTATGTGCATTGGTGTTTGCCTTTCATATATGTCTGTTTGAGGCTGTCAGATCCTGTAGTTATAGACAGCTGTGAGTTTTGCCATGTGGGTGCTCTGAACTGTACCCAGGCCCATCTATAAGAGAAGTCAGTGTGCTTAACTGCTGAGTCATCTCTCCAACCCCCTTGTAGGTCTCTTCATGATGTATTTAATTTGCCTCATTTCTAAAGCTACTGCAACACCTTACAAAGAACACTCTATATACATAGTTAAAAGCATCTACATCTCTGGATAAAGTAAATGTCACAATGCTTTCTTAGTGCTATCTGAGTCTTCTTATTCACAAATCTTGCATTCACATGCTGGGAAGAAACAAGAGACTGTCAGTAGCAGCTATGTGGAAGTGTAGCTCATCTTTCTCATCTTTGCAATTCAGTGTTACCTATGGGATAGAATCTCAGGCATTCTTTGTTTCTCTTGTAATCACTGAACCTGCTTGACTACTCTTGATCTGAACAGTGACCCTTCCTTAATGTTCATTTGTTTTATACAAAGCATCTGTTTAGGTGAATGTGCTGGAGTTAATGGTTTATATATATTCCAAATTCATAATGATACCATAAAATAGAGTCAGCATTAATGAAATTCATTAATTTGACAGACTGAAATGTATAATCAATGACTATGTTTCACAAGGGAGCAATAAAGCTAAACACAGTTAAAGTGTCTGGGCAGCTCACTTTGTCTTTGAACAAGGGTTAATAAATTATGTATATTTTGTACATTCAATTGCTGGCCTCAGTGAGTTTCTAACAACTAGGTAAAATGATTAATTACATAGTCCTGCTCAGATTTATAAGCACATGTACTGTATGTATTTATATAACATGAAGAGGAAATTTTTAAAAATTATTTTTTGTTTTATATGCATTGGTGTTTTCCCCACATATATGTCTGTGTGAAGGTGTCAGATTCCTTGTAACTGGAGTTACAGATGGTTGTGAGCTGCCATGTCGGTGGTGGGAATTGAACCTGGCTCCCCTGGAAGAACAGCTCTTAAGCACTGAGTCATCTCTCCAGCCCCTGTAGAGAACACTTGCATGAACACTTTATTCTTATTTTCAGTTCGTTCTGAGAAAAAATCAAATGTGTAAAAGCACTTCTCTTTGTGCAGTGTAAGGATGTTTCTTCGAAAGTTAGCTGTATTTTATTTCGTGTACATATTGACATGCATGGGTGCTGCCAGAAGACAACTTGAAAGACCCTGCAGGGATCCAGCTCAGGTCATTAGACCTGGGCCTATGTCTCTACCCTCAGCCATCTACCATCCTGTCTATCTTTAAAGAATTCCTATCCTAAGAGGAATTTGAGTTCTGCAGTGAAAAAAATAGCTAGCTGTAACCTAAAATTGGGTGAAAGCATTATTTGTCATCTTTCACTATTCCTTTAATCAGCATCTCACCAAATATTTTAATTTTTTCCCGTGCTCATAGTATCCATTGACTTTTTTCCGCATCTTAGCATCCGAACCCAAGTGGTATAATTTTTTGTTGGCTGTCGGTTTCATAAGGCTCGCACTACTGTTATCCACTGGCTACATTAGTCATGGAAATTTTCCAAAAGCCCATCTCCTATCCATCCTTCTTTAGACATAGTCCCCCATTCCATCCCCACTCTACACATAGTCCTCAATATGGCTTCCATATGATTGGACAGTATAAACTAACGTTTTAAATGAGTCTTAAATCATGGCCACTACATACTCTGTAACTTCCATGCCCCACAGAGTCTTTTTTGCTACCCTCCAATGAATTTCCATCTAGTCTTAAGAAGAAGCTACAAGCTTTACTCTTTCCCATACTGTCTTATCTGATTAAATTCTGATTACCTTGCTAAATTCAGAAACAAAGGCATTATCCAAGAGAAGAACCCAGGACATGCTAGACTAGTTCAATTTCTGATCATTTCCTCTAACAGGGACTTTATTTTTCACTTTGTAATTTGCATTAGTGTGTTCAGTTGAAGGAAGACATCCCTTGCTTCTACTAGCAAAACATATGTTTGTAGTGAGATATTCACCTTGTCCGCATCTGTGGTATAGACCACGCCCATTGGGGTGGAATCAGAGCCGGATGTTACCTGGGGGAACTAAGTGTGAGGAGGGGGCTCTAAGAGCTCTCTTGCTTGCAGCACAGGGACAGGAGTACCTCTGGAGGCATCCTTGGGACTAGGGACCTGCTGGTGTTGCAAGTTATTTCTCCCTGAATAAACATCTATTCAGCCTATTTGTTTCTCCTGATCCTCATTAAATATCAATATCTGGTGTCAGCAATGGGATCTGGATTTCACCAGACCTGGTTTTCACCCAGGCAGCAGAAGCCGCTCCCTTCCCCCACCATCCCAGAACAGGCATGGTCGCTTGCCTAACCACGTGGACACATCATAGATTGTGGGATGTTTGCCTCTGCCCTACAACTCCTTTACCTCCACAGCGGCCCTGAGAAGGCACTCACTGCTTCTCATCATTTGTCCATTTCCCCACTTTGCATTCTCACAGAACCACTTGGCACCAGCCCTGTTTCCCGAGGCCCAGCAGTGCAAGTTGAAGGCAACACCTGTTAGCCCTGCAGTCCCAGCGATTTGCACAAGTCTCCTTTCACTCATTCATTTAATAAAATTTTGCTTGCCTTAGTTGGTTAAGAGCTATTCTACAGGGACCAAGATAAGAAGAATTGTCTGCTGCCAGATGCTATTTGGTGAGACACCTCCAGGAGTAACTACCACAAGTTGAGATCTACAAGTAAAACCATCAAAGTTCAGGACAGCAGAATTACACCTAAGGTAATTGCAACATTCTTCACAATTTAAGCTGATATAATATCTGAGATCAATTGTTCCATACCAAGGGCAGATAATCTTATAATGCAGGACTTTAGTAATTCTTTTACTTCATATATAGAAGAAATTTTAACAGAAGAAAATCATGACTTAACCAATATATGCAGTTTTTTGATGATAGCAATGGGTTTCATCATTATTATGATATTCTTAAAGAAATGGTTTGAGATTAGAGCAAACAATAAGGAACTTGTACAAACCATAAGAGACTTAGTAACAAGGATTCAAAATATGTAAAATGACAATAGAGAGCTAAAAAATAGAACACAGAATATTGAAAATGATAATGGAGAGCTTAAAATTAGAATGCAAAACAGAATGTTTAGAAAAAAAGGTGAATATCTCCTTTTAAATATACAAAAAATTCCCTTTTTGTATATTGATACAATTTAGGATATTTTTATTATGCTGCACTTTATAGTTCTACCTCTGGTCTAGACTTTTCTACTCTACTTCTGCTTTAGGGATTTACATGTATGTATATATATGTACATAGTTATATTGCTCAGATATTTGTCCGTGCTTTACTCAGGGAAGTTTCAATTAGTGTTATAGCTAGGTTCCTGAGTATTAAAGATTATATTCACTCATGTTTCCTATACCTATGAGATTAATCAGACATAGATGTTTAATCTTGAAATACTTCATAGACCTGTAGAACATGGCATTTAAACGTTTTAATATTAGTGCTCCATTGACATGAGGCTCCTGATAGCACCATGCACCTTCCCAAAAAAAATGTTGGACACTGTTGTCGCTCCTTGTGGAGTCTATCCTTGCTTCAGCTAAGGCCTCTTGGGCCAAGAACTGCCCCCACCTTGACCACTGATTTGGATGTGCGGTTCTATGTGCTTGCAGTAGACAAACATAGAAGACTGATAAACCCTGCCAAGTCAGGGTAAGACAGCCTTTTTACCTCCATGCCTTTGTTGTGGTCTGTCAAGTACTCTAGGCCTTAGTCAAAACTGGTTGTACCAACGCTGCTGTGAGAACTTGGGTGACTGTCCAGGTAGCATGCTGTTTCTGTCCTTGCTGCACCTTTTGGAAGTTGCCCATCCTCAATTCCTGCCTACCCTAGTATTGTTATTTTTCTTCTCAGGTCTTTGATGAGGTTGAAGATTAAATATTCACAACTATTATTCTCTCATCCTAGTTAGACATATTAGGTACTAGACTTAAGCTTTCCAGCTTAGGACAACTCTATTGTAAACCCCATTTTGACTTCACTCTAGGACTAGATAGTTAGGTCTTAAGTTTGTATGTTCTTGATTTTCCTTTACTTAGAGCACATTTGTTATTCACTGTTTTGTATATAGTTTTTGTATCTAGCCCAAATCTTTTCTTTAGACGAAAAGGGGAATTGTAGTGAGATATTCACCTGTGGCATAGACCACTCCCACTGAGTGTTGAGACAGGGCTGGATGTTACCTAGGGGAACTAAGTCTGAGGAGGGGGCTCTGAGAGTTCTCTTGCTTGCAGCACGGGGACAAAAAACATCCAGAGGCATCCTTAGGACCAGGAACCTGCTGGTGTTCATCTGTCTATGTTGTAAGATATTTCTCCCTGAATAAACACCTATTCGGCCTATTTGTTTCTCATGATCCTTATTAAATATCAATATATGTTCTATAAAGCATAGAAGTTCTGAATTTCCCTGGCAGTATCACACTGTAACCAGTGTATGTACTTTCCATGATTGCTGCTCAGACAGTGTTTGCTGTAAAAACAAAAAGTAAATTTATGGAGGTAAGTATATGTTGTAAGTATAGGCCCAGCAATTAAACCAGAAGAATTCTTGATAATCTATTTTAACTAAAAACTATAAAGGCACATGTGTGGGAGGGGGAACCTTCTGGGTGGATAAGGGATAACAAGAGTGGAAAAGAGTTAAGAGAGTGTGAGGAATTAGAGTAAACACTATACCATGCACAAAACTGTCAAAGAGTTAATCTGATAAAAACCTTAGTAAATGTGCATCGTAATAACACAATAAGCAACCAAAGTTCATCAGGTATGGCTTTCCCTCCTCACATCCATGAACCTTCTGAGAGGAGTAGCTGGTAGCAATGCTTTCTCCACTCAGGACATTATTGGTTTATGAAAGACAAATTAAAAGCTTTGGGTTAGACATTTCATCATAACGGGTACTTTAAAATACCGAAACAAATGAATGTCAATATATCAAAGTATCCCAGCTAGTGGGGTCAGATGGATGTGTACATGAGCCATCACCAAGATACTAAACATACTAAGTTCTCCAGCTTCTCCCGCCAAAATCATTTTCCTTTTTCCAATGTTTACATTGTATTTGGATAGTAGGTGACATTTCATTGTTATTACTCATGAAAGCGAACCTCAGACAGAAAATTATTTGAACCAGTAACAACATGATGCTCATTATTACATCAGTAAGGCTACAAGGGTCCTTTCTTCTCCACAGGGCCTTACTTGTATCCAAATAGCCTCAACAGTTTAGGGCACACAAATGTTACTTAATTTCTATGAGTTTCACCTTGATGTAATCTCTAACTGATTTTAGGAAATTTAAAAATTCTTATGAATGCCAACATTCTATATTTGCAAGTTGATGTTCATCAGTTTAGCTAAACATCAGCAGTCTGTCTTCCTTCACTTTACTTCCTACTCCAAGAAAACATTACTTTATTTCATTATGTATCTTCTTATTATGAATATTTCCTCCAAATGAAATAATACAATTCTCTCTTTGTGTCACAATCTTTGCGTTTAATATAATGTTTACAAGGTTCATCCCTGTAGTAGAATGTCTCACCACCATATTGCTTTTTATGGCTGGATTTCACATGTTTCCTCACATATATTACTTGATATACACTTGAGTTATTTCTGTTTGGGGCTGTTATGAATACTGTTGCTGTCAACTTTTGTATATACTTTTTTGTTTGAACATACAATTTCATCTCCCTTGGATACACACCTAAGAGTGCAATAACCTGATCAGGTCACAATATAAATAGGTATTGAACTTTGAAGGAAGTATCCCAGTTACCTTCTACAGGGGCAGTATCATTTAGGGATTCAGTAAGTAATGGATGTGGACTTAATTTCCTTGCATATTTAAAATATTTTCTCTTATTTTTTTTCTTAATGTCACCTTAGATATTGTAAAATGTTATCTCATTTTGGTTTTGATTTGATTTTTCTGATGTTTATGAATGGTGCACTTTGGTAAATTGCATATTGACCATCTCTATATCTGTGAAGAAATGTCAAACCAAGTGTTTGCTCATTTATTAATTGTTTTTCATTATTGAGTTGTAAACCTTTATATAAGTAGGGGTTATTATAGCTAGTAAAGACAATGCTTCTAAAAAATTGTCCATTTCATTGAACTAATCTAATTAATTGGTGTTCTCCCCTTCCTTTTAGAATTTTATGTAGCTGTGTGGTTGGTAGTAATGTTTGCTTTTAGTACTTGCCCTTAGTTGTTTGAACATCTTTTATTTTCTTAACCCAGCAAAAGTGTTTTCAAATTTGCTGATCTTTTAAATGACTGAACTTTTGTTGTCTACTGTATTTACATTTATCCTAATCCTCATCATTACATTTCTTATGATTAGCTTGAGTTCAAATTATTCTATTTCCATTTTCATAAAGGAGACTATCAGTTTCTTGATTTGAATCTGTTTTCTTTCTACTGTGTTTATAGCTATACATTTCTAAGTATGGTATTAATAGGATCCCATACATTTTATTGGGCTAAGAGCTCAGTTTGTATTCTCCATAAAGCACTGTTTAATTTCTGCTATGATTTTCCCTTTGATTCATGAGTTCTTTTTAAAGGATATGCTAATAAATTTCTAGCATGTAGTATATTATCTAGTTACTTTACTATGTACATCCCGAGAAGTGTTTTTCTAAGGTGGCTTTGAAATGCAGATTTTTTTTCCCCTGTGAATAGCACAGTCACACACACACACACACACACACACACACACACACACACACACACACACACAAAAACCTAGTCTGGTCAAATATCTGATAAGAACTGTTGTAATCCGAAGAAGAAGAAGAAGAAGAAGAAGAAGAAGAAGAAGAAGAAGAAGAAGAAGAAGAAGAAGAAGTAAACATGTTTTAATTTTTCTTAGAAATAAGAGTACAACCAAAAATGGCTATAAAAAGTTCAATTGATGATAATTTAGGTAGTCATCAATTAGAGGGGAAGGCCAGTTCAGGTACCCTCTCCACTAATGCTTAGGGTCTTAGCTGGGGTCAATTTTGTAGATTCTTGACACTTTCCTTAGTGCCAGTTTTCTCTCTAGGCCCATAATGACTCCCTCAATCAAGACAGAATCTTCATCTAGCAAATGATGGAAGCAGATGCAAAAATCCACAGTTAAGTACTGGGCTGAGCCCCCAGAGTCCAGTAAAAGAGAGGGAAGAGCAAAAATATGAACAAAGTGGTCAAGACAATTTTGGGAAACCCACAGAAACAGATGACCTGAGTCAAGTGGGAGCTCACTGACTCTGGACTGATAGCTGGGGAACCTGCAGAGGTTCAAACTAGGCCCTGTGAATGTGGGTGACCTTTGTGTGGCTTGGGTAGTCTCTGGAGCCACTGGCAGTGGGACCAGGATTTATCCCTAGTGCTTGAACTGGCTTTTTGGAGCCCATTCCCTTTGGATGGATACCTTGTTCAGCCTAGATATGGGGTGAGGGTCTTGGCCCTGCTCAAAGTGATGTGGCAGACTTCACTGATTCCAGTATGGGAAGCATTACCCTGTCTGGGTGGATGGAGGGGGGGTTGTGTGTGGGGAATATGGGGAGAGTAGAAGGAGGGGAGTGTGAACTGGGACAGGTGTATAAAATGAAAAAAAAAAAGATTGTTTAAAATTAAAAAAAAATGATAAAAAGTTCAACTGATCAATACATAAGTCAATAGCATCAGCATTTAGTATTATAGTATGTGTTATGTGTATATAATTACTGTATGTGTTATGCTTCTAGACAAATGCACTGAGACTGTTTTTCACACCAGTATTATCACATTCATGGCACTGTGATAGTATAATGACTCTGACTTCATTAGGCACCAGGAATTTTCTAACAAGATTACCATTGCAGATGCAAAACACACACATGCACACACACACACACACACACACACACACACACACATATATATATATATATATATATATATATATATATATATATATACACACATATATGTGTATATATATTCATTTAACAAGGATTTGGGATATAAATACTAGAAAAAAGAGAATGTAATTTATTTCTTAGTTAAAAATTAGGATTCACTCAAAGGAGTCACATACCATGTTCATTCCTTTGATAAAGACAAAAGTAAACTTAAAGTTGGCCAGGTGAGGGGCTCAGATCTGTAATCAAATCACTTAGATTAATGCTAGTGGAATTCCACCAGTATGAGACCAGCTATAATGAGTTTCAGTGCCATCTGGAGTACAAAATATTAACAAATGTACTTGAATCCAAGTAGTTTTGCCAAGTGGGCATCAATAGAAATTTCAGAACCTCAACATAATCCTTGGGACCAAATACTACATTCAAATTAAATGTATTCATTTAGAGTTGAGTTTGGTGTTTATATATCTTAGAATATTTTCAAATGTTCACAGACCCAAGTAAAGCAAATCTAAATTCATGTCTTATAAGAAAAGCATATAAAGGATGCTAAAGGATGAATTAAATTATGAGCTAAATAATTTAGGCTAGACAAGTGCTCTAACATTGAGCAACATACCCATTATGTTTATTTTGTATAGATAGCTGTAAAGTGCTGTGCCTTAAAGATGGCCCTGGCTTCTGCCTTCCACCTTCCCAGGGGTGAATGCTCTCTGGCGTAAACAAATCCTTATTTGGTTAAGCCTGTTCAGCCCGGTTGCTTCCTCGTTAGAGTAGCCTATCTGCAGGGTCCACGTAGATCACTGGGGTTGGTCAGCAAAAGGGGATTTAAGACTGCCATGGCATTCCCCCCGGGGTCAGAACAAACATGTTCAAGGATCCTGATTAAAACTGTATGAAGATCTTCCCAGAGTTGCGTCTTCCTTGCTGGTCAAGGTTGGGTGTGTACAATTTTGAGACAATCAACTTCCCACGCTAGCTACGAACTCATGTTGTAGTCCAGGTTGTCTTAAACTTTTGGTCCTCTGATCTCAGCCTACATAGTAACTTGAATAACTTCAGAGGCAAAATTTATAAAAGATGGTTCCCCACTTTTGAAATAGGATGGTTATCACAGGCTTATTCATGAAAGAAGATCTTTGAAATATTTCTATAGTTGTTTATGGGATATATGGTGAAGGTTAGGCAATGTTTAAACAAAAATTTCACAATGTATATAAAATAATAAACATAGCATGTAAAATTATAAACATGAAGTACATCTATAGAATGATTGATACCTCTATAATGATTTTAATGGATTTGGTGAATATTCATGTTATTCATGTTATAGCCTAGTGGTTAGAAATGGAAATTTCCTGCTCCAAGAATCAGAAAAATTTACCCATAAAAATATACATGTGATATTAATTATATCAACTCAAACTTATAGCTGATGTTTTGTCTTTAACTCAGCAATGTTTACATTATTCAAAAGTAATAATCAGTTACCTCATTACATAAAAAATATCTATAGTGACAAATACTATTCTGTTTGTAATGAGTAAAGTTTTATTTTTCCCCATAAGAAATGTTATATTTCCTTCCATAATTTCTGTTTATATGTCCTATATATTATTCAGATTTATAAAATGCTTCAATATTTTATCAAAATAATTTGTGTGTAATGCATTTAACCTTAATGTGAAACTGGAAATATGAGTAATAGCACTTTAGAAGACATATCCTGATAACAACATATAGTTAGTTAGTTCATAACACAATAATTG
Organism: Cricetiscus sungorus; assembly: GCA_030556225.1. Classification (NCBI taxonomy): domain Eukaryota; kingdom Metazoa; phylum Chordata; class Mammalia; order Rodentia; family Cricetidae; genus Cricetiscus; species Cricetiscus sungorus. The sequence continues at coordinate 39,758,563 of JANBXA010000031.1, forward strand.
CTTGATGATACACTCTATATATTATTAGTTAACATGCTAAGAATATTTTTATACTTTCAATGACACAAGAAAAGCAAATCTAAATGTATGTCTCATGATACAGACATATACAGAAGGATAAATTTAATTTTGTACACATGGCTTAAATTTTAAAGCAATTGTGGTTAGAAAGGAAATTATATAGCTGATAGATAGCAATGCCATCCCTGGGTTCCTAACCCATCTGTTGTAGGAATGAACAATTTCATTTCTGTTTGAGAAGGAACTGAAACCTGTATAGTCAGTTCTATCTCTGTGTCCATGGGGCACATCAACACTTTATTGAAGGTGAATTCTGATACAGTGTTAAATATTTGGAGAACACCATGCCTCCCACCAGCCATGGCCACTTTCTTGATTTATCATACACTGCTCCCACAATAGGGAATGGCTTAGCTCCTACTTTGTCTTTTTCACTGCAGTTCAATGTCATATTAAGATTTAAGAGCCTTTCTACTTTTATAAAACTCTTAAATCTTCCCTTTCATTATGCTTTAGCACCCTGAGTTCAACAGATATCACCTCTTATTACCTTCTTTCTGGAACTCTCTATTCAGCATTTTCCACAATGGACTAGAGTCCTCCAAGCACTCAAGACCCATCTCTTCTGATTACATTATCTACCAACTCCTGCCTCCCTAAAGATAATTCCCTTAGAAGTTAGTTGCTCTCTTGCCAAGGAAAAAACAAGGAAACAACCTTCCCAGAAGAAACCTAACATCTCCATAGTCTATCAACTATCTCTCCAAACATCATCACTCTTTAAGAGTATTACTTTTTGATGTGTCCATAATTCACTTTAGGGAAAAAGCTTGGATTGGCAGAATTTCAAACACTGCTGTTCATTATCTCTGAGACCCAGATGAATAAAGGGAACAATTATACTGTTATCAATGCCTGATGTGGAGTTAATGACTTGTTATAAATAGTTACAGTAATAGGAAATGGCCCCCAACAACTATGCGACTTAATGAATTATAGATAGCAGGATATTAATTTAAAATATTTGTTTATATTTCTTTTTAAGAAAAATGTATTTGAGTAGTCTTGGAAACCAAAGTTAGGCCAACTTTTATTGCCACAGGCTAAGCAATGAATATTTCAGGCTTTTCAAACAACCTCATCTCTATTGCAATGGCTTCATTGTGTATTATGCTTATTAAATGTTGTATGAAACTGAACTTAGAAAGTCAGAGAATCTTCATTTTACAAAATATTGTTCATTTGAATGTTTTAACCACCTAAGCTGCAAAACACCGTTTGTGAAGTATAGGAACTTGTACTTCAAGCAAATGCTTATTGTTTGTATACAACTAGGCTCTTTTTTATTGAAGTCCCTAAAACATATTTTCTAGGGCATGTAACAAATGTATTGTATCTATCACCAGTCACCCCTAAGTTCTGGCCACCACTGTAAATACACTGATGAAGCAACATGTCAGTACAAGTTTGAAAGGTAAATATTTTCAACAGTCTTAAGAAAGTTGCCTGCAGTTCTAAATAGAGAATTCTCAACAGAAGAATCTCAAATGGTCGAGGAACACTTAAAGAAGTGTTCAACATCCTTAGCCATCAGGAAAATGCAAATCAAAATTACTCTTACACTAATCAGAATGGCTAAGCTAGAAAACACTAATGACATCTTATGCGGGAGAGGATGTGGCACAAGGGAAAGCCTCCTCCATTGCTGGTGGAAGTGCAAACTTGTTCAACCACTCTGGAAATCACTGCGAGTTTATTTGGAACCTGAAAACCAACCTACTTCAAGAACCAGCTATACCACTCTGAGTATATACCCAAAGGATGCTTAATCATATTACAAGGATAGTTGCTCAACTATGTGAGTAGCAGTGTTCCTTGTAATATACAGAATCTGGAAACAATATAGCTGTCCTGCAACCAAAAAATGGATATTATCAGCTGTTAAAAACAATAACATCAGGATATTTGGATGAAACTAGAAAAAAAATCATCCTGAATGAGGTAACCCAGACTCAGAAAGACACGCATTGTATGTACTCACTCATAAATGAATATTAGCTGCAAAGTAGAAGATAATCAGGATACAATCCCCAGTCCCAGAGAGGCCAAGTGGCAAGAAGGGCTCAAAGGGATATGCATATATTTCTTGAGAAGGGGAAACAGAAAAGATATCCCAATCAGAGTTGTGGTAAGTGGAAATGAGAATATGAGGGATTTGGTTGGGAGGTAGATGGAGGAGAAGAGTAATGAAAGAGATTCCTTGTTATTAGGGGGTACGTTTTAGGGTCAGGGAGAAATGTGGTGCAAGGAAAACTGTCATGAATCTACAAGGATGACCCCAGCTAAGGGCCTGAATTGGCCCTCTCCTATAACCAGATTGGTGACTACCCCAACTGTCATCACAGAAACTTCATCCAGTGACTGATGAAAACAGATGCAGAGATCCACAGCCAAGCAGTGGGCTAAGCTCAGGTAATCTTGTTGAAGAGAGGGAGGAAGGATTGCTTGAACCATGATGGGCATCATAAAAGAACCCATGGAAGAAACTAACCTTGGCTTATAAGATTTCATAGAGTCTAGACCAAAAGCTAGGGAGCCTATATGGGACAAACCTAGGCCCTCCACATATGTGAGACAGTTGTGCAGTTTTATCTACTTGTGAGACATCTAGCAGTGGGAGTAGAGCTTGTCCATAACACATGGGCTAGATTTTGAGAACCTATTCTTCTTACTGGGTTGCCTTGCCAAGCCTTAATTCAAGAGGAGGGGCTCAGTTCTATCACAGTTTGATATGCCATGCTTTGTTAACACCCATGGGAGTCAATCTCCTTTCTGAACATAAAGAGAGGAGGAGTAGATTGGGGGAGATAGGTGAGGGGAGGAGGGAATGGGATGAGAGAAAGGAGGGAAAATGTCAGTACAGATGCAAAATAAATTAATAAATTTAATTTAAAAAAGATTTTGAAATTGGAAGACCTAATTTACTGTGGGAAAAACTGCTTTGAAAGACAAATGGAACCCATAAAGGTGATTAAGTTTTAACTATCTCCCAACTAAGACCAAGGAACAGTAAAAACAAACCAAGAGAAAAGAAATGCTACCAAGGACATGACAATGCCACTTTTGATTATTAAACAAGCAGTCACAATTTCCAGGCTGTTAGCTTTCAAGTTACTATTTCCTGAAGACTTGTTAGGATCTCTCCAAATCGCTAGTTTGGACCAGATGTGTATACATAGATTCTGCATTAGTGAGGTGGAACACAAACCAGGCTGTATTTTGCTTGGTTTTATATGCAAATATTCTCCAGGACTGGTTTCCTAAAGTTTTCTGTGTGCTGAAATGTATCTTTCTTTCTGAGGGGGAGGGGTAATTCCACCAACCCCCAGTGTTTTCATCTGCTGCTTTTTCATCCCTTGTCTATTATTTCATTCTCCTCTAGCTTTCTACAGGAAATATGGCCCGCAACTTACATTAAAACTAATATTTTCACAGTCACCTCCAAGATTTCATGAGCAAATTAGGAGTGGGGTTGGGTTAAGGAAGTGAAGGGACAGAGGAGAACATGAGGGATCAGAAGATTGAGGCCAGGGAAAAACTGAGAAAGAGAACAAGAAAAAAGAAACCTGAGAGCCATTACAGGTTTAAAGAGAAATCTGGCACTTGGGAAATGTCCATGGATCCACTAGGATGAGCACAACTAAGAATCTAAGAAATAATGGAGAGGCTACCTTAAATGCTCTTCCTTTATAATGAGACTGATGACTAAATGCCATCCTAGGGCCTTCAGTCGGTTATGGAAGCAGAAGCAGAGATCCAGAGCTCAGCACTGAGCTGAACTCCTGGAATCCAGTTGTAGAGAGAGAGAGAGAAGTGATGGGCAAAGAGGTCAAGACCATGTTGAGGAAACCCACAAAAGCAGCTGACCTGAACAAGTGGGAGATCAGGGACCCCTTTCTGACATCTAGGAAACTAGTATAAGACCAAGATTGAACCAGGCCCCATGAAGGTGGGTGTCAGTTGTGGGGCTTGGGCAATCTATGGGGCCTGTGGCAGTGGAACCAATTATCCCTAGTACACTAATGAGCATTGGGAGCCCATTCCCCAAGAAGGGATACTCACTCAGCCTAGATACATGTGGGAGGGACTAAGTCTTGTGTCAAATGTTGTGACAGAATTTGATGTTCCCCCATGGGAGGCCTCACCCTCTCTGAGGATGGAACTGGGATTGGTATGTAAAATATGATTGTATTTATTTAAATAAAGTTAATTAATAGAAAAAAGAAGCAGAGCTTGTGCTGTTTGGAAGGCTCTGATGTTCAACTGAAAGAGATGGAGATGTGCCAGGAAACAGTGTGTGTGTGTGTGTGTGTGTGTGTGTGTGTGTGTGTGTGTGTATGTTTGTGTGTGTGTTAATGCTTTTGCAAAACTGTTCTCCTTCTTGCACATTGAAGCACAGGCAACAAAAGGTTAATCAAAACTAACTATCAATAAAATGTAGAGGGTGTTGAATGTAATGGTGACCTGAAGCCTGTGTGCTGAGTGCTGAAGAGAAGCCTGGAATCTCAGAGGGCTCCACCCCAGAGTCAGAGATGGTTCAGGCACATCACAGACAGCAAGGACATGGGAACTTTAGACATGCCTACTTAAAGGGCTGTAGGGAACAAAACGTCTATCCCCTGGTAACTATCTTCACCTGTGATTAGTAAAATGGTTGCAGGAGAAAACTCCATGAGGTTCCTCTCACAGAAGCAAGAACTGTGCTTAAGTTTTTGTTGTTTTCCCTTTCTGTTAATTATGGTCTATTTTATAATCCTAAATGGTATGATTTATAAAGTATGTACTACTCACAGTCCACAAAGTCCCACATTAATGATTTCTCTGATTATTTTGTCATTGTTATGGCTGAGTTAAAAAAGCACTAATGTAACTGAGGTTCCTGGGTCAGAGCTAGATGGAAAGAGCAAAAAAATGATGCTAAGGAATGGAACATGAAGACCCCTAAGTTGCACTCACTTAGGACTATGTACTTAATCATCTTCCATAAATTTATTTGATGAAGTGTCATGTACTACTTTAAAGCTGTCAATAATGTTTGTGGCAGTAAAGGAACGCCTAGGTGGTATATTTAACATATGTCATGATCAAGTTTTCTGAAATACCTGTCTGGAATACTTTTGATACCAGAGAGTAACTGCACTTACAGTAAAGAAAAAGAATTTAAGAGAACAGTTCCCTCCCTTCCTCCCCCCTAAAAGTGTTTGTCTTCAGGTGTTCAGTTACAGCAATGAAAAAGGAAACAATGCATCTGCAAACACAACCAAATATCCTGCGGAGAGGACAGACACCACCTAACAGGCCTTATTTTCTTTTCTAAGTCCTGAAATAGCTCCGGCAACACAAAGAGACAGTAAAGTCACAATTTTTGGCTACTGTTGTAGGCAAAAATGCTATGTGATAATGTTAGTTTATACATAAATGCCTAGACACATAGGGGAGAGCCTAGGTCCTGCTCCAAATGATATGATAGACTTTGAAGATCCCCCATGGAAGGTCTCACCCTCCCTGGAGAAAGGGAGGGATAGGGGTTGGTGGGGTGCCAGCTAGGAGAGGAGGGAGAGGGAATTGTGATTAACATGTAAAACAAGTTTGTTTTTAATTTAAATTTTAAAAAAAGGAAATAAAAGAATGTTCCTTACAGCATTGCAATATGTTCTTATAATTTATGTTTAATTTCTAAAGTTGTGAATTAATGGAAATTTAGGACATGAAACAAAAAAAAAGAAAGAGAAAAAAGAAAGAAAGGAATGAAGAAAGAAAGAAGAAGAAGTATTGCCCAAGGATGACTGGTTAAGCCTCCAATCCTTGGAGTCAGATACTTCATTATCAGAATTTGGGAAATTTTGTTTGAATTGTGAGAATTAAGGCTCAGTGTTCTAAGCACCAGTTAGTGAATGCTCCTAAAATTCATGGTGGCAATCTGGGAAACCATATAAACATTAATATAACCATATAAACAAAGGCTGAATTTGGTTCAGGTTTGCTTGTGTTTTTCTTCCCAGCCAAATACTTAATAGCTGTATAAAATTGATGTTTGTTATCAAAATCACACAGGAAGTACATTTCTATATAAATATAAATAAAGATAAAAATACATTTTTAGATAATCTTTGTTTTATGTCAGAGTTGGAATACTTTTATAAAAATTTCCATAAGGCAAATTTTTCTTAGGGCTACAATGTCTACTTGAGGATTGGATATGGATTGGATTGGATATACACTGAATTCAGGCTTCAACAGCGCCTACATAACATGCTCATAGAAATACTAGATTGGTATTTGAGTGAATGACTAGTTCAACCACCATAGATAACAATGGCCCTTTCTTTAGATTTCTGGCTCCCAAGCCACTTTCTTTTCTCGGTGCTCCTCTTTTCCCATGTAATTAAACTGAAACATCTTGAAAGTGACTTTCTCCTTAGTTACATACTTCTGGTTTCTTTACACGTCACAAGGCATTTCAGCTGGGTAAAGAGAGATTCTCTCATCCTGGACAAAATGACAATATATTTTTCTATAACAAGGCCATGTTTTAACACAGTTACAAACAAAAGTTACAGTAAAATAATTATTAAGTGGGGCATTGGTGGTGCACTCCTTTTATCCCAGCACTTGGGAGGCAGAGGCAGAGGCAGAGGCAGAGGCAGAGGCAGAGGCAGAGGCAGAGGCAGAGGCAGAGGCAGAGGCAGAGGCAGAGGCAGAGGCAGAGGCAGAGGCAGAGGCAGAGGCAGGGGCAGGGGCAGGGGCAGGGGCAGAGGCAGGGGCAGAGAGGCAGGGGCAAGCGGGGCAGCAGCAGGGCAGGGGCAGGGGCAGGGGCAGGGGCAGCAGGGCACGGCAGGGGCAGGGCAGGGGCAGGGGCAGGGGCGGGCAGCCAGCAGGGGCAGGGGCAGGGGCAGAGGCAGAGGCAGAGGCAGAGGCAGAGGCAGAGGCAGAGGCAGAGGCAGAGGCAGAGGCAGAGGCAGAGGCAGAGGCAGAGGCAGAGGCAGAGGCAGAGGCAGAGGCAGAGGCAGAGGCAGAGGCAGAGGCAGGTAAGTTTGAGGCCAGCCTGAGCTACAGGGCTACAAAGTGAGTTCCAGGATAGGCTCCAAAGCTACAGAAACTCTGTCTTGACAAACCAAAAAACCAATTATCATTATTATTAAAATTATTCCAAACAATGACTAATTGGTAGCATGTTTGCCTTACAAATGTAAGGACCCAGGTTTTACACTCAGAACCTACACAAAGAAAGACAAAGGTACTAGGGACATGGAGACCAGTGTTTTCAGGACTCAGGCCTATGTTAGTCCCTTCTTCAAATAACAACATAAAAGGGGGTAAGCAGCACCTGAAGAACACAAGAAATTGTTCCCTGGCTTCCATGATCAGGCATACACACTTGCATATGATATGATCTGAGATATATAAAATGTTGGGTGTACATGTGCACACAAAAGCACTTACACACACAGACATGCACACATGCACACCCTTACACATGTGCACACACACAGGCATGCACACTCAAACACACACGCGTTTAGTTAGGATTTCTATGTAACTAAGATCCCTCCATCCTTCTTCTATCTCTTCCTAAGAGAAACCCATAATGTAAATGGATACAGTTTTGCTCATAATGGAGAGAGAAGAGGGAATCTGACGGTTATCTCTAGAGCTTATGGGGCTGTGGAGTCTTTGCATGGTCTTCACAAGCTTCTTGCCCTTCCTTAAGTTCTTTAGGATGCAAAGATGACATGGGGAAGTCTTTGGGTAGTGTAGTTACCTGTAAGTCACACAGGGGCACTCTTTGGTGATCTAGCTTTTCTTCATTATATATGCTGAGGGTATTACTCTGTCAGTAGTTTAGCCGTTTGGAAGTTGCCGAGGAGATTTCTGGTGGTGTGCCTGTCTCTGAGGAAGTAACCACTACACATTCACTGTTACACCAACAGGACTTTAACTTTGATAAATAGGTGCTCTCCATACCTGGTCTTCATGACATGTTGACTATACATGTCATGTTTCCCCAGGAAAATCACACTACATGTGCATGAAAGGATGAAGAAGCTGTTTTCAAGTGAAGCAGATCAGAATATCCCTCTCCCTTGCATTGCTGTCTTCATGGGTTCTGAACATTGCCTATTGACTTCTTGACACTGAAACTCATTTTTATCTTTACTTATTTCCACACTTGGCCCAGAAAAAAGTCCTAGACTTACAGGTTAGTGAGGCATAGTTTGTATAGAAACCATAGACTGGGAAGCCAGTAGATGCCTCAACAGATGAATCGTAATTCAACATAGCACAGAAAGGAGGTTGTTTAAAATGTGTCTGGGAAGAGCAATGCAATCTTCTGAGGGAGGGAAACTTGGGACAAGAGTCCTCTCCCATTTCCTTTGCTTGTTTCAGCCACTCTATCCAGATAACTGGAAGTTTCATATCTCATTGGAAAACACCACCAAACATACCAAGCTTTATTATTATCTGCTACCTCAAGAACTTTAATTCTTGGAGGATGCTCTTTCATAGACACTTCTAAATGCAAATAGTCTTCTCTGGAAACTTCTGTTCATGGCTGATGCACAAGGAGCAATGTGTTTTGCTTCCTGCTGGTTCGTGCACATCAAGAATCAAACATGGGTGACAGGCAATTTAACAAACAGTTCTTAGTGCACCAGCCTCAGCTGCAGCTGTGTGAGTTCATATTCATCACACATCTCCAAAACACTTCAGTGCTTAGTGAGACACTCTGAGGTGGAGCCCATGGAAAAACTGCATAATCAGCAAAGAAGAGCAGGGTGAACAGGCCCACATTTAAAAAGTAATGCTTCCTCTAGGGGCACAACTGACTTGTAAAACAACCTGCTATTTATTTTTAGTGTAAAGCTAAAAGTCTGGGAGACTTTTATTAAAGACACAGGAAGGACGAGCCCCCTTTTCGCTGCTCAGTAGCTGTTACCTACACTTGGAACCATGAATCCTAATGAGAACAAATTCACATCTGCTCAAATCTCAATTATCTGAAAGTGGCTGATCCACTCTGCTGACTACCTATAGAAGCATGAAATGTAAGCTGATTTTTCCCTGTCATCCTACACATTGCTCAGATGCCCCTGCCTTACCACCAGCTGTTGTACATTCAGGAATCAAAATTAAGCTTGAAGCTAAAGCAACCAAAATACTAATTATCACATAAGCAAGATACATATATAATGCATCAACATCAAGAAAGCTGATGGGATGTTTTTTCTTCCTTCCTTTCTTTCTTTTTGTTCTTTCTTTCTTTCTTTCTTTTTTTTTTGGACTGTTTCTGACATTTTTCCCACAGTAGTAGCACATCACTGAGATCTGACTATTTCTGACTCTAGTTCTTGTCTTCTAAAGATTGTTCTTTTATTCTTGTGATGTTAGAAATATATTATTCAGACTTTCAGAATCATAAGTAGTTCTAACTTGTATGTTTTGATAATTGAATAATAGAGTAAAAGAGTTATTGTTGTCCCCCCAAAAAATCAGAAAGCTGAACCAGATCATAACATGGAAGAGAAACAGCTCCTTTCTAGAGTCTTAAAAGCAATGGAGGTTCAAATAGACTCAGATACAGCCTCGAATTGAGTTAAGTAGATGTGTGAGCAAGGGAAATCCAGTTGTCCTTAGATGTAGTGTTCTTGTTAAGAATGAGATGATACTACTAGGTAGTGTCTACCTATAAGTTCAATGTAATCTTTGATCTCTTCTGAATTTCACACTCTTCCAGACTGCACTTAAAATGAACAAATCTATATATTTCTCCCATATTTGGAAACTCATTTCATATGGTTTATGCCTGTGTACCAGCAGTTCTCAGAGAGTGTTTCAAAGCACATAATCCAGTCTCTAACTGTAGGAAACTGAATTGTTTCTCAAAGACAGTCATGACCAGATTGCTATGACTCACGGATGTGTTCCATTAAAGGAAATGATATATTTTTCCAATGTAATTAATGGGCACTAAAATAGGGAGGCTAGCTAAAATTATGCAGGCAGACACAGTTTGATTATACAAGCTCTTAAAAGCAGGCAGTTTTCTCTGAGTGAGAGTTAACAGGGCTGACACAGAGAGTGTTGCCAAAAAGCAGAGACATGAGAGGGACTCAGGTCCTTATTTCTAGCTTTGAGAAGGCAGTAAGAAGACAGTGAAATCAACTGATCCCAATCTACAGCCACTGAGGACATAGGGATCTCGTCCTATGGACTAATGGGAATGAACTCTGCTGATAACCAGAATGCCCGTGGTATGCACATACCAGGCATCTGACATCACTCCTATAAGATTTTCTTCTTATAAGAATGAATTCAGGACAGTGAACTTTCATTCAAAAAAGCATCAGATAATAAATTTGTAATCTTGTAAACTGTTAAACTTGTGATGGTTTGTTATATAAACAGGAGAAGAAAACACATCCAGGATTAAGACATTTAAAAGTGACACTCTCAAGTTTATATGAGAATTCTTGTGTTTATTCCTGTCACATTCCTATATCCTTCACCTGAAATATAGTTCATACTAACATCAAAGTACTACCATGTTTCCTGCCTGGAAAGTCTTATGAAATCATCAACAAATCATCTTGTTTGTAGGTGTGCACATTTTTAGCACACAGGCATGCATGCTTGTTTGTGTGTGTGAGTATGTGTTTGTACCACACACAGACAGGTGTTTGTATTTTCACATGAACATACACATGCTGGTGTCCTTCCACAGGAGCTATGTACCTTGTTTTTTGAGACAATGTTTCTCACTGAGACCGGAGGTTCACTGATTAAGCTGATCTGGCTGGCTGTGGGAATCCTTCTTTCTCTGCCTCCACAGCACTGTAATTACAGCCAAGTGTCACCAAGCCCAGCTTTTCACATGAGAGCTGAAGACTGAATCCCCAGCTCATGCTTGTGTGGAAAGTATGTTACTTACTGAGCCATTTATATTAACCCCTCTGAACACATTCAAAGTGAAACTGTACAGTATTAATTTGCATTATCTTCTATATCCTATCAAAATGTATATATCCATTAATTAGGCTTGTTGTTTATGCCCACAAATTCTAATTCCATGGTTCAAAATCTTTGGAGGAAAAAACACAATTAATTCTGAGAAATATTATTAAATACTCCACTTAGACTTAAAGTACTATGGAGAATAAATACCTGAATTAACTCAAAATTCAAAGGTGATTAGTAAGTTTGAAGATCATAGAGTAACCAGGGGAAGATGTGAAAGGTCTGCAAGGATTGACAAGGATTGAATGTTGCACTGATGATTTTTAGGAGAGAATAGGCACTGGTCATCATCCTTACATCTTGCCAGTGCTCTAAGCATTCATTTTCTTAGAGCAGATTTACACTACCCACCTCACAGGGACTGAGTCTAAATAGCAGGTGTTAACGGCTTACTTTGGAATGGATCATTGCTAAGCAAACAAATATTTCAGTTGTCTTGATTAAGTGATAAGAGTTGGTGAGTTGACTCCAAAGGTTTCACCACAGCATTGAAAGGAATGAAGACACTTGGTACTGATAAGCTGAGGTATATACTTCCACAGTCAATATACTTTTCTGATGTAAGTCCTAGTTGGATAGCTGATAGATTCCCCACTTCCATGTTCATTCTCCATTTTAATGCTATTATATACTTTGTGCATATGTACTAAAACTTCTATTCATTGCCTATCCCTATTGTACTCATTTTGTCTAGATTTATTATTTAACCACATGTTTTTTTCTTAGAATTCTCATATAAACGGACATTACTATTTATATCACAAACCTTCTGGTTCGAAAACCCAACAAAAAAAACTATGTATACACACATATATGAATATTTGTCTGTCTGTTCACCTGTGTGTGTCTGCCTGCCTGCCTGCCTGCCTATCTATCTATCTATCTATCTATCTATCTATCTATCTATTTATCTTTATTATCTCTACATATATTTCACAGGACAGATTAAGTAGTCATCTATGGTAAACATCCCTTGTTTTCATGTCTGTGCCTAAATCCAGTAACAGATGCAGAGTGAACAATCATTGGCTGCTGTCACAAGAAATGATGTGATTAAGCACCAATAAGGTTGCACACCTCCTATCTTTGATTTGTGAATGAAGGGCAATGATGAATTTGTACTTCAAACACTCCATACGTTGTGGTCACTGAAGTTTGAGTGTGCTATTGAGGCTAACTCTATTTAACTCTATGACAAATGAGCGTTGTGCACACTAGAGTTGAGCTCGCCTGCACTCTCCGCTGAAGGACTACTCCTGTCTGGACACTATATTTCCATCTAGCTCACATTTGAAAATCTAGAATGTGGTATAAATCAAGTATGAATTTATGCTGTGTGATAAATCTCTCCTCTTCAGATAAAGACCAGGGTGCAGTTCTTATTTTAGCTACAATGAGTGAATTGAGAAAGTGTTCCAATTGCTCAAATTGAGACATCTGATCAAGTCAAATCAAATGAGAACAGCAATTATTTTGGAATAGTTTGTCTCTAGTGAATTTGTGATCAGAATGGGATTACTTTCCTTTAAAATGTCCCTTTGTCATGCATATGCAAAGTACATGTTTTTAGATTGTTAAAACCTCACCCTAAGCTTACTGCTAAGGTTAAAGACATGAGTTTTGATGCTTTTCCTCATCTCTGTCCTGTATGATTACTGAGCACTCTTGGGCTGTACCCAACCCGACACAAAGAGTCCTCAGCACTGACTCTTTACTTTCTTCCTCCTTTAAGTAGCATAATAACCTGTTCTACCACACTGGTCCATCAAAACTATCAAAGGTATATGACTTATAAAACTACAAATCTATACAAAGTGAAAGTGTAATTTCTCTAACCTGGAATTCATATGGACCTAGATCATGGGAAACATTCAATATCTAATGACAAACTCAAACTTTTTCTCACCTACTTTTTCCAGTGTGAGAAACAATTCTTTGACATAAAAATAAAGACCAAATGTAAGTCAAGCATTCCAATCTCTTTGTTGTTCTGCTAGCATTATGCAATCTTCCTGGCACAGTGGACCTAGCCTGGCTAAGTAGGATCATCAGGCCCTAAACATAGCCTAAAACCCAATGTCTAAGTCTGAGTCTAAGCTTTACCATTATCTGTACTTTAATCTTCACTCTGCTGAAAATGGCCTCTTTGGCCATGTAATGCACACTTCCCTTTTGACTGTAACTTATGAGTAAACATCAACTTATGTCAGTGCTAACTATCCACATCTTAAAGTGTGATTCTTTCAGAATGTGTGATCATGAAATACTTTTGTATTCTGAATTATTTTGGAAAGTTGACTTTCTAAAATCTATGTGCAAATACAACATAATCCCTTGCTTTTACAATTAGGCCAGAAGTAGCTTTGTATATTTTATTGTCAAGAATGAGGAGGCATGCAAAATTAGATTAGTATTCTCCAGTCCTAACTAGAACGAGAAAACCACAACACTTATCTTTGGTTAGTACTCACCTATTTTTGCTTGATGCTCTGTTCTTCACCACAGTTTTTACCTGTCCTGTACCTTTTTTTCAACCAATCAACCACCAGTTTCCAAATTTCATCTTCACATTAAATTTATTCTGTTACCCTCCCATCACACATATAAAGCCTCACCCCTTTGCCCTTAATGGTTTTCTAGTCTTTATCCACACCCACGCTCATATACACATATAGAAAAAATATAGAAAAAAAATGCAAGCTAGGATATTAGAGAAAGAATAATATGTGCATGGTTAGTCTCTTTGGGTCTCAGTGGCCTCACATGATATATTTTCTAGTTTTATCTTTTTTTCTTACATAACCCTTTACTCTGTATTCCTTGTGACTGAATAAAATTCCATTGTATAAATAGATCGTGTTTCTGCTGTCCATTTGTTAATGGGCATCTAGACTCATTCCATTTCTTTGCCATTATGAATAGAGCAGCAATAACTATCAGTGCACAGGTGTCTCCCTGGTATAATGAGGGGTCAGTTTGAGTGTTTAAACAGCATTGGGACAGCAGGTGTTACGAGAGACTTCTACACTCATTTCAATAGCAGCTCCATTGGCACAAACACATAGAGGACTGCCACGAGTGCTTGAGTGCTTGAACTTCTTCTTTAAGACTTTGCCTCCTTTAGCAATTCCCCAACTCCTAGCAGAACAACCAGGGTGATGCTTCAGCAGAGGGGTGTGCAGTGGGACTCCTGCTGTGACCTCTAGGTTAAATGATAATGAAGTCTCTGCCAAGCCACATTTCAGTGGTGCTGGTGTACTTTAGAGAGCTACCTGGGGCCATCTTGTCCTTGTTTCCTTTGATTAGGGCACCTGCCTCCTTCTTATTTTACAAAGGATGTCGTCTTGTAAGTTGGTTTCTCCCTTTTGTTGTTGTTGTTATTAACTTTTATTTTTTCCCTTTGACTGAAAATACATTTCTTCTATTCTAATATATGTTGATAGTTATTTTCCTTTTCCTTTTCTCCTTCCAGTTACTCCCCATGTCCTCTCCCGTATGAATTCACTCCCTTTCTGTTTCATTAGGAAAAAGGGGCTTCTAAGGGATTATGATAAAATATATCATAATAAAATATAACAAAAGAAAACCTATCTTTTTGGAGTTGGCCAGGACAAAGCAACAGAAGGAAAAGAGCCCAAGAAGAATCACAAGAATCAAGGGCCCAATCACTCTCACATCTGGGAATCCATTAAAAACACTACACTGGAAACCATCATGTAAGAGCAGAGGAGTTATTCACACCTGTGCAGGCTGCATGAATGCTGCCTCAGTTTCTGTGGGTTCTCCTGCCCTTTGCTAATGTTGGTTTAAAGGGCCTTGCTTTCTTGGCATCCTTCAATCTTCTCTTAAACTCTTTCAGCTCCCTCTTCTCAGGGGCTCTCTGAGCTCTGAGGGGAGAGATTTGATGGAGACATTCAATTTAGGGCTGAGTGTCCCAAGGTCTCTCATACTCTGAATAACATCTAGCCGTGGGTCTATATATTTGTTCCCATATGCTTCAAGAGGAGCTACTCTGATGATGGCTGATCAGGCACTCACCTGTGAGTATAGAAGAATGTCATTAGGTAAGTGATTTTACTGTTACACTTATTATTGTTATTATTATTACTATTATTATTATTTGGGACAGATATGTTTAGCTTTATCCTAGATCTCTGGGCTATATGGTCTCTGGATCACCCTGTAATGTTGGGTATGGTTACATCTCCTGGAATGGGCCTTAACTCCAATCAGATATTGGTTTGTTATTCCCAGAGCTTTGTAGCAGCATTGCCTCAACTTACCTATCAGGATACCATTGTATATCATAGGGTTTGTGGCTGAGTTGGTTTTTATGGATTTCTTTTGGTAGTTTGCAGAATACCTTCCTATACTAAAGATTATAGAACTTAGAAGGGTGAAGTCTCTAGTAGTCCAGTAAGTTGTGTAGCTGTTGTCTCTAGCAATGGGGTCTTGCTATTTTTTGTCAGTCACTAGATGTTACTGTAAGATCCACATTATACCAGGATAGAAGACCTGGAACTCATGATACATGAAAGTTGGATATTTGTGATCCATTGGTAGTGCAAAAAGGATACTCGTTTTTAAGTTGAAATGAGTGATTTTATTTTAAGGCCACACTGCCTTTTAATGGCAAATGGCAAAATTAAGTCTGGAGAATGGATCTGCTCCTGTTCATTCCAGTAATTGCTTCTCATTACTCTGAATATTGCTTTTAGATTTATTGACAGTAGCTACTTTGTCTAAATTGTTGTTTTGTTGATAGATGGATCCTTTCTTCCGTTAGGACATTTAAATGGCTTCCTGCTTTTATTAACTTAGTATATATAACCCCCATCAAAGCACTTGACTCTGTAAACCATTGCTCTATTCTCCAAAACTCTGGAGGTAGGCAGCAGTAGCAACATTGCTGTGCAATGCTAACCATTCAATAGGACAGGGCAGAAAAAGACGGGCTACTTCTAATATGTGACTGTGATTTTGGTTTTGCTTATTTGTTGAGATAGCTTCTTTTAGCTTTGAACTCAATAATTAGCAGAGGATGACTTTGAATTTCTGACCTGCCTATCTAGTAAACTATCATATCCAATATATGTACCACATCCCTAATTCACACCACACTGGGGATTAACCCCTCAAGATAATAGATGATAAAAATCTACAGCATAGAAGATGATTGAGGAAATCAAAGAACTCAGTATTTTTGCTGCACAATGCATTGTGTAAAATGACGTTAAACTAGATTGGAGTTGAGCCCAGTCATTAAATGGAATACTGCATTCTTAGCAGCACTTGGATATGATTTGTTTTTTTATGTTTTGGCATTTGCATGAATTTGAAAACAAAGTATCTGGTATGATCAAAATCATGATTTTGTGGAGTAGCTGCAGAGATAATCCTAAATTGTCCACAGTGCTAAAAAGCATTCTCAATTCTATTCATTTGTATCATCTATTTCACCAATGTTAGCAGGTTTTCTGGTTGTGATATGTATTACACATGCCATGATTATTCATTATAATTGTTAGTAAAACAATCACATTTCATCACAAAAGTTTAGTTTATTTACAAGAAGAAACAATCACTTCTACATATTTCCCTTGGCCTCCAAAAGCGCAAATAGATTTGTTCTTTCAAATGGCAACTGTTAACTCACTTGGGAATTTGTCAAGAAAAGACAAAGCTACCATTCTAATGACTACAGCAGCTTCTCTAACTTCCCTTCCTGGGTTGACTTATTGAACAATGTCCCTGTTGTATATAGAGTACTTAGCAGAGTGGTTGCTGTAGCCCTTGAAACATACATGATGAATGGCTAAACATGCTCCACAACTACTGAATCCTGAGTACTGAATGGCTCATGAGTGTATTCAAACTTTTGGTTGATCCAAATCTCATGGAAACCTGTTTCACATAATTTTGAGCATCTAATGCCAAATTGAGGAGAACAGGAATTTGGCTTCACTCAATGAAATTCTGGTGTTTAACATTAAAAGAAATAACATAGAGGCATGACAACCAACCACCATGAATCATGTAAGCTTGACTGAAATAAGTGACTCCTTTGGCTTCTGAAACAATGGGGCTTATACTCTCAGTTATGAAGGTATTATCCACAAAGCACCACTGCACTCAACACTACCTGACCATGCATTTTATTCCCCTAGTCATTCTCTCATTAAGGGAGAACTTCACTCCCTATGAATGTGGCAAGGGAGGAGGAGCTACTAGATGAACTGTTTCTGTTGAGTATGAAGTGTGCAGCACTCATAGCAATCTAGTAGTCATCATGTGTTTTCACAGGTAGAAGAACTCTATGAATTATTTAATTTGATATATGGCTACCTTATCTTTTACATATACTGCATATTTCACAAGCATAATAATTCATAGATCTCCCAGTCTTTCTAGATATAAAACCCTGCAGCTTTTAGCTGTTTATCTAACAATTTAAATTGTGCCTTTTAAAATGAAAGATGGCTTCAATAGTCTCACTTAACAATCCTGAGGCATAATCTTTAAGTTCCTTTTTATTTGCTACTCACATATTTTTTTTTTTAACCACACTGTTCTACTTGATTCTACACATCTCTAGTCTCCATGACATCTGAAGAAGCTTTGGGATAGTGTTGATTCTTAATATGTATCAGTTAAGAAATGGATTGCCATACTCTTGAATATCAAAGAAAAATTTCATAAACCTCCTCAAAGATTAATTTTGTGTTTTTAAATGTCTCATGGACAGACCCAGTAGATTCACTTAAGTACAAGTCTGTAGAGAGCAGTTGAAACAATGGAGTCTCATGGCAGTCCGGGTAGTTTTTGGTGGCTATAGAGTTTTGGGGGGGGGTCCAAATGCTTTTACTTGCATCATATCTCATATCAAAATACAGAAATATATAGATTCAAAGTGTATAAGTGGAATGTACATGAATTGATTTGGGGAGCAACAAGCAAGCTGCTTCTTTTGCATGTTTCACCTCATAATTTGCAGAGTTAATGGGTAGTTAGTGACCTTGTCCTTTAGTAAACAAGTTGTGATTTGAAACATAAATTCATTAGTTCAAAGCAACAGGTTTGCAACAGCAATATCAAAATGTTATTAAATACTACACATGGAAACCAGGAATGAGGAGTACATGTGTGCCATGGTCTTACTTAGAAAGAAAGAAAACAATTTGATTGTAGGATCTCTTTCTCAGTCTGCCTGTTCCCTCTGTTTTAGCAATACAGGCTAACCAAGTAAACAGAACACATCTTTCATCAAATGTATGAGTAACGAAGCTTTCAATACCACTCTATTTCATTTTAAAATTATGTTTATTTATTTCATTGTATACATATGAGTGCGTATACATAGGTGTGTGAGAGCCATGATATGCAAGTGTGTGTCAGAGGACAAACCAAAGAAGTCAGCTTTCTCTTTCCATACTGTGAGTCCCGGGGATAAAACTCAGATTGTCAGGCCCGGTAGCAGGCACCTTTACCTGCTCAATCATCCTCCTGGACCAGTCTCTTTTTTTTAAAATAAAAGAACTGTGTTGTGCATGAAGATGCTGGGATAAGTCAAGATCCCATGCATGCTCAGCAAATAATATTACATAACATCTTCATGAACAGATATGTTAGATGCCTAGGTATTGGCTTCTTCATCATTATCTCTTGTTATTATAGCAAGAAGGGGATGGCATAGAACTAAAGGGAGGGCAAGAAAGTTATCACAGAGTCATCCTTTCTACTCACAGATGGCATTTCTCTTCAGATATTGCTAAAGATAACACATAAAGGAAAGGCTGGAAAGAAGGTCTTGCTGTCTACTGGATGTTCTTTATAATACTTTCTGGTAGAGGGGGAAAGAAAAGTATTTTCTTTATATAAAAGGCTAGTGATTTAAGAAATAAATCTGCATCTGCTATACATAGAAACTGAAAGAAACTGATTAAGAACACCAAGGATAAGGAAAGTAATGCCCTGACTCATCTTTTCTGATTTAGATGTTTAAATTCAAATGATTTCAAATTAGACACTAACCGATAGCAAGTTGGTCTGTTGCTAAATATAGGAACTCAATGAACTTGGAGTGGCTCTTATCTGTGTTAACAGGTGCATAGGAGATTAAAAAAAAAAGAAGTGGATTGAGCCATCCTTTAACATCTGGATAGAATACTTAACTTGTATTCCTCACAAAGTAGTCTGATTGCCTTTTATCTCCATTTCTAGTTTTTGACAAGTTTTTTTTTAAATGAAAGTCATGCATGGTACACAATTACTTAAAGCTGTTATACATGAAATATTTATATTGTCAACTTCCTGTGGTATTGGTCGCATAAACTGTATGTCTTAAAGAGGGTTTACTAAAATTTCCAGATACATTTTAGTGGGATTGGCCTGTCAGATGGCTCAACAAAGACATTCATAGTGGTCTTCCAAGCACTTGCTCTCTTTGCCTACTAACACTGATAGAAACCCATCAGAGATTTTGGGGAAATGACCTCACAAGATTATATATCCCTGGGTAGAAAGAAGAAAGATTGTCCTTTGCTTCAACCTGGCATGAGGTCAGGGATACCAGAAGGAAATCTTGTCTCTCATTATGTCTCTTTCCCCAAAGAAGCAGGTTTTCCAAGCATCTATACTGAGCATATATTCAAAACTGAGAGAAGGCACCTGAGCACCTTATAGGAATCAGCTAGACTGAATATGTCCTGTGCCTCAATCTAGTTTCTGCCATTAGTCCCATTAAACATACCTTCTAGAATATCAGCTTAATGGGGTCCTATTTCTGGGTACCCATCCCTATTATTTACTATTTTGACTTATCACTTATAAATCTATAATAAATACCCTTATAAACTAACTTCCCCCTTGATCATGATTTTCATTCTTTTAGTTCACAAGATAAAACCCATAGGACACTGACTCAGTGGAAGTTTATGTGAGCATAAGTGACAGGCAGGCACAATGCTGCATTGAAAAACACCTGAGGTAAGAGAGGACATCTCCATCAAACACAAAGACACATTATTTAACCCATTTTTCATGTCTGCAAAACCTATTTGGAAATCTTTGAATTACCCTGCTTTTTAAGAAATTATTTAAATAACCCATTACAGTTGTGGAAAAAGATTATTCATAAGCTATATTAAAATATACTTAAATAAGATGAAATTTGATAAAGGCTGGGCATCTTATATAGATAAATTGAGGAGTACCATTTAAGTTTTTATTATATCAGTGGTTCATTAGTGGTTAATTGTTTCTATATTTAAAACTTAGGCCTCTAAGGCTGGAATTTAGTTAAGTGGTAGAGCAGATTTGTCACTCAGGAAGACCCAAATCCTTAATACTCAAAGTAAATACTAATATTTTATATTTCTATAATGATTCTCCTATTGTATAATTGTAGAAAATTTTGATGACATCCAATTTTCCTCACTAAAATATGAAAAGTGTTGGCAGTTCTTGAAAACTTTTGCTTATTTCTCTGACCTTTATAATTTATAATAAGTATTCCAACAAGGGTTCCACAGATAATTTGTTCCTGAATATGAGTTTGGGGTAGCCAGGAGTAAGGATAGATATATATTAGTTAAACTTGATAACATCTCTGCCAAGATGATGAAGATTGGGTAGGAGGAGGTAAGCTTTGGCCTGTTTCCGGCCTGCCTTTTTGTGCCCTGCTCAGAGACTGGGAACTGCTTGCAAGGGAGACTGCCTTGGTGGACCAGACCATCTGGGGTCTGCCAGCTACCTGGTCCCACCTCCAACCACAGTAGGAGGTAAACTTTGGTCTGTTTCCAGCCTACCTTCCAGAATCCTACTTGGGGGAGCCTCCTGAGGAATGGGAACTGCTCACCAGGGAGCCTATCTCAGGGGACCAGCCTATCCAGAGTCTGCCAGCATCCTGGACATTCCTTCACTCATAGGAGGAACCTGTCTTCCTGTGCCTTGCTCAGAGCCCCTGGGGACTAGAAACTGAGTGCAGGGGAGACTGCCCTGTTGGACTGGCCTATCTGAAGTACACCAGCTACCTGATCTTACCTCCACCCACAGGAGGAGTCCTGCCACCATCCACTGGAAGGAGAGAGCCATTGGAGTATTGGACCAGTGTGCACCCACCAGAAGAGAACCTTGATCCCGTACCCACAAGAAGAGGGGGAGAACCTACCGGTACATACTGGAAGAAGGGATGGGTAGATGACAGTATAAGAACACAGGCAACAACAGAAAGATCAATGTGAATCAACTGGTCTAGGGACTACACACCAGCAAGACCTGAATATTCCAACACAGATAAAGCAGAAGAGAACAACTCTAAAAACAACTTTAAGGCGATGATAGAGACCCTCAAACAGGTAATGAGAAAATCCTTTAAAAAATGGGAGAACAAAACAAACAAAAGATAATTCAAGAAATGGAAGAAAAGACAAACCAAAAACTCCAAGAAACAATTCAGTGTAAGGACTGAAAGCTGAAACAGAGACAACAACAACAAAAAAAGCAGTCTGAGGGACTGTTAGAAGTAGGAAAGCTAGGCAAAAAGATCAGGAACTACAGATGCAAACATAACCAACCAAATACAAGAGTTGAAAGAGAGAATCTCACGTTGAAGATATACTATAAGAAATAGATTTATCGACCAAAGAAAAATCTTAAGCCCAAATATCCCTGACACAAAATATCCAGGAAATATGGGACACCATGTAAAGGCCAAACCTAAAAATAATAGGTATAGAAGAAGGTGAAGAAACCAAACTCAAAGGTTCAGAAAACATTCAACAAAATCATTGAAGAAAACTTTCCCAATCTGAAGAAGGACATGCCTATGAAAGTACAAGAAGCTTACAGACCACCTAATAGAGTGGACCACAAAAAAAGTCCCCATAACCATCAAAACACCAAGAATACAGAATAAAGAAAAAATATTAAGAGCAGCAAAGAAAAAAGGTGAAGTAACATATAAAGGCAAACCTATCAGAATTACACCTGTACTTCTCCATGGAAACTTTGAAGCCCACCAGACTCTTCTGGATAGATGTTCTACCTTGGTTGTCAATGTTTGTCAATTAAGTATCTTGAAATAGGGTGAGAATGGTGATGCATATCTTTAATTCCAGCTCCTGGGATTCAGAAAGATGTGGGTCACTGGGTTCAAGGCCAGCCATTCTATGTAGTCAGTTCCAAGACAGCCAAAACTGCAGAGTTACGCCTAGTCTTAAACAAAACAAAACAAAATCTTGAAATGATATTTAATATTTCTCTTTCAATAGTAAGAATGCCCTCATATGGATATCATTAATGATAATCTCTCCTGTAATCAAGTCCACAACTCACAATTTCCAAGGCATCATTAAGAATAATGTGCCAATACCATGCAGTTTTTTTTTTTACTATGTCTCTGTGGTAGAACTTGGAATCAGGGGTGGTATAAGATTGTTTAGCTATCCTGTTTTTGTTGGACTTTTTTTCCCTTGTGAAGTTGAGTATTGTTATTTCGAGGTCTATAATGAATTGTGTTGGAAATTTAATGGAATCTGTAGATTGTTGTGTGTAGGATCATCATTTTTATTATGGTAGTATTATCCATCCATGAACATCTGATATCTTCCCATCTTTTGATATCTTCTCAAACTTCTTGTCATATAGGTCTTTCTGTTTCTTGGTTAGAGTTATTCCAAGATATTTTATGGTATTTATGGCTATAGTGAAGGGTGTTATTTTACTGGCTTCTTTCTCAGCCTGCTTATCATTTATATAGGAAGGCTACTGTTCTTTTTTGTTTTTTTTTTGTTTGTTTGTTTTTGTTTTTAAGTTTATCTTGTACCCAACCACTTCCCTAAAGGTGTTTATCAGCTGTATGAGTTCCCTAATAGAATTTTTTTGGATCAGTTATGTATACTATCATATCATCTGAAAACTAGCCAGGGGATCAAGGCCATATAAAGGGAACCCACATAAACAACTAAGCTAGGCATAGGCATTTACAGAGTCTAGACTGAAAGCTAGGAAGCCTACATGGAATAGACCTAGGTCTTTTACATTCGTGTGACAGATGTGTAGCTTGGTTTAGTCGTGGGACTCCTAGCTGTGGGAGCAGTGGCTGTCCCTAATACTTTGGCAGTCTTTTGGGAATATATTCTTCACACTGGGTTGATTTGCCAATCTTCTATCTTAACCTACTTAATGTTAAAATGTCCATCCCATAACTGATGTGTTGCACAAATCTCACCTGTTGCTCTGTGTCTGTCTTGAGAGGCTATATTTCAATGATATTATGTCATCCTCATTTTCTATCTTATGTCAAAAGTTGGCACTCCATGCTTGTACAACTTTATAGTCTCATGGTAGTTTCAGAAAGAACTTCTGGCTGTTCATATTTGATTTTGAATATAAATGCAGGTATTTTATTTATCCTTATTGCTTTTCATCATGTTGGAGTTGGTCCCTTTGCTCCAACCTGTCAGATTGACTTTGGATGTATACTAAGTTCTGTGGAGCATTACTTATATCCTCTGCCTTATCAGAAGAGTAAAAATAAAAAGCTATGAAATGTTATCTATATTTAAAGTGGGAACACAGATTGACTCAAAGCCAGAGGGGAAAATAGCTAGCTTTACCCCTCTCTAGCTATCAGTTGCTCAATGAAATCTTTATGAAGGTTTTTTCCCCCTCAGATCTGCTTGGGCAGACTTTGTAGTCTAAAAAGTCTGTAAAATGAGGCTGGAGATGTAGTCCAGTCATTAAGGGTTCGTGTTGCTCTTGCAAAAGATCTTGATTAAGATGTCAGAACCTACATGGCAGTTCATAGTTGCCAGTAAAATCAGTTTCAGGGTATCTGATGTTCTCATTTAACTTCTAAGTGAACCCCTGCAGGTATGTGATGCACATCTGCAAACCCAGACATATACTATACCCATAAAATAAACAGATTCATTAAAAACAAGGACAAACACCTGTCCAGGAATATAATGGTCCCCAAACATGGAAGAATACTAAAAAGGATATTATATACTTCCCATGACCCCATTAAGCAGGTGCAAAAATGTTACCATATTATGTGCTATATGCATTTGAGCCAACCACTTATTTATTTATGTGATGACTTGAACTGGTACAATTTTGTTTCATTTTTTTCACTTTGAAACAATATTTCACATCATTAAACAGCATGATTCTAACTCTATCTGCATAAGAAATATGGCTAAAATGTGGTAAAGTTTAAAAGTATGAGTCAGAGATATATACTTAAATCTCCTTTCTGCCATGTACTAACAATGTGAACCTATGTCACTATGCCTCTATGAAATGAAGGTCTTAGTTACCCTGCTAGCCTGTTAGGAAGATGAAAAGAGGTAGCATACCTATATTTCAAAAGAAATTGGGTTTGTAGGACCAATTAATAATTAAAATGTTCACCCATTATCGAGCAGTTATATAACCTATATATTAAAATTCAATTTTCAAATACTTGAAGATAAGATTATCCTTGTTTTATAGGTGAGAAAACACAGATGAATTTTATCAAGGTCCACAGAGACAGGAAAGGTAGAGTGAGTTCTGACTTTGAGCCACCAAGTGAATTAAAATTATACCATCTCCCATGGCGCTTTATAGTAAGATGATATTCCTCCCACAGAAGGAAATGGACAGTAATATTGAACAGCTACTAAATTAAATATTTTATACTAGGAATATCTCACTGTTAATATTTCCTATCAGAACTTATGGACTGGAGCTTCACTTATTAAATTGTGTAGATGCTATTTAGCTTTCTTCTAGGATGCTCCTCAGCTCCTTTTGGGGGCGAGAAGGTCTTCCCCATTTGCATAGCACTGGTGCCACTGTGAGTGGAGGTATACATTATCAATTTGACCCACACCTCAGGTACACAGGTAACATACCTCAGGTACACAGGTAACATAACAGTAGACAGCTCTTACTCAGGTTCCTTTCA
This sequence comes from Cricetiscus sungorus, assembly GCA_030556225.1. Lineage (NCBI taxonomy): Eukaryota > Metazoa > Chordata > Mammalia > Rodentia > Cricetidae > Cricetiscus > Cricetiscus sungorus. The sequence continues at coordinate 39,783,614 of JANBXA010000031.1, forward strand.
GAGTCTTTTTCTTATTCATTTTTGTTAACATGATTGTTCTGTGGTCTGTTTTCAGCTAAACAAACAGAATCTGAGATAAAGGCTAACAAAGTGAATGGTGTAATGACATAGCACTGTGACACACATTATACCTGTACCCAGACATGTCTGAGGCTGCAGAGTTACAAAGTCCTTTCCAAATGCTCAATAGTCAGAGTCCCCACCTGCATGATCTTTGATCTGCATTGTGAGGTCTCTGCTGGAGGAGAGTCTGGGACCAGTTCAGGTTCAATCCCCCCACACCCTTACCTGAGAACTCCCTGGGTTAGTCCCGAATGTAGCTCTCCCCTATATCCTGCCCCCTAATACTCTGGTCCACAACCACCCCACCCAGAACCTGCCCTCCCCCTACCTTGTGCCCTACTGAGCCCACTGATCTACTGCTCTGGTTGAACACTGGGCCAGAGTGTGGATCCAACAATTCCTCCACCTCAAGGGAACTTCCTGGATCTGATCTGAGCACACTGGACCTGCATATCCTCATGGGATCACCCTGAGTCCCCACTTGCCTGATCTTTGACCCCCATTGCAGGGCCTCTTTCAGAGGAGAGAACTCTTAGAGAGTTTGGACCATCCAGAGTTACAGACATAGAACTCCTGACCCAACTATACCCACCAGGAGAGTAGCATAGAGGGAGAGAGTCTTCACCTGCACCCACTGAAAGAAGTGATGGGAAGATGGCAATACAAGAAGACACCAGACAATAGAAAAACAAGCATGACACCACAAGTATCTAGGGACTCTACACCAACAAGACCTGAAGACACCAAAGCAGACAAACCAGAAGAGAATGACTTAAAAAATTTCTTCATAAAAATGATAGAAGCACTCAAAGACGATATGGAGAAAATCCCTTAAAGAAAAGGAAGAAAAAACAAAGAAATAATTGAAAGAAATAGAGGAAAAGACCACACAAAAAATGTAAGGAATGAATAAATCTCTTAAAGAAAGTAAGGGAAACCAATAAAAAAAAAACAATCAAACAGATGAAGGAAACAACTCAAACAGTTCAAGACTTGAAAACTGAAATAGAGACAATAAAGAAAACACAAACTGAGGGAATGCTGGAAATAAAAAAAAAACTGGGCAAACAATCAGGAACTACAGATGCAAATATAACCAACAGAATACAAGAGATGGAAGAGAGAATCTCAGGCACTGAAGATAAACTAGAGGAAATAGATTCATCAACCAAAGGAAATCTTAAATTAAAAAAAATCCTTAACCCAAAACATCCAGGAAATGTGGGACAAACCTAAGATGAGACCCACTGGGGGCACTGAGGATTGAAGGTCACACAGTAACAAAACCAACTAGGAGTTTTCATTGTGTTTCACAGCTTTTATTTTAAGTTTGGCTTTCAAAGTCCACAGCTTCCATTGTCCTGCTGCTTTTGTTTTATCTTCCAACCTGATGGAAGCTTGGCTGTTTTTCACTCCCCCCCCCAATTTAAAGTTGTCCAATTCTCTAGTCCCATTCTAAGCAATTCATCTCCTAATGGTGTTATGATAAAGTGTGCAGGAATCTTAGCAGATTCCATGGCAGGCAAAGGTGACTGAGGCAGAGGGGCAAATGTGCCAGACAGACAGAGCTTAAATGAAAAGTTTTATTCGATAGGAAGCGGGGAGGAAAGAGAAAAGAGGTAAAGAGACATAGAGAAAAAAAGAGAGAGAGGACAGAAGAGGGAGACAGGAAAAGTCCTGTCTGCCCCAGGTGAACAGCAATAAAGAGAGAGGTAAACAGAGCATACATGGGCAGGGGTCATTCTTTTAAAGGGGTCCTTTGTACCTGGTACTGAGCAGGCCTGAGTGTGTTGTGCCAGGTGACAGGGGCAGGCCAGCATAATGACTTAATCCTTAGAAGTGGGCCCTCATGTAGCCCAATTTGTCATCCATACACACTGCTTGTTCCCCTGAATTTACAATTCTTCTGCAAGGATATGCCAAGTGTTTTTAGAGCCTAGATATTTTGTAATTTGGGGAAGGGGACAGCATGTCTTTCTAAAAGATTATAAAATTATCCATACAAACTCATGGAAACTGGACAATGCACAATTGCATCATACCTGGGTCAAAGAAGAAATTAAGAACGAAATTAAAGACTTCCTAGAATTCAATGAGAATGAACACACAACATACCCGAACTTATGGGACAATTTGAAAGCAGCACTACAAGGGAAGTTCATTGCATTAAGTGCCTATATGAATAAAATGGAGGATAGTCATATTAGAGAATTAACAGCACAACTGAAAGCCTTAGAACAAAAAGAAACAAACTCACACTGGAGGAATAGATGCTAGGAAATAAATAATTTGAGGGCTGAAATCAATAAAATAGAAATCAGGAAAACAATACAAAACATTAATGTAAAAAAAAGAGTTGGTTTTTGTGAGAAAACCAAAAAAGATAGACAAAACTTTAACCAAAATTAGACAAAATTAGAAACAAAAAGGGAAACATAAGAACACACACTAAGAAAATCCAGACAATTTTCTGGTCATATTTTGAAAACCGGTACTCCACAAAATATGAAGATTCAAAGGAAATGGACAAATTTCTAGATAACTATCACTTATCAAAATTAAATTTAGAAGAGATGAGCAACTTAAATTGACCTATAACCCATAATGAAATAAAAGCAGCCATGAAAAGACTCCCAACCACAAAAAAAAAAAAAAAAAAGTCGAGGGCCAGCTGGTTTCAGTGCAGAATTCTACTAGAAATTCAAAGAAGAGCTAATACCAATACTCCTCAAATTGTTTCATACAATAGAAACAGAAGGTTCATTACCAAACTCTTTTTGTAAGGCGATAATTACTTTGGTACCAAAGCCACACAAATACACACCTACGAAAGAGAACTACAGACATTGATGCAAAAATACTCAATAAAATACTGGCAAATTGAATCCAAGAACATATCAGAGAAATCTTCCACCATGACTTCATCCCTGGGTTGCAGGGATGGTTTAACATATGAAAATTTATCAACGTGATCTACCTTATAAACAAACTGAAAAAGAAAAACCACATGATCATCTCACTAGATGCCAAAAAAGATATTGTCAAAATTCTATACCCTTTCATGATAAAGGACTTGGAGAGATCAGGGATAACAGGAACATACCTAAACATAATAAAAGCAATATTTAGTAAACCAACAGCCAACATCAAACTGAATGGACAGAAGCTTAAGGCAATTCCTCTAAAATCAGGAACAAGACAAGGCTGTCCTCTCTCTCCATATCTCTTCAATATTGTACTTGAAGTTCTAGCTAAAGCAATAAGACAACAAAAGGAGATCAAAGAGATCCAAATTGGAAAGGAAGAAGTCAAACTGTCACTATTTGTAGATGATATGATAATTTAGATAAGCGACCCCCAAAAATACTCTACCAGGGAACTCCTATGTTTGATAAACTCCTTCAGCAAACTAGCAGGATACAAGGTATACTCAAAAAAAAAAAAATCAGTAGCCCTACTATATATAGACAACAAAGGGGCTGAGAAAGAAATCACTCTTTATAATAGCCACAAACAACATAAAGTATCTTGGGGTAACACCAAACAAGTGAAAGACCTATATAGCAAAATCTATGTGTCTTTCAAGAAAAAAGTTAAAGAAAATACCATAAGATGGAAAGGTCGCCCATGCTCTTGGGTGGGTAGGATAAACATAGTAAAAATGGCAATCTTGCCAAAAGAAATCTATACATTCAATGCAATCCCCATTAAAATCCCAGCACAATTCTTCACTGACCTTGAAAAGATAATAATCAACTTTATATGGAAAAACAAAAGACCCAGTGTAGACAAAACAACCCTGTACAATAAAGGAACTTCAGGAGGCATCACCATCCCTGACTGTAAGCTCTACTACATAGCTATAGTACTGAAAACAGCCTGGTATTGGCCCCAAAATAGACATGTAGACCAACGGAATCGAATCAAAAATCCTGATGTTTACCCACACACCTATGAACATCTGATTTTTGACAAAACAGCTAAAAGTATACAATAGAAGGAGGAAAATATCTTCAACAGGAGGCTGCGAGAGCAGTCGTCCACATGCTTACCCAGCTGTGTACCTTGTGAATTATAATGATACCCAGCATGGCAAGATATTGTGAACATTATGGAAATAATCAAGCTTCCTATTGGGTAAAAGGCTTCTTCTACAGAGGAGACTTGTGCCTGACATTATAAACGCGAACAGGAACCTAGGTCTCAGCTTATGTACCACAAAGGTGAACCTATTGCTACTGTATTGTTAAAAGTACTAGTCTGATTGGGCTTTCTATTTTCATCCTTATACACACAGAACAGCTTCCATCAGAGAAGATGTTTTGTGCATTGGCCAGTGGTTAATGAAGAAACTCACACCTGGCTAAAGCACAGAGAATAAAGAGACTGTGGAATGGATAACTTTAAATGGTGTGTGTATATCACACAACCTCCACAATCTTAAGGGCCAGCACTGAAGAGGAAGTGAAAAACTCTATGAGCTAGAAGTTAGAAAGGACCAGAGCAAACCTGTCTTTTCGACAAGACAGGACCTCTGAGCTCAGGGACTCAATAGTAGTTGAAGCTATTTACACAAGACCTGGAAAAGGCCAAGCTGAGACAAATTCTAGCATAAAGGAGGACGGGCTTTCATTGCTATATAAGACATATTGACAATGATGGCTTCTAAGGAAGGGAGTCAGGTTCCTTTAAGATTGCTGTCCCCAGGTCTGTGATATCTTTAAGTTCGAGACCAGAATGATCTACAGAGTGAGATAAAGGACAACCATGGCTGTAACACAGAGAAACCTTGTGTGTGAGTGGGTGTGTATGTAGAAAGATGGCTCACTAGGTAAGAGCACTTGCTACTCTTCCAGAGGACCTGGGTTCAAGCACCACATCTAATGGCAGCTCACAACTCTTTGTAACTTCAGTCCCCCTATACCCTTTGTTATTCTATGAGAACAGTGCAATCAAAGGGTACACAGAATGCATTCAGACAAAATATGCATTCACATAAAAATAATAAATAAAAAAATTTAGAAAGAGAACTCAAGTTGTGAGGAGGCAGCTAGGAGTTAAGGAGGATCTTTGTGGTAAATACTATCAAAAGAAATTATATGCATGCATGAATGAATTACTATAAATACTATATTCAAAATAAATAAATATGCCTCAAACTTAACTTTTATCTTGAAGACCAAGACTTATCTTTAATATGTTGTTTGCACATTTAATCACACTTCAGTTTTAATTAAATCTCTTGCAAAGTTCTCTCTTTTATTTGGCATCTAAAAATGTACCAGTAAGTGTTCTATATTATATATACTCCAGACAATGACATTAAAGAAGAAAATCTCACATTTTGACATGAAAAGTACAGTTTTAACTCCTTTGAATGTTGAGCCTTATAATTTGAGAAAATGTTTTAATTGCTAAAACTCAGGAAGCTGTGACTATGATTCTAATTCTTCTTCTGTATGAATTAACTTTTTTTTAACCATCCTTTTCCTTTTAGAAATGAATGACACAAGTGTCCACACTGAAACCCCTTATCAGGAATAAAAGAATAAGCTGTAATAGAGCTTTGTTTTCTGTATTATACCATTCTGTCCTGCCTTTGTAAATACAAGGATGCATTCATTAAATTTTCATTCTAAAACAGCATACAAAATAAAGGTAAATTGTCTCCATTTGCTTACAGCTATATTTCAAGTTAATATCCAACTACCCATTCATTGTGTTAATGAATACAGTAGTCCAAGTCTGATAAGCCAATTATGCTTTTAGAACTAGAGAAATGCAATGCACCTTTCAAAGTTGTTAAACCTGTTTCCATTTGTTCTTAATCTCTCTCCTGCAACACAGTGACCTGCCAAGAATCACAACAGTATGTGTTACAGCTGACCCCAAGAATGAACTGGATTTTGGCTGCTCAATGGTAACAGAAAGGCAGTGAAAGTCTGATGTCAGCCATTTTAGCAATCATGTTCAAAAGACGAAGATGGCAGAAAGTTGAGTTCCATTGCTTTAGCTACAAGTTATAGAACTTTAAAGAGGGAAAATGGAATAAATTTCAAAAGATAAAAAACCTTGTAGGATTGAATGAAATATTCAGAAAGGACTGGTGAAGTGAACTTGGTGATCATAATGAAGGAAGCATCCAAGTGAAAACACAAATGTGTGAAATAAAAATCTTGCTGTGTATCAGCAAAGACATGCTACATGTTTCTCTCAGGATTCAACACCGGGCAGTGCCATATCCAAATCAGGTGACAAGTGGCTGCCATGATCATTTGGTTTACACATTTCTACTGAAATTGGAATAAGTTTCACAGTTATGATTTTTTTTTAGTTCTTCGGGAGTAAGGAAATGTTTAGAAATGCTTTCTATGGTTATTTATTTTTGCATTTTCTTGGTAATTATCCATAATAAGTGTATTTTCCAAACAAATTATGAAAGTCACTCAGCCTTATCCTTTGCAGATGTGCAGTGTGATTACATTACAACATATGGTTATGCCCTTTGTCCCCTGCACAGGTTGCTACATAGAGGAAAACTCATTTTCCTCTGTCTACCTCACATGTTCATATATTATCCTGATAATCTTTCAACACTGAGAATCTAGTAATTTGAAAAATTCAAACATTTTGGGGTTCAGTGCTGAGCAAATAAGCATTCTTCCATGGCCTCTGCTTCAGTTCGTGCCTTGAGTTCCTATCTCTCCCTCCAATAATGGACTGTGACCAGGGCATTTATGCCAAACCAACTCTTTACTCACAAACGTGCTTTTCCTCATAGTCTTTATCACAATAGCAGAAAGCAAACGCAGACAGACATCAAACCCAAAGCTTCTTGCTTGCTAGACAAGCTCTTTACTGAGCCATATCACCAGCCCCAGGAATCCTTTCACTTATCATGTGGTACTGTGGGTGTTATCAGTGTCTCGGTGTGACAGATCTTTGGCAATTACACAAACATAACTAGAATGAAGGTGGCTGGCTTGCAGGTTTGTATACAAACCACCTGGACTATCATTAATCTGTGATCATCTTCATTAATGCCGCCCCCCATACTCATTATTTTCCTCCTGTACAAAATTAGGTCAATAACAATATTCTGCACCATTGAGTGTGATTAGCTTTTAATTAATAATCTCAACATTTCCAAAGCTGTAGTTATCATTATCACACTAATATTTACCCACAATAGCAGTGAGTCTGAGGCTGTGTCTAGGTGATTTTCTTATTTTCAAGATAATAAAAGGTAAAAGAAACCTTAGGACTTAATTAAAGAATCTAAAGGCTGGTGTGGCTCTGAACTGGATTCAAAAGTATTAGCTCTGAAGTCTTTCATCTTTTTGTTCATGTGCACTCCCTTATTCCAGACCAATGTGGAGATTATAGTGCATGAAGATGTTGCTGGCAAGTGATTAGTAAGTACAAAAGTTCTGTGGTAAGGAAGGAGAATCCAGCAACAGGAAGGGGGTGAAAGGTTCACATGGAGGTGATTTGTAGAAACCAATAAGATCTGGAGAAGCTCAGATGGAACATCTGGTTCTGTTACTTCTGCTCATATCTTTCCCTTCCACTTTTGATCTTGGCTGAGTGGCCAAGATGTCTAGTAGCTGTTAAACTACACAATAATCCCAAGAGAGAAGTAGTATTATTTCACCTGTACTCTCCAGTTACTTCTGTACCAAGGAGATCCTGGTAGGAAGACAAAAAAAACCCACCCAAACTTTTCCAATTTTGACAGAAGATGAATTGTATAAATTCTAATGTTTATCTAGGGAGTGTTTGGTCACTTTTTGAAGACTACTTTCTATTTTTTACAGTGGTGTGTGTGTGTGTGTGTGTGTGTGTGTGTATGTATGTATGTATGTATGTATGTATGTATGTAAGTATGTGTATATGTTTTAGAGTACAGCAACCATGGAGGCCAGGGGAGGGCATTGGATCCCTTGGAGCTGTTGTTACAGATTGTTGCATGCAGCCCAGAGTGGGTGCTGAGGACTGGGCTTGTGTCCTCTGGTAAAGCAGTATATACTCGTAACTCCTGAGCCATCTGTAGAGCCCTGAGTGCTTGCTTGTTTATTAAGTGCTTTGACACCATGATTTGAAAGATCATCATAATGATAATTTCTCATTAGAAAGTTAAATACATTTTCAAATGAATTTGAGAAATGTCAGAGTCTCAATTTGGACCAAGGTTGCTGCCCCCAGTTTCATGCTATTTGTACAACATTTTATTGTTTTTTCTTCTGGTTTAATCGAAAACTCATTTTCATGAAAATAGTAATATTGCAGCATGTTCCTTTTTTTATTGATCTCTTAGATTTGTTGATCTCTTAGACATTTTTAAATTTAAATTGGATATTAGCTTTGATAAATATCTACTTAAATTCTCTTCATTCCCACTGAATGTCTATTCCAACATTTTCCCAACTTGGATGATAACAAGACTCTTTCAAATAGGAAAATGCTTGACAATCTCTAGTGCCCACTTGCATTTAATAAAATGTTACATGAATAAGTGTATATATAAAACTGGCTATCATTTTTTTTTACAATTTGTAAAACTTAATCTTATAAATTATAATAAATACACATGCTAAGTGCAAATATAATCTGAAACTAGATAACATTCAAATTAATAATATTCATTTAATGTGATAAATGGTGAATCACTTGAATTGAGTATTATGATAGAAATATGTATAATAGTAAATACTCAGAGGGCACTGACGCCAGACACATGTTTAACACTAGTATAAAAGGAACTGCTGTGGGAAGGAGTCTTAAGTCTCCATGACTGTTTTCCTGATACCACTGATCTGGTTTCCCATGATAACCAAATTTTCTAAGCAAATACAAACCTCTGTCTTCCTAGAACCTTAACTTCATATCCTGTTCCACAATACCAGCTATACAGTTTATATAAACAAGAATGTATGAATATATATATTGTGTGTGTGTGTGTGTGTGTGTGTGTGTGTGTGTGTGTGTGTGTTCATTGCTTTTCTTTTTAGCCTAATCAAGCTTTCTCTTTACTGGAGACATTCATAATGAACAGGAATCTCACTAAGAAAATAAAAATTTAATTATATTGCATATGTGATGGGAGATGTCATTCTGTATATATGTTTCTCATACTGGTTTATGAATGAAGCACTGTCAGCCAATGGGAAAGCAAGATAGGCGGGGCTAGGAGACTAGGAGGAGGAAAGAGGAAATAGTTAGGAGAAGTCAACATGGAGAGCCTGGAGAGGTAAAACGCCAGCCCCTCTGGCCGGTAAGATGAGCCACGTGGAAATACTTAGATTAATAGAAATGGGTTAATATTTAAGACAGAGCTAGCCAACAAGAAAGGATAGTAACTGGCCAACAGAATTATATCAAATACAGAGTCTCTGCATGTTATTTGGGGCTGGTGGAAAATGGTGGGACCAGGCAGCCTGACTGAAAACATACATGCTACACATATGTCTATGTCTTTATATTACAAATTCTCATAGCAAAAGACATTTTTTCTAATAAGTGATCATTTCTATTAGTTAACTCTGAGAACTGGCAACCCAATATGCATTGTGATAGTCCTCCTGGCTACTACCTTATCATGAACCTAAGTACAGATAGAAAACTGTAGCTAGAGACCACGGTTACTCCTATAAACATTGGCTGATGTAAGAGTCAAAATAAAAAAATCAGAGACTTTTGTTTTTTGAGACAGGGTTTCTTTGTAACCTGTCCTGGAACTAGATCTGTAGACCAGACTGGCCGCAAACTCATAGAGATCTGCCTGCCTCTGCCTCCCGAGAACTGGTATTAAAGGCATGTGCCACCAATACCTAACCAGAGACTCTATTTATAGGCCTTGTTGGGTCATAGATATTTAGATGGCACTCATAAGTGACAATAGATCAGTTTCCTCCTCATACAGTAGAACAGCTCTTGGTTCCTGAATCTGTTGCTCTCTCTAACTTCACTCAGGAACTTAAAGATGATGTAGAATTGCTCTTTGGTGTTTTTCATTTTAGGTTAAATGTATTTGAAAACATCTGCCTCACATAAAAATATTATACTTAATCACCTCAGATGATGTTGAAATTTCTTTTCTATTGCTACAAAAAAATGCCACAACAAAAAGAAAAATTGATGAGGAATCAACAGGTCATCAAAAGAAGGCAAGACAGAAACTCAAGCAGAGAAGGAGCCTCCTCAGGACTTGCTTTTGTAAACAACTGAAGACAATCCATTCAAAAGTACTATCACCCACAGTAGGCTAGGCCCTCCCACATCAATTCTTAATCAAGAAATACATAGTCAAGTCCACAGGACAATGTGACATTGAAACATTTTCTCAATTGAAGTTCATTCTTACCAGATGACCCTATCTTATGTTGACATGCCAAAAAACTATGTAGCATAGCTGCCGATAAAATGTGGAACTCGACTATTTTACTTACATTCCCTATATTACAAATACTTAATTAGGGAAGAATAACTTTCCCCTTTACAATTACTGTGAAATCATATTACAACAGTAAAATTGAAACTCGCCAATGGATTCAATTATGTGATACTTTCTAAGAGCTTTCAAGTCAAGCAAACAAGTAATATTAGACCATTTAAAATGATGAATAATTGGATTCCAAGAAGGAAGAGATGTTTATAAAGAAACTATTGCTCACAGCATAAAATAACAGGCATTTTCAATAGAAGGATTTGACATTTGTTGGTTTGTACAGAATAGACATGATGCCCCATTTGTGTTGAATATAGTGTTAAATTGAGCAAGATTTGCTGATGAAAAATAAATCACAACATGTGTTTGAGACACCAATGTTTGGGTGTAGAGTGGGTAGGAATAAATGGCATAGACTGGCAGTTTCTTAAGATGGAATGTGAAGAGTTCTGTGCTTGCAGCTAACAGAATCTTTGGGTAAAGTCTCTGTAAATGTCCAGATCAGTGATGGCATCTGATGGTTTTTATCATGGGTGCTTTGTTTATAACTGAAGAAAACAGGACTGAGAAAGGCTCTACCAAAGAGCGATGCAGAACTGCATGGTCTGTAAAAAGTTCAGGAAAAATCAAGGACATGACTCAATCCATTGAGGAAAGATAGCACTGAAATTTTTATGCAAATATCAATCATTTAATCATTTGAAACACAATGAAAAGTGAGAATTTTAAAAGAGATGAAGAATCAATTTAAAACAAAGTGGTATAGGAGACTGGCCACTCTTCTTCACGTCCTCTGTTGCTAGTCTGTCTTCTGTCTGAAAGCCACTCTTTCCTAAATAGATTCATGTGTGGTCTTATTCTTAATATTTGCACATGCTGTGGGCATATAAAGAGTAACATTTTATATGTCTCATATTTTTCTATTTCATTTCCATTATATATTTTAGCAAAAGGGGAAAAACATTCTGTCTGGTGTCCACTTATGAGGGGTGAAAACACTAGGTCTAATCGGGTCTACCCATGGTCACCAGGACCTAACTGTCATGAGGGCCTCATGACAATTCTATTTCTTATTGAAGAGTGAAGGTGCTAAATGAGACATGTAAGTTAAAGAACAGACACTTCTTTTTTGTGTGTTCAGCTAATTGTGTCTCTCTGTATCCGATAACAACAGTCTGCTGCATCAAGTTATAGCCATTGTATTATTTCAGTCCAAGGATGAATACTGTAATATTTTTCTAAACCACCTGTTCAAACCTACTGAGGTCAAGTAGCCTCTTTTCTAGGATATGCACCATGAAGATGTTAATCAGCTTTGGAATTCACTGATATGACTGATTTATTTTTATATTTCTATTCATTTTGCTTGTTTTACACTAAGGCTTACTATGGAAGTAATTGACTTCTTTTACATTTCAGTCTTAATCTTGTTTTGATGGTTATTCTTGGTTGTGACCTGGAATTAACTAGAACCCAAGTTTCCATTGGACTAAGGGAATTTTTCTTATTGTACCACCTGAGCTTGGAAGATTTGCCTTAAATCTTGGCCACATTTTCTGATAGCAGCCTACATAAAGGACACAGAAAAAACTGAAGCTCTTGCTCTTTGCTCACTGATAGTTCATTGTTTCATTGGTATTAGAGAATATACTTCTTCAGAATTCTGGCATGGCATTGAAGCCCAGCTGAGACATTCACCCTCATGGACTGAGCAACTATTAGAATCTTACTTTGACATAGACAGCCATTGCTGGACTAGTCAAACCCGGATCTGTAAGACACTTTAATAAAATGCATTTCTATGCATATAGGCTCATTCTATCAGCACTGTTTCTTTAGGGAGGAGCTCTTTTCATCCCATTTGTTCCCATCTTAGTACTCATTGGCCATCCTTACTTCATCCCTTCTTCTTGCTCTGTAACAATCATTATAGTCCCAACTTCTGTGAAATCAGTATATTAGGTTCTGCAAATAAGCAAAGTCATGGATGCATGCCTTTGTGTGCTTGGCTTTTTCACTGAGGGTGACATCCAGTTCTACCCATTGCTGTGCCACATGACAAAGGTTCCCTTCATGGTGGAAGCTCTGGTGAGCTTCTGAAAGCACATGGATTGCAAGTGGTGACTATGGAACTTAAAATATAAGAGCATAGGTTTTGAATGCTTTTCAATATAAATGAAGTGATGGGTGACTGAGGAAATATGTGTTTAACATGAATTAAACACTGCATAATTATATATACATACAAATCCACGTGAAACCACACTATATTGTGCAGTTTTTATTTCTATGTATCAATTTGGAAATAATTTGTTTTTGTACTGTTTTGTGTACAGTGAGGATGCATGTGTCCTGGGGTGCATGCGGAGGCCAGAAGATAATTTTCAGTGGTCAGTGATCTTCCTCTGCCAAGTAGGTTCTAGAAATTCCAACATGGATAGTCAGACTTGCTAGAACATACCTTTCCCTGATGGTTATCTTACTAGACACATATCCAATTATTTGTTATGTTTTATGCTATTTTTGTTAGGGATGTATGGTGTGGGAGGGGAGTGTGTGTATGTGTGTGTGTATGCTTGTGTGTGTGTGCCTGTGTGTGGGTGCCTGTGTGTGTTTTAACAGACATTGTTAAATGTTGCCTCTTTCAATGCCTGCATGAGGCAGAAGAAAAGGAGAATGGTGAGTTGGCTGGAATCAAAGGACTTGCCTTCTCTTGCCTCAGTCAACTTCTAAGGATGCTTTAGTACTCCCTGATGACTCACTAAGTGAGAATCTTAGATCTTCTGAAAGACAGAACAGTGGTCTTGTAAATTTATCCACTGGAGAGTGTTGTTTATGTTACCTGAAATGGTACAAGAGGCACTTATGATTGAACTGGGGATCTCAAGCTGGGAAGAATACCACTGATGATCTGGGTGTCCCAATGCAAATTTGGGTCCTTACTGGAAGGAGGCACTGAGGATGTGATGAAGTTGCAATGACATGTTTTGAAGATTGAAGAAGGGATCACATGGCCTAAAAAATTACAGGTATGAGAGTTTTCCTTGGTATAGTAGCCTGGGCTGGCATCCTTGGACTCTTATTACTTATAGAACATCTATCCAGGACCTTCTGGCCTTGAGAGTTTCCATGGAAAAGCAGGTGTAATTTTGATAGGTCTGCCTTTATATGTTACCTGGCCTTTTCCCTTCGCTGCTCTTAATATTCTTTCCTTATTCTGTTTGTTAGGTGTTTTGATTATTATGTGTCGAGGGGTCTTTTTTCTTTAGTCTAGTCTATTTGGTCTTTGGTATGCTTCTTGCACTTTCATGAGCATGTCCTTCTTCAGGTTGGGAAAGTTTTCTTCAATGATTTTGTTGAATATGTTTTCTGCACCTTTGAGCTGGGCTTCTTCACCTTCCTCTATGCCTATTATTCTTAGGTTTGGCCTTTTCACAGTGTCCCACATTTTCTGGATGTTTTGTGTTAAGAAGAGAACAGGGATAATAGGAACATAACTTAATGAAATAAGATCAATATACATTAAACCAACAGCCAACATTAAACTGAATGAAGAGAAGCTTAAGGTGATTCCTCTAAAATCAGGAACAAGACAAGGCTGTCCTCTCTCTCCATATCTCTTCAATATTGTACTTGAAATTCTAGCTAAAGCAATAAGATTACAAAAGGAGATCAAGGGGATCCAAATTGGAAAGGAAGAAGTCAAACTGCCACTATTTGCAGATGATATGATAATTTAGATAAGCGACCCCCAAAAATACTCTACCAGGGAACTCCTATGTTTGATAAACTCCTTCAGAAAACTAGCAGGATACAAGGTATACTCAAAAAAAAATCAGTAGCCCTACTATATATAGACAACAAAGAAAGAAATCACCCTTTATAATAGCCACAAACAACATAAAGTATCTTGGGGTAACACCAAACAAGTGAAAGACCTATATAGCAAAATCTATGTGTCTTTCAAGAAAAAAGTTAAAGAAAATACCATAAAATGGAAAGGTCGCCCATGCTCTTGGATAGGTAGGATAAACATAGTAAAAATGGCAATCTTGCCAAAAGAAATCTATACATTCAATGCAATCCCCATTAAAATCCCAGCACAATTCTTCACTGACCTTGAAAAGATAATAATCAACTTTATATGGAAAAACAAAAGACCCAGTGTAGACAAAACAACCATGTACAACAAAGGAACATCAGGAGGCATCACCATCCCTGACTGTAAGCTCTACTACATAGCTATAGTACTGAAAACAGCCTGGTTTTGGTACACAAATAGACAGGTAGACCAATGGAATCAAATAAAAAATCCTGATATTAACACACACACCTATGAACACCTGACTGCAGATAGACCCATGTGTATCGCACAAAACTCAAGTTCAAATCTATCAAAGACCTCAACATAAATCCAGCCACACTGAATCTCTTAGAAGATAAAGTGGGATGTGCCCTTGAACAAATTGGTATAAGAGACTGCTTCCTGAACATATCTCCAGTAGCACAGACACTGAGATTGACAATTAATAAATGGGAACTCCTCAAACTTAGAAGCTTATGTATGGCAATGGACACAGTTGATAAGGCCAAATGGCAGCCCACAGACTGGGAAAGTATTTTCACCAATCCTAAATTTGACAAAGGGCTGATGCTAGAATATACAAAGAACTTAAGAAACTAGTCAGCAAAACACCAAATAACCCTATTAAAAAACAGGGTACAGAACTGAATAGAGAATTCTCAATAGAGGAAATGAAAAAGGCTGAGAGACACTTAAGAAAGTGCTCAACATCCTTAGCTATCAGGGAAATGCAAATCAAAACAACTTGGAGATACCATCTTACTCCTGCCAGAATGGCTAAAATTAGAAACACCAATGACAACTTATGCTGGAGAGGATGTGGAGAAAGGGGAACACTCCTCTACTGGGAGTGTGGTTGAGGTGCATGTGAGGGTGGGAGAGATGGAAAGAGGGAGGGAGAGGGAACTGGGATTGATATGTAAAATAAAAGTAAAATAATATAATAAAAAAATACAGGTATGCTCAAGAGCAAAGATATCCGTTGAGGATCCAGAAGGAAGAAGTCCTATGACATCACAACTTTAGTAAGTATGAACTTTTCAAATTTCTGATTTTCGGAGCTGGGAAATCATGTGTTTGAGTCATTTTAAGTCACTAGGATTGTGTTAAGTTTTAATAATAGCTACAGAAAACTAATGTAGAACAAATACAATAAAATGGGCTTTCCAGGTCTAAGCTAAGACTTTCTTTTAAGTAAGTTGCTCATTTGGTAATGGTGCTTACCATCAGAACTTTAGAGTTATAGTCTTTGTGTCAGGTGGAATTTTTCTATCAAATTCTCCTTTTTCTTTCAGGCAAATCTGAGACAATGTGTTGTATAAAATCCCACTTTACAAACATAAGAGAGCTTCAGGAAAATAGTGTATAATTCTCCCTGATTGTTCCTACTTTCAAATAACAGATTAGTTTAACAACAATATTCCAATAAGGTAACTTCACAATTAATTAATCGAGACCTTACTTCTCAGCATGATTTTACTTTGGAGACAGAAAATTTGTAGAGGAAATTAGGTTAAATTAGGTGATATAGGTAGGGCCTTAGCCTAGTATGACTACTATTCTCACAAAAAAGAGGCTAAGCCTGCAGTGATGCTTGAGAACAGAAAAGGCCATATGAGGACATGGAAAAATCAGCCTACCATCTGCTAGCTACAGAAAGATGCCCCAGAAGAAACTAAACTTGCTGACAGTATTACCTTAAACTTTCAGCCTTCAGAACCATGAGAAAATCGATTTCATTGCTTTAATCAACCCAGTCCATACTTTTGTGTTTTAACAGCCCCAGAAAGCTATTACATCTTCCTAACCAATGCACTAATGTATCACTTACCTACAGGGATATTTTAATGAAATTTTAGTCAGTATCACTAATTTTCCACTTACAAAACCATGAGTTCTGTGATAAATTATTATATACAGCCATTCTCCAATCCTGCCAGCAAGCATAGTTTTATTTTTCTCTGCTTATTGATGAGAAAATTGAAATTCTCTGAGGTTACTCTTGGACACAGACTATGCACTAACACACAAGGCAGTTAGGCCCCAAAGCCAGGTCTAATGATCTTACTCAGAAATGTAAGTCCACTATAACTACCCTTTATTGAATGCTACTATACCAGGTACCAAAAGAAAGATGGAAAGACTACTTAATCCCATGAGGATCATCTACAGCTAATAAGACTGGGAGAAATCTGATAACACCTGTGAGTGTCATGCACCAAGCAAGTAGATGAAGGCACATGTAAGTTTTTCTTTTATATATATAAGCAACAGTCACATTGTTATTTGGATATAATATGTATTCTCATATCTTAATGTATAACCTAACAGAGGGTCTCTGCTAATATATGAAGCTTGCAGTCATAGAGAATATGATACTTTTTCAATCATTTCAAAAAGTAATAATTTCAGAAAGTAGGCAGAAATGAAGGTGAGAACTAGCACAGAAATTTAGTAACAAATGTGAACAGGGAAGGGTGTGCTTAATTGCATCTCTGTCACCCAGAAGCTTGAAACCAAAGCCACCCACTAAAGACACATCCAACTGATTGCCTTTTACTGTCTGGGAATAGATCTCATGTCACCAATGACCCCAGAAGTTATTAAGATTTGACCAGGTGTTCCAGAGATAATATGATTGCCCTAGTTTTGACTTGCAATAAAGAAAACCAGTAATATAGTTTGTAACTGCATAGAAATAGTATGGATGAGTTTTGTGCTTATGTGGAAGATTAAATAATGTTGGAAGGTAATTTCATATTCCGGCTTCCATTCATTAGATTACAAGTTATTTTAACATAACTATTTCTCAAACATAGCTATGTCTTAAATTTCTAGACTATAAAATCAAATTTTTAATGCATATAAGTCTCTAAAAATATTCATTTCCTCTGTTACATTAGTAAAGTGTGGATTGTATATTTAGTATGAAACCATGCTAATTGATATTGTACTCAGTGTGTATATGTACAGCTTTGTTGGCATACATTGCACTTTGAAAACAAGGACTAGAGTATATGAAATCAGAAACTATAAAAGGGGCATGGAATTCTGTAAACTTATGGACTCATGATTAACAGCTTTACCATTGCAGAGCATAGCTATAGAATTATCACTAAAATTCTTTCATCAAAACTTTAGACTGTGACCCATACTCAATATTACATAATGTCCTTTCAACCTCAATGTTCTATGTATTCTCAATATAGCTCCGCTTGGTGAGGTATATTGCTGAGCTGCTTACTACCTCTGTGGTTAAACTTTGATGAAATGACATGTTGTTAAGTCATAATGGGAAAACTATAAGGGTATTCTAAGGTATTTTAAAATGTAGTGCCTTTTGTTATAATTTTTGGCAATAACAATATTATTAAGAATCAAACTTGACTTTCCCTGAAGCTTCATCACCACTGGATAGATTTCATAGTGCTGGAAAGTGCTATAAACGCGACTAGAACAGAAAAGTAGTCAGACTCACCCAGCTGTGAACCCTGTGAACTCCAACCATGAGCAGCTTGATGAGACCTGCTCCCAAGTACAACTGTAGCTAAACATCATGGGAGAAACAACCTGCTTTCTGATTGGATTTTACCTTTACTCATACCTGGCATCATTATTGCTCTATGACTTAGGAGAAAACTTATTATTATTATTATTGTCAATAGACATCATAAAACTCTGGCTCCTAAATATTTTTTTGTTAAACACATAGACTTTATCTTTCAACTCTCATCAGAGAAGCTTCTATTTCCAGTGGACAGTGATTAAGACAGAGACACTCAATTGACTAAGGCATGAAGAGTAAGAGAGTGAAGACTGTTAAGCTCTAAATAGAACATATGTACTCCAAGCCCTCCTCCCAATGCTTAGGAATCTCTGTGAAAGAATGGGCAAAAGACTGTTGAGGGCCAGAGAAGTAGATAACGATGAAGCAATGGTGTCTATGGACATGGCAGAGCAGCTGCACAAAGAAACTCATAGTGTTTGTGACAGTATGCCTAAGATCCATGCAAGCCAAAGACAGACAAAATAGTTTGGTGAGTAAGATATCCTTGTCTAATGGCCTGAGTTCATACACAGATACACAGTGACACAGACACAGGCACAGACACAGACACACACACACACACACACACACACACACACACACACACACACCAAAAATGGGTTTACTTTTTTTTTTCATGAACTAACACTGGTTGTAGCAAAGAAAAGCAGTGGACTGAATTGCTAAGGTGTAATACAGAAAAATAAAAGACCCAGAGACTGGTATTGGGGTTTAAACTTCAAGCTGAGGAACAGAAAAGCAAAGCAGCTGGCCACTTACTCTACCTCACGCTGAATGGGTTGAACCTGCTTCCTCTCCTCAGCATGGCTGGAGAATCCTGAGACCAAATGTCTTCCTATCCTCAATGTGGCTGGAGGATGAATGCCTGATACTGAGACCTTGTTTCTATGTTATATATCTCCCTAATGCTGGGATTAAAGGCATGTGATCCCAGGTGCTAAGATTATCTTTGAATGAGCTATTTCTCTTTGGAATTTATTAATCTTGTGTAGATCTTGATGGTCTCACGCTGAAAGAGATCAGTGTACCCCTTACTACTGAGTCTTAGGATTAAAAGTATGAACTGCCACCTCCTAGCTTCTGGCTGCTGGGGTTGATTAAAGGTGTGCGCCTAGCTTCTGTGGCTTGTGGTGGACTTTGCTTTCTGAATCCTCAGGCAAGCCTTGATAAATCATAAATTTTATTACCACATTAAACTATCTAACTCTTCCAACCTGTTTTTCTTTTAGGTCATTTTTATCTGGGTAGTTAAACTGCTCACTGAAACACACCTTTCCTCTATTGCAGATGTTCTTGCAGTTCTATCTGCTCTTGCTTTTATTTCTTACAAATTTGATTCTTATTTTTGTTGCCTTAATATGTTCAAAATGGTTTCTTGTACAAGATACTATTCTATTTACAAATTTTTCATAGATGTTACCTTATGGAAGGTTAAAAAGTCTTCTCAGATTTTCCCTTCAAATATATGCACCCTGTTGTCATTTTAGAAGAGCGGGTTTTCCATACCTCAAAAAGCAATATCTATTCCATCATGACCGGATTCATCCCTGACCCTCCATTTCGTTTACTATTCTTTTTACTTCTTGAAATATTTTCTTACATTGATATGATAAGTTTTTCTAAAACATTAATAATTATTAGTGTACCATATCCCGACTCAATAGTTACAACAGATCTGCAGACGTTGTCTTCTCCAAAACCCAGAGGGCACCATTAACTGAAGAAATGTCAGCTTCTTGCTGCCCGATGACCTATTTTCCCACATTTGTATTCTCCACAGTATCACAACTATTTTGTTTTCCAGGTTTGTGATTTCCTACACAAGCCCTGAATTTTAACATATTCTCTGTTGATATTCAAGTCACTGTATTTTCATACGACACCAATGCCTTTGTATTTATATTATTCATGATCTTCAGAGCATGGGATGATACTTTCATTTAGACTCAAATCTTTTCTTTAAAGAAGGAGCCACTGGGATGTCTGTCCTCTTTATCATCCACACATGGTGGATGGAGACAGTAGGTATGTAATAAATATAACTAACACCCTTTGATTAGGCTTAACCGCCCATGAACTTTCAAGTAGTAAATTTCACAAATAACCTCTTTTATTCTTTATTTCATTAATTGATTATTATGTGGATTGCAGGATCAGTTCCTATCTGTGGGTTTCTGTTAGTTGTCATCTCTCATTTCACTTTAGAGTGTTCATTATCAGCCATCCTTATTTTCCCCATTAACACTTGGGTTTGGGCTGCGTTAAATTTAAATTTATGGTGTTAAAAATGGTTGAGATTTTTCATTATATTGTCTGCATGATTTCAATAGAAAGAATGGTTTTGTGCTAGCCAAATACTTCTTGGGCTGTATGCTTTGTCTCTCCGATATCCGAGCAGGAAGAGGGTTTGTTCTGATTGTGCATATGTGTTAATGGGTGAGAAATGGCAGCACTAATAGAGCATACTCATGATTTCCAACACTTGAGTTTGATCTTAGCTGTATTAGTACTCATCAGTATTTACAAAGAGAACAAATCCACAGAACTAGGAACCAATTATTCACCTGCCCCAATTCTCTTTTAATAATGTTCCTCAGCTTTACATCCATTTAGCACCTAGTATTTTGACTATCTCCAATCTTAGTTGCTGCTTCACCACCAGAGGGGCTGCAAGACTTACATGCAACAAGGCAGAGTGTCAGCCAGAGGCCCAACTTTTCTTGCTCTTGGTAAATGGCACTTGCCATTTTCCTGACACTATCAACAGCTGCATTTCTATGTGCCATACTGCACAGGCTGCTGAGGGAATTGCAGGTCCTAGTCGGAGTCTAAAAGCTATTTGTCCTTTAGTTTTGAAACCAGAATAAGTAATGAAAATAAAAGATTATTAAAAACAAATGGTTTTCAATTTTGTCTCACTTATTGTAATCCAGAGAAATGTCCCTGGAAAATTAAATAGAATCAGAACACATTGTTTTTACTTATTAACTAAAAACATCCAGGAAGACTGCATGTTGCCACTGAAATTTTGGATCTGTAGTGTGTATTGTAATAAGTTGGATATATAACATAAGAAAGTAATGCCGTGCCCTTAAAAGCAAATATGCTATATTTCTCATATTCAAATATAGCATATGAATGAATTCAGATAACTTGAATTTCACCTACTTGATGTTAAGTGTTGTAAGGCAATGAAGCGTCACAAACAAGCATTTTATGTAACATCCGTTAAGCTAAAAGCACAACCCCAATAGTTGTGTTAATATTTGCATGTTGCCTAGTTCTGAATTTGAGCTAGTTCCCTCCAACTTTACATAGCTCTCCTCCATTTGCTTTGGTAATATGACGCAAATGACAATGAATATAATATAATATTTAATATGATGATGCTCATGTAGTTAACATCTAACTCCAAATTCTACAAAGCTTCAAAAGCAATGGTCTGTAGCAGAAACTGGCAAATAGTTATTGCTAAGTATTTTCTTAGGTATAGAACAAGTATGAGCTTTTACCTGTCAGTGTAGATTGTAATTAATTTGATAATTCTAAGGATTTTAAAAGGATAGTTGCAATATAGCTATCCAGTCCTTATTTGAGACTGAAGTATATTTTACTACTTCAGTATTTCATGATAGAAATATCATATAATATTGAATGTTAAAAAGTTACATCCTGTCCATAATATTATTAGAGCATATAATAAATAGTATTTTCGTTAAGATATACCTTTTGAGCTGAAGTAAGGGAAAGGAAAAGTATGGTCACAGACGTGGGCAAATCACTAACTCCAGAGATGAAGAGGCTATATACACTTGTGAACATAGTACTTTACAGTTCCTCATTATTTCACTTACTTTTTCCTATCATTTCCTTGTCTACAAAGCATGACAATGATTTTGCTTACCTTGCGGTTTTTATCAGAGAAAATGTGTTCACAAACATATCACAGTGACTAGGTCAGAGTGAGTGCTTTAAAAAGCATCATGTGGTTGTTATCTATTATTTCCCTACAAAGCAACATAGGGAGTTCACAGAAAGCACCTTGCAGTTGTCCCACAATGAGAGTTAACTGTAGAGAAGCAATCATTAGGTACCACTTTGCCCATTTTGTAGATGAGAGAGAGGTTCAAAATCCTGAAAAGTGTTGCAGTGGGTGCTATAAACATAGAAGTCATTTATTTACATTTCTCCTTGTAAATTCTCAGTAGAGTTTTCATTTCAAACACCCACTGTTCCTTCCTGGTTCACAATGAGTGAAAGAGTCTCTCCTGGTCAGGAACAGTCCTGCTTCTGCTGTTCTTCTGACCTCATTAAAGTGATGGCTGCACTTGTGCTTTTTATGGCAATAAAATTTGACTTTACTTCTGGATTGAGAATTAGTGTTCTAGGTGTTGGCAATGTTCTTTGCAACAATGGACTGTACCTAGGCTCAAAGACTGGGAAGCTTATTTAACATAATGCAGATACAAGGAACAGCTGTTTCCTAGAGACTAGATATATTGCTTCATAATATAATTTAGTTCAAGAAGCAAGTTTTAATTAAGTCTTGTTTTGCTGTTGGAAGTATACAATTAAAAATGTGCTCCTGGTGTTGGTGACACAGCTCAGTCAGGAGGAGCATCTGTTACACATCTCACAGATCTGGGTTTGAATCCTGAGATCCACATGAAAGCTGAGTGTACCCACAGGAGCCAGCAAGGAGATTGGGGGATGTGGGATGATTCCAGAAGCTCACTGGCAGTATGCTTAGATGAAAGGTTTAAGTTAAGGCTAATAGAGAGATTCTGAGTCAAGAGATTGTCTAGGAACATACACACAATCTTCTTATGGTTTGTCTACGTATGCCTACATACACTCTTACCAAATTATGCTTGTCTGTATTCACATGTATGCATGTGTGCATTTGTATGTGCGTGCTTGTGTCTTCTCTTGTTTATCATACTCTATAAAACCTTTCGCACATTTATTTCTCTGGATTCCCCAAGGACTCATAGAAAATGTATTATGCTCCTTAAGAAGGAACAAGCGTCCTTAAAGTTTATTCATTCTCTTTGGGAGCATATTATGAAGTTCTCCTTGAGTGGAGATAAAAACAGTAACCACAACCACCTACAGATAAATAAAAAAAGTGTTTTAGGCAAGTATTTCTGAAAGAGGGCAATGAGTTAAGGAACTGCATGGGAAGCTCTAATGTATCCCTGCTGTGGAGATGCAGCTTGACAGAGAGGCCAGTGAGATAAAAGAGGTTTGCAGTCGGTCCAGAGAGGACTAGAGCTGGCCTTGTTCAACTTTACCCACCTCAAAGAACAGACAGAGCATCTGGTTTCTGAATCCCTGCCACTCCAGAGCTGAAATCTCCAGGGATTTTCATTTCTGAATTTATTTTTAGGGAATCAGAAGTACATGATGTCTGACACATCCATTTTCTCTAGGCAAGGCTGGCATTTTTAAAGTAGAAAAATGTAATAAGTGATTAGGGCATTTGGGCACAGTGTGCTCGTGGTAGCTCATCAAGACACATGTTTTACTCATGCAGAGCTCTGTTGCATGAGAGAACAACTTTTTTCCTTACTCAATAATTTGGGTTCATGATTCGGAGAAAGAAGAACTTTTCCGTTTCTAATACATTTGGCAAATACTCCCTCATTGTGATACACAGTGGTTGGAGCAGTTAACTTTAAAGAATCTAAATGCTATGCTTCTTCTTCACATTTTGTAGTCCAACATACTAGTTTGTATTCACCTACTAGTGTTTGAGCTTGAAATACTGCTCTGCACCTATTCGCTCAGTCATTTTCCTAGGTTTGCAGTAAAGAACACTGATTCATATGTTGAGTTTCCTTTCCAGTTCTCTCTCCCTCCCTGCTTCTCTCCCTGCCTCCCTTCCTGCCTCTCTCCTCCCCCTCTCTCGCTTAGACTAAGGGGGAAAACAGTTTAGAGCTTTTTTTTTTTTTGCCAAGACCCAATGGGTCTCAGACTCAGAGCCTTCAGCAGGAAAACCTGCAAGGTATTTAGAATTCTTTATATCAATTTATATCAGTTGTATTTATTTCAATTTGCAGTATAGACACATAGTTTCTGAGAACATGACCATTTTCAAGACAATTGAAAAGTCAGTTACTTTAAAATTAATTCTCAGAAGAGTCCCAATTAGAAAATGATGAATTAGAACCCCTTACATTTAGTGAATACTTTAATAGAAACTTAAATGCTTTTATGTTATTGTCTCTGGGAAGCAAGTGAAGAGGTGTGCTGACTGGGTGGTTAGGGAACTGGCTTCAGAATTTCAGGAAGCACTTTGCAGGGTAGGGTAAGCACACTTATAATTCCTGTACTTAAGAGGCTGAGGACAAAGAATACTGAGTTTGAGTCCAGTCTGAGCTACAAAGTAAGACCAGGTCCAAAAACAGAGTAAGTTTTTTCCTTTAAAATTGGAAGAGATGAAGGGTACATCGCCTGGTGAAGGAGTAACTGGAGTCAGGCTAACAGACTGCCAGAGGAAGAGGGCATAAACGTTTACTTTGGAAAGGGTGACACAGGGAGTGGCACAAAGGACTATCCAAAGAGCATGTTTAGAGTCACTGTGTGCACATGCTATTTCCAATTCAAATGACGGCTAAGCAATAATAAGAAAACCACTAAACATAAAATTACTCATGATTGCACCGTATCGGAATAGCTACTCTTAAGATTTTACATATAACTTAGTTTTAAATCATGGAGATAATGATAGTCTCAAAAAAATCTTTCTTCCCATGGATGTATTTCAGATTCTCCTCTGCTGATAAATATAACTTGTTTTCCTAGATGCACTTCCTTAAAATAAATCTGAAATTAAAAGTCACTTGGCATAAGTTCATACTTGTTGAGTGACTCATATGTCTCTGTAAAAGAAAAAAATATTTATCAATATAATCACATAACACATTTTAAAAGCATTGTTTTTCTTCTTGATATTCTTGAAGAATGTTGATTACATAACAAATGTTTAATAATGTTACTTCTATGTATTTACATGGTATTTCATGTAAGAAAGACAAACTTCAACATTCCTTTCTTTTGATTAGTTCCGACATGATATTATGTCAAGCATGAAATAAGATTGTGGGACTACTCTGCTTTCTGACCAGAGAGTCAATAACGAAGCTCTTCCAGGTCTCTGTGTGAAAGAAACAAAGCATTTAAAGTAAGTGACTGATCCAAGGCACTGAAGCAACTCTAAGGGAAGGGCATACAGCACTGGTTCAGGAGTTACCAGCTTCCTGAGCAGTGTTCCACTGATGGGGAAGCCAATGTTACCATCTGCTGCAAAGAGACCCACTTCCTTACATAATTCTTGTGGTTGGTTTTTCAAGAAATTCTATTTGGGAATACTATACATTTGGGGGCTTTAGTATAATTTTCCTATGTACTTGAAGCTAACTGATTCTTAATTTTGTGGAACAAAAATGTGTTTCGCAAAGATTCCATACCTAGTTATATCAAAAAGAGAACAACCTAAATTGGCATGTTCAATAAAAGGATACAAGGGATGTGTTTTGTTTTTGAAAAAATTATGAAAGGTGCTTTTCTCTATCCTACCTTATTTACATTAAATATTCCCAGAAACTTTGAGATCATAGGGATAGAACTGAATGCTTGACTTCTCAGATTAAAACTGATTTCTTTAAACCAGTCTCACATGGCTATAACCTGTGCAACAAGAAGACCTCTGAACATCAAAGAACTTTTTTCAACCAATCATCTAAAGTACTTTTATGAGATTATTTTAAAGAGATGTCTAAGTTACGTTCTTGACAATATGAATATATAATAAGTGTATTAAACTGGTAGAACTAAAATTAACATCAATGCACTTTGACATTGACATGGCTTTCTACAGTTTGTGTAGAGGAAGGTCATGAAATAGAAGAAGGTCATAGGTAGCAAGGAGAAAACCCCCATTTCATATACTTTATCAAAATTTCAAGTGCTTGAAGTCCATAAAATTTATGATGTTCAACAGATTGTGACAGAGCAGGGGATAGATGTTGGCCTCAATTCAAAATTCAATAAAGACACTTCAGGAAGATTGGAGACAACCATCAAGGTATACACTCAGATGCTTTCAGGGTGGATGGAGGTGTGGATATGCTAACAGGTTCTTGAGCTGCATGTGCCCATCCTAAGTAATCAATGGAATAGTGTTTAGCCTTGTGTGGTCTCATCTCAGGGGAGCTATAGATTCATCTGCAGGTGTGTGAGAGACCATCCAAATGCAAAAAAAAAAAAAAAATACTCAGAATCCATGAAACAGTAGCAGATGCACACAGCACCAGAGTAGGAAGTATCATTTGAAATTCAGTTTGAAAGGCTGAATTACATTTTTTCATTTACTAAAAACATTTTATCTACTTGACAGTGTTTTTGTCAAGATTCATGTTTCTCCCATGGTTAATGTTTATAAAGCACCTTGTGCTGTGCGGTAGGAAGGATTTATAAACGAAAACTAAATCAATGTCTGGAGATGTGATTTCAAAAGACACAAACTTCAACTTCTAGTTTGGTTTTTAAAAAGTACTCTTGACTTTGAAATTCAAGTTATGCAAGTATGCAAATAAGTGCTATTTCTCTAAAATTCATCACCAGCACAAAGCCTAGACATTTTCTTCTGAACTGTGCAGCATGTCTGTAACTTCTGGAACATGGGTGGGTATCTGAAGCTGGAGGAATTGAGAAATGCTTAGGAAATACATACCTCTTCAGCCCCACCTGCAGATTCAACAAACCATAATTCCTTGGGGATCTTGGGGTATATTAGGTTAACAAAGTGCTCCAGGCATTTAAAGTAGTAGAATTGAGATTTAAAGGCAATGTTAATCATTAATTTTGATTACCCATACCCTCTTTGTATGAGGAAGCTATTCAGAGTTAAATGAGGAAAAACATTTAATTCCAGTCTTTGAATGATAAATTCCACGTAGACTGCAGGTCTACAATATTACCCTATTATTGGAGGATTTTGGATCTATACTTATGATATAATTAATCTCTCTAGAGTAATTTTCCCCCAGATTTATCTTTGCATCATAAGCACTTAACAAAAGCATTGAATAAATCTTGGTAGATCTTGTATCATTTAGTCATTTTCAGAACAGGCATACAATGTGAAGTAAAACTATTAGGACAGTCCCAGGCAAAGCTCAGACTCCACTAGGAGAGAAAAATAGTGTGCTTCGGAACAAACATACTTGAGATAATTAGTAGAAAATGGTAAGTACTATAAAGAAGACAATTTCATAATGTGATTAAAATATGACAATAAAAGTGGCAACAAGTGTGCATTATCTAAGTCTGTGGTTAGGGAGGTGAGTCTTAGGTTGGTCCCAGAAAGGTCACAGTAAATTCAAAGGTGATAGAAGAAATGAACTCTGTGTGTGCTCTGCAAGAGGTGGACATAAAGGCCCCTGCTGTATCTTGAGTGAGAATCAGGGTGTAAACAATGAGAGTTGAAGTGGACCACCATTTAGGATGATTTATGGAGCTGTCCAGAGGCTGAGGTAATTCATTTTAGGGATAAGGAACAGAACTGGCTTGGGTTTCAGTAAGACCTGAGTTCAAGTCTTTACTTCACCAGTTTCTAAAGGTGATCTTGAAGATGTAATTCAGTCAATCTAACTCAGAAATAACAATAGAATAACAGTCATGAGATATAGTTGAATAATGTTTTTATTAGAATTAAACAAGACATTGTCATCAAAATTTCTTCCCTTGGGGGAGAAATACAGTCCACCCCTCTTCTAAGGTCCCAACAACAAACATAGGTTCTATTCCACAAAAGTTCACCTTAGGGAACTGGAGAGTCAGTGATTTTTTTTCTTTTGTTTACTTATTGATTATAGGTAAGTGTTTGCTTATGGAGTTGGGGTGCTACTCCCTGAAGTCTGTCCTGGAAAATCTATACCCAGAAAGGATAATGGCTTCAAGATAGCCTTATAAATAGACCATTTATTCCTATTGTCTTCCCCAGACTAGATCCTCTAGCCTTGTTGCCATAGGTAACAAGAGTAACATTGTTTACAATAGGTAACATGGAGGCAAATATACATCACATTTGTTTAGGCTCCAGAACATTGCTTCAGCTTTGTAAAGGTGTGTTATGTTTGTTTGTACTATATTTGTTTAATTAAGTTAAGAAGAGTTACATTGTTACACCTTGCCTGCATAAGGCACCTAACTGGTATAATATAGAGCTGAACAAGCCAATAGCTAGTTAGGAAAGGGATAGGTGGGGCTGACAGCCATAGAGAATAAGTAGGAGGGGGAACTAGAGGAGAGATGACTGAAAGGAGAGAACAAGGGAGAAAGATGGAGACATGCTCAGGACCAGAAGCCAGGCAACTGTCAGCCAAACAGACATGAGAAGCTCTGAAAGTAAGATATACAGAAGGAAAGAAAGGTAAAAAGCCTTGAGGCCAAACTTAAAGAAACTGGATAAGTTATAAGAGCTAGCAAGAAGTGAGCCTAAGCTGAGGCTGAACTTTCAAAACCAAGAGTAAATGTCATGATTTGGGAGCTGGTTGCTGGCCTAAAAGAAAAAGCCTGCTACAACTGGCTACTCAGGTGAGGATCTCATGACTTTCCAATAGCTGTAGTCAACAAGCCCAGCAGGAATGATCTATTGCACGCAGGCACAGTTGAACTGCTGAAGATGGCAGTTGTTTGTCACAGAGCATAGTGATATACAATAAATAGACAGCAGGATTTGCACATGGCCTGGAACCTGATAAGCACTCCCTAAGTAGTAGCTCCTATTACAATGGGTAAGAGTGGGTAAGAAATGGGTAAGAAGGTTTTTTGTTTGTTTGTTTTGTTTTGTTTTGTTTTTGCTATGTAAGTACACTAGTCTGTGGTAATATACACATTCTTATTGTTTATCATAATAAATTTATATTTTTCAAACTATAGCACCATGTGTTGGTCATAAATAAGAATATGGAAGAAACAATGAACAAGTTATTGATAATTGTATTACAGATTAGTGGCTGGTGAATCCTGACTGCACTAATGGAGGATGTCCTTCTATATGCTGTAAATATATGTTTCTCTTATTGGTTAATGAATAAAGCTGTTTCTGCCAATGGATAGGCAGAATTTAGCCAAGCAGGAAATAAAAACAGGGATAGAGGAAGGTAATTGGCAGAGTCAGGGACATGCCATGTAGCTACCTAAGAAGCAAGAGACCCAGGCACCAATGGTCAGCCAAGACCATGTGGAGATGGACAGAGTAGTAATTAAGAGAGACCTAGCCAGTAAGAAGCCTGAGCCATAGGCCAAACAGTTTATAATTAATATAAGCCTTTGTGAATTTATTTGAGACGTAAAGGCTGTGGGACAGGGCAGAATAGAAACTTCCATCTACATGTGGCACCCAAAGGTTTGGCAAGAATTTCCACATAAAACCTCACAAAAGCCTAAAAATGGTTCTGTATGCATAGAAACAGAGTTGCTCTGGGCTTTCCAGTCTTAGTCTCATGCAGGCCATGGTGCAGAGATGCTGTGACATTCGTGCTTGAGCACAGCATTCTGCATGGCAGATTTAGTTTTTGCTCATACAGACAAAAAAGGATGTGCAGTGTGCTACAAGCTGTTTGACAGTGGCCAGAGTCAAGGTGGTGAGCACAGCTTCCGGGGCTGGTGGTAAATATACCCAGCTATGTTGGAAAGTCTAACTGGATGGAGCCAGAAGCCAAACCCTCCGGTTTCATTCTAGCCATGCAGTTTAGCAAAATAAAGACTCATGGTTTCAAAATGATAGAGATATACAATAAAGACAGATGTAGAGGGGAGAAACACCTCTATATGGTTTATAGTATGTTTAAAAATATATGTAGGCTTGAAATAGAAAGAAAAAGAATAGTGAAAGTTCTTTAAAAAGGAAAGAGTAGCTGGGTGTGGTGGCATAGTACTTTAATCTCAGCACTTGGGAGTAAGAGGAAAGCAAATCTCTGTGATTCAAGGCTAGCCTGATCTACACTGTGAATTCCCAGAAAGCCAAAGATAGACAGAGAAATCCTGTCTCAAAAAATTCAAAAAACAAAGATAAAAGAAGTAGAGTAATTAAAACAGCCACGTAAAGATGGAAAACTACACAAAGTGTCTGAACATTGTATGTTATTATGTTGCCTTTGAATTGTTTGCCTACTGAGGTAGGAGCAACAGTTGCTAAAAGACATTTGATCATAAATGCTGCTGGATTAAACCAACCTATATATTTTGAAAATGCCTTGACTTCAAAATTTAAGTCTACGGACAGGTTACTTTGGAAAGGAAGCTCTGCTCTTGTTTCCACAGAAGATGAAAGCTGTGGATTTCTTCCAGAGCAATATGGTTTGATCAAGCAAGACCACCTGAAGTAGTGGCTCAGGTGATCCAACCTTCAAAACAGCTGAGACCATGCAGCCTCACAGACCACTACAGTCAGGATTTGGCCAAGGTTCTGGGTTTTCTCAGGATCCCTTTGAGACTGACAGCACTCCCAAGTGGCAGGAAGTAGTTTGGAAAGAACTCTCACCAAATTCCCAATTTTTATTAATATTTGTTTTCATTAACAGGGATTGGTAATAAATGGCTAATAATCACAGTCAATCTCTCTAACGAAAAAAGGGAATGTGATATAGAAATGAATACTTTGCATTGGTATGGATTTTGATTGATTGCTACAAAAAAAGCTCAATTTTGTTATATTTATGTTTCTACTCCTGTTTAGGTATTATGTTTATACAGCTCTTTTAAAATTGTAATGTATAGTTAAATACAGATTATAGATATTCATCTATAATAGTCAAAACTTATAGTTATGTTAGTTAGGTTTTCTAGATATAAAGAGATATATTTCAAATGGATAGGCAGTCTTCAAAACCTTTAAAAGCCCTACAAAATGCAGCATTTAAAATAGTTTATTAGTGTTTAAATTTTTCCAAATGGTCTAAATATTATAACTATATTTCCTACTTGATAACTGTTTTGTTATATATAATTTTATTACATTAAAGTTAACTTAGTAAATTTATGGGGGGGGATGTCCTTCAGTATGCTGTGAATATATATTTCTCTTATTGGTTGATGTATAAGCTGTTTCAGCCAATGGACTGACAAGATTTTCTCAGGTAGCAAATGCCAACAGTGATAGAGAAATGTAGTAGGCAGAGTCAGGGAGACATCATGTAGCTCTCTAGGAAGCAAGACACCCAGGCATCCCAAGTAAGTCAAGACTACATAGAGATACACAGATGAATAGAAATGGATTAATAATTAAGAGAGAGATAGCCAATAAGAAGCCTTAGACATCAGCCAAGCAGTTTATAATTAATATAAGCCTCTGTGTGTTCATTTGGGACTAAACAGCTGCTGGACCAGGCAGGACAGAAACTTCTGTCTACAATGCACAGTTACTGCTTATAGAATCTCTTGTCAAATATAACAGACCAAGGTTAGGGACATCTGCCCCAGTGTACTGCCTGACACATATTTTCCTGACTACTTTTTTTCACCCTGCAACATTGGCAAGCCTGTAGATGTGTTGAACTGACTTTGCTTGTGGCTCACATTGCCTCTCTCTGCTCTGTTTATTTGTCTTTCCCAAATAAATTGTATCCAGGTTTGTCCTGATTCACATCGAGAAACCCCATGTTAATTCATGCCAAACTCATCTAAGGGAGAGCAGAAAGAATCAAATAAAAATGAACTATTAAGTCCACTCTGGTCCTTAAGAACAGCAGCTATGCGACCTTTTGTAATGCTCCTCATTTCTGGTCAAAGAAGATAAAGGTGTGCAGTTCTTTCTCATGACACTGGTGCTAAATTTAAACTAACAAATGTATATAAAGTGTACAGTATTTAGTATACAGTAATCATCAAAAACACTGCAGCCCTTATTACAACAGCACAAAACACCTTCCCAGATTAGCACAGTTCCCTAATGGAGGAAAGTAGCAGGCCCTACCCAGCCCTCCATGTTGGAATTTTCAGGGGAACCACAACACACAGTGCTGAGTTCAAAAGCTCCTTACTCATTTTGAAGTGGTCTGCTAAACACAGCCACATGCAGGAGATGTCTCATTCATTAGCCTGGATTCATTTTCAGCTTACACTGGGGGGGGGGGGGATTGGTAGCGTTTCTTTTGAAGGGGTATTTTTTTCTTCTCTGAACACTTAAAAATGTTTTCCTCTTTGAAGAATGTTTGCCTCCAAAGATTATTTTAAGAATATTTTAGTGTTGCCTTGCATGCACCATTACATATTGCCAGTAATTGTACCGATGCATGTATTCTTAGAAAAGAAAACTTTGGACACATATAATATGTTTAGAAACGTAATGTGTCCGAAATGTAGTAGCTCCACAAGCCTTTTGTTTTTTCATGTCTCTAAGAACTTCTAGTCACACAGGATATTCTTCTTCAGGGGCTGCCTACCTGTCTCTGGGTTGGCAACAGGCTGGAATTTCCCCTGTGGTGTTTACTGTTTGGCAAACTAAGAACTGAAATTTTTGGTAAGTGTTTGGAATAAAACATATGGACGACAGCACAAAAACATGGGTAGAATCTGTCAGAGGGACAATGGACAAGGCCTCTGTGCCAGTGAGTTCTATAAGATAACATGCAGAAGAAGGAAGGAAGAATGCATCCCTCTGTATAAAAGTGGAGCTTGGGGGAAGGGGGTAGCAAGACACTGAGGCAAGAAGAAACAGGAGTGAGCGTAAGATGAAGTACAGTCAGTCTGAAAAAGTTACAGAATCAGATTTGTGATTCCGGCTGAGGCAGGACACAAAAGAACATAACAGATACAGGATCACAAAGGACTCAGGTGTTTGGTATATAAAAGTAAAGTTGGCATTTTTCATACCTGTCCTAGTCAGGGTTATGGTTGCTATGAAGAAACAAAGCATCTTGGCCAGGAAAGGGTTTGTCTTAATTTATTGTTCTTTGTTGAAAGAAAGCAAACAAGGCAGGAATCTGGCAGCAGAAACTGCTACAGAGGCCATGCAGAGATGCTTCTTATCGGCTTGTTCCACATGGCTTTCTCAACCTGCTTTTATAAAACTCAGGATCAACAGCACAAGCATGGCACCACCCATAATGGGCTGGTCCCTCCCCCGTCAATCACTAATTAAGAAAATGCCCTCTAGGCTTTCCTACAGCCTGACCTTATGGAGATATTTTCTTAATTGAGGTTCCCTCCTCTCTGATGACTTGAGCCTTGACAAGTTGACATAAAACTATCCAGCACAATTTCTAAAATGCCTAAATGTACAACTAAGAAACAGGAAATTTGGCTGGAGAGATGGATGCTCAGTAAGAAGCATTTGCTACTTTTACAGAGGAAACAGGTTGAAGCCTCAGAACTGGGAGGACAGCATTCTGTCATCTGCAACTCAAGTTCCAGGGGATCCCATGCCTTCTTCTGGCCTCTAGAGGATCCAGGCACACATTCATTGCACACATATACATCCAGGCCGAAACACCCATATACATAAAACAACATTTAAAAGGCAGGAAAATAACAAAACCCATAAAAGAGTTATATATGTCATATTGGGCTGTTATCTTTTACCAATGAATTTTAAGCATATATAATATATGATACATTTATTTTACTTGAGAATTCAATTGAGAGTGCAATTTGCAGATAGTTTCTTTTGCTATTTTTCTGTTTAATTATTGGCAAAATATTATGCTAGTAGCAATTACCATTAATCTTTTCCTGTGCCCAAAATTAGCATATAAAGAATTGCCTTTTTTTTTGTTGTTTGTTTGCTTGCTTGCTTGTTTCCTATAGCATTTTTCAAACTAAGCTTGTTTTCTTTATTTCTCCCCAACCTGCTCAGCCAGCCTCTGTCACCTCCCCCATGGGCCCTCATATCCCAGAAGCCCCATTCTTCTTTCATTTACCATGTGTCCTTTGGGGCCTCAATGCCTTTTGTTTCCCTCCACTGTCTACATTTGCTCCCACCCTGCTTGTTACACACACACAAACATTGGATTGTAGACAGAATACATGATACTGTCTTTCTAAATATTGTTACCTTACTTGCTATAACAGTTTTCAGATCCACCCATTTACCTACATAATATCCTGAATAGTTGAATAAAATCCCCTTGTGTATATATTCCATGTTCTCCTTATCGATTCTTTTGATAGAAATCTGGGCTGGTTCCGTCTCCTTGCCATTGTGTGTCATTGTGGTGAAAATCTTTGGGCATTTTTCACCAGGTAAAAGTTAGTTCCAGTTTATCTCCCATCAGATAAAAGTTTCCATTTGTACCATTCAAATGCAATTTCAAAAGTCCTGAATGAAATGGTTACTGAATTTCAGTGATCCAAAAAAGTTTTGATTTCAGCATTTCACAAAAGAGCAAAGACAGCTTAAAATATCAACTTTGCTGGATGACATTTGCACATCAAGCTTTCCTTTCCTGGCTGTTGAAGAATGTTATTTTATTACAAATTTGATTACATTTGATCTTGTTTTGACTGTATCTGAGGAAAGTCTTTTTTCAAATGACAGTAAAAACAAACAAATTGGAAGGGCATCACCTAGAATTGCTAACAAATGCCAAAGCCAGACAAGAGATCAGTATCACTGATATAAAAAGATACTCTAGTGGTTTCACTTAACTCTATTTGTGTGTGCGTACTTTCTGAGAAAGAAATTCAAATGCCAGACCACGATCACCATGGAAGCTCTTACTTGGTATTAACATTTCTTATAGCAGAAGGCACACAAAGGCAGATGCAAATCTTGTAAAATGTCTGTCTCTCCGCCCATTATGATGTTCTCTGGCCTCAGCTGTCCTCTGTGTCTTCTCCTGACATTTCACCTGCTTGTCTAAAATGAACTGTTGCTTCTCTTTCCCTCAAAATGTCACCTCACAGCTAACCCCTGGCTCAATGTCTATTATGCCAGCTCAAATCATTTTTGTTACATGGCTTTATTCGATCGTTTTCAGTCTGTGGTCTTCCTTTCCTTGTGCTTGGTCCACCTGTGGAAAATGTGGAAACTGTGTTGACACCCCCATAATTTGTTCAAGTCAACATTTGTCTTCAGTATGATGAGCTCATTAGAATATTCACAAAGCACATCTCCTAACATCCAATGCCAGGTGGTTGAGAGGCACCTGATCTTTGACCCCATCTTCCTGTGAACAAGTGGCCCTGACCTTCCTTAAGAATCTAAAGATGACTGAAGTCAGCAGCAGTGTGATAAGATGTGAAATTCTCTAGCCTGAGGTAGGTGACACATGTCACAGGGAAATTGAATGTTCAAGGGTGGACAAAGAAGCACAGAGCACTATTTAAAGGATTATTCTGGGTGTAATATGTAGCTAGGGTCACTGGAACTTATTTTGAACAGGAAATGGAAGTTGCTTCTGCTCTTGAGTGAGATACTTTTCAAAATCAAACTGCCTGTTATGTTCTAATCACCATGTCAATTCTGTATTTAGTTTTCTATTTTGAAAACATTAGCTGCAAATTTTTGACAAGGAAAAGTTTTTTCATTTTTCTAGAAAATACTGTTTAGAAACTCAGAGCCTATCTTTTTATCATAGTCAAAACATCCATACTACATAGAATCTCATAGATTCTGCACATTATGGACAATTTCTGCAGGCATTTCCCTCCATTCTGAGTATAACCTCAAAGGATGGACGTATTTGCTGGAAAGCATAAGGTGAACAAAAGCAGAAGCACAGCTTTTTTGTAACTGTATTTAATAAGATCTCCTGACTTTTGAAGGTGTATCTGCTGTGATTAAAGACCTAGACAGTGTCTCCGAATCTGCTCCATGGTTCACCACTAAGAAAACTCTTCAGTGAACCTGCTAGGACCTGCAGATTTGACAGCTCAAGGTGTCAACCTGCATGTCCAGACTAAAACATAGATAATAATAAAAAAATTATGAAGCAGCAAAGATATTTAGGACTATAAAAACATTTTAATAACAATGTCTTTCTCTTTTTAAAATTAGATCCTTCGCCAATGTGGCAAGACACAAGTTCAAGAGGTTGGATTTTCACTTTTCAGGCTGACAACATAATTAACACCTACCAAAGCCAAAATCACATACTCCCCATAGTGTTTTAATCTTTATTATTGTAGGCACAGCCCTTTAAACAATCTAACACAATGCTATATTATAAGCTCATGTCCTATTCAACTGCCAGACGGGATCTTTGTCTACTTCCACAAAACAGAGCTGAATATTTACAGAAATATACATATTCAAAGGATAATAATCTCCAAAAGGAAAATGATTATGGATTCTCTATAAATGAGAAGCAACATTAGCAAATGAGGCAATTATAGTCAGATCAAAGACAGGTAACAAACTTCCTGTTTCAGGGGGAATGGAGAGTTTGTCCTGTGAGTTTCTTGATTGTGAGAACAGGCATTTTTATGCATCTAGGAAAACTGGTGCTGGTTTGAAGATCGATATTTTTTTGAAATGCAATTATGAGGAAATATTCAGATATCCTCAATTGTATAATGCCTAAAAGTAACTTTGTAAATAACATTTACCAAGACAGAATTCTAAGAGGGTCCTGCCATACCCCCATCACACCACACCTGCCCTTTCAAAGTGGGTAGGGCCATGATTATGATGGAGTTAAACCTACATGTGGTTTTGTCATGCCACAAAATAAATCTCTTCAGATTCCTGAGGTATGAAATCAAGGTATTTTGAAATTGTGCTGTTTGGTTTGTGCTTTTTCTATGTTTGTGATTATTTGTCAAATAATAAATACATTTTTTGTGTTCTGAAATCCAAAATGCTCCAGTGTACCCATTAAACAGTAGATAACCCCAGCTTCAACAAAGTCAAATGTGCTTGAATG
Source organism: Cricetiscus sungorus (assembly GCA_030556225.1). Taxonomy (NCBI): domain Eukaryota; kingdom Metazoa; phylum Chordata; class Mammalia; order Rodentia; family Cricetidae; genus Cricetiscus; species Cricetiscus sungorus. Next base: position 39,820,651 of record JANBXA010000031.1, read on the forward strand.
TTGAATTCAAACTCTAGTTTACATTTTGCTCCAAGGATTCAGAAGATGAATATTTTCACATCATTCAAAAGGACAGGGTGAAAATCTCTGCTAAGGCCTACAATAGTTGCTAATAGAAAGTTCATACTGGTGCAGAGAAAAATCTTAGTCTTAAAACCTGGTGCCAGAAAGCCAAAAGTTTGTGATGCTTGAAACTCATGCTGACCACAAATCCTGATTCTATCATCAATAAACTACAGATGTAATTCCATTCTAGTGCCTGTGGTTTGGCCAGCTTTCTGGATGATTCTCTGGCTTGCTGAATTTCATACCTCCAAGAACTTCACACCTTTTCATTGCTGTTTAATTACATTGTATCATACATGCGAATAAAAGTTTGGAAGGACATAGGGGTTCCTTTGAAAGAAAAGAGAAAATGAATTATGCAAATCTTTTATAGGATCTTTGGAAGGACCATGCACTGGGGTCTTCAGAGCTTGAGTCTGCAGAAATTCCTCATTGCTTTCCTTTGTTTTGAGTATTACCAATGCTTATTCTAACTTCAAAAGCCCTGCAACAGACCTCTGTACTCTTTCTCCACCCTTCTTTCTATAACTTTCCTATCACGACCAAAAGTCATTTCTTCACTATTAAAATGAGAGTAAGATAAAGGAGAGTCCTCTCTCTCTCTCTCTCTCTCTCTCTCTCTCTCTCTCTCTCTCTCTCCCTCTCCCTCCCCCACCTTGTCACTCCCCCCTTCTTCACATACACACACACACACACACACACACACACACACACACACACGAACACACACTTCAAATCCACTTTTCCTTTGATTTCTAAACTAATTTTTTTCTTTAATTGCTAACTTGTTCCAAGAGATGTGTAAGTACAATATTTTTATTATTTCATGTTTTTTTTTCAATCTGGTTTTATTCTTAATCCATTGTGAAACAGTGAAGCATTCTCTGGACAAGAGTAGCTGCCTCCTGCTCCAGTCTAATCAGATACATCTCACTGAATGTCTCAGAGACGTTAACAATCCCTCTCCTGGTACAGACCACCTTCTACAAAAGCGCATTCTAAAACTCAGAGAGATGTGTACGATTGCATAACTACATTTATGTCACTAGAAAGAATTTTTAATCCTTCATATAGTTTTGGTTGTGCGTGCGTGTGACGGTGCATTTATTTAAGAATTGTGCTGGTTAGCAGTGGCTATTGTGTTATGCAGACACATTCTACAATTCAGTGTAGCTAGTTGTTTTCCAGTGCTGCCGGTCTGGTCCTGCCACCACGCTAGCCCCCAGTAACAGGCTGAGACTGTATTTGATATAATTCTGTTGGCCAGTTACTATCATTACCTATGGGCTAGCTCTGTCTTAATGATTAACCCATTTTTACTATTCTAAGTATTTCCACATGGCTCATCTTACCAGCCAGAGCTGCTGCCTGGCGTTCTACCACTCCAGGCTCTCCATGCTGAATCCTCCTAACCACTTCCTCTTTCCTCCTCGTCTCCTAGTCCCTCCTATCTTGCTTTCCTATTGGCCAGCAGTGCTTTATTCATTAACCAGTATGAGAAACATATTTAGAGAATAATATCTCCCATCAATTCAGCATTTATTTTTTAAAGAAAGTTTCCTATAACCATCAGTACCTTTACAAAAATTAAGAAAATTGACAATAACTCGTTCATATATTCCATCACAATATATATTAATATCTAATTGTTATGAAAATGTCTTTTAGCTGTTTTTCTTATATTATGAACTTGTTTTCAAATGTCATACAGTGCTTCATTACATTCCTGCAAACTTGACCTGGAATCACCACCCTGCCCTTTTCCATGACCACATGGCATTTGGAAGGCAGGTGAGTTGTCTTTGGAATGGCCTGTGTTGCACATTTATCTGATTTGTTATATTGTAGTATTATAAATTGTATCAAAACACAAACAAAAACCCAATTTAAATATTTGGAAAACTTTATGTTAAGTGGCAGTGAGGTCCCTAAGTCAGAGGGCCTTATTGATAAGATGGAATGGCTCCTTCATAATCAGTAATCAATCAGTGGGGGCGATCCTTCTTCGTGTGTGGACAATCTCCACCTAACAGTCTTACCATCTGTTGGGACCCTTTGCCTGAATCAGTATTCTGTAGGGATGCAGAGTGGGCCTCTCTTTCTTCTTGAGAAACTTTTTAATCTTGATATCATTGAAATTAAATAGGCTCCATTTCAATCTTTGTTCTGTTTTCCTCTTTTGTTCTGGTCTGTTTGCACGTGGCTTTGCTCTGGAAACTCTTTTGATGCTGCTATTTCTTGGAGCTCCTCATACACTGGACCATTTGTAGGTAATTAGGATTGCTGCTCATTAAAATAGTGAAAGAGAGAAATAGAATGTGCATTCCAATGCAAGGGATTAGAAAGAAAAAAGATTCTTACTGTTTCCCTTTAAAATTTAATGTGATATTTGGAGAAATTTTTCTCCAAAAATTACCAATCATTAGAGTTGAAACTTTGGAATACTGTATTTTAAAATATTCAACCACATAATGTTTAAGTATTGTTTTTTTTAATTAGTATGAAGACTTTACAAGCTTCATTTGACTATTATTCTCCCACCTCACTGCCAATGGAAAGCCCTGGCCTGTTCTACAGACAGTCCATCAGCACCCTTTTGAGATCTGATGGTTGGGCTTTCTATCCCATGACTGATCCCTTGTTGAAGAGCCTATGAAGAGGATTTTTTATATTTTCCTATTTTATTTTGCTCAAAAAAATAAATGTATAGTTCATGAAACTCTCATATGACCATTTAGTGGGCATTTCACAATATTAAAACACATACCCAACCTCAGTCACACTGCCAACCAAGCATACGGAAGATATACAGATGTTAAATACAATTAAAATCTTTCAGGAAGGGTGTCTATTCCTAGGGACATGTGTGCACATGTGTGTACACATGTGTGTGCCATTATGAAAGTATGGAGGTCACAATCCTATAGAGTAGATTTTTTTCTTTCCAGTGTGGGTTTCAGTGATCGAGCTCATGTCATCAGACTAGCTTTGCTGTATGCTTATCTACCGAGGCATCTTTTTTGGCCCTGCCATTTAGATATTTATATTACCAGCTTAAATGGTCAGAAACAACTAAGCAACATTTATGAAAGTCTCTGCAGTTTTCCTTATGTTATTTATACTCAAGACAATTTGTGTTTATTCAAAATTTAATTTCCTTTAGTTGGACTTTGCGTGGAAGATGGATGACCTATGTTTAAAGAGAAAACAATTATCTATCATTAAAATTATATTTTGAAGGTTCAGTTATTTTATTTTATGGGTATGAGTGCCTTATGTGCATGTACATGTATCTACCATGTGCATGAAGCTCCCACAGAGGCCAGAAGATGACACTGGATCATTTGGAACTGGAGTTACATGTGTTCTTGGACCATTGTTTGGGTTTTGAGAACTGAACCCAGATCCTTTGCAAGAGCCCCAAGTTAACTGGTAGGCCATCTAACAATTCACAAACAAATTATTTTTAAATGCATTTCAAAAAGTAACTCAGAGATACTGTCTATTCCCAACATGTATTATAAAGTCAAATGATTGCATTTATTTAAATATTTTTGACAGTAAGATATATTTTCATGTTTTAAGTAACACTACAGAAAATATTTTTATTATGTACAGCATACTGTCCCTTGAACTTCCAGATAAACAGCAGTTTAATGTTCAATGTCATAAATGCATAGAATCATGGCAGCCTACTTCACAGCTTACTTAATTCAAAATCCCTTGTATAAGAAAAATAATCATTACTGTAAAATATACCATGGAGGTTTTTAAAATTGTAACACTTAGAATATCAAAGTTATCAGCCTATCCTCTTGGATAAGGGATTTGGAGGGGGACATTTTGAACAATGTGATCCTTAATTAAAATAAAACTCCATGAAAGAAAATGAATATTACTTAAAATGAAAATAATTGAGAGAAGTCATTCCATTGGCAACATTCTTAGTGGCCTAACATTTGCATCTTGTACTGATTACAGAACAATTATTTATAATTCTTTTTATGGTTTGCGTGTTCCCAGTGTACATCATAAACCATCATGAGTTTAATATTTGTTTTTCAATAATAAAATCTGTCAATTTATTGGTTAAACTTGCAGAATACATTAGCTTACTGTGCTACCAACACCAGAAACTGTGTGTCGAGAAAAACAGGAAGGTATTTTTGCACAGTTCTAGAAGCTATAAGTCTGAAATCAAGGGCTATGTTTCTCCGGAGATAATCAGGAAGGCTCTGTTCCAGGTTCATTTCCTACTTTCTGAGCACCATGGTCCCACTAGTTTATGACATATTTCCCCCATGTGCCAGACTGGGCTCAAATCTTAACTTTCTGGAGAATATTGCTTGTATTAGATTAGAGGCTAATCTAATCCACCATGACTTCATCTTAAATAATTATACGTACAATGACTTTGTTTCTCAGGGTTATATTTTAATGAAAAGGGGGTTATAGCTAAAACATCTGAACTTTTGATAGGCCCTAGTTTACCCCCCAAAATTGTTTATATTTCTCTTATCACAAAATATACTAGACAAGCAACACACACACAAAAACACACACACACACACACACACACGCATACAATATTCCACAATTCCATGCTTATTGTTCACTGTTTTGTCAAGTTTTCATTAAGTAAACATGAATGATGAGTATAAAATTAATTCACCTTAGTGATATCACTTAAAATCAGAACCAGAAAACACTTTTCCTTGCTTTTGATGGTACTCCAAACTGCCACCTACTTTGACAGATTCCCAAATGCCTGTACATACCTATTTTTGGGTTCTAAAGCGTTATTTTGAAGGGAAATGTTGGCCTTTTTGTGATGTGCTGCATGTTGACATTGTTGCAGGTGTGTCATCAACACCTTAGTAATGCCCTCAGAACATTAAGGATCAGGGACGCTAAGAGGCAGCACAGTTGGAAGAGTGCCTGTCTGGGTACAGAGACACACACCTGTAATAGTAGCACTTGAAAGATAGGCAGAGGCAGGAGCGACTGCTCTGGGGCATTCTTAGCTACATAGTGACTTCAAGGTCAAATTGCTGTACATGAGTTCGTGTCTCAAAAATTAAATAAAATACAAGACAATAATTTCAAGGCTTGTCCAATCACATATTCTCCAGCAATTTACAACCAAGTATCCATGTGTTTCTAAACCATCTAGCTGTAGTCATTAAACAGTTGATCCACTCTGTCATATCTGTAGAAAAAAAGACGGAGCAGATTGGAGTAGGAAAAGGAAGTTTTAAACAGAATTATACAATTAAAAAGATAAGGGTGAGTTACAGAAAATGCAATGAAAGTTATAAGCCAGAGAGAGTAATGTTATGAATTGTTAAACTACAATAAGATAATTTTCTGTTTCAGTTTGGCATTAGAGACATTGAAATTAATGTTAAAAATAGAAATAGGGTATTTTCTATCATCTTTGATAGCTCATATACTTTAAAAAATGGCAGCATTTGTAAAAAGGCAAGAAACACGAGGGACACCTTATCAGTCAAGTAAAAATCCAAAGGAGGAATTTAATGCCTGCACAAAATATATTAATTGCATATTACTTTTAGAGTTGATTCAAAGAAGATAATACCTAAAGGGAATAGTACATTGGTTTAAACTAATATGATTGGTTTAAGGTAATATGATTGACATTCATTATTGATAAAATTATGTATCTTAAAATAAGTGGATTAGTCAACAAACTGTAATAAGTAATTTCATTATATAAAGGCATTTTAAAGAAAATACCAGAATAGAAAACCTATAAAGTACTGAATGAGCTCCCTAATACACACAGAGGTCAGCACTGAAATGTTTCAAACAGTACAGCATGTGCCTCCCATAGTAAAACAGTTGGTGTTGCAAAGGTGAGTGGACTCTTGGTGCTTCTTGTCAAAGTGCATTTCCCAGATTGACATAGTTGGGATATGGAGGACCATTTAAGAGGTAAGCCAATGAGCGCTCTCAGGTCACTGAGAGTGTCCTCTTGAAGGGAACAAATTTGACCACTGACCACAAAATGGCCCAGGCTTCTGTGTCATGCATTTTTACCATAATAGAGTATGTTGCCGCAAAGACATGCAACTGTTAATGCGTCTGTCATACATAGACAACTCCAAAACTGAGAATCCAAATCAACCTCCCCTTTCTGAAGGTGTGCTAGTTAGGCATTTGTTACAGTACTGGAAAACTGAATGACATACTTGAATATGAAAATTTACAATGATGTAGAATGGACTTGTCATGTAAAATTTTACAATATCTTATAGAACTAAAATTTGAATGTAATTTTATATAAAACCCAGCACTTATAGAGCAGAATTTATAATTCTTATTTATGCTTTGAAATCTTTGTACAAGCACACATTGCTTCTTGATTATATCTGCCCATCAACCTCCAAATATACTTCATGTGCTCCTTACTCTCTGAGTCCAGTGTTGCCCACTGGGGTGATCCACTCTGGTGTAGGCAACCACAGCTACTGTGAGTTCATATATGTCATATACAGAGGGCATCATTTCACATCACTTGTCCCCATTTTACTGTCCATACATTATTTCCATACTCCCTTTTGTCCCATGCTCCCTGAGCCTTGAGGCAATTGGAGGAGCTGATGTAAGATGCTCCATCCATGACTGAGCACTCAAAGTGAATTATTTTCAGTCCTTTGAACAACATTGTGTCTCTGCATGAGCTATTGTTTACAACAAGAAACTTCATTGACCTCTCTTGGGAGCAGCACAATCTATGGATATAAATATAAATATATAAATATAAACATAAATGTGTAGAAGAATGTTTGACAGCATGAATTTTTAGGTAAACAACATCAGTAGGATCTACTCCCAGGTATAGGACACACAACCATGAGTTTGACCATTTGAACAGTAACAGGTATGAACTCCCCTCTATAGAACAGGCCTCAATTCTAATCAAAAGAGCAGCTGGACACTTCCCTATGCAGTCTTGCCACCATTGAATCAATGGGCACACTTTGAGTGTCTTGCAGATTGTAGGGTCCAGTCTTAGATAAAACCACTCATGTTTTTTCTCCTCTAGCAACCTGCACAGTACGTTTGTGCACTACAAATCCTGACCAGCTGGGATTACTTAAGACTTCATCAACATAAGACTGATTTATTTTTGTTTTGCAACCAGATTGTGTGGTGCCTTTTGAAATAGAATTTTACCTTTTAGTTATGGGACAACCAAGAAGCATGCCCATAGTTTATATTATTTTATTTCAGTTACTTGTACATATGAATTTATCTATATGTATCATATTATTCTGGATTATTATGTAGATTCATTTCTTTACTTCAAGCTATAATAAAAAAAATAATACCTCTGTTATACATAGTTAAGGAATGAATTAACTATATTCTGCTCTCTTGGTGAATAAGAAGACACAGCAAAGATGTATCAAAAATCAAAACAAAATCACTGTAGCAAATTTGCAAACAGGGATAAGCCATGGCAACACAATATCCTCAACAGAGAACAAAGGAGACTTAATATGTAAATATGACTTACATATCAACTTTAAATGCACTGATTCTATAACTGTGGACCAGCAGCTCTCAGCCTGTATGTCGTGACCCCCAGAGGCCATTGGAAAACAGATACTTAGGTTACAACTCATAGCAGTAGCAAAATTACAGTTATGAAGGAGCAACAAAATTAATTTTATGGTTATGGTCACCACAGCATGAAGAACTGTATTAAAGGCTCGAGGCATTTTGAAGGTGAGAACCATTGCTCTAGCTCATTGCAGAACAGAGGCATGCAATTGAATAGAAATGTTTGCATTCATTAGAAAATTAAAAATAGAGAGCAACCAAATAGTCCTTTCCTTATAAAATCTTGTAAGAAATGTCTTTTAAAAGATGGAAGCTTTATTAGAGGCAATGTAAACTGATATACACCATTTACTTTTCCTGTACAGCAATGTATCCAGTGCCTAAAATTTTCTTTTGATCCGGTAATTTCATTTTATAGAATTTCTCCAAAAAGAATTGTTTGAAATATGCACCATAGTTCCACTATTCTTATTAGTTCTTATAATGATGCTAATTATATGCTTTGCACGCTACTATGTAGAGCAACCTGCAGTAAATGCATGTTGTCATTTGAATACATTTTAATGGAATACAAAAAAAAAAAAAAACAAATCAGTCTATAACCAAAATAAGCAGAATCAAACTTTGTACTTTTATAAAAGATGATTGGAAGAAAGTCAGTAAACAGAGATTTTTTTTTTCTTTAAGTTGAGACATGGTGGCAATTGTGGATAATTAAAAATTTCTTCCTTATATCCATTCCTCTGGTTGTCCACATACTTTAAATAAGTGAATACTCTTTCTCTCACACTAAGAGTTTCATTTACTTTGAAACCAACCCAACTCCCTGCTACCCTTCTGATCCTGCCATACTGTGGGTCTCTAAGGAGTTCCCTAAATAAAGAGATTAGAATGGCTTCAAATTAACACATTTGTTTGTTTTCTTTATCTAAATTGCTTCTTTGAAAAATGAATGCCTGAAGGTGTTGTAAACTGTTCATTTAAGTACAATTAAGCAATCCCCTAGCTGCTTCCTCTTTTGTGCTTTTGAATTTTTTTCTTAGTGGAAACCTTGGAGGTAGTGTTCTCTTCTGTTATTTTCATTCATCTTCTGTCTCACCTGCTAGGAACCAGAATTTTCAGGAGCTAGCAAATCTTCTATTATAATGGCTCTCCATTAAACACGAATTAATAAGTTTATCCTGCATAAGATAACAAAGCTTGCAATACAAGAAAAGTTATCCCTTCAGGTTTGGGATAATGTGAGTTGACAACTTTATATTGCAAATGAAGGTACTGGACACAGTGGACTTGGACTCAAGCATCCCTTTAAAGAAGAACTGGGGTCTCTGTAGAAACAGCCTGGGTCTTGCCCAAGGTCTCACTTGGTTTGGGAGTAGCCTACACCCACCCACTTGCAGACTCAGATGGGAAAACTAGAACTTGTCCTTGTAGCCTAATTTATTAGAACTCTGAAGGGCCTTCCTTTGAGTTGGGTATGCACAGCAGTTAGCACGTTCCTTCTGCCCTGACATGATTTTCTTTTTTGCTCCACAAATATTGACCTTAGAGACACATTGTAGATAAACCAAATGCAAGGTAAACTCCACAGAAAAGCAAGCCTAATCTGAGTCTACAAATCAGTATTTCACATGCAGGTGGCTAGTGGACTCCTGACTACATTTTGAATTTTTTTTAATGTCATAAATGATGAATGAAAATATAGAAACAGACATATAGTTATGATAATGGAAAACACCCAAATTGGGTTCTCCTTAAAACATTGTAGACTGTGCATGGATATTATTGGTTATAATTATTTAAGGGCATTAGTTTAAAATTTCATAACATATCATAATCCATATTCAGAATTTGAAAATAGTTTATTTTGAGGTATTTTGTGAGACCTTCCTACTGCAAGCTCTCTCACAATTTTGCTGAAATGGTGGCCACATTGAATGCTCTGATTCACCTTTAGTGATCTCAGTCAAGCAGCTGATTCTGGCCCCTGCTCTGATGCTCCTGTGGAAAACAAGATCATGTGAGTTTAGCAAACTGAACCTTGACACTGACACTACTCACACTGTTTAAAATGTGGAAACAGCCATGCTAACCCAACCTGATAGTCTTTGAACTGAAGCTCTTTGCTGCCCTCTGTAGACAAGTAATAACGGCAAAGCCCTTAACAAGCAAACTCCTGACTGTCTCAGTTCTGTTTGTCCTGAAAAATTTGACTGAATAATGAACTAAAGGGAGAGTCTCTTAGTCAGTGAGAGCTTAAGAATTCTTTTTTAAAAATCTGAGTTTATAGTGTCAAAGCATTCCTATATTTAAAATTTTTTTTTTCACCAAAGAAAAGCTACGTTTGAGAGTGCTGGAAACTAGACAATACAGCAAAGGCATATATACACATATATGTGCATGGCAGAATCATTAGTTTTCATCTTTGAGATTTCATCATAGGATTATGAAACATGTTTGCAGGGTAAAATACTTCTCTAGTTTGTCAAGGACAGGTTATTTTGTAATTTAAACCTAGAAAATCTAGGAAACAAATCAGATATAAACAAATGCTATTTCATCATTTAAAAAATGTCTGCATAAAACCATCAAAAATCAAGAAACAAATGTAGAATATGAGACATGTTTACAAACTGGACATTTGAGCAGATATTTAGGTAAAAATATCTAATTTTTTAGCAAAAAGCACATAATAAGAAAGTGAGCAAGAGACCTTGTTAGACATGTCTCAAAAGAAGATATAGAAATATATAGCATAGACATGTATGCTAGGAAAGGTTATTATTCTTAATCTCAGAGGGATGCACATCAAACCACCATGAAATAAAATCTTGATCGGTGCAGTGTGGAAACATACGGAGTATTAGCCCAGCCTTTGTCCCCCATAGCCAGGCCTTGGCTAGAGGTGAGTCTGAGACCAATTCAGGTGGATTCTCCCCTACACCCTTCCCTGGGAACTCCCTGGTTTGGTCACGGATCTCGCTGCCCCTGTGTCCTGTCCCCATCAAGTGTTCTTAGAGCTCTGATACACCCCCACCCACCTCCACCGAAAGCCTGCCCTCACCCACACTGTGCCCTACCCTGCCCACTGTCCCACATCTCTGGTTGAGCCCTGACACAGTTGGCCAAAAATCCAGCCAACTTCGGGCAAATTCCTGGAGCTGATCTAAGCACAATAGACCTGCCTAGCCACACGGGGACCACCTGTAGTAATTTCCACCTGCCTGGTCTCTGACCCCCACCGCCGGTCTTCTACTGGAGTTCTGGGCACCTCCCAAAAATCTGCCTATCTCTGCAGGACCACTCTGAGTTCCTGCAGGCTTGATCCTCCACCCCTATCGCAGAGCCTCTGCTAAAGAGGCCTAAGCTTGAGAGTGCCAGGCCCAGACTAGATCTACCCATCAGGTTAAGGAACATCCTGAGTCCCAGCCTTCAAGATCTTTGACTCCCATTGCAAGTCCTCTGCAAATCCTCTGCCGGAGCCTGATCTTTGACCCCTATTGCCAGGCCCCAGCCTGAGGAGAGACCTCTAGAGAGCTTGGATCACCCAGAGCTACAGACATCGAAAAGCTGACCGAACTAAGCCCACCGGGGAAGTACGATAGAGAGAGACCCCATCAACACCTACTGGAAGAAGCTACTATAGGAACACAGCAATACAAGAAAACAACAACAGAAAGACAAGCATAACACCACCAGAATTTAGGGAATCTACACTGACTAGACCAAATACAACAAAGCAGATGAAGCAGAAGAGAACGACTTAAAAATTATTATCATAAAAATGATAGAGGCCCGCAACGAAAATGTAAGAAAACCACTTAAAGAAATGGAAGAAATAAACAAACAAAAAAATTAGAAGAAATGAATAAATTTCTAAAAGAAAGTACAGTAATCCAAGAAAAAACAATTAAACGGGTGAAGGAAACAGATCAAAAAACTAAATAAAACTAAACTAAATAAAAACTAAAATAAAGACAATAAAGAAAACACAAACCTAAGGAATGCTGGGAATAGAAAAACTGGGCAAACGATCTGAAACTACAGACACAAATATAACCAACAGAATTCAAGATACGGAAGAGAAAAATCTCAGGCTCGGAAGATAAACTAGAGGAAATAGATTCATCAACCAAAGAAAATCATAAATCCAACAGATCCTTAACACAAACCATCCAGGAAATATGGGACACTTAGAAAAGGCCAAACTCAAGAATAATAGGCATAGAGAAAGATGAGAAAGCCCAGCTCAAAGGTGCCAAAAACATATTCAACAAAACCATTGAGGAAAACTTTCCCAATCTGAAGAAGAACATGACCATGAAAGTACAAGAAACATACCGAACAAATAGACTGGACCAAAGGAAAAAGACCCCCTCGACATATACTAATCAAAACACCTAACATACAGGATAAAGAAAGAATTTTAAGAGCAGCAAAGAAAAAAGGCCAGGTAACATATGAAGGCAGACCTATCAAAATTACACCTGATTTCTTTATGGAAACTCTCAAGGCCAAAAGATCTTGAATAGATGTTCTACAAGTACTAAGAGTCCACGGATGCCAGCCCAGGCTACAGTACCTAGCAAAACTCTTAATCACAATAGATGGAGAAAACAAGATGTTTAATAACAAAGCCAGATTCTCACAATTAGTATCTACAATTCTAGCCCTACAGAAAGATTTGGAAGAAAAACTCCAACCCAAGGAAGTTAACTATGCTCATAAAGACACAGGCAACAGATAATCCCACTTACCAGAATCTAAGGCTAAAGCAAGACAAATATATTAACAATACCACTGCCAACAACAAATCTAAAACAAACAAGCATTAACAACCAATGGTCTTACTCTCCCTCAACATTAATGGTCTTTACTTACCTATAAAAAGACACAGGCTACAGATGGATATGAAGACAGAATCCATCCTTCAGAATCCATCCTTCTGCTGCATACAAGAAACACACCTAAGCTTCAAAGATAGACATTACCTCAGGAAAAAGGGCTGGAAAAAATCTTCCCATCAAATGCACCCAAGAAGCAAGCAGGTGTAGCTATCCTAATATCTAGCAAGTTAGACTTCAAACCAAAATTTATCAAAAAAGATGAATACGGTCATTTGTATTCATCGTAGGAGAAATCCATTAACACAAATTCTCGATTCTGAACATCTATGTCCCAAATACAAAGGCACCCACATTCATAAAAGAAATGCTACTAAAATTCAATGTGCACATAAAACCTCACACACTTATAGTGGGAGACTTTAACACACCACTCTCACCACTAGAAAGGACCACCAGTCAGAAACTTAACAAAGAAACAAAAGAACTAATAGAAGTTACGTCACAACTAGGTTTAACAGACATCTATGGAAGATTCCATCCAAACACAAAAGAATATATACCTCCTTCTCTGCTCCACATGGAACCTTCTCTAAAATTGATGATATATCAGGTGGCATAACAAATCTCAACAGATACAAACGAATTAAAATAATTCTCTCTATCTTATCAGACTACCGTGCTTTAAAATTGGAATTCAACAACAACACAAAATGCAGAAACCCTACAAACTCATGGAAACTGAATGATGTACAATTGCCCCACACCTAGGTCAAAGAAGAAATAAAGAAAGAAATTAAGGACTTTCTAAAATTCAATGGGAATGAGGACATGACATACCCGAAATTATGGAACACATTGAAAGCAGTGTTATGGGGGAAGTTCATTGCACTGAGTGCCCATATAAAGAAAACAGAGGATAGTCACATAAGAGAATTAATAGCACAACTGAAAGCCTTAGAACAAAAAGAAGTAAACTCACCCCAGGAGAGTAGACCCAGGAAATAATATATTTGAGGGTGGAAATCAATAAAATAGAAACCAGGAAAATAATAGAAAACATCAATGGAATAAAGAATTGGTTTTTCGAGAAAATCAACAAAATAGACAAACCTTTACCAAACTAATCAAAAAGCAGTGAGCGAACATGCAAATTAACACAATCAGAAATGAAAAGGGGGACATAACAATGGACACCGAGGAAATCCAGACAACTTTCAGGTCATACTTTGAAAACCTGTACTCTGCAAAACTTGACAATTCAAAGGAAATGTACAAATTTCTGGACATCTTTCACTTACCAAAAATTAAATCAAGAACAGACAAACTACTTTAATAGACCTATAACCTCCGATGAAATAGAAGCAGTCATCGAAAGCCTTCCAACCAAAAAAAGCCCAGGGCCAGATTGCTTCAGTGCAGAACTCTACCAGAAATTCAAGGGAGTGGTGTTACCAATACTCCTCTAATTGTTCCACACAACAGAAACAGAAGTCTCATTACAAAACTCTTTCTATGAGGCCACAATCACCTTGGTACCCAAGGCTCACAAAGATACACCTAAGAAAGAAAACTACAGACCAATATCCCTGATGAACATTGAAGCAAAAATACTCAAAATATTGGCAAACCGAATCCAAGAATACATCAGAGAAATCATCCACCGTGACCAAGTAGGCTTCATCCCTGGGTTGCAGGGATGGTTTAACATGCAAAAATCTATCAATGTGATCCACCATATAAACAAACTGAAAAAAAAACATATAATAATCTCCCTAGATGCTGAAAAAGCCTTCAACCAAATTCAACATGCTTTCATGATAAAGGTCTTGGAAAGATCAAGGACAACAGTAACATACATGAACATAATAAAAGCAATATACAGTAAACCAACAGCCAACATCAAACTGAATGGAGAGAAGCTTAAGGTGATTCCTCTAAAATTAGGAATAAGACAATGTTGCCCTCTCTCTCCATATTTCTTCAATATTGTACTTGAAGTTCTAGCTAAAGCTATAAGACAACAAAAGGAGATCAAGGGGATCAAAATTGGAAAGGAAGAAGTCAAACTGTCTCTGTTTACAGATGATATGAAAGCTTACATAAGCGACTGAATAAACTCTACCAAGAAACTCCTACAGCTGATAAACACCTTCAGCAAACTAAGAGGACACAAGATAAACTCAAAAAAATCAGTAGCCCTATTTTACTCAGACGACAAAGAGGCTGAGAAAGAAATCAGAGAAACATCACCCTTTACAATAGCCACAAACAGCATAAAGTATCTTGGGGTAACACTTACCAAACATGTGAGTGAAAGACCTACAAAATAAGAACTTTGTGTCTCTAAAGAAAGAAATTAAAGAAGATACAAGAAAATGGAAAGATCTCCCATGCTCTTGGATAGGTAGGATAAATATTGTAAAAATGGCAATGTCACCAAAAGCCATCTACAGATTCAATGCAATCCCCATTTAAATCTCATCACAATTCTTCACTGACCTTGAGAGAAAATTAATCAACTTTATATGGAAAAACAAAAGACACAGGGTAGCCAAAACAACCCTGTACAATAAAAGAACTTCAGGAGGCATCACCATCCCTGACTTTAAGCTGTACTACAGAGCTATAGTTCTAAAAACAGCCTAGTATTGGCACAAAAATAGAAAGGTAGACCAAGGGAATCAAAAGCTCCTGATATTAATTCACACACCTACAAACACCTCATTTTTTGACAAAACAGCTCAAAGTATACAATGGGAGGAGGAAAGCAAATTCACAAATGGTGCTGGCACAATTGGATGATGGTGTGTAGAAGACTGCAGGTAGACCCTTGTCTATTGCCTTGCACAAAACTCAAGTCCAAATGGATGACAGACCTCAACATAAATACAGCCACACTAAACCTATTAGAAGAGAAGCAGGAGGTACCCTTTAAAAATTGGTATAGGAGATAATTCCTGAACATAACTCCACTAGCACAGACACTCAGATTGATAATTAACAAATGGGACCTCCTCAAACTTAAAGCTTCTGTAAGGCAAAGGACATAGTGGATAAGACCAAATGGCAGCTCACAGACTGGGAAAAGATATTTACCAGTCCTACATCTGACAAAGAGCTGGTTTCCAAAATATACAAAGAAATCAAGAAACTAGTCACAAAAACACCAAATAACCCTACTTAAAAAATGTGGAGAAAGGGGAACACACTTCCACTGCTGGTGGGAGTGTAAGCTCGTACATCCATTTTGGAGATCAGTATGGCAGTTTGTCAGGAAAAATGGGAATTAGTTTACTACAGGACCCAGCAATTCCCCTCTTAGGTATATACCCAAATTATCCACATCCATGCAACAAAGCCATGTGCTCAACTATGTTAATAGCAGCATTATTTGTAATATCAAGAACCTGGAAGCAACCTAGATGCCTTCAACTGGAGAATGGATAAAGAAGATATGGCATATCTATACAATGGAATACTACTCTGCAGTAAAAAATAATGGAATCTTGGAATTCACAGTCAAGTGGATGGAACTTGAAGAAACTGTCCTGAATGAGGTAACCCAGTCACTAAAAGAGGAACATTGGTATGTACTTGCTCATATATGGATTCTAGACCTAGAGCAAAGGATCACCAGCCTATAATTCACACCGCCAGGGGAACTAGGATACAAGGTGAATTCTAAGAGATTCATATATGGTCCCTCACAAAAGGGGAAGGGACTAGTCCCCCAGAGCAAATGGGAAATGGGGGGGCAGTGAATGGAGAGAGAACTAGGAGAAAGAGAAGGGGAGAAGAGGAAAGCCTGTGGGACTAGGAAGTCTGAGGGTTAGAAGACACACACACACACACACACACACACACACACACACACACACACACACAGAGAGAGAGAGAGAGAGAGAGAGAGAGAGAGAGAGAGAGAGAGAGAGAGAGAGAACTTAAAAGAGGGAGCCGTTATTGGTTCGAAGATAAAACTGAACCTAAAGAAAGGTATAGAGACCTACAAGACTGACTCCACCTAACAATTTGAGCTACCATAAATGCCCTTCCCTGTTAGTGAGATCAACAACTAACTTATCCACATTCATGGAGCCCTCATCTAGTATCTGCTGGAAACAGGAGCAAATACCCATTACTAAACACTTATTGGAACTATAACCCAGATGCACAGAGAGAGTATAAGACCAGGTTGCAGAAACACACAAAGACAGTTGACCTGAACAAGGAGGAGATAATTATACCCCCACACTGATAGCTTGTTATCCAGCATGGGACTGACTCAGATCCCCTGAATATGGGTCTCAGTTAGAAGGACTGAGCAGTCTAAGGGACCCCAGACAGTGGAACCAGGATGTATTTCTGGTGCACAAAAGGAGCTTGCGGACACAACCCCCATGAAGGGATACTCCCTTAACCTAGAGACAGGAGAGAAGTCCTAGTCCCTACTTCAAATGACTTGACAGATTTAGATGACCCCTCTTGTGTGGCATCACCCTACATGTGAAGTAGTGAGGCAGGGTATTTGGGTGCATGTGAGGTGGGGAGAGAGGGAAAGGGAGGGAGGGAGAGAGGGAGGAAGGGAGGGAGGGTGAGTGAACTGGGATAGATATGTAATATATAAACAAGGCAAACAACATGTAGTTACTGGGGCACTTGGCACAAGTTATGTTCCTACAATGAGTAGTTGTAATGAAAAAAATAAAATTGCCTTTCTACCTCAAAAAAAAAAAAAAACAGCTAAAAATACAACTACCTTGTTCACAAGAAAATCCAATGTTGGGCATTTATATGGAGAAAAGTGATTTGGCATGTCTAAGAGATAACTCCACCTCTTGATATATTGTAGCAGTATTCACAATAGCCAAGGGATGGAAAAAACTTTAGTGTCTGTCAAGTAGTGAATGGACAAATAAAGGAGTTGCACTCATAGAAGAGTATGCAGCTATAATACAAACACAATCTTTCCTTTGCAGCAGAATGTATGAAGCTGGAAGATATCACCTTAAGTGAAATGAGAAAATCACAAAAAGACAAATGCTATCAATTTTCACACATGTGGAAGCTACATAAATTATTCTGGAGATATAGTGTAGACAACTGATCGAAGACTAGGAAGAGGAAAGAGGTTGAAAAGCACATAAGATTTTGGTTATGACAAATGTAAATATGACCAAATAAGTGACAATTCTACATAACAGTATAATACACTTAGCTATCCTTAACATAATTCATTTTAAATATAAAATACATAGAAAACATGGTTTTGTAGGTACCTCATTACAATGACATGAAATATTTTGAAGTGATAAATGTGTAATAACCCTGATTTGATCATTAGACAGAGCATGCATGCTTCTATCACTACATAGAGCATGCTCTATCTGCTAAATATTAACAATTACTTATCAAATGAAATAAACACTCTAAGAGTCATATAATTTACATTAGAAATATTCATCTGACTAAAAAATAAAGCGAGTTATTGTGTTTTCATTTAATAGTCTTCCCTGCCTTTGATAGGATGCTTATGATTCTTTTAATGTTGTTTGTTAGGGAAAGATTAACTCTGTTACAGCAATTCAGTTTTGAGTTATTTTGGTGAGAGATTTCTACGTACTCTACAGTGCCATAGCTATTGTGTGAAGAATGTAACAATAATTATAATGACAGCCAACAGCTGAGTACATGCCCTGTGCTAGACAACAGAGCACATGCTACACATAAGCCAACTGTTCAATCTTGCTAAATTTTGCAAAGTGTTTGAATTTGTCAGGTTCATAATTTTGTTGAGAATAGAATTATCTGAAATTTCACCAACATTTATTTCCACAAATAGCCTTAAGGCATAAGACAGGTTGTCTACACTTTATAATGTTCATTATCATTTTATTCTTATGTAAGTTGTCTGCACCTGTCTTTTAGACCTTGTGTCCAATAGTACTTCCCAAAATTGGTTAACTAGTAAATGTGTTTTCTCTAAATATGAGAATGCCTTCTATTACTTTGTAAAACAGTTATCACTTGGAACAAAACATGATTCTGAAAGTCCCTGACACTTGGCTTTCATTATTCTAGACTTCTTTTTACATATGTATTAGTTACAGGGATCTCCCATGACTTTATCTTTCTGTACTAAATTATTCTTAGATGGCACACATAATAACAAATCATTGTCAGATAGTGTAAACACTACATACTGTCTAGTGATAATGATGGGGTAAAAACGTTGAAGAGATTTGTAGTTAGTTTGGTCAAAAAACCTTGGAAAATAGATTTTTAAAAATATAAAAATATTAAACAACTATATTAAAATAGCTTTGCTATACTTAAAAGAGGGACCATTGCAGAACTTTTATAAAATTTACAAGGAGTATCACTGACATCATTGTTTGCTTGCTGAAATCATGTTCAGACAGCTTTAGAAAAACCTTCTATAGTGTTACATCAGTGTGATCTCAGACTGGTTACCATCCCTGCTATGTCCCACATGTACCAAGCCTTTCAGTATTATTTGGTCCAGGGGAGTCTTTTGGGATAGATTTCTAAGGAAGTTGTACCTTTTCTTCTGCTCAACCTTTGCTTCCTCTATTCTGTTCTGAAAATATTAACTCCAGAAGAAAGAGAAAATACCTATCATCACATGACTAAAGGTGGGTTTCTACACAGTATGAAATTTCTTGAAAGTTAAATAATTTGTAAAGTATTAAATGATTAAGCAATTAATATGCATAATTTCAAAGATTTACATTTTTAAAGATTTAAAAATTTATAAAATTTTTAACATTTTATAATTTATGAGAAAATGCATGTGCCCGAAAAAATTTGAGCAGCCTGAGGCATCAAGCAAGGTTTCTTTTGCCTTAGTTTATGGAAGGTAGCGATTTACATTAAGATAGCTAGCTTCTTGGTAAGCGCTAGGCATTGGAGGTTATGCATGGGTGTTTCACAATGAGAGAACTGCTAGGGTGCTGAGACAAGTACCATTGTGTCTTGCTGGAACAGTGAAAGGATTTGCTGGTTAAATGATATTCCTAGCCCAATGAGCATATTTATTATATTTTTAGATTGATGCTTTTCCCTATTTTAAAAGAGATGAAATAGAAAAAAGAGTGAAGTCTCATTTCTTATCCTTGTCTCCAGGGAGATAAGCTCATATTACTCCTACACAAACTCCAATTCAATCATTTTGATTGGTTGGAAATTCTTTCAGAACTCGTTTGAAAGACAATAAATAAAATGAGAATCTCTATAGCCCCATTTACACAAAAGTCAGGCCACTGTGTATTACAGGGTCCTTGATGTCAACCTCCTCACATAGTGTAATCTCAGTATCTTTAGGTGTTGGGACACAAACATGTCTTGATACATGTTGATGGCTTAAATCTATTTGATTTTATGGATGTTTAGTTGTTTAGTTAGTTCCTGATTAGTGTGTATGAGTCATTTTATTGTAAAAGACTTTCATTTAAATATTTGGCAAGATATTTAAAAGAAATAAAAAAATTGAAATTTCGAAGAACCTTGTACATATTGAAAAATCTACAGGATAGAAGACAACAATTATCTGAATGCCAGGGATTCTGATTATCAGGGGACATTATTGACCCTCACTGGGAAATGAACTTCATCTTAGCATGGCTTCTCCCATGGAAAAGCTTCTGGCCAAGAGGAAGTGTCTAAAGACCCAACGTTTTTCTTTATTGAGACAACTCTTGGGTGTGAGAAGTATGCGGGATATGGGGTGTGCATTCTTGTGGGGTGTGGGTGTGAGCAGTGTGGAAGTAGGGGGTGTTGAGGGGTGTTGGGAACATGGGGCTGTGAGGAGTTAGGGGGTGTGGGGGTGTGAGGAATGTTGGAGATGTGGGGGTGTGGAGGTGTGGAGGTATGGGGATGTTAGGAGTGTGAGGGTGTCAGGGGTGTGGGGACATGGGGGTGTTAGGAGTGTGAGGAGTGTTAGGAGGTATGGGGAAGTGAGGGGTTTGGGGTGGGGTGTGAGGGGTATGAGGGGTGTGAAGGGTGTTAGGGGTATGAAAGATGGGAGGGTGAAGGGCATGTGGGCTATGGGCTGTGGGGTGCGAGGGGTGTTGGGAGACATGGGGAGTGTGAGGGGTGTAGAGGTGTGGTGGTTTGAGGGGTATTAGGGGTGTGAGGCTTGTTGGGGTGTGAGGGGTGTTGGGGTGTGAGTGGTGTTGATGGTGTAGGGATGTTAGGGGTGTGAGAGGTATGGGAAGTAAAGGGTATGGGGTGTGGGGTATGGGGTGTGAAGGATGTGGAGTATGGGGATGTAGGAGTGTATGTGTTGAGTTTCAGAACTTTTTGCAAATCCATCTCTACTCTCAGTTCTGCTTGTGTGGACAGCCCCCCCCTCCTAACCCTGCCACTCTATTTCATAGAGCTGTTTCCAAGAGAACTTCTACCAGGCTAGCCTTGAACTCACAGAGATCCTCCTGCTTCTGCCTCCCAGGTGCTGGGATTAAAGGCGTGTGTCACCATCAGCACCCTCCCCTAACATTTCTATAGGAATCTCTCTCACATCATAGTTTCAGAGAGTCTCCCTTATATTGAGACATTTAAACAGATCTAGTCTAGAGTAAGCAAGACTATGGTTGACATTATTACAGTGTTCTGAGTTTGGTCAGCATTTTATACACTTTGATAACAAATCTCTTGGCACATTTTAAGGTGTTAGAGACTGAACCTGGGACCTGTTACATGCTAGCCAAGCACCTGCTGAAAATACCTTTTTTGCCTCTTTTCTTGCAGCATTATTCAAGGAGGAGGTAAGGTGTAAAAAGCCTCAGTGACTGCCCAAGGGTGAGAGAGTACATAACAAGGCATATATGAACATTGTGACACTAGCTATTTCTTCAAAAAAAAAGAGCCTGTGGTTTGTGACTACATGGGTGACCTGGAGGACAGAATATTACTGGAAAAAGCCAGCTGCAGTAGAACATTTACATGTGAACTAAAAGGAAAACAAGCACCCAAAGTACACGATGGTGGTTGACAGAGGTAGAAGGAAGGAGAAAGAACTGAGGTAGAGAGCATGAGACTCCAGTGAGCAGGGATAAAAAAAGTCTTCAACCTCTGTTGCCGGGAGGTAACCATAGCTAATAATAATGAAATTGCACCTTCAAAATTGGTAAAAGAATACATTTTGTCTTCTAATTACAAAAGCTTACCTGAAGTTTTAGACATAAAACTTGTTTGATGTAAATATTTTATTTTATATACACATTATTAAGGGATCATACTATATTTCATACAATTAATGAAATTAATTTTTAACTAAAAACTGGACAGATTTTCCATTATGCCAACTATATAGCAGTCTACTCTCACTGAGGATAGGTCATGAAAATGTACAGAATGATTATGTTTATTTGGTGAAATAACTTACAAGGGACAAATAAGACAACTTAATTAACATCCTGGCTATAGTTTTCCCTCACTCCTCTCCCCTCAGTCCTTCCCTACCCTGCTCTCTTTATTTCCATCCCCCAATACACATCTCCATTCCTGTTCAGGAAAGGACAGGTCTCCTATGAGTATTAACAAATCATGGCATATCAACTTGCAGCAAGACTTAGCTCCTCCCTATGTATCAAGCCTGGACAAGGAGACCCAGTGTGACGAATAGGGTCCCAAAAGCCAATAAAAGAGTGAAGAACAGCTCCATTGCCACGTTAAGAGACCCACAAGAAGAACAAGCTACATAACTGTAACATATATGCAGTCCTATGAAGGCTCCCTGGTTGTTAGTTTAATCTCTGTGAGTCCCCATGAGCCCAGGTTAGTTGATTCTGTGGGTTTTATTGTGGTGTTCTTGGCCCCTCTGACATCTACAATTTTCTTTCATTTCTTAACCTTCACATGAGTTTTTTTGTAGAAGTCATAAAAGAAAAGATATTCTTTTATATTTTCAGTCTTTCATAAACAGAAATGAGCATTGACTGCAATTCTAATTCCAATAATTTTAAGATACTTTCACTGTAGTTGACTTCCAGGTGTTTTGTTTCTTTCATCCATAAACAGAAGTGAGACTTGATCTGATCTGAGATAAAGAAATGAATGAAAATTTGGACTACCTTGTTCCAGATACCTAACATGATCCAAGGGTAGGAAAATATGGTAATAAACTTAACAGAATCCATCAAGAAAGAATACAGCTAGGACTAAGAGACAACATGCAATCCTTAGCCAATGAGCAGCATAATAACAATGCAGGTGGTGTTGAGTTTGAGTTTGTGCCCAGCTCTGCTGATCATTTATTAGAGTGTGTCTTACTATCTCTCTGATGTTATGGAGGAATGATGAAATCACAATCCCACTGGTCTGACATCTCCATAGAGAAGTCTCTGTGTGTCTACAAAGTCCACTGATTGCCATTCACAAGAATGTGATGCTTATTCTCATTGACAACAATAAACTCTGACACAAGACTATTTCTAAAAGCTTTTATTATTAGAAAATTTATAGCACATTGAATAGAATGAAATAATGGGCCATGGAGCTCTCATAAGTAGATAATTATGGTAGCAAGAGATGCCTAGACCACGGCATGCTGCCTACATCACCTTTTTTTATAATACTGTTGGGTACTGTACTGACTGGTTTGTGTGTCAACTAGTCACAAGCTAAACTCATCAGAGGAAGGAGCCTTGGTTGAGGAAATGCCTCCATGAGACCCAACTGAAAGGCATTTTCTCATTTAGTGATCAATGGGAGAGAGCACAGCCCATTGTGGGTGGTGTCTTCACTAGGCTCGTGGTCCTGGGTTCTATAAGAATGCAGGCTGAGCAAACAATGGTTAGCAAGTCAGTAAACAACCCTCCTCCATGGTCTCTGCATCGGCTCCTGCCCTGTTTGAGTTCCTGTCCTGAATTCCTTCAATTATGAACATTAGTGCTGAAATGTAAGCCAAATAAACCCTTCCCTCCCCAGCTTCTTTTTTAGTCAGGTGTTTCACCTCAGTAGTAGAAATCGCAGCTAAGACAGGTACAAAATCAGAGATAATTTTAGCTGATAACAGACTCTTATTTAGCTAGTATCCAATGATATTTTCTAAATAAATTAGAAAAATAATTAAAAACTAATTGATGAATGAATCATTATTTAACCCAACTTGTTTGACTTCCCACAAACTGAGTGTTCCTTTGAGAAAAGATGAATATTATATTTGGTAACTATCATACTAGGAATTCTTGTTAAGCAAGACAGAGAATCATGTTAATGGAAATGCCTAAAGGGAGTAAGGAGCTAGGAGCACTGCTGAGTGCTCATTGCTGGGAAAGTTAAAAGGTTCAGGTCTGTGTTCTCTGTGATATCATGATGCTTGGACATGCTCGAGGCTGCATCTGAAGGCATGGCACATGTGTGAACTGAAAGTACTGAAATCATGCCTTTTCATAGAATGACTAAATCTAAATCAGTGGGATTTAATATGTTTTGGTGGTACATGTCATGTCACAAAAAATCTCTGCAGTATTCGATTCCGCAGCACATATGCATGGCTCCATGTAAAAGGATGACAGGAAATTTTGTGAAGTGTTCTAGTTCCACATATTTTAGCTATCAGAATTCCAACCTCCAAGTAAGTTGGAGAACCCTGGCTGCACAGGTCATAAGACCAGAGAAGAAACAGAAACCAGAGAGCAAAATGCCCATCTAACGAAGAAAGTCTGCAGAAGTTGGCACCAAGACCTAAAATCACTCCACACCCTGATCTCTAGACACCAGAAGAACAAAATCAATAGCCAAGATCATGACAGGGGAACCCATAGAGACACCTGACCTACGCTTGTGGGAGCTCTTGGACCATTGACCAACAGCTAGTGAGCCAGCATGCGACAGCCTGGGTTCTCTGCATATATGGGACAGTGTGTGGCTTGGTCTGTTCATGAGGCTCCTATCTCTCCCTGATGCTTGAGATAGCTTTTTGGACCTATTCCTCATGCTGGGTTGCCTTACCCAACCTTGATGCAAGGAAATGGAATTTGGTTCTGCATCAATTTGATGGGCCGTGATTTGTTGACTCCCATGGGAGGCTTGTCCCTTTATGAACAGAGATGGCAAAAGAGTGGATAGGGCAAGAGTAGATGGGAGCTAGAGGGAGGAATGGGTAGAGAGGAAGGAGGGGAGACTGTGATCAATATAAAAAGTAGATGAAAAAATAATTAAAAGAAGAAGACAATAATCAATAACACATTACGCCAGAAAAAAAATATTGAAGACTGCAAGAAAAAAAACATAGTTAAAATTACATCTGACTTCTCAATATAGACTCTAGGCTTTTTGTTCTGTTGTGAAAATTCAGCTTTAGCTCATGGTGGTCTGATATGACAGAGGAGGTTATTTTAATTTTCTTGTATCTATTTAGATACCATATACTTTGTGACCAAGTATATGGTCAATTTTGGAAGAGGTCCCATGAGGTACTGAGAAGAAAATATATTCTTTTGTGTTTGGATGAAATGTTCTGTAGAAACCTTTTAGGACATTTTGGTTTGTAACGTCATTACATCTCCAGCATTTCTTTGCTTAGTTTTGGTCTGAATGAGAGTAGGGTAATGAAGTCTCCCACTATCAATGTTTGAGGGGCAAGAGGGGTAAAGGACACTTGTGCTCACCATGGCACAAGCTGTGAAGGCCAATCTGCCATCCTCTCAGACCTGCTGCACTGAGAAATCTCTGAACAAAGCAGTGGTGCCAACAGCCTAGTTCTGGCAGCCATAAAATCCACCTTTGTGACATGACTGAATCACACAAATGCCCACCCAGGGGCTTAGCTTTTGACTGTACTTGGGAACAGTGTCAGCTTCTGCCATCACCTAAGAACTATAAGACCTCTCTGCTTCAACCCAAGAACACTTCTTCTCTCACCCTGTTCTTTGGGACCTGTGTACCTTCCTGGAAACAACATTTGACTTTATCTACTTTTAATCTGCTCAGATTTGGCCTTTGCAACGGAAGAAACATTTTAGAGGCCAGATGAACATTACCCACAGAATTACTGGAGCAGGGACCAGAGGGTCGCACAGAGATTGAAGCAGCAAGAATGGGCCTTGCATGGACCTACATTAGGCCCTCTGAATACATGTTGTGGTTGTTTAGCTTTGGGTTTTTGTGGGACTCTTGACAGTATGAGTGAAGGTGTCACTTTTCCTCCCATTGGATTGTGTTGTCCAGCCCAGAGGTTTTGTGCCTAGCATTAGTGTAATTTCTTATGCCATGTTCAGTTGATCTCCCTGGAAAGCCTGCTCCTTTCTGAAGAGAAACAGACCAGCAGTGGATCTGGGGGAGAGGAGAGGTGGGTGGCATTGGGGAGAGTGTTAGAGGTGGGGTGGGGAGGCTGTAATTAGGATGTGTTGTATGAGAGAATAAATAATAAGACAAAAGAGAAGTATCTGCCAAATAGAAACACATTTTCAGTGAACATAGAAACATAACATAAATTTAGTGCATCCCAATTTTCCCCATTTCTCTCCCAAATGCCTGAGACCCAGTTATATTTATCTATGACCACATGGGAAAGTTTACAATCCATTTTCATAAAAGTTATGAATATCTGATACCAGAATCTCTAAGGTGTCAGCTGAAATGTTATTTTATCAGTAATCTATTATAAACCGCATTGGAAATTTAAATATTTAGAATATAGCTTACTTAAGAACACTATCCATATTAAAGACTAAGCCTGTATTTATTTTAAAAGCGATAATTTCTCCTAAGACAAATGCCAATATTAGGAAGCAATCACAATTAGGAGGGACAATAAGTGTTCCATGTGGATGAAACATCTGCTTCTGGGGAGTTAGAGGAAGATGAGGATTAGACAAAGGCAGCCTCGGATGGATCTGACTCTCCCATTTTCAACATAATTAATAAAATATTGTAATAACTGTAAAATTAACTGGATTTGATTATAAAATGGCAATATGGGTAGCAGCATTATTTTAACTGTAATAATATAATTAAATTCAACCCAGTTATATTTCAATGAAGCAAATTTTACATTTTCTTTTAATAACAGGAGATGCTGAATTCTCTGTGTCTGATGGAACAATCTAGGCTATTAAGAAGACATACCAATTTACATGAAAACAAATCAAAATAATTATAGAATCTTCATATATCCTACTGTTTACCTATACTCTGACCACAATTATATACAGCAATGAATCTAGTAGGAACTATACCACACATAGCTATGTATAGAATTTAGAAGACAAGTCTGTAACTCTGGAATACTTTCATTCCAACACTTTACTGAAATAGCTGCAGTGATTAAATTCCTCATTATTCTTGTCAAAAAGTAGCTGATAGTAGATCTAAATTGCCTCCACAGGAGATAAGACAATGTCATTAACAACTAAAATATATATGATGTATTTCATATCAATTTTATAATGACAAAAGTCATGCTGTGACACACATGACTTTGAGCCAAAGGACACAAAAGCCAACAAAGGATATTTGGTACAAGTTATAGACTCCAATAATCCAAAGAAACTAGAGTCTGGAGGGGACGTTATGTGCTTCTGCTTTGTCATCCCATTTGGGACTCCTGCAGACTCAATGGCATCAGCCCAACATCTGGGATAATCTCTGGAAACCTGTAACCAGTGGTTTACCAATTCTCCCAGAATCCCGCCTTTCAGTCAAATTAAACATCATTTTCCATTGTACATTTAAAATTTTGTTTACTTTATTGTAATTGGATGCTAAGAAACTCCAGTATAGTTTTGATACCAGATATTCTTTAATGCATGTTCTGTGGCTATCACCTTTCAGTTATATTTTTAGATTTTTGTGGTTCAATAAAGCTAGTAATATATTTTAATGCTTTGTCATAATATGCTGTATACACTCTCAGGATAAATGAGGCTGTTTTGACTGGTAGATGCTTACTAGACTACTCCAAAGTTTGTCATTTCTGTTATGCCAAATCTCGTTAGTCCTGGTTTTCTACTTTTAGAACAATGTTCTGGGATTAAGTCAGTATCAAGAGATTTATGTGCTAGGACATACTACTGTAATTTTTTCTTATTCTCTCATGGAAAAACACTTAATTCTTATATGTTCTCAAAATATTTTTGAACCCAGGACTTTTGTTATTAATTGAGAGTGGGAGCTGATTCCACATAGAGGGGTACTATCTCTCAGCCTAGGGGGAGGGTCTAGGCCCTGCTCCAAATGACAGGACAGACTTTGAAAATGCCCCATGGAAGGCCTCACCCTCCCTGGGGAGCAGAAAGGGTGTGGGATAGGGCTGGGAGGGAGGCAGGGGAGGAAGGGAGCATGAAGGAACTGGGATTAACATATAAAATGATCTTGTTTCAAATTTAAATTCTGATTAAAAAATTATCAAAAAAGGAGTTGGTAAAATACACTGATGCCATTTTTAAAGGTATAAACTTTATTGAGTGACATCCTCATTCCTGTCATAAATATATTCCAAATGGTGTAACTTTATTAACTGACAACCTCATTTTTAACATACACTATGTTTCTACATGTGTAGAGTGACTACTAAAATCAAATTTTTTATTACTTTCTCTGTTGACTTAGGCATCATATTGTTTCATTTTGAGTTTTGTGTAATTATAATATATTTAAACTCAGAGTAGAGACATCCTTTCTTTTTTAATGGTTCCCTCTACACTTTACTGTCTAATATAGTATTTTTATCTTCAAAACAAATCTTCAATTTATTTCATGAAATTTATATATGAATATCCTTTCATTTTTTATCTGAATTGTGTTAGAGCCAAAACATAATTTAAAGAGTTTCCATATCTCCAATGACCCACTCTTTTCAAGCACAAAGGAGTGTATAGCTCTTAAATCACTTAAATATAGGAAATTAAAATTCAGTAAAGTCATTTGTTCTAAAGTAGATCACCATACATGTTGCGTCTTTATTTTATTAAATAGGATATTTATTAGAAAATTTCTACCTTTCAAACTTTCCATATTTTAATTGGAAACTTAGTAATATAATTTCATTATAACAGTTTTATGAAGAGATATTACTTAAAAGTTTTACTATTCTTTCCAAGCTGTTATGTCTTGCTGTTATTATTTGATTATTGGATTACATTTTCCACACTCCCAGACATATCAAGTGGATTTGCTTCACATCTCTAACTTCTTTGTCCAGTACTAAAAGTATTTACTTATTTCTCTCTGATGGTACAAGACAAAAACTTTAAAACTTTTCAAAATGTATTTCTTCAATGTAATTGTATTAAGAGATTTTATGTGATTATTGAATTTATTAAATATCTATCATGAAAAATATAAACATTCTTTTTTCAGCTCTCAATTGTTAATGTGATAGAACAGAAATTTCTATATCATAGACAAATATAACATTTCTCCATTATATTTTTAGCATAGTGCTTGCTCCCATTTGATATGCCATACATTTAATGAGGACATTTAATCATTGACTTTCTATGACAATTAGAGTAGAAGTCCTATAAAGTTAAGGTAGTTATATCTTGTTTTATGTTGCATTACTCCAAACCTAGCCCACAACTATGACTCAGGAACCATGGACTCTGCGGGAGAACTTCCTAGTGCCACTTCCATACACAGGTATAATTTCTAACTATATTTTAAATACTTACCCTTATACCCAAAGGAAGAATAGATTTAACCTCTCTTCTAGAAGCTAGTTCCTGCAGCAAGCAGTGTATTATTGAAAACCTCAACGGGCCAAAATGTAGAGAACAACTGTTTGCTCATGAACAAAAAAGGAGAGCACGAGAGCCAGAGAACCACAAGGTCTGCAGGTTAGTATGTTTTATAGGAAAACCTCATGTATGTATGTATGTATGTGTGTATGTGTGTATGTGTGTTGTGTGTGTGTGTGTGTGTGTGTGTATGTGTGTATGTGTGTATGTGTGTATGTGTGTATGTGTGTATGTGTGTATGTGTGTATGTGTATATATATATGTATATATATACATATACATATATATATATTCAAATCTACATAACTTTGTGACTGATTGGATATGCAGTGCTTATGGATGCCCTACAGATTTCCTGTACTACAATATATTTTGACAGAGAAAAGTGGAAATAAAAAATATCTAAAATATTAAACCATCCATATATATATACATATATATATGTGTGTGTGTGTATTACAGTTAATATATTATTTGACATATTTATACTATTAATTAAAATCTTAACATCTATCATATCTACCTGTCTGTCACCCATAACAGCTGAAATGCAGTATGTTCTCCTAGAGAACCCCTCCATGGTAAACCCTAGTGAAACAAACCAAAGAAAGGAACACAAGTATCCTAAAGTTTCATGGTTCCAAATGTCAGGCAAGGTTGTTAAAGAAACAACTTCCCTGGTCCCCATCTACTCAGGAACTGGCTGCAGAATGCAGATGTTTTTCATTGTTTCAGAAATGCTTTTCAATCGAGCTTTTAAAAAATCCAATTAGAATACTATTTGGTTAACTTTACTAAAGTCCATGATTGTTAAAACACTTTGTTTCCAAAATGCCTTCATTCTTTTCAAGATTCAACTAAGACTTACGCTTTTATTATTAGCTGTGTAACAAGGTTTCCATTTAGCCTTTCTCTGCTTGTGTTTCTCATCCCCTAACCCTTGTTACTCAAGTGAGAACATCTAATGGGCATTACTGACATCATCTAAGGGCCCATTCTACATCTATCAAATCAAAAAATATCTCCATTTTATACAATAGCTTCAGGAGATGATAGGCATATTACACCATGAGAAGTAAGAGAATTGAGGGCAGCTTGTGTGACACCTACTCACATTTTTTCCATCTGAAATCCAATTTTTCACAACCTGCCAATTGTGTTCATTAATAAGTTTCTGGGTATTTATGCAATTATGAATTTTATTTTTATATTATATTTTAATTGGTTGTATTTTATGTAAGAAATTGTTTATTTTAAACTATTTTAATATACTGGGAGTTTGTTTATCTAACAGAATTTATTTGCATGCAACTATTTTTTCTGTACACAAAGCAATTATTCTGTTTTTACTTCTAACATGCTCTCTCTCTCTCTCTCTCTCTCTCTCTCTCTCTCTCTCTCTCTCTCTCGTGTGTGTGTGTGTGTGTGTGTGTGTGTGTGTGTGCTGTCTTTACTTTTCACTTGGAGAGTTACTACAGCAGACTTATTAAGACTAGATATGTAGACATTCTTGGAGAAATGATTCCTGTCTGAACTTTTATTCCTGTCTGAACAACAAAAATAATGCACAATAAAAAAGCACACCACAAATTAGTTATATATGGGGACAGTAATAGTAATTTTTTTCTTTTTTGTTTGTTTGGTTGTTTTGGGTTTTTTTTTTTTTCATTTTCAGTTGTCTTTGATGCAGCTTATACGAGGATAATTGTTCTGTTACCTGAATATCACTCTGTAATTGAAAAAAAAATGCAGCTGTTTTGTTGACATTCTGAATGCTTCTAAGTAAATACATTTTTTTTTACTTAAAAATAATCATTTGATTAAGTTAATTCTCTCTCTCTTTCTCTCGTTGCAGAATTTTCCATTATACTGTGTGAAGACGTGTGAATAACCAGTAACTCAGTACGGAGAGGTGAGGCAGGACTTCTGGGGACAGAGACGTCTGAGGGAAGGAGAATGTGGGGTTGCCAGCTGAACACAAAGGAAGCCGAACATGGAGTAGGAGAGGTAACCAATGTGAATCCCTTGGCAGCATGTTGATAGGTTTGTTGGGTTAAATTTAAATTAAAGAGCTAGCCCCTAAGCCTGCCTTTTGCCTGAGGTGAGTCTGGGTCCAGTCCAGGCTGAATCACCCACAAATCCTTTCCTTGGAACTCCCTGGGTTAGCTCTGCATCTTAATCCCACTCTGCCTTTGGCCTGAATCATCCCATCCTGGCATGCTGGACCATCCAAAGCTTGCCTTCCCTCATACTTGGCCTTAATGGGGTCACTGCTTGGGGTGAGTTTTTGGCCAGAGCTGGAGTCCAACAACCCCACCCTCTCCTTGGAACTTCCTGGAGCCCTTACCTGACCCTTGGGCACCTTAACTTCTGCTTGAAATCATCTGGAGCCTGCATCATTGGCCCTGCAGTGGCCTCTGCTTGAAAGACCTCCAAGAGAGTTCAGATTATCATCAGTTACTGGCTACAAGGTCCTGACCCACCTACACCCACTCGGAGAGAAGGAAGAGGAGGAGGAGGAGGAGAGAGAGGGAGAGAGAGAGAGAGAGAGAGAGAGAGAGAGAGAGAGAGAGAGAGAGAGAGAGAGAGAGAGAGAGAGAGAGAGAGACCACACCTGCACCCACTGGAAGAAGTGATGGGAAGACAGCAATACAAGAAAACACCCAACAATAGAAAGACACCACCAGAATCTAGGGACTCTACACCAACTAGACCTGAACACACCAGAGCAAATGAAGCCGAAGAGAACGACTTAAAAAATAACTTCATGAAAATGATTGGGGCGCCCAAAGATGAAATGAGAAAATCCCTTAAAGAAATGGAAAAAAAAACTGGAAGAAATAGAGGAAAAGACCAAGCAAAAAATGCAAGAAATGAACAAATCTCTTTTAAAAAGGCAAGGAAAGCCAAAGAAAAAAAAATAAATAAATAAAAACAAAAAAACCAAGGAAACAATTCAAACAGTTCAAGACATGAACACTGAAACAGAAACAATAAAGAAAGCACAAACAGAGGGAATACTGGAAATAGAAAAACTGGGTAAGTGATCAGGAACTTCAGATGCAAGCATAACCAACAGAATATAAGAGATCTAAGACAGAATATCAGGCACTGAAGATAAATAGATTTATCGACTAAAGAAAATCTTAAATACAAAATTTCTTAACACAAAACATCCAGGAAATGAGGGACATAGTGAAAAGACCAAACCTAAGAATAATAGGCATAGAAGAAAGCGAAGCCCAGCTCAAAGGCGCAGAAAACATATTCAACAATTTCATTGAAGAAAACTTCTCCAACCTGAGGAAGGACATCCCCGTACCAGAAGCATACTGAACACCAAATAGACTGGGCCAAAAGAGAAAGTCCCCTTGCACATAATAATCAAAACATCCAACATACAGAATAAAGAAAGAATATTAAGAGCAGCAAAGGGAAAAGGTCAGGTAACATATAAAGGCAGACCTACCAAAATTATACCTGACTTCTCCATGAAACCTCTGAAAGCCAGAAGGTCCTAGATAGATGCTCTACAAACACTAAGAGTCCACAGATGCCAGCCAAGTCTACTCCACCAAGCAATACTCTCAATCACTGTAGATGCAGAAACCAAAATATTCCATGATAAAACCAAATTTTCAAAATATATATATACAAATCCAGCCCAACTGAAAGTTCTGGAAAGAAAACTCCAACCCAAGGATGTTAACTGACATAAACATAAGATGATCCTACTTTACCAGAACCCAAAAGAAAAAACAGGGCAAATATATGCATAATAACACTGCCAACAACGATTAATAAATGGTACTTTTGAAATTGAGAAGCTTCTGTACGGCCAAGGACACAGTCAACAAGACAAAAAGGCAGCCCACAGAGTGGGAAAAGATCTTCACCAACCCCATATCTGACAGAGGGTTGATCTCCAAAACTACAAAAAACTCAAGAAACTAGTCATCAAAACTCCAAAAATTCCAACTAAAAAGTGGGTACAGAACTGAATTGAGAATTCTCAGTAGAGAAATACAAAGTGACTGAAAGTGCTCAACATCCATAGTCATTGGGGAGATGCAAATCAAAACTACTCTGAGATACCATCTTACTCCTGTCAGAATGGCCAAAGTTAGAAAAACCAAGGACAGCTTATGCTGGAGAGGATGTGGAGAAAGGGAAACACTCCTCCACTGCTGGTGGAAGTGCAAACTTGTACAACCATTTTGGAGATCAGTATGGCTGTTCCTCAGGAAAATGAAATCATTCTACCACAGGACCCAGCAATCCCATTCTTAGGCATATACCCAAATGATCCACATCTATGCAATAAACACATGTGGTCAACTATGTTCACTGCAGCATTATTTGTAATAGCTAGAACCTGGAAACAACCTAGATGCCCCACAACTAAAGAATGGATAAAGAAAATGTGGTACATTTACACAAAGGAGTACTACTCAGCAAAAAAAAAAAAAAAAAAAAAAAATTGGATCTTGAAATTTGCAGGCAAATGGATGGAACTAGAAGAAATCATGCTGAATGAGCTAACCCAGTCACAAAAAGAGGAACATGGTATGTACTCACTCATATATGGATTTTAGACATAGAGCAAAGGATCAACAGCCTACAATTTACACTGCCAGAAAATCTAGGATACAAGGAGGACCCTAAGAGAGACATACAAGGTCCCCCACAGAAGGGGAAAGGGACAAGACCTCCTGAGCAAATTGGAAGCAGGGGGGTGGCCAGTGAGTAAAGAGTGAGTTAGGGGAAAGAGAAGAGTAGGGAAGGAGAGGCTAACATGTGGGACCAGGAAAACTGTGTGTGTGTGGGGGGGGGTATAGAGGAGAGTAAGAAAACAGATACCATAATAGAAGGAACCATTATAGGTTTAAAAAAGAAAAGTGGCACTAGAAAAATGTTCAGAGACCTACAAGGATGACCCTAATTAACAATCTGTGCAACAGTGGAGAGGCTACCTGAAATGCCCTTCCCTGAGAATGTGATTGATACCTACCTTTTATGCCATCCTAGAGACCTCATCTAGGAGTTTATGGAACAGAAGCAGACACCCATAGCTAAACACAGAGCTGAACTTTTGGAATCCACTTGCAGAGGGGGAGGAGTGATGAACAAAGGGATTAAGACCTGGCTACAGAAAACCAGAGACAGCTGACCTGAACAAGGGGGAACTCATGGACCTCCAGACTGATAACTGCAAAACCAGCATAGAACTGATCCAAACTCCTGAATGTGGGTCTCAGTTAGAAGGCCTGGGCAGTCAATAGGACCTCTGACAGTGCAACCAGGATGTAGCCCTAGTGCATGAAAGGACTTCAGGAGCATATTCCACATGGAGAGATAGTCCCTTAGCCTAAAGAAAGAAGGGGGGTGGCTAGGCCCAAATGACTTGAGAGATTTTGATGATCCCTCCTGGAAAGCCTCACTCTCCCTGGGGAGTGGGTAGAAAATGTGATGGGAGGGGGTGTCAGGGAGCATGTGAGGGTGGGAGGTAGGAGGGAAAGGGAACTGGGATTGATATGAATAATAAAAAATATAATAATAATAAACAATTTTTTTTAAAAAAAAATTCCAAGAGCTTGTGGGACAAGCCTAAGCTATAGGATGAACTTCATAATCAATAAGTCTCTGTGGGGCATCATTTGGGAGCAATGGTACTGAGAAAGCCTGCTACTTGCTCACTCTCTGGACAGAGAGACAATGAGAGAAATCCACCATTCCAGAATTCCCGGACCTTACTGAAGCAATCACCGGGTTTCAGCTCAGTTAATACCAATGTACCATATTAATCAGTACTTCTGTTCTGAATTTCCTATGAGGTATGTCTAAAACATTCCTGAATTCCTTGGGCAAAAACTTTACTTGTAGTGGTGATTATATTTTGCTATGTGACAGAAATAAAAAAAAAGTATGACTGATATTTGAAGGTAAACAACACAGTGTAACACAGTAAAATCTTCAGATAATGCTAAAGAGCCAGTCGTTTGCAATATTAATTACAGAAGCTATGTTACTTCATGGAGGGACTCAGCCATGGATCCTGATGCAGTGGCAATCCCTCCTCTGTTGCTGCCTCCCTGGCTGCCAACTCCACCTGTAGTACCCTCATTACTCAGCTCAGTCAGGAGAAGCTGCTATCTACTCATCCATAATGATACAGCTACAAGCACCCTTTCTGCTGTGCCCCAGATAATACTTATAACAGCTCTGTCAATTAGGTTTTATTATCTATTCAATGAAAAATTAAAAGGAATTTGCTGTGTATTCCTTGTCTGGCAAGTATGAGTTAATCTTCAGCAGTTCTTCTCAAACTATGTCATTCATTGCATTACCAAAGTTTATCAATACATGGCCTCCATAAATCTTATTTATTTCAAAGTTGGTCAAAGAGGTAACATTCTTAGTTGCTTAGCTGTAATGTCCTGTCCTGTCTTTTCTTTTAGAAGGTTATAAAATTGTGTTATACTTGGTCTCCTGCTGCTAATAGTGTATCCATCTGTTCTTCAATAAATCAGACTTTTAGTGTCCCTGCTTATAGTCAAACTTGCCACCAGATTCTATAATAAGTAGTGGAACAGCATGAAACAAATATTGAACTACAAAGCAATGTTCTGTCATATTTTATGATGGTTCACAATTCAAAGTCTCTGGAACATAAACAAGTCTCAACAGGGACAGTATCAATGACGCACAGATAAGATGTCTCTAAGCCTGGGTACTAAATTGTCCACAGAGCACTGGTACTTTTTGTAAATGCTTGTCCCTTTCTAAGCAGTGGCTTCAAATAAAAGCAACATTAAGCAATGGCTTTGAACTACCAATTGCATGATTGTATCCAAGCTCCACTTTTTTGATTAATTTTAACCTTTGATTAATTGTATTAAAATTTTCTCTCATTTATTTTTCCCAAGAGCTGCCTTGTTGTGATGGTTATCATGATAATTGGATTATGTTTGTAAAGGTGGGTTTGAAGTGTCTGTCACCATTCTCATGCAGACTAGGAGGGAGATTAGAAGCACCTCCAAGCAGGGAAGTCACTGCAAAACACAATCCAACTGATCATGGAAGGATGAGGGGGGACTTCCTAGACTCTCAGAAAGGCTTCGTTTAAATGTTCTGATAAAAATGTCTTGGGGTTATTAATATTTTATTTTTGAGTAAGTGGTTTATAATTTTAAATGGGACAGGGCAACACAACTTGGAATAAGATGAGAAGAAAAGTGCCACATGGATATGAGCCAACTGTCTTGTTTTTGATCGTGATCCCAAGAAGGGTGGGAGTTCAGCAGGATTAAAAATCAGTATAGGTTACCTGCTGCCATTATACCAGAATGAGAAGGAACGTTCAAGGTCCAGACAGGGTGCACTTTCTATTTGAACCAAATGTGCTTTAAGGGAAAGAATACAGAGGCATCCAATGGAACATGGATGGCCAGGGAACATTCTCGTAGGCTTATCAGTCAAGCAACCTCCCTTCTGTAGACTGCCAAGCGCTTTTGCTGAAAATGACATTTTAAGAAGAAAAGGAGAATGGAGCTCACAGCTGCTCTTCCTGTTGGATTTCTCTCTGCCTGCAGACACATGCAGACTGTGAAGACACATGTGCATAAAGAACTGAAACATACCCAGCCAAGCCTATGAGCTGCTCTCTGTTCTCATAAGAATAAAATGCCTATGTGGAAACACACTGCTGATTAAAAACTCTGTAATGTTAGTGATTGTACCCCCATGCTAAACATCCCTGTCTTTGCAATTAAAGTTCACAGTGCACAAAATAAAGATGAGTGGTAAAATGAATTCATATTTTGAATTATTTTTTTAGGCTGGTATTAAATACCATGGAAAGACAGTGTACAAGGTCAAGAGAAATACTAGAAGAACACAAAGTTTCCACATTTCAGTCCTTCCAATGGCACTACCCAAGCTCTGCTTTTTTAACAGAGGCCCCATTTTTTTTTTTTAAACCAAAGCAATTATACAGTTGGTCTCGGTTATGTTGTTACATTGGAGGGTTCACATTTATATGTAGATTACATTGTTCTCACATACAAATAAAATGGCTATGGTCTGTGCTTTATAGTTTTAATTTCAAAGAAATGTGTGTGTTATTCTGAGGACAGCAAATTTGCCCTCCCCCCATCCCATGTAGGCTATACAGAGAGG
Organism: Cricetiscus sungorus; assembly: GCA_030556225.1. Taxonomy (NCBI): domain Eukaryota; kingdom Metazoa; phylum Chordata; class Mammalia; order Rodentia; family Cricetidae; genus Cricetiscus; species Cricetiscus sungorus. The sequence continues at coordinate 39,858,035 of JANBXA010000031.1, forward strand.
CATTTGGGAAGATTGCTTTGACAAGCCATCAGAAATGAGCTTTGTTCCTTAACTGATCATGTGAAACTGCTTTTATTTATTTTTATTTTTTTTATTTTAGCAGCAAGTGTTTGACTTAGCATGCTCATCTTGTAAATGTCATATATTAAGTGGTGTTCAGATGGTTGGAAAGATGAAATGACCTCTCACAAGTGAGACTTTTATCCCTGTATTTCTGACAAGGTGGGCCTCAAAGGGCATTTTCATTCATGATAGGAAAACAAACAAACAAAAAAACAAAACATTGGATTTCAAAATATAGTACAACTATTTTCTAGGGGATTCACATTTTACTATTTTATTAGAGACCCACAGCTATACACTGAGCCGAACTCATGGAATCCAGTTGCAGAGAGGAGGGAGGAGTGATGAGCAAAGGTGTCAAGATCAGGCTGGAGAAACCCAAAAATCAGCTGACCTGAACAAGGGGGAGCTCATGGACCCCAGGATGATAGCTGAGAAAACAGCACAGAACTGACCATGAACCCTGAACATGGATGTCAGTTAGGATGCCCGAGGAATCTATGGACCCACTGGTAATAGAACAGTATTTATCTCTAGTGTATTTTGAGAGCCCATTCCCCATAGAGGGATAGTCTCTCAGCTTAGTCACATGGGGGAGGGCCTAGGCCCTGCTCCCAATGATGTTACAGACTTTGATGATCACCCATAGAAGGCTTCACCCTCCCTGAGGAACACAAGGTAGATGGGATGGGGGTGGGTCGTTGGAGGGGTATGAGATTATAGGAGGGAGTGGGAACTGGGATTAATATGTAAAATAAGATTGTTTCCAATTTAAATTTAAAAAGTGAAAAAAGGGAAGAAATATAAAATGTTACTATATCCTCTTATCCTGCTAAAGGCTGACTAACACTGGCATAAACAGACCATGGAATTCTACCATGAAAGTCCCCCCAACACACATACATACATCCTCTTTACCAGGTTGTGGGAAGCAGTCATGTAATTCACTGATCATTTTCAAAACATAACAACTGTTTTAGAATGTCATGATAATACATTTCAATGAACATGCAGGGTATGTAAAAGATGAGCTAATTCCAACAGGATAGACTACATCAATATGTGATTAGGTTTGACGAAGTACTTCCGGGATGAGAAATTTCTCTTTTGCTCTAGTAGCTGCATCCATTTGCCAAATGCAACTGTTTAAAGGTTGCTCACAGTCCATGTATGTCTCATCCACCTAGTATTTTATAATAAAGTAAAATTATAGAATTTAAACAAAAAGGCTAGAATCTAGTCTTTTGGTGTTTGAATGAAATATGCTGGGAAGTAGGGTATAAAAAGGGGATATTACTCTTATATTTTCAGCTGGAGAAAAAATATTCCCATTCTATTGGGGACCATTCATGGTGGTGAAGGTTATGAGAATTAATGGAAAGATTCAAATTACTTTAAGTGTAGCAGTGACGGGAAATGCCATTCTGAACTATCAGTTCATGCCATGAACCAAGATGAAGGTGTGGTAGTATTTTAAGCAAATATCCCAAAAGTCCATTCAAGAGAATATTTTGGCTTTAAGTAGCATTGAATCAAATATTGAAAGGCCATTGAACCTATGACCTGTCTTGATTCTTTCTAATTATTTTATGATTCAATTACTGCTTTCCCTGAAAACATAAAATTAACAACTGGAAGCCAGATTTACTCTCATTGGCTTGGTGGATAAGAGATATGTGGCCACCCAGAAACATGCAACGTTTGTCTTTTTTAGTTTAGGTTGCCTTGCTCAGGATGATTGTCACATTTCTACCATGTAAACTCTTACTTCAAAAAGATTATTAAATATTTTCCCTTTTTTGTCAGCACCAATATGCTACCACTAAGATTGTATATAACCTTTAAGTATAAGGAATTGCAAAATGAAACTGAAACTGGAGAATTGTCTTTTCTTTATAACATTTAACAACATAATACATATACAGAACTTTAAAAGACATTAAAAGATCTTATGCCCTTCCAGGGCTCCAATTATTTCAAATTGTTTTAGCTTACAGCATTTCCTTTATATTTATCAATAATATTCTAATTCTTCCACTTGTTATTTTAGCAAGTTTAATGACTTTCTGTTACACTGTTGCTAGTAATGTCCTTTTTTGCCTCCCTTCTCTCATTTTCTTGACACACTATATCACTTGTCCTAAAGAAAAATACTTAAAACATTGACTATTATTCAATATAAAGCCAAGCAATAGTGTCGTCATATTCCTGTTCTTATACATATGCTGCCTATCATTTTTCATCTGCAGAGATTTCTATATCCCTTCCCTTAATATTTCCTATAATTGAATTAAATATTGCATGTTTGAAATTTTACCTCTTTTTTTTTTTTAAATATCAAAAGTCTTACATCAGACAGATTCATTTCTGCCTTTGGTGTGTTACTTTTCCTTCCCTTGCTCATGAGACCAGCCTTTCTGGAGAATTCTTTTCACTGCTTCCCTGGAAAGTGACTTTTGACTGACTCACCAATTAATAGAATTTGGTATTAATGTCAGACCTGACTCGTCCTGAAATAGGAAATCAGTACAACGAGACTATAAAGACTGTAAGCTGAAGAAAGTGGGCTAAAGTAATTTGTCAGAAGAGACAGATGTTTAATCACTCACTTACCAGCAAGTGTAGAATTGTACATTCTACTCCGGGAGAAAATAATCACGACAATTGACTGCACCAACTCTACTGTTCCTCTGCAATGTAAGTTTTGAGTCAACTTAACTATGTTGGACTCTTGCTAAATGCCGATAGCCTGACACAGACATGGCCTTCTTCACCTCCTGTGAAGTTAAGCCTGCAGCCTGACTTAGAGCTTCACACAGGCATCAAGACATATGTAGACAGAGTCATCTGTATACTAACTTAACCACTTGCAGTTCTGATAGCAAAGAAGCTCAAGGTCAAGGTGTTAGAAGATAGATGTCACTGTCTTGCCACATCCTCCCCAGGGAAGAAGAGGCAAATGGACACAGCTACTCTTTTGGAGTCTTTTATAAGGCTCCTCTTCTCATTCACAAGGTCATATTAATGATACTTTATATCGCAGAGAAAAATAGCTGACAGAAAGTACTTAAGTGCAGAAAACTTAGTTTGGCTCATAGTTTTAGTGCATTAAGGTGAGTAAAGTATGACAGAGCATAGGAGCATACTCCAGAGGCCAGAAAGCAAGAAACAGGCCTCGTTACCTTCAGTCAGCTTCCTCCTTCTCCTTTGGTGGTTTTGGGGCCTCTTCCTGTTGGATTAGACCATGTACATTCATGGGAGCTCTTCCCACCATGGGAAATCTCTAAAATCATCCTTGCAGATACAGCCTTGAGTCTTTATTTTTTCAATCTGGTCAAGCTGGTAATTATGATTAACCAGTTCCAGAGCTCTCTTTACCATTGTTCCATATTAATTTTGGAGGCATACTAACATTCAAACCATTACTATAGCAAGGGTCCTGAATGACATGCTGGTGTGACCCTGTTTGTCATGTATACAATATCTCTCTCCTGTCCCTTTTGATAGTGTCTAGTGCATGTGATGTAGTAACTTTTGCACAGACCAGAAAGTGATTGCAAAGTTTCCAATAATCACAGTTGTTCCTGCCACATGGGCTCATTTGCTAGCCATCTCAGCAGTATGACAGGACAGAATGCCTGTGTCTTTATGATGCCACCAATGAAATGGTATACAGATGCAGACTGAAACATATTAATGATACTCATTTTGTTTTTTAATATCTCATGACTATATTATCCCTCATGAAGAATAGCACACAGAGCCCATTAAATTTTCAGAAACTTCACTGTGACATATAAAGGAACCAAAAGGTCACAGGGGAGCCTATTATCTCTACAATTCTGCCTCTTAAAATTTCAAATTAATAAATTATTATGTATACAGAAAATAACACTATTAGTAACAAATAGCAGAGGCTAGATTTTTTTCACATTCTAAGAAGTTCTAAAGATGGATAATGATCCTAAGAACAGTAATATTATTAAGATAACAGCTGCACTTGGTATGAGACAGGGAAATTTGAATTTCGAAAGATGTCAAAAAAAAATTCAAAGGAAAGTCTATACTTGGCCATATATTTCCTTTAGAAATTTTAACAAAGCTCAGCTTTAAGGGTTGTAAACATCTCTCTGAGCTCTGTTATTTTCACAATGGCTGTTTAAACAGTTCATTTAACAGCTCCAGTTTACAGTGAAGACGAATGAAGCAGAGAAAAAGAACAACTTTTCTTAGCCATATGGCTGATACATGTTGATCTGAGATTCATATTTAGATATTGGTCCATGCTGAAGTGACCTACACAAAAGACCCCATTTCTCCTATGTTGTGAATTATATGAAAAATATATTTAAAAAGTAAATATAATTTACATATAATTACATACATGCAGGAAAAGGTGTAGTATCATATGGTTTAGAGGATGATGTTTCCACAAACAACAGTCTAGGAAGCTTTTTCAAAGACTTTGGGCAAAAAATAGACAGCCAGGCAGAAGCAGATATATTTGGAACTATAACTATGGAAGGATAAGGAAGCCAAGGAACACACTCAAAGATTCTGGACCTGTTCCCAGATCTACTGGGAGACGACAGGAAGTCTCTTTTTTCCAGGGTGTATGAGTTGTTTTCAGGAAGATTTCCAGTCGGGTGTTAACCCAGTTTTCTACAAAATGGAATGAAAACACAACTGAATCTGAGATCACAGAGTTGCATCTCTCATGACTTGAAATTTTTAATTCAGTACAGAGAGCATCATCCCCCATGTATGGTTACTAAGCACACTCCAGTGATTCCCTGGAGCAGCAGGAACATCCTTGGCCATGAGTCAGATGTTGAATTCCAGCTTTGGCTTCTTACAGAATTAATAATGCCTAAACATTTACACTGAATGAATTTCAGTGACAATTTCACTTCTAAAATACATTGTTTGGGGAGATATTTACCAAATAGGTATTACAAAATAAAATCTTGAACCTAACCAAATTCTCGTTTGTAATTTTGTTGCTTCCCAGATAGTTAGAAAAATTTTCATATCTATTGTTGTGTCATTTTTTATGATAAGTCTTGTGAAAAGAATTATTTGTATCAGGCTGAAATAGATAGAACCTGGATGTGGTAACACCAAGAGTTAAAAAGCAACTGGTCAAGTATGTAATAATAAAATTTAAGGCTCTGACTTTACTTTTTCCATTCCTAGGACAGTCACTTCTGCAGCTTCTTTATGCTTATGTTTCTTGAGATAGTATATAATTTTCACCCTAGTGTCAATAGTGGGAATCATAGAAGACCTGTGAGTAAAGTAATCTTTAAGGCCACCAATACTGACATTTGACTAAGTTGAATACACCATCTTTGTTACGGTTCTTAAACTGCTACAAGGACAAACTTGTGAAAGGAAGGTTCTAAAAGTTCTCAAGAGAGCCCAAACAAAATGCTCTCAGAGATTATATATCCTGAGCAAGAGCTGGTTTTGTCAGAGGGAAGAAAGGAAGGCACACGTATCAGGTCAAGTGTGTGTGTGTGTGTGTGTGTGTGTGTGTGTGTGTAACAACAATTGAAGAGAAAGAGTCCATGGATTTCACAAAGAGCCAGGTAGAGTTTGAGGAAGGGGAGGAGGGGAGGGATTATGTCATAATTTAAATAATATAAATTATTTTAGAAAATATAGTTCAAAAAAAACTGAACTTCAAAGCTTGGGATAAGAAGACTTGAGTTCAATGTTCTGGCCTTTATAAAATTATCTGTGCAATTTGGTAATATAACTTCTCACCAGGGCTTTGATACTCAATTTTTTTCTATTATTATCATCAATATTACTACATAGTTTTAGTATGAAGCCAGCAACTAAGGTTTGAAATGCAGTTAGTTATACAGATTAACTTAGGATCAATTTACTAATACTATTAAAAAGTTATATTTCATACAATATTTAATAGTAATAAAGATCTCACAGCAATTGACAAATTGAAAAGAAAACATACAGGATTCTACATATATTTTTGGAAAGGCTTAGAGAGTTGAAATAGTTATTTCGTAGTACAAAATTGGGTTCATGTATGACAAAAATTATTCTTACCCTCTTCCCAATTTTATAGTATTAAAAGGAACTTTTATTCATTGATGTACAATATCTTATGACTTCATCTTGGGACAAATTCTCAATTAATATTCTGAATAATGCCATTATTTGTCAATACTCTCCTAAACTGTAAATCTAGAAATCCAACCAACAACTTTACATCTTCACTTGACTTTCTAACAGACACTTATATGTTAATGTATCTTAAACAGAAATCTTGATTCTCTAATACAATCCTGGTTGCCAAATATTTACATTGATTCTTTATATCTTCATGCATATCATGTGAAATGTTCAAAAATCTGGAGGAAACACTTATTAACACTTTTCATCTCCATACGTGAAAATCATCAACCATCTCTTTCTCTCATTTTCAGTGGTCACATCTGTGTCACCATCATTTTTCTTGGGGGATAACTATTAACCACAAATTGCTACCTTGCCTTTCTATTTCTATTTCTTAAATAATCATCCATATCAGAAACTTAGTGATCTAACTATATTTCATATCTCCAGTAGTATGGGATTCAACTTAGAAATAAAGACAAATTCCTTTTGATAAAGCTCAATTCATCTGAGCCTTTGTATCCTTTCACAAAATAGATTTTCATTTCTCTTCATCTGTTGTTTAATATGTCAACAAATTATTCAGCTTTGTGATAACTCTTCCCTATGGCATAATATGATGGATGGGTTTAACACCCATTGCACAATGAAGACTCTTGTCTAAAAATTGTAGAACTAGACTTGGACAATATATGAGGCCACTGGCAGTGGGTCCAAGATCTAACACTCATGAACAAACTGACTTAGTGGAGCTCATTCCATATGAAGAGATTCCTTGCTCAGCCTAGATACAAGGGTGGCAGGTGGTGGGAAAGTGCCTTTGTCCTGCGTAAAAGAGATTATGGTACAGTATTAGTAGACTTCTTAGGGGAGGACTTACCCTCTTCAAGGAACAGATGGGAGGTACAGTGGAGGAAGCAGGAGGAGAGAAGTGAGAGGTGACTTGGATTAGAACATAAAAAGTAAATTAATAAAAAATGGTATTTAAATAAAAAATAAAAATTGTAGAACATGTTAGTAACATGTTTATACAATTTTCCTTCCTCCTTTCTAACACAAAGGGAAGAAAAAATAAGCCAACCACTAATCAGAATGTATTTAAGATATTTAAATTATAACTAGTATATAATGCACCAGGGTAAAAAAGTCTCAGAAATGTTTAATTAGTGTCATTTTTGTGCATATATATTATGTGTACATGTGGTAGGTAGTGTGCATGAACATGTCTGTATAGGTACATACATATACATACATACATACATACATACATACATACATATATATATGCACATGTAATCACATATTTGGGAGACATAGGTCATATTCAGCTGTCTTTCTCAGTCATCATTTTCTTTGTTGAGACAGGGTCTCACTGAATTTACAGCTCATTGACTTAGTGAGACTGGATGGCAAGCAAAATGGAGGGATTCATCTTTACTGTCTCCTCAATTTCATCATGCCCAGGGGTTCACCTCTGTGCTGGGAATCAGTACTCAGAACTTCATGATGGCACCAAGCTGTTTACTAACCGATCTCTCTCTCCCAGTGGTCTCCTACAACCAGCATTTTAAAATAACATTTTAAATATGTCAGACTCAATGGAACCTTCCACAGAAAAGTGTGTGAGTACAACATTCCTTCAATTTAATATTAATTACAGAAAGTAGACAGTATTTGTTCAAGTATAATGAAATCATAAAATTCCTAAAATGTGAACTTATTTGCTATTTACAGCCTAGCAACATCAACCATACTCTGGCCCACTAAAAGCACTAACATCCCCTATATTGCTACAACTTTGGGCTTATTCTTTCTTCTCCTAGAATATACAATCTGGGAAACAAGAATAGATGTTATCCTGTCCTGTGTGCTCTGCTCCTCATTTACTCAGATACTCTAGTCCAGGATGTTGAATCTTTCCCTCTACGGGATCATGGTAAATACAACTCTGTATAAATCATGTGTGTAACTACAATATATGTACTTTGTACATATCATTATGTTGAGTTTTGCTGTAAAAAAGTACCATTCCTGACTTCTAGGGTGTATGAGATTCATCTTTGTCTCTCACAACCCATATCAATGCCTCCTGAAAAGTGTTTGCCTATGCTCAGGTGAGCTCTGTCTTATTTTTATGTATTAAATAGGCATACAATTTAAAGATGAAATTTGCTTATTTTGAGGGCACAACTGAAAAACAATATAAAATTAAAACATAAATTAAAATCTGAACCATGTAACTACCAGTCTACCACACCTCATACTGCTAGTCTCAATCCCATCTAATCACTCCTTTTTATGTGATTTAACATTTTGGTGAGTACAGGCTACATTTTCTATGTCATACAATAGATACCACTTTCCTTTAAATGCATGCCTAAAATTGCTCAATTCAATATCATCAATTTGTAGGTTTTATAGACTTAGGTGCAGCTATTCTAGACACCTACTGATAAATACAAAAGGCATTCTATAAATGTTGACATTTGTGAAAATGATGAATTCTGCACTATCTGAAATATTTAGGATTTTTTTATATTTATTATTTTTTATTTTACATACCGATCCCAGTTCCCTCTTCCACCCTCCTTCCCATGCCCCCCGGCACTCCCTTCCATCCTATTCCCCATCCACAGGGAGGGTGATGCCTTCCAGGAGGGATTATCAAAATCTGTCAAGTCATTTGGAGTAGGGTCTAGGCCCTTCCTCTTGCCTCTAGGTAAAGGGAGTATCCCTCCATGGGGAATTTGTTCCCAAAGTCCTTTCATGCACCAGGGATACATCCTGGATACCTAAGACTTTTAACCCATCTCTGAGTAATCACTATCCCAACTTAAGGTACATTCTCCTTCAGTAATTTCTAACTCTTCCTCAACATATGATCTCTCTCTCTCTCTCTCTCTCTCTCTCTCTCTCACTCTCACACACACACACACACACACACACACACACACACTTTACACTTCTTATAACTGGGTTACATCCATATAAGTCCGTTTCACTCAAAATTCCTCACCTGTATTGCAGCTTTGCATAGCTTCACTTGTTACATATCAGTTGTTTGTCCTTGTTTGTTGTCACGTGGCTGAGCAGGTGCTGTGGCTCTACTATGGCTCACAGTCACTATACTGCTAGCCCAGAACAAGATGAAATTTCAAAATTTTAAAATACTGCATACCTATTTCTTTTAGTACAAATTAGAGCATTGTAAGTCAGGAGCCTCAAATTTTGCATGTGTACGCTGCTGTTATGGTCAAACAATTCAATGCTTCTGGGGATTAAGGTTTAGGTGATTAATCATAGTGCTCACCTAAATGCAATTAACATAATATTTTATTTCTTAAACTCTTTCTGTTTTGATGGACCCCAGGCCCCTGTATATGGCAGGCAACTGTTCTGTTCTGGAAGATCATCTCTGGCCCAAATTACAACTGAATTTAATTGGATTCTACTTCATAAATGTCCAGCAAACATTAGAGTAGATAGTTCTACAGGGAACACCACGCCTCTAGAAGAGGCCATCACAATTGACCTGATCCCTGGCTCCATTTCAGTCTATTCCAGGCTCCATGGTATCCTGGTGTATTCTACCCATTCTTTTCGGTTTTGTGTTTTGAGATGTACTTTTTGTTTTCAATCAATTAAATTGCAAATGGTATTAAGTATTCTTTTTCTTCCATGTTGGAGTAATAAATGTATTTGTTTCCCTTTAACAATTCACATCTGATAGGTAGCCACCATTTTCACCTCCTCCACTGTTGAATGCATATGTGTGAATAGATGTGGCCTGGTTTTAGCTGAAAGCCATTTACTATCTCATTTACTAGGAGGACAACTCAAAAGTTTAGGAAATCAAAACAGGTGTGTCTCTTCTGTATAATGCAAGAGAGCATTTAATCACTTATTTATGATATATTTTAAATGAACAGAGGCATTGGTGTGATAGGGAGTCTCACTATCATCCTTCTATCATTTAGTTATATCTGCTCAACATCTATCTATCTATATATTTATGAATCTATGTATCTATATATCTATGTATCTTGTATGTATGTATGTATTTATGTCTGTATGTATGTATCATCTATCTACCACCTATGTCTGTCCATCATATATTTAAATACCGTCTATCAATCTATCTATCTATCTATAATCTATCTGTCATCTATCATCTACCTATCTATCATCTATCAATAATCTTCTAGCTTTTCTTGTCTATACACTATTTACAGTTTTTTTAAGAATTAGAAAATATTTAAGCAATGTCTGTCTTTATCCCATATATAATCCTTTATTTTCTACAGGATTTTTATAGTCAGAGTGTTTCCTTTTTGTATTTGAATATATGATGATTTATTTTGAAAACTGGCAGACTTTATGATAGTATTTGAAAGATACTAGTGGAACTATTATTCATTTTTGGTAATGGAATTATCTACCTTGGAGGCAAAAACTATAATTTTAGAGCATGTTATTTCTGACCTGGTCATTGGTCTCTTGACTGTGTTTTGTGTGTATTTAAGTAAATATAATATTGATACATACTGAAATTCTCAGACAGCAAACATTCATAAAAAAAACTAAGCAAAAGGCATTTTTTCTATTTTAAACTGTTATTTTTTTCCCAGTAGGAACTGCATATACCTATTTAAACTATACTGTCAAATAATTTATCATTAATTTATTTAAGTCTGTGAAAGCATTTCTCTTGCTTTTACAAGAACTATGAGAGAAAATTAAAAGCACAATAAAAGTCAAATACTATTCCAAAATAATAACAGAAAATAGGGATTAAAACCACATTTTATAAGGACATATTTTACATGCAAAATTGGAAAATTAAAGTTAGCATTTAAGTTCAATCTCATAAAACCCAAGTATAATGTAAATGTTTTGTGATGAAATTTAATATACTTTAAATATAGTCTCTGGGAAGATAACCATAAAATATATGGTGATAATAAGTTAATTCAAATTTCATTTTACTGTTATATTGTTTCTGATTTGATACTTTCTCACTTTATTAAATGACACAAATGAATCTCTTGATGGGAAGTTTCATCTCCATGTTAAATAGTTTTACTTGGTTGGCTTATTACCTAAGTCGGGGGTTTGATATGATATTCATATTTTCTGTCTTTCTCTCCTTCTGCCTCATCCATTCCCTCTCCAGGAATATGCTCTTTCATGCACTGTGAGATATTCACATTCCAGTGCATTATAAAAAAGAGACTCAAGTAAGAAACAGTCCAAGGGTTTTCTACTGAACACTTGCCTCAGCAATATATAAACTGTGGCATGGGTATGAGCCACCTCATCAGTCAACAATGCAATTAGTAATATTGATTTCTTTTTACAAACATCACTGGCACTTAACAAATAAAAGCATGTGGGGCTACTCCGTAATAAGAAAGTTTATGTTCAATATTTTCTATATATTCATGAATTTAACATATAGAAAATATACAAAATGAAGTTTTCTCTGAAACCAAGTTTGGATCTTAGGTTTCTGGCCTAGTCACTGGGTTTGAGATCCAAGGAAAAAACTAAAATCAAAACTACTTTAATTCCAAGCAAAATGAATCCTGGTAAAAATATAAAGATAACAGTTCTCAAATTATAATCTATGAAATGAATCACAGTTATAAAAAAAATAACCTTAGTGTATATTATCCCCATAGGTAATAAGCTATTGGTGATAAAATTTATGTAAACATTCTAAATTCCATCTTCTAAAAAGGAGTAAAACAAGAGTTTTGACTTTTTTTTGATTTTAGCATTTTATCTGTTGTGGTGCTTTTACAAAACTGCATTTGAGCCCCACTGAGAAGGCAGTGTCTATCATCTTTAGTTTTCCTAAGAGAAAACTGAGACATACTGAGTAAGAGATCTGGGCTAGAAGTCAGTTCAGTTGATTCAGGGCCCTAAACTCCGAGTTACTGAGATTGTATTATACACAGGGGTTGTTTAGGCTCCTGTGACTCTGGCTCCTTCCAACCAAATAGCCTCCTATGAGCAAAGTACCATATCTGTGCCTGGTTTTCTTCCTAAGATGGGGATAAAATGCTATATTTCATTAAGTAAGAATTAATTAATTTTATTTTGTAAATCAGTTCGGTTAGTATTTGTTTCATGATAAAGAGTCACCAAATGGAAATTTTTATGTATTCTTCTGGTGACTGCTGCTAATTTCTTCTTTGAAAATGACGGGATAATAGCAGCTTTCAGAAGCTTTTCCATGAACAACACACAAGCATGTTAGGCTTAAACTTTGGGGAAGAAAAAAGTACTGACTCGTTTAGGCAGAGACCAGGAATACTAGGCATAGTTAATTTAAGATAAAGAAGGCTACCCTAGTATGGAAGGGTAGGAGGGCAGACATATTTTATCTTTTAAAAAGTCACTGTGCCTTCTCATATACGGTCTGTCTTTATTACCTGTGTCCCTTCTAAGTATTCTTTTCTTGCCCTCACATATAGCCCATTATGCTTTCCTGACACATTCCATTCGTTACCCTCTCCTTTTCCACTCTCTTTACTCCTTGAATATTTCCCCCTTTTCCTTTTTTTCTTTTGCATCTCTCCCCATATGTGTTCATACATACATACATACATACATACATACATACATACATACAAACATATCAATATTAGATACATCCAGGACCTTCATATGAGAACATGAAGTATTCATATTTATGAGTCTGGTTTATTGTGCTTTATATGGTTTCCAGTTAATATCCACCAGTATCTTAATATCTATTTCCCTGTAAACATCAATCTCATTGCCATCTATAATTGAATACTGTTTCTTTGTGTACCAAAACAACCTTTTCTTTATCTAATAGTAATTAGCTTGGTTCCATTTCTTGGTTACTATGCAGCAATAAAAACATATGTTAAACACCTCAGACATAGGATGGAAAGTTTTTCGTGTATATGCAGGAATACATAGTGTACATACAACAATATCAAGGCCACTTGGTAGTTCTGATCTTAGTGTTTTGAGAAATTTCTGGTTCTCTTCTTCTATTTATTTACTTGTACTTTATTTGGTATGTGTTCTTTTTTAAAGTTCAACTCTTTGTGATACTTCAGCCACATCATTGATTTTGATCTCAGCACCAAGAAGTTATATGTTTGTGGTTGTATTATAATATTTCATTGTCTCATTAGTTCTGTGTTGTAGTGAGATATCCACCCCAACCACACCTGTTGCGCCAACCACGCCCATTGGGGCTTGGGGGTAGGTGCTGACGTGACCTGTGAGGGCTAGGTCTAGGGTCCTGAACCCCAGCTTGCTCACTTACTTCCTGGTCGTGTTTGAGAGAGCATCCAGGGGCATCCTTGGAGTGAGAGCCCATGGTGGCCATCTATTTCTGGTATGACTTCTCCCCAAATAAACATCAGTCAGCCTATATTGTGCCACACAATACTGTGTTTCTTTGTTGTGTTTGTGTTTAATGTATTTCCTAGGGTAAGACCAATTTCCAGTTTTTATTCCCCCTTTCCCTGGTTTCTTCATTGGTTCATTTTCTGTTGTTTCTGTTCTCATAACTCGCATTCACTGTTTAGTAAGGAAGCTGCCAACATTAATAGGTAAGCAATGTGACAGCAGGTTCAAGTATCCTTAGTGACAGTCTTTAAACTTTATTGGGCACATGCATGTCTTCTACTGTAGTGGAACACATGACCTATTCTCTTCTGGGGCGTGCCTTGGCTGTTTTCTTTACTTTTACTTTTTGTCTGTATCCAATCTGGTACACTTCCCGTGTTTGTTTTTCTTGATCACATAGGCAGTGGCAAAGGTTGTGCTTTCCCTCTTAGCTACAGAATCTTGTCTTCAGGTTCCATTCTCCTGCTGCTCTTCTTTAGATGTCTCCATGGCCTTCAGCGATTGTGATTACACCATATCACCTCCCTGGCAATTATGACTGATCATTAGGCAGTAGGCACAATGTGGACACAGCTAGCTGCTGAATGGTAGCCACTAATGGTTCCCTTTGGGGCTGCTTTGTTGGTCTTTTTTTTTTTTTTTTTTTTTTTTTTAACCATGCTTAATTGCTTACTTCTTCAATTTTGTTCTCACATAGGAATAGAATTCATTTACTTTTTACCCCACTGAGTCATCTTCTTTATCAGTTCTAATAGGCAACTTTACTCTAAGTTTCTCTGATAGCTACTTTTGTCCAATTGATTGTGATAAGGAGACCCAAGAAATTAGCAGAGTTAACTTCTGTGCATTTCTGAGGCTATGTCCATGGACAGATCATGAGACCTAATCCTCTTATGAGTTCACATCACACTATGTTGGAATTATTGGGAAGTGATGAAAGGTAAGAGGCATGGACTTGCTGGGGGAAATAAATCAGTGCAGGTGTGTGGTGGGGGCTGAATCATGGTTACATTTTTATTATGTGAAAAATCTAACCTATGAGGAAGCAACATTAGGAGTTTTATGTTTTTTAACTGGAGTCATTGCTTTAAAATACAGTGTAAGTACCTATAAATAACTGTGCTATTTTAGTATATATTAATGTTAGTAAAAGCACACATCGCTGTCCTGACCCTGTAGTCTCTTCATTGTGCTTCCGGGCCACCATGATCTGAACAGTTCTATCTACCAAGTTCACTACCAGGAATACTCTACAAGTATGAACTGAAGTTCTTTCTTCCCTAAGTTGTTTCAGTCCTGATCACAGAGATGAAAAGTTAGCTAATATTATCTAAATGGTATTCGCAATACACAGGAAAACATTGCCTTAGTATGTATCCTGCTAGATTTTATTCTAAGATGTGAGCACAGTACCTAGCTAGAGAAGAGATTCAACAAATACTTGATTACTGTCAATATGGAATGACATTGAGGATTTGGGAAGCATGTAAAATGGCTAACATATTTTACATATCATGAGAATTTCATGTATCTGGTTTTCCCCTCTCAATTATAATAAATATGAGTAGAAGAACATTTGCATTTTATCGCTCTCTGGTGCAAGATGAAGTATTTCTATTCAAAATGTCCAACTTACTGAATACCCTCCCTTTCATGATACTTGTTAGCATAAAGAACAGTTGATATAACACTTTTATTAAAAGTGTTCCTTGTGTAAATGGATGAAATATGTATTAAATGCCATTAAATCTAAACCACCCCTGCAGGTACCTCTGCATCTTCATTTAATATGTTAATGTATACTAATATAACAAGTATTTATGGGTACTTCACAGTTAAAAAGCACAGATTTCTAATGTTCTTAACCCATGGGTCACAATTTTTACATAATAAAAAAGTGATCAACATCCAAGCTAAAGAAAGTTAAGCTTTTTCTTACAGGAAACAAATGGTAAAAAGAATATGAAACAACATAGTCATTTAATGGAACAGTTCCAGGAACTCATTTAAATGATCCCACTTGCTTCAGAAAACATGGTATTTGGCATTTAGTTTTCCTTTACTTTGAAGAATGTAGGCTTTTAAAATAGATAATAAAATGCCTTTCAATTAACAATGCCTAAGTATTGTTACAAAGTGCTGTGTGTGTCCTTGGCTGATTGAATCCTGTGTTTTGTCAGTTTTCTTTCTTCATGGCAAATTTTGAATTTGGCTATAAAATGTAAAGACATGTGTTTACCTTTCAGGATGCCTCCTCGGGGAGAAAGGAATGGCAAATGAATGAGACACAGACTGAAGCTGTTTGTGCTTATTTTTAGAATGTTTTATATTTTAGGGCATTCACATATGCAAATCTCAGGATATTTTTACAATTTATTCCTGTTCCTTTTGCTTGAGAATCCCAATACAGCCATCTGCATAGGCTATACAGAGCCCAAAGATCGTGAATTAAAACCATTATAACTAAGAACATTTGATCCTTAAATATGTTCATTTTTAAATTTTAAAAGGTATGTAGTGTGTGCACCAAAGCTCAAAGCTGCACAAATCTTGACCTAAACATTTTATACACAGCAGGCAAGAGAAGTTACTTCTCTCTATTAAAGTGTTAGAATTTTATCATATTGCAATTCCCATGTTGACAGTCAACTCTCATGTAAGTGCCTAACAGTTTTTGTAACAGTGAGAAAATAAAACATGCTCACACGTAGCAATCCCACCAAAGGTCACTCTACAAAGAGTCCCACCAAGATGAGTCACCAGAAGAGTCTTCAGATTCTGACCGATCATGTGCAGCAGAAGAGAATGAGGTTACTCTGTAGCTGGGAATGTTGTATTGCGTGATGTGTGGTTTGAGGGACTAGAGAGGTAGAAAGGATACCACTCACATTCTCATAGCTTAGAAGACTCTTGAGAAAGAGACTTTTCCCTTTCTTCCTTCATTCTTTGCTTCCTTCCTTCTTTTCTTCCTTCTTTACTTTGCTGATTCAGTTCCTTTCCCTCTCTGTCTATCTTTACTTTTTCTTTCATTTTTAGGGAACAACTTGAAAGATTTTAGTATGCAGAGCAAGGATGTGGGAAAGGGGCAGGAAAATAGTTCTTGCAAGCAGAATATAGAAAATCATAAAGATTGGACATTGACATGGGAGGAAAGAACACATATGAGAGCAAGAAAGTTACTATGGTGATGGGGCTAGTGGTTATGCTAGACTGATCTTGTTAAATAGGGCTAGTTACAGCCAAGAGAAAGCCAGAGTATGAAAAAAGGTTCTCACAGGTATTGGCCCACAACAAGGAAATAGGCCCCCAACCCTGGAACAAATGATTCCAGGTGACCATCACTGTCTGGGTCACTCCTGGCCAACAGACAGTCTGGGGACTTTGCAAGTCATTCTATGGTTTATCCTTTGAAAAAGAACAGGTCATGCCTGGGTGATCTCTCAAACATGAGATTATACTTTGAAATCAATCAACTTGTGCCCCATGCATGTATGCTGATTTGCGGTTTGTCTCTAAAAAAGGAGCCTGAACCCTTTGAGGGGTGTGCAGCTTTCCCCAAGTGCACTCGTTCAATAACCACCTCTTGCTTGTTGCATCTCCCGGTTTTGGTGTTTGTGTCGCGGGGCTCTCGCACTGGCCCATCAGGACTCCAGAATTAGGGTTCAATAAACTAAATACAATGTTTGATTTATTGTAGTACTTATAATTAATACCATACAATTAAATTTTTAAAGAGATACCTGATTTTGTTGACACATTTTAGTGTTTTAACTATTCAAATTAAATATTGTTTTAATGATTAAAGATAAGTGTTTTCTTTACAACCATTCAAATTAAATACTGTTACCTTCAAATAAAAACATACATTGTTTTTAAATTACTGTTTTCTTAGACAAAGATTTCAAAAGTGAAATGTTATGGCAAGATGTTACTTAAGTGTTTATGGATTATGATAATTATTCTCTCTGAAGGGAAGTATAAAATGAACAAAAGCAATTTTCCCCTTTCGCACATTTGACTATACATTGAAAACTTAGATAGATAAGTGTGGCTTCATGATTTATGTCTAAATCATGAAAAGTCTTATCTTTAATCTTGAATATCCTTCATAACTTCCCTTGCAGTAAGTAAAGTGCACTTAAGTCTGCTAAGAAATTTGGCTGTGATCCGCATTCTACAGCAATGCCCAGGGACAGCTGGCATTTATGAAACATTAGTCAACTTTCTAAGACTCTATGTTATTTTATTTAATCTTCACAGGAGCACATGGGTAAGCCATGAAATATGAAATCATGGGCAGAGAAGCAATGAAGGGACAGTAGACATGTGTGCCTTGGGTGCCACCATTTTCTAGCTACCCCAGGGCTGATTTTGGGCAAGAAGTAAATGACTTAGTATCATTTTTGCTGTTTCTGGAAGGAAGCTGATGCTTGATCACAATGAAGCACTTCTATAATGATGGTTATACCAAAATATTCCTAACAATATTGTAATACTCTTGCTGTATCTTAAACACAGAACCCCAAACCTCTTTAAGCAAACAAAATTTAAAATATGAAGTCCCTGATTATAGAACAGTGCCTTTAGGCAAAAATTACATTTTTAAAAAGCCGGTAAATTTGACAGGTTTTTCATACATAGAACATATAAAAAATATAACAAACAGAACACCAAACAAAATCCAATTAAGAGGAGCATTATTTGTTATAGCCAGAACCTGGAAACAAATGCCCCTTAACTGAAGACTGAATAGAGAAAATGTGGTACTTTTATACAATGGAATACTACTCAACAGAAAAAACAAATTAAAACAAAACAATGGGATCTTGAAATTCGAAGGCAAATAAATGGAAATAGAAGAAACCATCCTGAGCGAGATAACCCAGTCACAAAAAGAGGAACATGGTATGTACCCACTCATATATAAATTTTAAACATAGAGCAGCAAAGGATCACCAGCCTACAATCCATGCTGCCAGAGAAGCTAGGACACAAAGAGGACTTTAAGTGAGACATACATGCCCCTCCCCCGAGAAGGGGAAAAGCACAGGATCTCCTGAGAAAATCGGGAGCATGGGAGGAGGAGAGAGGGAGTAAGGAGAAAGAGAAAAAGAATAGGAAAGGAGAGGTGGGCATGAGGGAGCAGGAAGATTGAGTCAGGAAAGAATAGAGGAGAGCAAGGAAAGAGATGCCATAATAGAGGCAGACTTTATAGACTTAAAGAGAAATAAGGCACTAGGGGAAAATCCAGAGATCAACAAGGATGACCCCAACCAACAATATAAGCAATAGTGGAGAGGCTACCTTAAATGCCTTTCCCCAATAATGAGATTAATGACTACCTTATATGCATATGCATGACATCCTAGAGCCTTCACCCAGTGGCTGAGACCTACAGCTAAACACTGAGCTGAACTCCTAGAATCCAGTGATAAGAAAATCCACAGAAACAGCTGGCCTGAACAAGGGGGAGCTCATGGACCCCAGATGGATAACTCGGACAACAGTATAGGACTGACTCAGACTGCCTGAATGTGTGTGTTAGTTAGAAGGATTAGGAAGTCTATGGGGACTCTGATAGTGTATCAGTATTTATTCTTAGTATAAAAATGAAATTTCGGAGCCCATTCCACACAGAGAGATATTGTCTCAACCTAGACACATGGGGGAGGGCCTAGGCCCTGGTCCAAATGATATGACAAACTTTGAAGATTCCCCCATGTAAGGCCTCACCCTCCCTGTGAAGATTGGGTGGCAGGGGAGGAGGTGGGGAGAAAGAACTGGGATTCCCATGTACATGAGCTTGTTTCAGTTTTAAATAAAAAATATTATCATAAAAACAAGAAATGGCCAAATAAAACAGTTCTCTAAAGATAGGCAAGTGTCCAATAAAAACCACACAAAATGTTCAAAATTCTTGGCAGAGAACTACAAATCAAAATTAAATTGAGATTCTCTCTCATCCAGGTCAGAATAGTTAGCATCAGGAAACCTGTAATGTTGCCTAGGGAGTAATGTAAGAGAAAACCCTTCCTTTATTTTGCAAGGAAAGTCAAATAAATAATAATGTGGAAATTGGTTTAAACATTCATTAAAAAGGATTAAAATCAGTGATAGACTATCATTTAACTGTTTCTAAGAGTGGTACTTGCACATCCACATTATTTCAGGACTATTCACGACAGCCATGGTCTAAAATCAGCCAGATGCTACCAACAGAACGGATAAGCACAATGTAGTATACAAACACACAGTGGGGTTCTATTCCATCACGAAGGAAACCAAAAACAGGTCAGAAGTTGTGCATCAAAATGGACAGAACCAGAGATGATCCAGCAAAACAGGTCAGATTTATGCACCAAATCTACACGTTTTCTGTCAAATGTAAGAGAATTTATCAACGGCAGCAAATGGGAAAGGAATATTGGGGACTAGAATAAGATGATCAATGGGAGGAACAAGTGGTGAAAGTGTATGGTGTGCATCTACGAAAAGAAAGAAATAAATAAACCATTAAGAGAAATTAAAATAGGTACAAATACAAATGTACAAGAGGAAAATAATTTCAAAAGCCTTTTAATGTTAACCAATATAATCAAAGATATGTATCATATCTTTTGTAATTAAGTACTTGTTATAAATAGAATGGAGGTAGTAACACATTGAGATCAGTTCTCCTGAAACCCATATGTTGAAATTATTTAAAATATATGTTCTTGATCCATGAAGCCTTCCAACACATACCTACACATGCACACTTCACAGCATGTGGGTGGTGTAACAACATTGGCAGACACTGGCATAGCCCTTTTGTGTACCTCTCCCCAGGAAAGCCCAGCTCCATCACCAAGGGACTGCTTCTCCGGTTGAGTCATCAGCTGACTGTGTTAAAGGCATGACCCTGCCGTCCTTCATTGACTTGTCACAAAAGTCCAATTGCATAGAAAGTCTCAGTGCCCTCTATTAAACTCACGGGGAATTTGTTATATAAATAGAACTCTTTCTCCATTCCTTCCAAAGATTGTCACTTGCTTATGGAAGCAAGGTTTATGTAGAATAGAGAAGTATGCCAAGTTCTTTGACAGTTCTTAAGAAGAGTAATCTTGTTTAGGCTGGGAAAAGTAAATTAACAGCATGCTCTAGTTTACTCATAGCACATTTTAGGATGCTAATCTGTGGTGAATAACAACTTAATTCTAGAAATGTGTTTGTGAGCTTACATTCAAATATCCAGCATGTATAGCCACACATAGTAACCTAAAAATAGAATTAAATTACATAAAAAGCCAATCTAAATTTAATTAGGAAACATATGACTAAGAAACACCATCTATTTGGTTATTAGGATCAACAATACCTGCTCATAGTTTGTTGTTACGCAGGCAATTTGAAGAAAAGGATCCCCAAATCCAGTTTTGTGTTTCTTTGATTTATTTTTATTAATAATTAATATTTTTATGCATTGGCTTTGTCTCACTTTTTCCTTTTTAGAAAGATGTGCTCCATCTCATCCTTTTTCCTATAGAGTCTCCCTGTACCCCAGTTTAACCCAGTCCAGTCCTGTTTCTAAGAGTTGTCAATTATTCAGCAACACTCCAGATCATTTTTATTTACTAAGAAAATATCCCATATTTTTCAACGTTTCAAATAATGAGAAAAAAAAACTCAGGAAAGGGTGGAACTATAGTCTGCACACCTCATGCAAAATCTCCAATTAGAAACAGACTCTCATGAGAACGACTTCCATTTATATTATTTTAAATTGACTTTTAAGCATATTGCCACAACTGCACTGTCTCTCTGCAATTGTTTGAATGCTTTGTCCTTGGTTTTTAATTATGTGAATTTAATTAACATGTAATATTATGGTTTATTTGGGGGGGGAAATATGAGGAAACTCTAGGGAAAAAACACTCACTGCTTACCTAAAGCCCTTTAGGGTCATTTCATATTGTGTTTCATGTATTTCATTTTATCTACCTGAAATTCATCTCTCCAGAAGGTATGATGAAGCTCATTTCCAAAAAAAAAAAAAAAAACAAGGACTTTAAGCAACTCAACCTCTATTCTCATAGAAATATGATGGCCCTGTGACTAAATAGATGATTGTTACAGCAAATAGAAACTTACATAAACTCAGCTTACTGACTTTGATTCCTCAACTCATTCTTTATAGCAAATGCAAGTCATAAGGCTTTTACCTTCTGGGGTGGTAGTGAGATTCTATGATTCTATGTTCTGGTTCCAGCACTTGGCAGCCTCACAAAGCACCTGCTCAGTCCCAGAGAGGGAAAAGAAAGCTCAATTTTTTACATGCATAATATTCTTTAGGACACTGGAAGAAGTCTTGAACAGTTACCACATTTCTGTTTTCTAATGTGAAACTACTGGTAAGGAAAACACCTATAGCATTCTAGATTATAAAACAAATCTAAACTACTCCTCTTAACCTCAGCCTGATACCTCCCCAGTCACATATTCCAGTTAACTCAGACACTAAGAAGATAAGTGTCTTATGAAATGGAATCATACTTCCTTCTCTCTACAGCCCACTTGTGGCACTCTGTTCCTCCATCTTTTCCACCTCCCCAGTGCATAATTTTGGCATTCCAAATGGCAGTGTGTCACACAGTATGTATGTATATATACATATACATATACATATACATATACATATACATATACATATACACATACACATACACATACACATACACATACACATACACATATACATATACATATACATATACATATTATTTGTGTGTGTATATGTGTATGTAAAAAACATATATGCATGTATGTATATATTTTTCCCCAAAGCTTTATGTGCAAATATTCATTGCAATGGGTTATTGGTTTCTGATGCACCATAAATACTAAACCATTGCTAAGAATCATCTCAGATATCCTATAGCCCAGAGTCAGAGTGATCTTGTGCCTTGACAGGGCGTTGGAACAGGATCCCAGCTAACTGTGCTTGTAGCCTGTTGGCAGGTACTATGTCCCAGGCTCCCCTCCTCTCAGCGAACAGTGTGGGCTGCAGTACAGGGTTCTTCATGCTTCATCTGACTGGCCGGCAGAGGACTGGCCCTATTCAATAACCCCATGTTTCCATAAGAACTCCAGAATGCCACCCATGCCCCCCCATCTCCTTGCCACACAGCTTACATGACACAACTGTTGTAGTTATCAAGAAGGACTGTCTGGTGGTTTGCAGCAGCCTCGGGCTGAAGCAGGCTCTGCTCCCAAACACACTGTCCAGCCACATGATCCTTCTGTCCGTGATCAACAAGGGATGTACTAGATTGAAAACAATTCATTTTCTAGATTGGGTATCCTCAAAAGACCTCGATGGTTAATGCTGCCCTCAGAGGCTATGTTGATGCCCATGTTCCATGTGGAGTCCCATGGACTGTGCTAACACCTGAGGTCATGTATCAACGTGCCTAGAGTCCAGGGGTACATGATGATGTCTGAGGTCCATACTCCACTAGAGACAATGTTGTTGTCCATGGTCCATCCTGCTGCTGGGACCAAGGTGATGGATCAAGCAGCACAGGGCCTGTGCTGCTACTGAGGGCTGTGATGGTGTCCATGGTCCATGCTACAGAGGGCCATGTTGATCCCTATTGTCTGCACTGTCACTGGAGACAATGCTGAGGTCTGTGGTCCATGCTGCCTTAAGAAACCCTATGGAAGTTTACGATCCATCCATGCTCCCACTAACTGTGAAGGGCAAGGAAGCTTCTTTTGTAGTGGTATTGATCATTGCAAACTCACAGTTGAAAAAGAGACAGATGATTCTGTGACAACCTCTTCCCTACGCCTATCCCCCACAGCATAGACAGAAAACCATTGCAGAGATCTCTTAAATATTATGATAGAGATGCTGAAGTGAGGCTCTTATCAGCTGATGGTTACTGGCAGAGGTCAAGGTGGGGAAGAACTCACTTTAATGTTTCTGGCCATTGAGAGTTTGACCATGTTCCAATGTGTGCATATGCAAAACAAAATGGACTTGGTATGTTTTTTCTTTTTTCTTTCTTTCTTCTTTTGCGGCAGTTATAAGGGGTGAATCTGGTAGGGCTGGGAAGTGAATGTGGTTAGGGTTGCTTACATGAAATTCCCAAATAATCAATAAAATATTATGTTGGGAAAAATGAAATGGAATTATGGCTAGAAGGCATCATCAATCAACACCACTCTCGCACTAATACAATCCGAATGTTTCAATCTGAAATAAAGAGTACGAAACAGTTTTGCCCATTTCTTCTTTCTCCTTCTTCTTTCATGCTACTTTCTTGTGCCACACAACATGGCAAATTGTGTGTAGCTTTAACTTCACACATTTTCTGGCTATATCAAATATCACAATATGATCCAGCAGTCCTGATTCCCTGATAAGTGCCAGTAGCAGACAGAGTAAACATACTTGTGCACACAAAAACAGTTCTAGTGAATATAATCTTGGTACCCTAAAGGTGGAAATACTACAAATATCCACCAACTGGGAAACAGTTAACAACAACAAAATTGTGTGCACACAACAAGACAGTACTAAACAATGAAAAGGAACTGTAACAGCATGGACCATATTCAAATGCACATGCTGATGCATAATGGCAGGGGCCCGGCCCAAAGCCTGTGGACCTATCCCACTAAGGAAATAGGCAGGGACAGAGTAATTGGTACTGAAAACAAACCAATTGTTATGAGGGATTGAGTTGAGAAGCAGGAACTAACTACATAGGTGGTGATGGAAATTCTTTACACTTTATTATAGTGGTAACTGCATGAATGAATGCATTTGTCTAAACTTAAGGAAGTAAATACATATGATAAGTGGATTTTACTCCTTATAAATTATAATTCAACAAACATTAGAAAGTTACATATCTTTCACTTTTGTCCTACACTCTAGACACTTCTTTGGTTTCCTCAGTTTGAGAGTACATTTGTTCATCCATTAGACTTCAGTCTTCAACGTAAGTCTAGTGGTTCATCATCTGGTGTTTTCTATCTCTTGTGTTCTGTCACTCATGAACAATAATATAGTTCCACTATCTGACATTGTCTGTAACTGAAGGGAAAACACAAGTCTTACTCACCTTTACTTTTAACATATATGTAAAAATTATAGAATTTGCTTGACTTATCTCAAGCTTGATAATTATATAAAGTTTATTGTAATATTAAAATGCAGTAAAATTACTTTTAGCACACAGGTTAAATATACCATTTTAAAATGTTTGTACAGACAAGATTATTGGATGATTCTATTCTAATTTACTTAGTACATGTTTGCTGGCTCAGTGTGAGAAATCTTCTAAATACAGGAGACTAAAACTTAAAAAAAAAACTTTTTTAAAAAAGGTATTATTAACAGCAGTTATCATTTTAACAGTTCTTTTGCTGTGCTTATATGTTGAGCAACTATTTTAATCTCAATTGATGCAAATGTATGCATGCAAAATTATAAAGCTCCCTGGACTGTAGCAACCAGGATGTTTCATCAGCCAATGAGCCATTTAGAGGATGAAGGTAATCCATGCAAATTACACTGCTCAACTGAGCCTGTTTTATAACATTCCAAATTTCTTACTCTCTCTTCTTTCCTCAGACACACAGAAAAAAAGATTTTATGACCTGATTGTGTTGCAGTGCTTTGTGTAAAATAGTTATTATGCAATAGTTATTTCCCAACACCTGAGGACTGAGAGTAACATCCAGTGTTTATTTTAGTATGTGGTTATCAAAATTCAGAGCCTTATTTGTGCTCTGGAACTAAGATGGTAAAATCATATTAATAAATCAAACATCAATTAAGAAATAAAATGTCATGTTGAATTATGACTATGAACTTAACATCTAAAATTTATGTTTACCCTCATTTAAAGGGCAGAAGGCATGGTTTCCCCTTGTCCACTCTTCATTGGATTCACTGAACAAACCTGTTGAAAAATGGAAAATCTGTGGTGGTTGTACCACAGTGAAATTGGCTTCAAACACTATTAGTCTTTCTACTGCAGAGTGGTGGTTGGTAATAGGACTTATGAAGTACTGAATGTGATGCCTAGATACCTCATCACTATGCCAATATGTAATCATTTCAAATATAAAACTATTCCAGAATGGATATTATTTATGATGATTGTTAGTAATCTAGAAAACAAATAACAAGTTGTATAGAAACTGGATCTCCGTATGAAACATTGGAATGAAAATGAACTTAAATATAAATACTGCAAGGATAGACTTTCTATCTCATTACTGAGCTCCCTCCCCTCTCCTTTCTTCTTTTTTTTTGTCCCTTCATTTTCTACCTCTCTTTTCCCCTATTCCTCTCTTTTTTCCCCCTTTTTTTCTGTTTCCGCTAGCCAAGGATGCATGTATGTAACCACAGACAAAATTCCGTTGATCAAAATCTTAGGTGATAGCATTAGAAAGAAATTCCACTTTAATTTTCAAATATGTATATGAGCACATATGTTATAAAACATAATACAATGGTCATGTTATATTCATGACATATAATAATCCTTCATTTTGATATGATTAAATAAATAATTGATGTTTAATAGGATGTAAATGCTGACTTATTCTTATATAATGTTCATTTTGTTTTCAAGTCTATTAACCAATATAAAAAACAATTTGACATTTCTAAAATGACTGTGATGAAATGAAATTTGACTAAAGGAATGCACACATTTCAAGAAGCATTCAATTTTGCATTTAAATGGTCAACATTTAATCAGTAGGTTAAGTATCCAATTTCAGGGTTCAAAATTCTACAGATTTCTTTCACATGGTTGTAAATTACTATCTAGCATCACTAATCCTTTATAGACAAAACCTTAAAAGAAGTTGAACTTATCAAAAACATAAGAAAAATAAATGCATATGAAGTGGACAGTGTTACATGGAATGATAATGTACCCAGTTCAATAAGGTGGCTCTCCATGCAGCTTCTCATACTACTCTCAATATATTTCATGGCAAGGACATTTAATTGTGCAATAAAAATGCAAACATATAATTCTTTCTGTCAAATAGTCAATGACAGTAAATCACATCATACACAAAGCAAATCTAGGAAGCAAATTGCTGTATTCTTAGCAGTGTCCACAGTATCATTATGCTCATTATTTCCTCCAGTTCTCATAGAGAGCTTTTACACAGAGCACTGTTGTCATATGATGAAGAAAAGCAGACAAATGTAACTCATTCTCTGATTAATATGACCACTTGAATTTTCAGTGAAAACATTAATCACATAGTTTATTTGAATTACATTTTTCAAGTACTACCTGCCAGGTTACAAGTAAATTAGGAAGGGGTGATCTTTAATCTTTAATAGAAAAAAATAACTGAATTGTTAACATTTTTTTAGTTAATGCTTCATGATGAAGAAAATAATTCTCCATTCATGGCTACAGTCTCTAAGGGTGACTAGTCCTGCCCAATCTTAGAAGTTGAACAAGTTAGCACTTAAGGCAATAAAAAACTATTTCCTCTGCGCTCCTCACAACTTTTTCTTACTGCAGAAGTATTTGTTTTTGCTTTTCACTTTTCTTACTTCCTTGATCCTCTGCAAAGCTCCTACTTCATTCTCTCTAATATGTTTATATCACATTTAAAGGTGCTCTTGCCTCTGAAATGAACAGAACAGAGACCTTTATTAAGGTGCCCCAGATGAAGCTGTACACACTGATTCCTCTTGTAAGAATATATTTAAAATCAATATTAATGAAGTTGTCTTTGCTTGGAATAAGGAGCAAAATCTATACTCTTAGTGTATACTGAGTACTGTCTGGAAGACACAGCTATTCGTCAGTAACTATTAAAATCAAAGCAAGCTATTTTTTTTCTTGCTATTTTAAAACAAATAATAGCTAATGAAAATTCAATCTTTCCCCAGTTTGGTATGAATATGAAAAAATGTTATAAAGGCACTTTTCCAAAAGTCAACCAGAATAAAACACAATGGGTGTGGACTGGCTTTTTATCACAAGCCAGTTCATTATGGTGTTGAGGTTGTGTTTTCTTGAAAGAGAGATTGTGAACTGACAGCTTCTTGTAGACCAAAAGTGTTGATTTATATATAGTAGTGGCCACTTCAAGATCTGAGAGAAACAATTTCTGGCTCTTTCAGGTCATCTTTTAGGAAAGCAAGATAGGTGGCACTAGGAGACAAGAAAGTTTCAGGGTAACATGTAGGACTAAGGGAACAGAGGTCCAAACCCTCTCTCTTGCAAGCCAAGACCACATGGAGATACTCATAACAAAATGGTGCCAAATGTGGAGCTGAAAACTTTCACTTAAAACTTGACAAAAGCTTAAACATGGGTTTTAGAAACAAAAGCACAGTGAAAAGTAAAGGCTTCTCGGTAGCAGAATTTCCCCCTGTTGTTTTATTAGAGACAAGCAGAGATTTGCTCTGCTCCTTTAAGGGAGGTTTCCTGACACAGCATAGAGAC
Source organism: Cricetiscus sungorus (assembly GCA_030556225.1). Lineage (NCBI taxonomy): Eukaryota > Metazoa > Chordata > Mammalia > Rodentia > Cricetidae > Cricetiscus > Cricetiscus sungorus. Next base: position 39,886,120 of record JANBXA010000031.1, read on the forward strand.
AAAAAACTGCATGGCTTTTCAGAAAAGCTGCTAAAAATTCAATGATGTGTATGGGCATTGGTGGCACATGCCTTTAATTCCAACACTTGGGAGACATAGGCAAGCAGATCTCTTTAATTTCTAAATGACTCTAATATACAGAGTAAATTCCAGGACAGACAAAAGTTACACAGAGAAACCCTGTCTCAAAAAATAAAAAAATAAAGTAATAATAATAATAAAAACACATAAGGATAAAAAAAACACACAAAGAGTCTAGATACTATATACTATGATATTGTCTTCAAATTACTCAATTGCTAAGGAAAAATAATTGCTACAATACACTTGACTATCAATGCTGCTAAATTAATCCAATTTATATATTTTTAAAATACTTTGACTTCCAAATTTAAGTCTATGAACAGGTTACTGGGAAAAAGAATTTCTATTTTTGTTTACACAGAAAATAAAAACCTGTAAATTCCTTCCAGACTAACATGGTTTGATCAAGCAAGACCCCCTAAAACAATGTCCCAGGTGATCCAACATTCAAAACAGCTGGGACAAGGCAGTCTTACAGACCATTACAGCCAGTATTTCTGTGTCTTCTTGGGATCCTCATGACAGTGCCCCCTACCAGCAGGAAGCAGTTTGGAAAGAATGATGTCAAAATTTCTAAATACTGTTTATAATTTTTTTTATTTATATGGGGTTGGTTATAAATGAATAATGATCACAACCAATCTCTTTTTAAAGGGAATTATGGGTATACGTTTTGGAATGGATTTTCATTTATTGATACAAATTTAAAGTCAATTTGGTGATTTGTGTATTTCTCCTCTTGTTTAGGTATTGTGTTTATATAGATCATTTAGAAATGCAATGTATAATTTAGTACAGATTATAGATAGTTACCTATGATAGTCAAAACTAGAGTTAGGTTTTCAAGATTATATTTAAGATGAATAGACATTCTTCAAACTTTTCAAAGACCTACAGAATATGGCATTTAAAATGGTTTATAGTTTTTCTTGACAAACTGCTCCTGGCAACACAACCTGTGTCAGAAAGGAAGAGGGACATTGAAGAAACTCAATATGGAGTTTACTTCCAATATGCAAGACTAGCCATTTTGGCAAGATACTGCTCTTTTCTGGACTGACTTTATGCTGTATAACTGGACACGCAGGACCCACTGGAAAGTGACTGCTCATACAAGATGGATATTGCTACAGGGTTTCTGTCTCATGGAACATTCTGCAGGATACAGAGAGAAGTGACTGACAAACTGCTAATACAGGTGGGCAGTTTAAAGTTTTCTACTTTGCTGAGGAGTCTGCCAGACACACTATGGCCTATAGGCTGAAGATAGAACATTACAATAGTACTTCGGGTGACTGACCAAGTAGTAAGTTGTTTCTGTCAATTCTAGAGTTTATATATTATCCTTCTGTGTGAACTTTGATGGAGTTGAAGACAGATAGTTAAGGTTATAGTTTTCCTTACATAGGATTAAAGGTAAGTTACATATAAGACTTTAGACTCACAAAGATAGGATAGATGATGGAATATTTTCTTTAAATCTTGCTAAATGTTAATGGACTAAACATTGTTAACTGTGGTTCTTATTTGATATAGGTTAAAACTCTTCTTTTTATTTTAGACAGAAAAGAGGAGATGATGGGAGATGCCATTCTGTAAATATATAAATACATATACATGTATATGAATAAATATATATAGATATATAAATAAATATTGTAAATATGTAAATACATGTAGTTAGATAATTGAAAGATTTACAATTTCAATAATATGAGCAATTTCAGAAAATGTTAATTAATATATAAATATTGCAGAGTGTACAAACAGTTTTGAATAAAATATTTCCCCTTTGGTTTCAACAGAAAACAAATCATGTCTAATAGACTATGGTATGTTCAGATGAGTATTTTTGACATGATGTTACATTGGGATTGGCTTATCACTGCCAAAAAACAAAGTGTATTTGATTTTTAGATGAATTGAATTGTAGAGAAAAGCACAGTGTATTTTCTCTGTTTCCTTCAGGAAAAGGAAGTCTTGTTATATCAAAACTTCATAATAATTAAACAACACATGCAATTTTGAAAATTAACAGATAAAGAAGTTATGCATGTCAGGTTGATCACCAAAGTATAGAAGACAATCCCCTTCAGAAATCACTTATAATTTCTATATTGAATCATTCATGAAAATAAGTTTAATGATTTAGTGGCCATTGCAAGGCACTATTTATAAACCACGAGTTAAGCCCTGGTATTACTAATGAATTAAAGTATCATATCAATATCTTATGTATCAAACCCATAAAAAACAGATCTCAAAGGACTGAAAAATATATAATTACTTTATGTGAGAAGAATCTCTTGACAGAGGACTGTCTTTCACTCCCATGTGCAATCTAAGCAACAGTCTTTAATTTGACAGGTGGCAACTTTCTAATTCTATGGCACTTAAGCTCTACTGCCATAGAGTGAAAGCAACCTGAAGCTTCTGAGATGGGATCAATGCATTCCTTCTATTGCAGGATTTGCTTCAAGGGCCTCTGTTTCTTAGCTTCCCAATGCTTTAACCTTTGAACCTTCAGGTTGTTTACTATTGTCAGGTATTTGACCATTCTACTGCATTTTTTCCAATTATCCAGAAGGCATGAGCTTAGCAACTCCCTTCTCTTACTCTCCTTCTTTTGATAATGTTGTGGTCCTGATGCTAGCTCTAATTTCCACTGTCCATGCTTTATACTGCCTTTTTATAACACATCATACACAGACCTTGGGCACTAAATGCGTCTGAGAAACCCTACATATTTAGTTTAATCATATTAAGATTTTGATGAAGAGAATTAGTAAAAAAAAGTTAGAAAGTGTTGGATAAAGTGAAAGCTATATGTAACTTGCCTGTTTTAATTTAAAGGCTCCCACAATTTGATATGTAAGTCTTGTGACATTGTTAAATAAAGAGATAATCAAATATATATTTGGTCTTATTTCTCTATGCACTATCACATTCACTGTCTTTGTAGACCCCAACCAATCACTACACTTACATTGTATCATTGATCCTCACAATAGTAATAGTTCTGCTTTGAATAAGAGCAGTCTAAAGATTGCAGAAATTAGACCTGTAAATTATTGATGGAAAGTAGTAGAACTGGGATTTTAACTCAGGAACATCTCATTTCAGAAGGTATATTCTTAATTACCACACATCTTTCCATCTTAAATTGAAGTTGTCCATATTGTAGAGATGCTAATAATCATCATGTGCATTTTTATTTTATTTTTAAAAATCTTTTTAAAGAAAGAAAATAAACACTGCATAATTTTTGGGGTTTCGAATTGCTCACATTATAAACAAAATATTACCTGAAAAAATATTTCAGGAACTCTTGCTTTTACAGAATTTGATGTTTTTATCTTTTTTCCTGCCTCTTCTGTCCTTATCACTTCCTTAAGTAAAATAGGTGAAATTACAGCTTTGACTCCATCTAATTTACATTTTCAAGGAGGATCAGGAACATCTGGATTAGCTTCTGATATACTGAAGGGTTTATTACATCCTTGAGCATTCTCTTCTACAATTGTATTTTCTCTGACTTTTTCTTCACAACTCCCATTTCCCAATCTTTATTCATGTCTGTTGCTAGAATTTCTGCTAGTATAGTTTCTCACAGCCATAGATTAGGAAGAAAGCTATGGCTTGGCTTACTTTATTCCATTGTTGGAACCTGATTGTTCTTTCTTTAAAAGTAAACTAACACTGTTTGTCTAAGTAAACTTTCAAATAATACAGTTATATTTTCAATTCTGAACAAATTATAGTGATCAAGCTAGTTTCAATTTGTATATCTTGATATCATTTTAGTTTGCTTTTATTTGGTAGAATTATTCTTGTTTGACTACTTTTTGCTTGTCCTCTATTATTTCTAAATCAAAGTATCATGAATGTGGGATGAAGTGAACTATATTGGAAATTTATTGGTCCAATAGCATCTAAGAATGTTTTAGTTGAAAATCAAAATAAAACACTACAAAATAAATTACCAAATAAATTACCAAGTAGACTCTAACATCATCATCTAACATTTCCTAGTTTGAAATTGTGTTATTTATAGGAAATCATATTACCTGTGTTCACAAACAGTTTCTGGAAGAAAATGATATTGTAGTTAATCAGCGGGAACAAGTTCAAGGAGTCATGGACATCAAGAGAATACAATTACTAACAATACATGGCACACTTGAAAAGTGATGAGAGCTTATGAGAAGCTCATCAGAAGAAATGACTTGGTTATAGTGACACATGTAGATTAACCTCAGTTATTAATTCCACAGTATATACATATATCTACAAATATATATATTATATTCATATATATATAATTCTACAGTATATACAATTATATACATGTAATAAAATGACACTATATACATTTTTATTTAATTAAAATTCAAGAAAAGTGTTTTTTTAAATATAAGAAAAGTGTTCAGTTCACCGAGTCTAAGGTGGTATGAAGATTATTTTTTTTCATCATGCCTGCATTGTTTAATCTAGTTAGAGCCAGGCAATGGTGACACATACTTATAATCCCAGCACTTGGGAGGCAGAGGCAGGAGGATCTCTGTGAATTCCAGGACAGCCTGGTCATTAGAACGAGGTCCAGGATAGGCTCCTAAAATACAGAAAAACCCTGTCTTGGAAAACCAAAAAATAACAACAACAACAACAAAAATTTTAAGAGTAAATATTATAATTATTTAATTTTTAATTATTTAAATTAATACATATTTAAATGTGGTTTCAAATTTCTACCATTAGTGTGATTTATCTCTGGATAAATAAATTCATCTATCAAAGAATAATTTTATTGTACCCATTTATGATGTTTTAATTTAGGTGAAAGGAGCTGGGCATGGGTAGAGCATGCCTTTAATCCCAGCACTAGGGAGGCAGAAGCACGTGGACTCTGAGTTCAAGGCCAGACTGACTGGTCTACAGAGTGAGTTCCATGACAGGCTCTAAAGCAATACAGAGAAACCCTGTCTTGAAAAAACCAAAAAGTTTTTTTTGGTCAAAAAAAAAAATATAATTTAGATGAAAGGTCATGGTTCTAGATTTGTTGATATATCTTTATTTTGTGGTATATATGTTTGCCTTTTCTTTACTTTGGCAATTATGAAATTATGCTACTGCAACTAGCATTAAATTTTAATCATCCTCATTTTTGAGTACATTCATTCCCCATATGTCTTAAGATTGGGAAAAATGTTTGGCACTAAGTATCAAATATTTAGGATTAGTACCTATTCTGAAATCAGTTATCTGAAACTACAAGTGTTAACTAACAATTCCTTTCTACTCTGTGCTTATCAAAATGGCACATAAGCATCCTCTATGATTAACACATACACAAACATCCCATGAGTTTGTCCTCAACATTGGAAATAAGATTACCTTACTGTAGTAGTATGCAAAAAAATGTAAAGCTAATTTTTTACAGAATAGGTTGTTTATAGCAAATTTTTAATTCATATAAAGTATGTATTTCCAAAAGCAGCACATGCTATTGGTGTGTGAAGTGGTAGAATGTGACGTTTGGTAAGAAAGGCCAAGTGTGAATTAATCTATCTCAAGATCTAGCTGTACTATTCTTGGTCTTATACCCAAAAGATGCCCCATGTTACCACAAGGATACTTGCTCAGTTATGTTCATAGCAGGTTTATTCATAATAGTAAGAAATTGAAAACAACCTGATGCCTCTCAACCAAAAAATGTTTGCATTTGGAGTATTACTCAACTTTAGAAAAAAAAAATGGCATCATGAAATTTGCAGGCAAATGGATAAAGCTAGAAAAAAAATCCCGAGCAAGGTAATACAGAACAAGAAAGACAAACATGATACATACTCAGCTGTAAGTGGATATTAGTTGTTAAGTAAAGAATAACCATGCTACAACCCACAGATCTAGAGAAATTAGATAAAGAGAAGAGGTCTAGATGAGACACAAGGTTGCCTTTGGGAAGAGGAGATAGTTTTCATGGATGTACTGGGCATGGGTAGAGATAGGAATCGGAAGGATAGGGAGGGACAAAGGCAGAGAGTACAGGGAGAGACAACCGGAGTTGGGGATCATTTGGTGGGTGATGTGGAGACTGATTGCAGTGGAAATTTTCTGGACCTAGCATTGTGACCCTAGAGAAGATTCCTAGAAATGGATGTGGAGCCTGAACTGGCTGTCTTCTGTAACCAGTCAAGGTCTACAACCTGTCCTGCCTGCAAGATGTGTGGCTCAGAGCTTGTGCAAATGATAACTACTGACTTGTCTAATTTGACAAGTCTATGTCAGGATAACTATCCCCTGGCTGACAGTGTCAGAATAAACACAAACTGGAGGCTGGATGATCCTAGGGTAGTACCAACCATGGGCCAGGAAAAACAAAGTCAATAAAATAATTCCTAATGGTACTAGTGATATCCTTATACTCATAGACTGCAGCCTAGCCTAACCACCATCAGAAGGCTGATGAGATGCTTCCTCCAGCAGCTAAACATTAGGTGGAGCTCAGGGAACCTGACAGAATACAGGGAGGAGGATTGTAGGACCCAGAGGGTTCGAGGACATCAGGAGAACATGATTCACAGAATCAACTCAGCAGAGCTTATAGGGGCATACAGAGGCTGAAGAGGCAAGCACTGAGCCTGCATTCATGCTGTGATCCTTTAGTTTGGGGTTTTTGGAGGTCTCTGACTCTTTTGCCTGTTCATGGGACCTATTTCCTCCTACTGGCTTTCCTCAACCAGCCTCAATATGGAGATTTGTGTTTAGTGTTATGGCATTTTGTTATGACAAGTACTGGAAGGAAAATGGAAGAGCTATAGATCTGGGGACTGCAGATGAGATTGGGGAGGATGGGAGGAGGAGAAGGGAGGAAGCTGAGGTTGTGATGTAGTTTATGAGACAAGAATAAATATAGAAAGTAAAATAAAATTACAGTCTCCAGGGAATGGGGGTTCAAACCTGTAAGATGTGACAAAACTAATACTGAACCTAAGAGAATGAATTTCAATTTACCTAACCTGAGGCCATTTCTGGTAGGTAGGTAAACTGTTACTTATGGGTACCAGTTTTGAAATTGTTTACATTCATGTATTTTTCTATATGATTTTATAATCCATAGCTTAAAACTCCATCTTCCATTTTTCATAGTTTCCTGAACATTCATTCTCACAAAGAATTATGAATATTTTTCCGGAAGATTCAGAAACAAATTTTATATATGGTAATTTATATGTGGTAACAAGCTAAGAATTCTATATTCTTAAGGCCTACTTAAGAAAAACATCACAATTCCCCACAGGCTGGTCTTGTTTGTCCTCAGGCTGCATGTGCACATGACATTGTAGGGATCACTTAGCCAGCCTTGGGTAGAAGGAAAAAAAAAAGTCAGTGGCAACTCCAGCTATTTGGTGTTGCTTCTGCTTATGTGGTCTCTGTGAAACTAGAAAATGGTCCCTTCTATTTAAAAAATCATTACAAAAACTTATACGTTGACTACTTGCTATTAAGAGGCATATTCTTACTTTAAAGAGCCCTATAAATCAGAATGTTCCAGTCATTAAGTAACCACGAGGCTGCAAGTACTCTGGCACTTTCTACATCAGGCTGGCAGAGCATAGTTATAGGAAATCTACTCTCTGAATAGCTCTGGGTTTGTGTAAATGACACTGTTTGTCATGCCACTGTTAAGTAGCCAACATAACCAAAAGCACTTTGGACTGGGAGAAATTCATAAAAAAATAAAATCACTTAGTTTTTCATGGTAGGATATAGGCTATCAATCTCATCTTCTCTACAGAGGAATCCTGTAGGGTATTGGAGAAATAAGTAAAGCACACTGTTTACACAAACTGCACACACTGTCATTTTTGTTATATGAGTTTTGACTCTTTCTAAAAGTTCATAATACTCCTATATCTTTTTAACTACTGTTTTCAATTTCAGATAGAAGATGAATTTGAATTTTCAAACATACTTTCCACCAATTACTTTTAGAATACTTCAGTGTGTTTTCATTTACAGTTTAATTCTAACACGTTGTAAAACTATTAATGTTTATCACTTCATGATAAAATATGATAGAAATACAAAAAAATATTAAGTAGCCAGGCAAGGTGTTATATTGTTGTTACCAAATCACTTAAGAGATAGAGACAAGAAGGTAAGTTCATGTCCATTCTGAGCTACATAGCAAGTTAAAGGGTAACATGAGTTACATGAGAGCCTGTCTCAAAAAACCAAAAAGAAAAAAAAACCCAAAAAACAAACAAAAAAACCCCAAAAAACTGAAAGACACAAAGTAGAATTGAAGCCCTTAGCTCTTCAATTTTCTGTAAACTTATAAGATTTATTTATTATATGTATGAATATATATTTATGTATATATATATTTCTATGTGACTAGTACTACTACTATTACTATTATCTGTCTCCAGGTAATCTTGAATCCCATAAACAACAATAAAATTCAAAGAACATCTGATGTCTAAAACCCTTTGTTATGGTCTATTTTATTCATCAGAATCCTGAGTTCCAGGTTGTTTTAATGTTGAAAAGTTTTGCCAAAGCAATTCATGGAGGAACACTAAAATTTTATCTGACAAAGCAGCCAGTTGTCTGTCAGAGGACATCACCAGCATGCCACTGATTGATGGTTGCCATCTCCTGTAAGGTATTTTGAGCATCACTAAGTATATTACTACAATATATAGATAACTTGTACAAAATCTGAAAGAAATACAAGATTTAGCAGAGGATCATGTGTGTTTTACACATCAAATTAATACATTAATAGCCTTGAACCTGTAACAGAGAAGAAGTTGCAGATGTAGTAATTGAGGAATATAAAATCTAATAAGTTACTACCTCAGAGGTTTATTATATAAGAGAAATCTAACCCTTTCAAGGACAAGACATTCATTATATTCCCATGCTAACACTGAAAATTACAATCAGACAATTACACCATTACCTAGACATCTTGAACATAGACTGTGTTATATTTCCTGACGTGATATTAAAAGGAAGCATTCAGACATTTTCATTTTAATGAAATTATCCTCACAATTCCAGTGGAAGAAAAGAACTAAATTCCTCAAAATTGAAGTATCTAACATATCTTCATACTGCTAGTTTGACATGAGAGTCCAACCAAATGCACTTCCAATTCTTATCTAGGCACAATAGCAGAGCACTTTATTATATAGCAGATACCTAGCATGCATATAGTACATATATTCCCACCACAAAACAAAAATAAATATGTATTTTTAAAGGAAAACACAGGGTATTTAAAGTTCCAAGACAGAAATGTCAAATCATTTATAAAGTCAGGTATAGTGAGATATCTACCCTGCCCGCACCTATTGCACTGATCAGGCCCATTGGGGCATGGAGACAGGTGCAGGGCATGACCCCAGGAGACTAGGTCTGGAATCCCAGACCCCAGCTTGCTCTCTTACTTCCTGGAGAGAGAGAGAGAGAGAGAGAGAGAGAGAGAGAGAGAGAGAGAGAGAGAGAGAGAGAGAGAGAGAGAGAGAGAGAGAGAGAGAGCATCCAGAGGCATCCTTGGACTGGGAACCTGCTTTGGAGGTCTGTTTCTTGTGTAAGTGATTTCTCCCAGAATAAACATCCATCAGCTTATCATTTCTCAGATTCGTATCTGGTGTTAGAACTGGGATAGGGATTTTCACAGACCCTGGGGAATTAGGTTCCACCCAGGCATCATGGCATCTGAGCCTTGCCACTCCCCCCCCCCAACCCAGCTATTGGACAATTGCTTGCAGTTTCCCTACTCTTCTTATTATATCCTGGCCAGAGTTTCAGATAAGAACTTCAGTCAAGCATTTCCTCCCACCCACAGACTAGCTACAAATGTTACAGCTAGTCCCCTTGAGAAATTTTGCTGCCTTTTTTTTCCTATAGTATCCCATGGAGTTATCATCCTCCCATTTCAGGAAAAAATAATCTTAAAAAAACAAAGCCCCCTTTCCCTACTATTGGCATTAAGGGATAATATTCATCTCCATAGGGTTGGTTTTAGTTACTCAGTGTTGGGTATGGAAGGTGATGCTCAGACTCAAGAATCTCTTTTAGAAAAGTATTGGGTATGGTTGGGAAGGGTATAGTTAAGATGGGCTATAGGTAGATTAACTTATCTTCTTGTGAATTATCTTAGTAATTATTAGTTATATACAATTTACATTATTATAGATTCTTACATGTTGTAACTTGTGTAAAATTAAGTTTGTTTTCCTTTCTTGGACAATTTGTATATTATATTTTGTCATATTGTGTAGATCATTCTGTTTATGATGTTTTGTGTACAATATCTTTATCACATTCTATGTATGTATATTTTACATATGTTCAAATCATTTTGTATATTGATACAATTTAGGATATTTTGCTTATCATGTTGCACTATACCTCTGGTCAAGACATTTTAATTCTACCTCTGTTTTAGAGATTTACATATATATATATAATTTTAGCAATATAACCATTTATATATGTATATACACACATATATATATGGTTATATTGCTAAAATTATTGTTCTTGATGATTACTTAAGGAAGTTTCAACGATTCATATAACTATGTTCCTGAGTATTACAGATTATGTTCATCCATGTTTCTTATACCTATGAGATTAGTCCACATAGATGTTTGATCTTCAAACACTTCATAGATCTGCAGAACATGACACTTAAATGTTTTAATATTAGTATTCCATTTACATGAGACATTATTGCTCCTGACAACACCAAGTTATTCCCAAGAATACATTGGGCACTGATGTCACTCCTTCTAGAGTTCATTCTCTCTTCGGCTAATGGCCGCTTGGGCAAAGAAGTGCCCCCACCTCAACCACTGCCTTTGGACATGCTGTCCTACTGTAATTGCAGGAGATAAACATAGAAGACTGCTGAACCTTGCCATATCAGGGTAAGACAGCCTTTTTACCTCCCTGCTTCTGTAGTGGTCTGTCAGGAACTCTTGACCTTAGCCAAAACTGGTTGCCCAGATGTTGCTGTGAGACTTTAGGTGACTGTCCAGGGAGCCTGCTGTTTCTGTCTTCACTGCACCTTTTGGAAGCTGCCTGCCAGCACTTCCTGACTATGCTAGTATTGTTATCTTCCTTCTCAGGTCTTTGATGAGGTTGAAGATTAGACTGCCACAATTATTGCTCTCTCTTCCTAGATAGAAATATTAGGTACAAGACTTAAATCTTCCAGCATAGGACAACTCTATAGAAATCTCTGTAATACCTTCACCCTAGGACTGGATATGCAGTTCTTGCCATTTGCTCTTGTTACCTCACTAGCAATAGGTCTTAAGTGTGTATGTTCTTACTTTCCCCTTTCCTAGAGCATACTTGATATTTACGGTATTTGTATTTAGTTTTGTATCAATCCGAAATCTTCTCTTTGGACTAAAAGGTAAAGTGGTGAGATATCTACCCAGCCTGCATGGAGACAAGTGCAGGGCATGAACTGGAGGGAGGGCACTAAGTCTGGAGTCCCAGACCCCAGCTCTCTCTCTCTCTCTCTCTTGTTCTCTCTCTCTCTCTCTCTCTCTCTCTCTCTCTCTCTCTCTCTCTCTCTCTCTCTCTCACTCACTCACTTCTTAGGTGGAGACAGAGAGCATTCGGAGGCATCCTTGCTTGGGACAGGAACCTGTGGCAGTTTCTGGTGTAAGTGATTTCTCCTGGAATAAACATCTACCAGCCTATTGTTTCTCGTTTCTCAGATTTTATTTACCATGCTTTAGTCAGGCCCATAATAATAACACCTAACCATTCAACAGAAACTTTCAAAGGCAGAAACAATAGGAAAGACATATTCCAAGTTGTGAAACATCACAACTGTCAACCCAGACTATCATCCCCAGTAAAACCATCTATTAAAAAAGAAGAAGAAGCTGGGCATTGGTGGCACATGCCTTTAATCCCAGCATTTGGAGGCAGAGGCAGACAGATTTCTATGAGTTTGAGGCCAGCCTGGTATACAGAGCAAGTTACAGGCTGCAAAGTAATATAGAGTAACTCTGTCTAAAAACCAAAACTAACTAACTAAATAAGAAAATAAATAAAATAAAAAAGTAGGAGAAATGTAATAGTTCCAAAATGAAAACAGATTGAAAGAATTTGTGATTACTAGATCAGTAATACAGACTATATGTGGAAGAACAATTCCATTTAGAAAAAGGATAAATACAGTTAAGAAGTCATAGGAAATGAACAGTCTCACAACAGTTATCCAAAAAAGATATGAGAAAATACTACAAGATCAATGAAAGAACAGGATTTAACACAGATCTTTTAAAAAGACTATTCGACACTGACACTTTTAATCCCAATAGAAAGACACAGACTAGTAGATAGGATAAAAAAAAATTGATCCACTATTATGCTGTCTATAAGAAGCACATCATATAATAACAATTAATAAATGAAGAGTCCATGGATGTGAAATAAAGGGAGAATTTGGAGGTAGACAAGGGAGGGGGATTATGTGATTATACTATAATCAAAAATTAAAAAAAAGATAAAAGGCTATTGTTTAGGATTTATCAAAAATATTTGGATTATCTCAAATTAATAGCAATGTTGCACTTGAAAAAACAAAATAAACCCCTGTAGAGTAGATGGAAAAAATAAAAAAAAATCAGAGTTAATATAAATGAGATAGAACTAACAAACAAATGAACACAATCAATAGAACAAAGGTTTTTTGAAAATATAAAATTACTGAGTAACATAGTCAAATTAATCAAGAGAGAGAGAAGAAGAAAAATGATACAATTAAGAAGAAAAGAGGAACAATAAAAGACATACCATGAATTTCAAGAAATTACATTAATACACTTTAAAAACACACACATCATGAATATGGAAAATCTACCACTATTTATGAATATCTAGATTCATCCAACACATTACAATTAAAGCAAAATAAAATATCCAAATTTAAACGTACCATAATTAGCAATGAAATAGAAGTAGCAATGAATATTCCAAACTGGAAAAAAATTCTAAGATTTAGTTTGGATTTACTGTATAATTCTACCTGAACTTCACAGATAAAATACTACCCACATTGTTCCAAAAAAACAGGGGAACAAAACCCTTCCCATGTCTTTTTACGGAGTTAGTATAGTTAATATTACCCTGATACCTAAACCATAAAAACATAAAACACAAACAAATAACACACACACACACACACACACACACACACACACACACACACACACACACTCTCCCTAATGAACACAAATAACACAAAGAAAAAATTCTCAGTAAAGTACTAAAAAATTAAATTCAAGATCATATATAAAATACTATTCTTCACAAGCAAGTTGGTTCATTCCTGAATGTAGAGATGGTTTAACACTTGTAAATTAATAATAAATTCAAAGACATAAATCAGATGATCCTCTCATCAACATGTTTTCATGATCAGGGTCATTGAGAAGCTGAGGAAGAAAGCATTGTCTCAATATAATAAAGGGAACATATGACAAGTCTATAATCAACATGATGCTAAATGAAAAGAAAAAAACTCAAGACTTTCTTCTAAGAACAAGGATGAGGCAAGGATATGTGACAACTTCAATTTCTTTTTTTATAATATGTTTTTATTTGTTTTTATTTAAATTTGCAACAATTCTGTTTTACGTGTCAATCCCAGTTCCCTCATGGGATGCTCATGACCATGTCATCTCTATGTCACCACAAACCTGGCTGTGCAGGGGACTCAGTTACTCATGTACAAGCTAGTTTCCCTTTTAAAACAAGCACACCCCTCTCTTGCTCTCCCTTCCTCCCCACCTCTTGCTCTTCTCTCTCTCTCTCTCTCTCTCTCTCTCTCTCTCTCTCTCTCTCTCTCTCTCTTCCTTCTTCCTCTCTTGCTCTCTTTCTCTCTCTTCTGCTCTCTCTCCCTCTCTTTCTCTCTCTCTCTCGGTTTTCAGTTGGCCACCACCCACCCCCTTCTCTCCCCTCTACCAATAAACTCCACGTAGGCACTGGGTCTCATGTATGTGTTTTATGGCAACAATTATAGCAAAAGAACAATATCTATAAAGAAAATTTATACAATAAAGAAAGAATTAAAGAAAACAACAAAATATTAGAAGCTAGCCCATGCTCACTGATTAGGAAAATTAATATTATGAAAATGACCATCTTACTAAAGGTACAGATTCAATGTAGAACCACATTTCTTAGACCATTCTTTACAGATAGAAAGTCATTCCAAAAATTTTTATGGAAGCACAAAAGACAGAATGTAGTTAATTTTTTTTTCAACAAAAATTTGTATGTATGTATCAACTCATGTGGTTTCAAATTATACTACAGAGGCATTAGAGTCATAGTAATAAAAACAAATAAATAAAACAGCTTGGTATCAACAGAATATAGACACATGGAACATCTGAATAGAACTGAAGACCCGGATCAAGTCTATATGCCTACAGTCACTTGATTTTTGAAAATGATGCCAAAAAAAATGTACAATTAAGAAAAAAAATACATTTACACTAATGGTGTAAGGTTGTTGAGGAGGCTGGATTTCAAAATGCAGAATGAAAAATTTGATCTCCTGAAGTTGCTTCAAAACAAACCAAAAACAACAAAAAACAAATATCAAAAGGACATTCTTCCATTTGTTAGCAAAAGGAAGGGTTTCTGAATAAGACATTAATAATACAGGGAATAAGACCAGGAATCAACAAATAAGATCTTTTGATACTAAAATGCTCTGTACAGCAAATTACATGAAAATGAATGAATTGAAATCCCCAGAGAGTGGAAGAAAATATGTGCCAGCAACTCATCTCATAAAGGATTAGTGTCTAAAATAAAGAAAGCATATTAAAAAAAAAGTCTAAACATTAAGAAAACAAACAACCCAATTAAAAAAATGGCCTATGGAAATAAACAGATATTATCAAAAGAAGAAATACAAATTGCTAGGAAACACTTCTTAAAATGTTGAGTTCTGGGTTGGAAAGTCTATCATGGCCCCACCCCTCCCTCTCCAGACCCTGCCCAGTCAAAAGGAGTGCCAGAAGTACAGATTCCTCCCTGGAATCTCAAGATGGCTTAAGCCATGTCCCCTAGACTTGTCACATGATTCTCCACCACCACCTCTGTGTGGTTGGAAGGTCACCCAGGAGTGTTTTGTTCATTAAACCTCGTGATATGAATTCAGGAGAAACCTAATATACCAACAAAACCAGTCACTCAACATCTTCAGCAGTCAGAGAAATCCAAATTAAAACTACTTTATTAAGGCACCTAACCCAAGTCAAAATGGCTATCATCAGCAATACAAACAACAATGTGTGCTGGTCTTGATTGGGTGAAAGTCGTGGGTAGCATATGAAACTAATGCAGCCACTTTGGAAAGCAATGCAGAGATTTCTCAAAAACAATAACAAAACAGAACAGCACACACACACACACACACACACACACACACACACACACACAAAACTGTCAATAGAACTTCCGTAAAACTCAGGTGTACTAACTACTGCTGTGATTATACCTAAAGGATAATGTAAGATCCTCAGAATGAGGAATCTCCCCTTTTTGGTCGGTACCCCCAAGAATTCAAGGTCCAGTTCAATGCAACACGCAATCGGCTTTAATGAACCGGAAACGTTTGTGTAAACGGGCTCCCTCAGCACACAGGCTACAGAAGCAATATTTTCTGGGTGCGGGTACTTTTAAAGGAAAAAGACCACAAGCCTAAGGTGGGGCTGTGACCCCCTGTCCATTGAGCACATGACCAGAGTCTCCCCTTGAGAGCTGATGGTCTCACTGTTTGCTGTTCAGGTCAGCAGACCTTAGGGCCTCGGGGTGTGCTAATTAATCAAGTCTGGGCAAATTGGTGTTGCAGCTATCTCTTTGTTTCTTAAGGACCCTATTTACCACCTGCTGACACACTGACAAGAGGGACAGTGTGAATTCTTGGTGTCTGGCTATCTTAGGGCCTTGTGAGGGTAAGTTGCTGGTGGTTAGCAAATTCCAAGGAACTGATAGTGGCCTGGGTTAGCTTTCCAGGTCAGACTGTCCTTCAATTTAAGTGGGGAGTTTCCTTAACTGGACTTTACTTTTTGTCTTTTTTTACTTTTTGCACATTCATGGTGGTTGTTAATCTATATACAATAATTTGTAAGTGGAATCAACCTATATGCTCACCAACAGAACAATGGGGTAAGGAAAAGTGGCACAAAGACATTATAGAATGTTCTTCAGCTGTAAAGTGAAATCATGAAACTTTCTAGCCAATGGGTAGAAACTGGAAATTTCTACTGAGTGAGGCAACTCACTCTCAAAGTGGATTCTAGCTTAAAATGCTTTCTTTTGTGTATTTAACTTGAAGTATGAATGGAATGCAGGGAAGCAGAAAGGATCCTTCCAGGAGGCCTACTACAGAAGGGGGATAGCACAATGACTGAAAGAAATCAAGCCGGGTAGAATATTTTGGGTAAAGGCCTTTAAGCAGGCTTGTGGGCTGTGCAGAGGAGGAAGAAGCTCATCCTTAACTGAGAGTGTGATAGACAGCCTTATGGAAACACACTAGCTGGTAAACTCATTTCAAAATACACTTTATAAAGAATTTACATGAAATTATCCTGCACATGTGTACAATATTATCCCCTTACACAAAGACAGACAGACAAGAGTAATGAAATCAAAATCTCAGTCCAAGGCATAGAATTCTTCCCTGTGAGTTTTTGGTCATGGAGCCCCCAGAAGTCTCTGAAACAACACAGACTATTGACATTTCCTTCATTTACACAACATAGCTACTTGGCAAGACCCTGCTGTTGAAGGTACCACACTCCTTGGCTGCAGGACAGAAAAATCAGTTTTCAAATAGTCCTTGAAACTTCCTCCTGGCTGACCAGCTTTCTGATGGGGGAAGGACATCAATGATCTTAACAAATGCTAAATCCTGCAGTCTTTTCAAGCAACATATGCCCCCTGGTGGAATAATGAAGTGACTGTCATGGGTAACAAATCACTTCCTGATTGGATTGGAAACCTGCTTCTCAGGAGAGTGACACATCTGGTTCTCTCGTCCTGGCCAGGGGCTAAGGAAATCACAGGCTGTAGCATATAATCTGCTGTTGGCTATCTTCTTCACCACCATGGTGTCAGATTGTTTTCTAAGAATTTATTTACTATCATGGAATTCAATGGCTTCCATTCTTTATCAGAGAAGCTTCTCTGTGCACTGGACAGCAATGAATATAGAGTTACATACTTGGGCAAAGTTCTGAGAATAAAAGATTGAATGCTCAGCCATAAAGAGAACCTCTGTTTTGACGTCACCACTGAAAACATTCAGGAAACATTACAGAAGTGGAGGTAAAACTAAGTAAGAACCAGAGGATGGGAAGGACGGGGTGCTGTGAATGTTGTCCTCACAGCTAAGTGAAATTAAGACAGCTGAAATCCATACTAAATGGAGCCAATTATCTATAAGCTTGCGCATAGCTGAGGAGGTACTGGAGTGGATAACTGGAGTGGAGGGAGAATATGGCAATTGGAAGTTTTTGTACACTCCAGTAGACGTCTCCATGCCCATGTGCATATGGGCAGGACTTAGATGCTTAGTAGACTATAAAAAGGGAGACATGAGGTGGAGCAGGGATGACAGGGGACTATGTGGGAGCTAAAGGGGGAAATGGGAATACATATGATAGTTCATAAATATATGAAATTCTCAAAACTGAAGGAAAAAATCTTCACATGTATCATAAAGCCTCAATTTTAATAGCCTTTGAACATCAAAGATAGATGCAAACTGTTTTTGTGCTTGTCTACTTTAATAGACAAAATAGATCAGAGGTTACATACTGTGAGACCCTCAGAATGAGGAGTCTTCCCATTTTGGTCGGTACCCCCAAGAACTCAATGTCCATTCCAGTTGATGCAACACACAAGAGGTTTTAATGAACGGGATATGTTTGTGCAAATGGGCTCCCTCAGCATGCAGGTTAGAGAAGCAACATTTTCTGGGCGCGGGTACTTTTAAAGGAAAAAAACCACAAGATTAGGGTGGGGCTGTGACCCCCTGTCCAGCCGGATGGTCTCACTGTTCTGATCAGCAGGACCTTAGGGCCTTGGGGTGTGCTAATTAATCTTGTCTGGGCAAAATCAGAGTTGCAGCTATCACTGATGGGAGGGGCAGTGTGAATTCTTGATATCCTGCTATCTTAGGGCCTTGTGAAGGAAGTTGCTGGTGGTTAGCAAATGTCATGCAATCATTTTTTGTTTATTACATCAAGTGAAAGCATTTGTTATGTTATAATTTTGTAAAGCAATTTTCTACCTACCATATGGATATACTCAGGTGGCTAGGTACAGCCAATATTACTGAGTTTTTATTGTACAAAAGTATTAAGATATAATTCATCTACACACTCAAGAAAAGTCCCCACTTATTTCTAGCTTGCTCGTTGGATCCATCTGCCATTATGACCAGCAGAAACTATGTTAATTATGGTCCAAGTATGAGATATGGGAACTTGGGAACTGTTTTTTATTTTGATTAAAATACTTATTATAACAAATAAGAATGAAAAGTTTGTTACAATGATTCAAGTTCTTTTATTACTATTGTACAGATTCAATAAGTGATCATGTGTGTTTGTTTATTTGATTTACATATTCCACAATCATAGCATTTTCATTAACTTTAGATGCTGTTTAAATCTAAGTAATCAAGGCAATCTATGTGAGTAGTCTAGCAGCTTGGGGAAGATTCTAAACCCTGCTATTAATGTTTTTCATTAATATATAGTTTCTATTAATTTGTTACTTTTCTCCCAATGTTTGATTTGAAGACACATATTTCCAGTTGTCCCTCTGTCACCCTTAATAGCTGCCCATCCCATTTCATAATCACCTCCTGTTTTAATTACTACACCCACACACAGATCCACATATATTTATATACATAAATTAAAATTAAAGACTAGAAACCACCTATAAGGGAAACGTGGTATTTAGTTTTCTGAGTCTGGCATCTGGCTTATTTCACTTAACACAGTGATTTTTCAGTTCCATCCATTTCCCTGAAAATTTCCTGATCTCCATTGAGGAGCCATTATGGGAGGGAGCTCAGTAAACACAGAGTATGCACGAAAATTACATAATGAAACTCATTAGTTTATATGTTAACTCCAAATGTAAGAAAAGAAAGGTGCCACAAGCTTTTTCCTTATGAGCTTTGGAGACAGTATTCAACATACTATTGAAAACTGCCAATGACACAGGCTCTAATAAATTTATGGATCAAGTAAGACAATTTAAAACCACCATTTAATTAAACCAGCGTAATCCATGACAATGTAAACATGTGTCCTTATAGACACAGTAAGTGTAGTCCTCACCCCTCATCAAGGGAACTTCTCTTTGCTACAGATGGAGACTATTACAGAAAACCACAGCCAATCAAAATGCAGACTTACGGAGCCTAGACTCAAGGAATACTCTACAAAACATGGCCTCATTTAAAGCCCCTGATACATTGAAGAAGAAGGGATGGGAAGGTTGTAAGACTCACGGGAGCAGAGTTTGCTGTAAGATTGTGTCTCCTAGAAGTGTCAGAAGCCAAACTCACTAACACAACTGCCCAAGCATGAGCTGAACTAGGACACCACCAATAGACATGATAAAGTGGATGGACAAAAGCCCAAGAGACACGAACCCAAGAACTACAGGCAACCGACGGATGCTGAGAGTAGAAGAAATACCCTTTTCCAGGAAATAGAACCGCAGTTGGCTCTCCAACACCAAGTGATGAGGCCTGAAAACATACATAGGAGTGACAGTATGCAGACTGAACTCACTATACCTTTTTGCATACACATACATGCAAGTAATGACAATAATGAAAAAAAGAGGTCATAAATTGGAAGAGATCAAAGAGGGAACTTAGGAGGACTTGAATGAAGGAAAGGAAAAAATTGACTTGATTATATATAATTAAAATAAAATATTTCAATATTTCTTCAATGATTATTGCTATAAAGATGATGAAAAGACAATCATTTAATTTTATTTTTATAATAGGTATAATTAGGATTGTTTGACACTTTGGGGAAATGGATTTCTTGAATAAATGTATTACATTAGATGGAATTAAGTATGTTTGATTATAGATAAAGCTCTGTAAACAAAAAGTATATTGACAATAAAAAGGTATTGAAACATGAAAATTTTATAAAATAATTTAAAAGCATATTGATGGTCTAGGAAATTTATTTTGATAATAGACTATATTAGAATAATAAAAAGATAATGATCTACATTTTATCAAAGTAACTAATATTCATGTTCTTAATGAACTTGTTAACTAAACCTAACTGAATGCTTAGTATTCTCTGTATCAGATATTATTCAAGATTTACACATGGATAAGGTATAGTCCTTGTACTTAAATGTTTCTATTCTAAACTGGTTTACAAACAATAAGCAGGTGGAAAAAAAGTGAGATAATTAAAGAAAGAATTCCAGGGTCATGCTTTAATGGGCATAGGTGAACCAGAGCTTAAAATGTGGTCATAGTTCATTGTAGAACTATCAGTATCATGGAGCTTAATAGGGCTAAGAGGCAGAAGTAACTCTCAACAGACACTCTTTCACATTGCTCCATTTCTCATTCGCACTGATCTCTATTTACTGGCCCTATGTGGCAATACATTGTTCATTACTTATTGAAGCTTGCCTGAGGATGGAGAAAGCAAAGTCAGCCACAAGCTATAGAAGCCAGGTACACATCTTTAATCCCAACATTAGGGAAGTTTATAAGCAAGGCCTCACAGTGGTATTTGTTCTCCAGCCACACTGAGAAGAGGTTACGGTCTGAGGCTTGTTTAAGAGCTCCTGAACAGGATCATCCCTTTCAGCCAGAACTAGAGACGAGAGCTAGTGGCTGGCTGATTTGCTTTTCTGATATTCAGCTTGAAGTTTGAACCCCAATATCAGTCTCTATGTCCATTTATTATTTCATGTTAGAGCACTAGATATTCTTCAGTACTATAGGGATCTGCATCCTAGCCCCTGAACTCCTGATGCATCATCTTTTCACTACCAGTAAAGTCCTTCTCCTAATATTGTCCTAATAAATTTTGGGGCAAAACAAATTCCATCAAATTCTCTATATGTAACTGGTCAAAGAAAATCATATGGCCAAAAAAAAAAATCAACAACAACGTTGACCATAATAATACATATCAATATGCATGTAAATCTCCTATGGATTATTAAAGTATATGTAAGGCTATGGAATATAGCAAGAAATTGTATAGCTTCAAATTTGGTCATGATTTTCATTTTCCTCACTAATAGAGCTCAAGAGATAGTGTGATGTTTTGGATCTTATGTGTCTTTTCAAAGTCCGTGTATTGAAGTGATTGGTCCCCAGTTTGATGCTATTGGGAAGTGGTAAAGAATTGATGGGGTAGGACCTAGTGTGAGAATCATAAGAAATTAGGAACATATTCTTAAATGGAATTCTATAACCCCAGTACCTCCAATTATTTTTTTATGTTCATTTTGGCAACCAAGCTAGTGGTTTTATTCCTCCACACACTGCAGATTTGATGTGATCCCTTACCAAAATGACAAGTCAACAGCACCAACTGATAACGTACAGGAGTATAAAGACCAATAAGCTAGGCTCTATGATTTTGTCATCTTGGCTACTTATTTTTAAGAATAAATCTGAGGACTCTTTGTCTGTTGAATATTATGGAAGCCAAGTTTGACTTTTGGTTGCCTAGAGATTAATGTATAAAATGTATAAAAGATTCACAGGTTAGAGGAATCAATAACAGACTGAGCCTAGCACCTGAGTTTAACTTAAAATAATCCCTGGATTTATAGTTAGAGAACAGAAAACTCAAATTATCTTCATGAAGTATCACTAAAATCAAAACCCATTTACTCTTCTGCTTTCTGGATAACATTGTACTCCAAGACAAGATGAGGATGTACAATTGCTTCTTTGTACTTTTTATTGTTGGTAGTCACAAGACTTGGATGTAGCAATAAAAGTCTTGACCGTTGAGGTACTGGTTTTAAGACTCTAATGATTTTTGATAAGGTATTGAACTCTCTGATGGACCACCAGAGAAAAATACATTCATCATCCTTTTTCATTGAAACCATGAGCCTACATTAAAACATATTACAACTGAATGATGAGGAAGAAAAAAATTGTGTAGTAGGAATATAAAATATATAGCTATAATCTATTAAAGATTTGCTGACTTGATTTAAAAATATTAAGACAACATTAACAGAATTTTCTAGGAGAATATTTTTAAAATCGCAACTTGATCTCTAGTCCTTTCCTTATGTTATGGCTTAAAGAGGAAATATAATGAAACCAGATGTATTATTTCAAAATTTCCTGTAGCTTGAAAAGCAAAACAAACACCACTTATATGTAATCATAAGACATTTAGATGATGATTTTAATTTTTCAAATTTAGCACTTGAAATCATATGTACTTTGACATATGTAAAATATCCATGAACCCCACCCGATATAATTAGCAACAGAACTGCTGTGGAGATCACAGGGCTCATTCTATAAACTGCAATACTTTATGGGAAAATACTTTTGCTTGAGTAAAAGCTATTCCATGCTCATATCCTGGTTGTTTATTGCTCCCCAACAATCAACTCACTTTAGTGTTCTTGGGGGTGAGTGGGGTAGAAAATTAGTCCTCAATTGTTTTTACATCAAAATAGGAATATTTGTCATAATTATTACACAGGAGTCTATCACCAAAACAAGCCAAGTCTACTATGCATCTATTATGTAAACTTTTCACAAGCCAAATTCTAATTAATCTTCTAATACCTCTCCCAAGAATTATTTCATTATTTTACTTAGATAAAAAGATTAAAGAGCTTTGAAAAGTTAATTTGCTGATTAAATGTGACAAACTTAAACAGAAAATATGCACTGCCAACTGGAGAGTCTCAGGTTCTATCTCAGGAACTTCAGAATCAGTATGTATAAGAAGTAGTTAAAAATGAGAATTCTCATTCCTCCTTCCCTGATCCAGCAGGATCCTAAACTAGAGTTCTCAATCTAAAACCCATTTTTTTTTAAATAAGCCTTCTTGGTGTTTTTAATGCACACTAAATTTTACAAATTACTGTTCTATACCAGAAGACCTCACTGCCTCTTCTTATAATCACTGAAATGAAAAGATGCGAAACTCATCCATCATTACCCAATACCAGTCACTGTTAATGTCATAGACCAAACTTCCTCACTGTACATTCGTATGTCCTCATGTAATGGATTACCTATATATACATTTACACTACTACATTGTAGAAGTATAATTTATACATCTGCTTGTATAAATATGCACACACACATCAGATTCATGTCCATAAGACTGCAAAGCCTTAGTCATAGAAATATAGTAATAGTAAACTGTTGCTTTAAGAATAATGTCATTTTATACTACAACAAAAGTTTACAATATATTTTTAAAAATCTGATGGTATTTGCTGCCTGAGGGGTTGACATTATTGTGGGCTGTTGGTCGAAGTCATAGACACTAAAGTGTGCATTACTGATCACTGAGAATTTACCTTACTTAAACTTAGAGAGAAGATAATTTGGGAACCATTTACATTTATACTTGTAATTTTCTAAACAATTTTTATTCTGTCTAGGTCTTTAATTATAGTTATTTCCCAACATATGCTATTTTATGTAACTTCAAATACTTTGTGGTAATTTCACTTATTCATACTTTAATGAAAATTTAATGGGAAATTATAAGCAATAATACTCATCATTTACTTGCATTTTTATTAACTAATTGGTACACAGAACTATCAGTCTTTCCCCTGAAAACAGCTACACAGTAACATGCATATAGGGGATTGGGAGGACAGAGTAGCATGATGAGCACCTTTGGCCCTAGATTACTATGGCTGCCAACTCCAGGGAATTCCCCATAAAACATGGACTTAGTGACTTACTAATACAACATCTTAGCATTTCCAGCTAAAGCAAACATGCACCCCATTTTTCAAGACTCTCTGTACATGTCCATGTGTAACTTTTTGCTCCTATGAGTCACTGTGAGAGCTAAATTTATCATGAGCTAGATATCTGAATCCCCCAAAGACTCAGTCATTTGTTCCCAAATTACCCAACACCCAACTTCTGATTACTTGGAGAAGATTATCTGATTACCCAGCAGTTAAATGAGCACTTCCCCTTCTCCACACTGATTTCCTCTATCAGAGGACAAGAAAGTGATTAAACCTGAATGGCTTAAATAGGCAGCTCCCCAGTAAAGGACCTTGAAAATAAGAGAAATCATCTGGCTTTCCATCCTGCCCTACATAATTAGAGAATACTCATGCATAATATCGGGCAGCTTTTCCTCTCAGTGTTTAAAGTTGCCTATCGATGTCCACAATACCACTGCCCCTTGTTAGAAGGCTCTCTAAACACTTGGCCTTGGTGACACTGATGAAGACTGCTGGGGTCCCTGCTGGACTTCATGCACACTAGAGACTAGGTTTCTCAGCCTGAGTGCACAGGAAAACGAGCCTGTGGGACATCATCTTCGTCCTTTTTGGGAGTTCATACTCAGTGCTTGCCATACAATTCCAAGTGACCTGATGATCTGTCACCAACAGGGACAGAGAAGAGGGCCCTGTCAAGAATGTGTATCATAGTGCTTTTCTGTGATGTCAGTGTCTAACTGGGCTACCTAAGCTGAGTTTACTCTTTCACCTATGTAGAAAATTAAATTTGATATAGGATAATAAAACAAAACTTAACAATTCAGGTGTGTAGTCTAGCCAGTATCATTAATATGATGCACAGAACTAACATATTTTTTTATTTCAAAGAGGAGTATTGGCAGTATCATTAGCAACCTTCAAACTATTTTGTAGATACCCTGTGTAAATATGAGGCTCTACTAGAAACAAAAGTTAACCTTTGGTATCTTTTAAGATATCAGTCAAAACCAGATCATGCATGAAAACTGTCCCACAGGCATGATCCTTTGCCCTCACCTTTGTGTGCATATGTGGAGGTCAGAGGTCAACATGTGGTGTCTTCAGCTCTCTTTCCCCCACTTTATTTTATGAGACAGTGTCTCTTACTGAGTCTGGGGCTCACAGATTGGCTTGTCTAGCTGGCTGCTCTCTTCCCTAGTGGCTACTCTTAGCTTTTACCCTGAAGCTAGAAATCTGAACTCAGGTGCTGATGCCAGTACATTGTGTCATTTTCCACATCCCTTAGATTTTTGTTTTGGAATGAAGATTTACTCTGTATTCTAATTCACTAGGTATCCCAGGCTGACTTCAAATTTATGGCAATCCTACTGCCTGAGACTCATGAGTGTTGAGATAACAGGAACTGGAGAGCTCCACATTCACCATGGAAATGATTTTTTAGTGCAAACCAGCAGTATAATGGTACCCTTTAGTGTTCTTTTGTATTACCTGTTCTTCTTTATTCTTGGTGGATTAGTTCAGTCTCTGTAGCCTGCTGGGGCTTCTGATTTTCCATATAGCATCTACCCTTGGCTACTGCTGGCAGGAGGTTTTTTGTTTTTTTTTTTTTTTTTTTTTTTTAATACATTAACAGAGAGAAGAAAAGCTGGCAGCAAACTTCTCAGGGGGTCACTGTGCTGGCCTCAGTGTTCACTCTGTGACACAGGGCACAAGTTAGGTGATAGTAAAACATCTTTATTCCCTGTCAGAAGAAATAATGCCTGGTTTAGAAAGCACTTAGATGTAGTTCACATTGTTTTCAAAATGCTCTAACCACATTATTCCTGCAATCAAGGGAAATGTTGGAGTCTACCAGAGAGGGGAGGAAAAGTAAATTTCAATAACATTTTATTGTAGCTGAATCCCCAGCTGGGAGCTGAATTTACAATGCAAGAAAGCGAAGGGTAAATATCCCAATATGAGGCACTGTTACAGTTCCTTTCCCTTCTCAGAATAGCTTAATTGAAGTCCCACGAAGATAGAAACCATCACTTTACAAACCACATTCTAAAGGCATTTAATGGAGCAACTCAATCCCTGGTGAAACTAACTTTTTAAATAAAAAAGCAATAGCCAAGAATTATAATGGTTAGAAAACAATGCCACATTTTTACCAAGCTGTGAATTTCTCACATTTTGATGAGGCACAGACTGCTTTGAATTTCAGGTAACAAGACAGAGGCTCTGTGTCTGCTACTGAACACAAATTCCTTAGAGGCTGGTTTGCCTTTGTCTGTGACCTCACTGCTCACTGACACCAAAACACACAATGTTCACTGTTTGCAAAAATAAAACAAAACAAAATTCAAAATGTAAAAGTTCTTCAGGTTTATCATCTCCTTGAAATGAGCATAAATTGGCATACGTTTCAAAGCTAAAAATATTTAATCCATGTTCATAAGATGCATTTCATGTAGGGTGTATTGGTTAGTGAAGATGCCATTACAAGCTGCAGCTTTTGAAATCAAGTTTGAATTTTCCCACATTTTTCATTTAATGGGCTCTTTAATTCCTAAAATACTTTGCGTAATGAATTCTGAAGCAACAGATTGATTTAATGCTATAATAAATATTTTCTGTTTTAATTCTTAGCTAGTTCACTAAACTGGCATCCATTAAACACCAGTGAATAGGATGTCATTAATGGTAATGTTAGTTCTGAGGCAGACAATGTAATCCATTGAATCTTTTACAGTCTCAAAATCAAATTACTGTTTGAATTTCTTCTCTTCTTTCCTTCCTTCCTTTCTGTTTTTGAACCATTGTCTCACCATATAACTGTGGTTATCTTGAGACTCACCATTTATACAAGGCCCGTTCTCAATGTCACAGAGATAGGCCTGCCTCTGCCTCTGCCTGCCCAGTACAAGGGTACGAGTTGTATACCATCATACCCAGCTAATATTTGAGAATTTTAAAACTAAATTGAAATCCATTCTATGTTCAAGAAAAATGTTAATTTTCTAAGTAATCTGGGTAAAGAAATATGCCAATTGGTACTATGTATACCCAAACCTCATCTAATCTAACTAAATAGCAGGCAGAGTTTTGTTGAAAGACATGATTGGCTAATCAGTAAAATTTCCTCATTATATTACCCTAAAGACCACCATTTGAACTCAGCAGTATTAGTATTGTGTATAAGCAGATATCTAACATATAATTTGCTTTCAGTAAACAGCAAAGAAACTAAACTGTATTAATCTGGTCTAGCTTGATTCCAAATATTTCCACCTTTCAGGAGAAGTGCGCGTGCGCGCGTGTGTGTGTGTGTGTGTGTGTGTGTGTGATTGCAGGGGGAAGCCAGAACCCAACTCAAGGTACATTCCTGAGGAACTGTAAAATTTGTGTTCTGAGACAGGGTCTCTTCATGAGCATCAGATCTTCCTGTCTCTTGTGTTCTAGTACTTAGATTGCAAACAAACAGCCCTCACAAGGCCCAGAGTTTTACATGGATGCTAGATAGAGAATTCAGAGTCTCATAGCTGTGTGCCTAAAGCTTTCCTGGGACATCTTCTCAGCTATCATATTTCTGGAATTTTCATCATTGATGAGATAATGCCCAGTCACAGAAGCTCATGTCTTTAATCTCAGCACTCAAGATAAAAGCGGGCTTATCTCTGTAAGTTTGAAGTTAGCCTACTCTACATAATGATTTCCAGGCCAGCCAGGGCTCTATAGTGAATTCCTGGATCAAGAACAAAAAAAAAATGATACCTAGTTATGTATCAGACAAACAAATTCATCAAATACTTTAGGCCCAATTCAGATCAATAAATCCATCCTTGCTTAGAAAATCTTAAACTTCTTTGGAGGCAATGAGGTCATATGTAAGGATTTATTTTGTTCATTTTATTGCTTTATTCTTTGATTGCCCTAAATTAGTAGACCAGAAAGGAGTATGATATCTGAAATGCTGCTCTTAGAAACATTTAACCAAATAACCCAGCAAATTATTTCTGAATCTCTAACTCAGATTGTGGACATAGCCTCGTTTTCATAATATGTGTTTGCCTCTCCTCTGGAAAACAATTTTCTCAGCCTGGAGTTACATCTTTTTTTTCTCCAAAAATTTAAAAGAAGGAATTCAATACAAATATATATATTTCCTCTTGTGGATTTTATGCAATATATATCATCAAGGATTTTAAATAGCAATAGAAAGAGTAACATTAATATGCGCTTTCACTATCAGTCTCTTCTGGTCATTTGTGATACAGGTAGTTTAAAAAACCCTTTCCTGGAAATTGAAAGAATGCAAATG
Source organism: Cricetiscus sungorus (assembly GCA_030556225.1). NCBI lineage: Eukaryota > Metazoa > Chordata > Mammalia > Rodentia > Cricetidae > Cricetiscus > Cricetiscus sungorus. The sequence continues at coordinate 39,914,552 of JANBXA010000031.1, forward strand.
CTGGGCATTCTTGTCCTAGTTTGTGGTGTAACTACTGTAGCAATATGACTCACTCATCTCCTTGCCTCATTTGCCTGTTTGCTTTCATATTCACAATAATTCATGGTCTTATTCCTTTCTTCTTCACTCCTGTTCCATTTGGGAGATGTGTTGTGTCATTTGCTTATTAGTATTCGCTCTTCAGATAGTGCTAAAAGACAGATTAAAAATGTTTCTCAATTAAATCCATTCACTTAAGAATAAATGTACAAGAAAAGTCATAATGATAGGGTTCAGTGGTTCCCAACTTTCATTAGTAGTTGAGGCTCCCATGCAAGTGGAGTTTCAGGTTTAGAAAATAGAACACAGAGGATTAGGCCTAATATTAATCTCAGATATAAAACAAATGACTTTCAATATAGGTAGACCTTAATCAGAAAAATAGAGGTAAGGAAGGAACTGTGCATTTTTTCCCTTTAGAATTAGTTGAGAAAAGTTACTATTTTTAAAGAGAGATTAAAAAATAAAAGCATGTCACAGGCTTTGTTAATTTCAGCTGTGGTTTTACTACACATATCTTCAGCTATTTGCATTAGAAACAAAGCAAGTGGAATGCGAGGAGAAGCTACTGCTGACATCTTTCAAACTCATGTGACCATAGAACAGCATCTCCTCTTTAGTAGGGAAGGGATTTGCACATATAGTTCTCTATAGCAAATGCATTAAGGAAATCCTGTCTTTCACCCTGCTCATAATAGAAAAAGACATAATTACAGACTTGAATCTCTTTTGCTAGAAAGAAAAATATACTTCTTAAATATTGTTGGCTCTAATATAATTAGCGTGAAACTAAAAGCATTAATTCTTTCATTCAGTTATGGAACTCATTTGTTGAACATTTAAAATGAGCATAGAGAGAGCTATATGCCATAATCACACGAGGGAGAATTAGATAAAAATATGTCACTCAGGTAGCTCACCATCTGGTGCTTAAAATATTTAATAATGAACACTGGTCAAAGCAGCTAAGGCAGAGCACCCAGCTTTACCACACTTTTGCTGTCAGGCTTCTTCCTGACTAAATTATTTTAAGAGTTTCATACAACTTATGATTTTAACTTCTTTCTCTGTTTTTTTAACTATGAGTCTTTTATAACCCAAGAATATCTTTCCCAAGAATCTGATTGTCACCTCTTTAAAATGTAACCATCATCAAAAATAGGAATCTTTTGGTATTGGATGCAAGATGTGGTCAAATAAGGCACTGTAAGGCACTGTTAGCAAACACAGATTAGCATACTGGTCAACCTCTCATCATGATGTGCCCGCTACTTTTCCATTCTTTCAACAGAACATTTAAAAGTCTCTCACCCAATTCTTTGAGAAAATGAAGGCACATTGCTCCATTGTAATAGTGATCTTGCTTGCAACAGATGGGATAGTACCTTCCTTCATGTCATATTACCTTCTCTTATAAGATATTTGATCCCACTGTATAAAGATGTGTCATGTGATTGGCTTAATAAAAATATTAATGGTCAATAGCTAGGCAGGAGGTATAGCAGGGACTTCTGAACAGAGAAAGCTCTAGGAAGAAGGAAGGTGGATTTGACAGCCAGACGCAGTGGGAGCAAGATAAGTAGGAGGAGTGATAAAAGCCACAAGTCACATTGCAACACATAGATGAATACAAATGGGTTAATTTAAGTTACAAGAGCTAGTGGGACAAGCTTAAGCTATGAACCAAGATTAATTAATACTACGTCTCTGTGTCACTTGTGTGTGTGTGTGTGTGTGTGTGTGTGTGTGTGTGTGGGGTTGAGTTGGCAGACCAAAGAAAAATTCATCTATAGCTTTCTTTGGTTAATCTTTTCTACTCTAATATTTAATGAATCCAATGAACAATAAACATAGTTAAATGCAATATCATATATTAAATAATCTGAACATCACACATGCTTATAGCCAGTGAACATGGAAAGAAAGAGCTGGCTTTGGTACTCAGACATGAATGACATGATCTCATTCTTGCCTCTTACGTACATAGGTAGCCTTGAGGAAAATGTCTGATTTCATGGAATGACTCATCCCACCCATCAGTAAAATAAAAATAACAGGAACCTGCTTTTTAGATATACTTGGAGTAGCAAGAAGGTAAATAGGAGGAAAATAGTTGTTTAAAAATAAACAAATAATGTAGTGTACACTTAGAGAAGAGTCTAGTCACAGCTGATAAATAGAAGTTACCGAGGCCCACAAGACCTCTGCTGACATCTGTGCTCTCAGTCTGGTTGGTCACTACCCACTCTATAGAAAGGAGCTGCTTTAAATTTCTGGATTTCATGAACATGTATTCTGTTGCTATTGTTTTCTCTTTGGCTTCTTATGGATTTTCATGATCCCTTTACAAAAAAAAAAGTGTTTTAGGTATTTTTGAGTTCTTGGTCCATAGGCATTACACAAGCCTATTTCTCTTCTTGATTTTAATATTTCAAAAACTATTATTACTTTCTTCTTCCAGTTATTATTACTATTATTATAATGGAAAGACAGATAGACACATGTGCATGTGTGCAGTGGGGTGCGCAGGCAGATATTAGAGACAACTTTTGGGTATCGGTTCTTTCCATAGTGGGTTTTGAGGGCTAACTCAGATTATCAGTTTTGTGTGGCAAGTGCATATATCGACCAAGCTATTCCATGAGCCTCTATTCCATGAGGCTCAAGTTGCTTATCTCCAGAAAAATTGGAAAAGTTTGGTCTTCTAACTTCTAACTATTGACTGAAATGACAAAATTTGCCATCTAGTCAATAAAAATATATAAACATATGTAACCATAGTAGATCCCTGGAAGGATTCTGCATTGATAGATGCCACATAGTTAAACTACTATTTCTTCAAAAAGAAAAGGACTTTTTGTGAAAAATGGATAATTTTGAAACACTGTGCTCTACCAGGGTATCTTCTTTTCTAGTGGGGATAAACAATAGTCCTCAATGTCTTCAGTTGAAATTATATAACATGCACATTTATTATAACTTGGAATATGCACCACTGGGGCTTACTTAGATTTATTAGTATAAATACTGAACTTCAATGAGGAAATCTTAGAAAATAATGCCTTAAGCTTCACAAAAGAACTTTAGACATATGCCAATGGTATGAAGTAAATGCTACTGCTATTATGATGAGTATATTTTTATATGTAATAGGCAATATACATGAAACTAGGCAATTGTCATGATATTAAATAATCTTCTAAATCAAACTGTAGGAAGAATTTTCTATAAATTAATACATGTCTGTATTTTACATGGTGTCATAAAGCAGAATAAGCTGTGCTTTCTGCATTAAATGAAAGAATTATGAAAACAAACACAGTTATGAACATTTAATACTGTCCTGAGACAGAAGAGTTTGAGGATTGTTTCTGAGAACTGGAGATTTTCCTAGTCTTTCTGAAGACAGTCATAGGTAGGATTGTTGCTGTGATTAAACACCATGACCAAAGGCAATGGGCGAGGGGAGAGTTTCTTTCAGTCACATCTCTACATAATAGTTCATCTGCAAAATTAGTGGGTGTAGGAACTCAACCAGGGCAGAAACCTGGAGCCAGGGACTGATGCAGAGGCCATGGAGGAGTGCTTCTTACTGGCTTGTTCCCTATGGCCTTCTCAGTCTGCTTTCTTATTGAATCCAGGACCACCAGCCCAGGGGTGGCACCATCCATAATGGGCTGGACCCTCTCCCATTCATCAGTAATTAAGAAAATGCCCTACAGCTTTGCCTACAGCCAAGGCTTGTGGAGGCTTTTTCTTAATTAAGGTGCCCTTCGTTCAGATAACTTTAGCTTGTGTTAAGTTAACATAGGACTGTCCAGCACAAAGACAAATATCTATCGATCTATCAATCTATCTATCTATCTATCTATCTATCTATCTATCTATCTATCTATCTATCATCTATCTATCTATAGATATATTAGAATAGGGATCAAACAAAGAAAAAGGGTAAATTATCTGGGTCAGATAACCCAGACCTAGAAAGACAAACATGGTAAGACTTTCAGGGTGGAACAGGGAAACTATCTTAGCCTCCTAGTTGCAAGACTAGTGGAACAGAAATTGTGGGAGTGGCCAACCAATGCCTGATCTAATTTGAGGCCCAGGACACTAGATGAAACCTATGCCCAACATTGCTGGAATGACCAGGAGCCACAAGCCTGATGGCTCAGAGAAATAGGGTAGAACCAAATACATTTTGTAAAACAAACAAATACACATATGTACATATATACATGAATAAATAAATAAGAATAAAAACAAACCACCGAAATGATTCCTAATGGTATTCTGCTATACTCACAGATGCCCAATCTAGCCACCACCAGAGACTTAAGAAGAACCTGATAGAAGCAGATGAAGAGACCCACAGCCAAACATTAGGCTGAGAGATGCCCCATGTTGAATGAAGGTCTCCATAGGGACACTCACCTTGGATCTTTGGGAAGGCTCCAGAATAAGAGGAGGAGGAATTGTGGGAGCCAGGAAGGTTGAAGACACCTGGAGAGAGAGCTTGGCCTGTGGAATCAACTAGGCAGGACTCAAGGAGGCTCCCAGAGACTGAAGTAGCAATCACAGAGCCTGCAGGAGCCATCAGCATACATATATGGCTGTTTACTTGTGATGTTTTCTTTCATTTTGTTTTGTTCTTTTATAGGCCTCCTGACAGTGGGGATGGGGGTGTCTTATACTCTTTTGTCTGCCCTTGGGACACCTTTTCTCCCACTGGGTTGCCTTTCCTGGTTGAGAGAGTTTGCAACTGATCTTTTTGTATCTTGTTATTCCAGGTTAGGTTGATGTCCCTGGGAGGCCTGCTCTATTCTGGGAGGAAATGTGGTGTGCAATATGTCTGGGGAAAGGAGGAGGTATGAGGGACTGGAAGGAGTGATGGGAGGAGAAGATGCAGTCACACTGCATCATATGGGAGAAGATAAATAAAAATTTATAAAAAGGGCCAATTCAAAATCAGAGTGATGGTTAAGCTTATGTTTTAGTAGAACTATGAGAAAATATAAAGGCATGTTCATAATTGTGCAAAAGCATTTTCAAGGAGTTTTCATAGAGAATGGGATGAAGAAAGGAAGAAGATAGGAGCTGAAGGCTTGACACAGCAATTTAATAGACACTGGGTAACTGTGATTTATTTTTAAATCACTTGTGCTGATATAATGATTCAAGAAGAAGAAAAGAAAGATTCAGGTTTAGTTGTGTAATGTATGTTCAATGGTGTATATTCCAAAGGATGTTTCACATATTTGTTCCATCTGCCTAGATATGCACACTTGGAAGCTTACAGGGTCGACAAAAGAATACAGTACCTCAAGCATGCCAGTGAGCACAGTATATACAAAGGGTGGTGGCAGAGATCTAGGGGTAGAGATCAAGACATTCAATGCATAGGCCTTGCCTTCCATCTCTCAGTCTTTGCCACTTCTGAATGCCTCTCAAGCAATACAGATAGCAAATGGATCCATGATTGACACATTTGGGTATTGACCTCCTGGTGATGTTGCTTTAAGTAATCCTGAGAGCTTACCAGAAAGACACTAGTTTTCTGTATGAAATTAGTTATCCAGGAGTGCCATGCCTATTTGAGCATGGTATTCCATATTATGAAGCAAAAGTAATAAGATAAGAATGCTACTAAAATAAAAAACTGTGCCTCAAAACTGTAGGTTTGCCACTGCAGATTAAAAGGAAAATCACTTTTCAGTACAGTTCATTCTTACGTAAGGGGAGTGCTTTGAGAAAGTGGGTGTCATGTCTGGGTATTTGATGTGACATGATTCAGCCGGTGGCAGTGCTACCAGCCCCAGCCCCGGTCATGTTCAAAACATTTTGTACAGAATACATTCACAACACTATAACATGAATCACAGTTAGATGTTTAAATCCTGAAGGAATATTTAAAAATTAATATGCCTCACTTTCAGTAAAAAATTATCACATACACACACACACACACACACACACACACACACACACACCATATAATTTTTATCATCCCAGAGAAGTCTCAATTCCTTTCTCAATTCTTCACAGTTATTTTCCACTATAAACCTTTTGATAGATGAATTTTATCATTGCAGAAATTTTAAGACACTATGTGAAAAGGGGGACCACTAAAAAGATCACATCTTTCATAATAAAGTCACTCACAGTGCCCTTGATAGGTTTAATACAATTAATTCCTCTGAAATTTTTATGTGAAAATGTCCAATGTTAATAGCATTAATCTCATTAAACATGTTCTATTTTATAAGGGATATACAGTACCTAGGAGACACTCTAAATGTTACAACTCCGGTTCCCTCTGGTGGCAGAACTTCAAAGTGAGTTGGTCTTTAGCAGCTATGGTATATCTGTGGGCTGTCTACAGACTCTAGAGTACTACAAAGGTCTTATTCTTATATATTGCAAAAGCCTTGTCTCACCTACACCCTAGGGACAAATACAGCTGAGGACAGAGAAGAAAGCATGTTGATTTCACAAGTCAATTTTGTTTCTATGTAAAACTATATTTGAGAGTCACACTAGTGAATCTTAAAAAGAATATATTCTGTAGGTGATTTGGAAAGTCACTCTCAAATGAGTGTTGCATTTCTTGGGATAAGACATGGACAAAAGCAAGGAAAATAATGCAAGAGAGGCAAAAAAAAAAAAGAACAGATAGAACCTGTTCATTTTTGCAAGACACACAATGGACCTGGCCTTCAGAAAGATGGGTGTGTTTGATAAAGTTTCATGCAAACACCTTTAAAACACAGGCTTTTCAGGTAAGTTGAGGCAACCAAGTTCCTAGAGACTCAGAACAAATTCAGAAATTTAGGATCTGACGTTGCAGAATGAAGAATTGACCCAAAAACTTTTTAGTTGGTTTGGTTATTATTTTTATAATTGCAGTTTACAGGTTTGAGACCAAAGCCAGGAAGCACAAAGTGGAATCATTTCCTGTGGTGTAAGATACATGCTTGACAGAACTCCAGATGGGATCAAATGGCTCAACATGCTTAAATGTGCTTCTGATTTGTGTAATCCTGCCAAAATGCATCATCTTAAATACAACCATGTGTACTTTTGCTATCAAATCTTGAAGCTCAGAAATCTGTAGGATTATGAATTCCTTCAGGGTTCAGAAATTTTAATAATCCAGTAGGATGAGGTTTAATTTAAAACTCTTTCTAATCCACAGATTTAAAAAGTCATTAGGAGGTGTAAATGTCAAGGAGAACATATAAATGCACTAAACGCTGAAATTATTTTGATGATAAATCCTCAAATTTCTACTTCTCAAACAAAAATAAGCAGAAAGCACCTGAAATGTTTCAATTGTGAACTCAGATCCCCTTTTCCCCATGCAAGAAGTTGTACCTTTCATGGCTCCCATACCAGTTACTTGTTTAAATTTTTACTCCATTTATCATGGTTCATGAAACAGCAATCATTCAATTACATCTTCTTTAATGTTAATAGGAACTATCCTATGAGGGGCCTTGACTGGAATGAGACACTAGAATCAGTTATAACTTGTCTAATCATCTGCTTTCAACCCTTCAATTAGAGATCCAAAAATCAAACCAACAATGTAAATATTCCCCCAGTAATATGGGGGAATAAGTCTAGGAGGCTCTGGAAAACTGTCTTTGCTCAAAAAAACACATGCTGTTTGCACTTACTATCTGGCAGGTATACATTTCTAGACCTCTCTCAGTGGTCATCAGTTCAGACACACTACTAACCTATATGACAGTATGCATTTTTCTATGTCCTGCACTTTTTGCTGTACTATACAGAGGTAGGCTGTCCTTTTCTCTCCAATGCCCTGATGTGTTTTTTTGTTTTATAACCTATGCTTGAGGTCTACTGTTAAGCAATATTGATCTGAAAAGGTGAAAGAGCAGCTGATTTATAGAACAGAAAACCCAGATAAAAGTAAAATCTGCAAAGCAGGTAATTGAGAGATTGTATCATACTTCTCAGGAAAGTATGCATTTTAAAACATGAGCTTCATATTTCTGGAATTTTCCATTCAATATTTTGAGGTTGTGCTTGGTTGACTACAGGCTGCCCTCAAATGGGCAGCCTCCTGCATATAAAGAAAGGACTTGAGTTCTTTTTTTAAATATCTTTTTTCTTATTTCACATATCAATTCTAGTTCCCTCTCCCTCTTATCCTCCCATGTTCCCCACCAAGCCCCCATTCCATCCCCCATTCACTCCCCACGGAGGGTGATACCTTCCATGAGAGTTCAACAAAATCTGTCAAGTCATTTGGAGTAGTGACTAGGTCCTCCCTTCCCTCCTGCCTCTAGGCCCTCTATGGGGAATGTGCTCCCAAAGTTCTTTTGTGCACCAAGGATACATCCTGGTTCCACTATCAGAGGTCCCTCAGATTGCCCAGGCCTTCTGAGACCCATGTTCAGGGGGTCTGAGTCGGTCCAATGCTGGTTTCCCAGCTATCAGTCTGGGGTCCATGAGCTCCCCCTTGTTCAGGTCAGCTGTCTCTGTAGCTTGGTTTAACCACTTTAACAATCATTTTTCAGCTAGTTTGTTGTTGTTATTTTTTAATTTCTTGTCTTTCTTATTTTTCTTTTTTCTTTTATTTTTCTTTTTTTCTTTCTTTCTTTCTTTCTTTCTTTCTTTTTTTTTTTTTTTTTTTTTTTTTAAGCACAGTAGTATTTTGTTTTTCCAAAAGTCCTTGAGCTATGTAGCTATCTAATAATCTCAGGTTCCTGTTCACTCAACCAGTGTTATGTTTAGATTACATCTGGTAAAATAAGCCTTATATCAGATATTGGTTCATTATTTCCACAAAAATTGTGCCACCATTGGCCTAGCATATCTTGCAGAGAGATCACCATTATAGATCAAAGATTTTATAGCTGTGTTGCTGTTTATGCTTCTCTTTTGTTAGTGTACAGGGTACCTTCCTGTATCAAAGATGTTAGGATTTAGGGGTAAAAAAAAATTAAGCTCTATTTAGGCACCAACTTGACTTCTTCAATTTCAATGTGTTGTGTAGGTGTTATCTTCAGCCTGGTCTTGACCCCTTTGCTCATCACTTCTCCCTGTCTGAAACTGGATTCCAGTAATTCGGCTCAATTTTTTAGCTGTGGATCTCTGCTTCTGCTTCCTTCAGCTAATGGATGAAGGCTCTAGGATGGCATTTAAGGTAATCATCATTCTTAATATGCCCAAACTCTTCAGGATTTGAGTTCTTAATTGGACTGTTTTTTTTTACACTCATGATACATATTAAGAAATACTGTCAACATTTAGAATATATCTAATTCACTTTTCTGCTAATTGCAGCCAAAATCATGGTGAGTGTTAGCAACTTCTGTTATTGTAGCAAAATACCTGACAAAAGCAATTTGAGAAAGGAAATATTTAATTTGGTTGACAGTTCAAGGTACAGTCCATTCTGATGGGAGATCCCTGGAAACAGGAGCTGAAGGAAGCTAGTTATATTGCATCTGCAGTCAGAAAGCAGAGAGCAATACACATCAGCCTTCAGCTGTGTGGAAATTAGGATGGGCTTTTCCCACCCCTGTTAATCTACTGTAGAAAAGCCCTCACAGACATGCCCAAGGGCAGGATTCCAGGTCTTGTCAAGTTGGCAATCCAGATTGGCCATCGCAGTGTGTGGTGGTTTGAATAAAAAATGGCCTCCACAAGCTTGTGGTCATCAGAGAGTGGAAATACTTGAGAATGAATAGGAGGTATGGCTTTGTTGGAATAGGTATTGCCTTGAAGGAGGAATTGTGTCAGTGGGGTTGGGCTTTAAAGTTCCAAAACTCAAGTCAAGCTCAGGTTCAGGCTCCAGGCTTAGTCTCTCTCTTACTTGCTCTGGATATAGAGCACTCAGCTCCCTCCCCAACACCATGTATGCTGCATGCCACCATGTTCACCATCATGATATTGGACTAGACCTCTGAAACATAAGCAAGCCCCAATTAAATGGGTTTTTTTTAAATGAATTGCCATGGTCATGGTATCCCTTCATAGCAAGAGAATGTTAACTGAGTCACAGTGATAGAATTTGTTTCTGTTTTCATATGCTTAGAGTTAATCCTGAGAAAACTAATAGATTGGTATATGCCATGTTAGCCTTTATCAGTCTCTTGTATGGTAGGTAGATCCTGGTAAGCTATATGATATGATCTTAGTAAACACTGGCAAACAGATAAGCATTTGTAACATCACACATGCACAGCTTTTGCACTCTTATGTAGCTTCCAGTGTGGAACTACACGTGCTTTTCCATGACCTTGGGTACCCACTGCATCTCCCTGAACATTGGTCCTTACTCTTATTGTTCCAATTTCTCACTCTCCTGCTAACCTTTTCTGTCTGTCTGTCTGTCTGTCTGTCTGTCTGTCTCAGTCTATCTATTGTTCTCTTGCTGGTAGAACTCTGAGAAGATTATACCATAACTTCAGTACTATTCCTGCTAAAAAAGAATTTAAATTACTTCACTTCAATAGATTAACTTTTAGAATTTAGTTGCGATTTAAGATTGTTTCATTGTTCAGTTGTTTTTATGACATTGCCTGGCAGACATCTACATTGCACACCCAAATTACTTAGATATACCCAAAAGTAAATTGTTTCTTTCAGCATGAGCTTTGTTTGGAATTACTAGTATAGTCAGTGTCCTGGAAGGTAAAGGGTGATGACTATTCATTGACAGAATGGAGAATATTGCAAGTTTAGGACTTAAAAGTTCTTAGAAGATTTTTAGTACACACTGTTTGTACTGAATTTTTATGAATTATTTATGAATTAATTATATTTTTATTTGAAATAATAAGATACCTAGTCAGAGAACAGAATGATAGCTTTCCTCTGATTAGCTTCATAAGTCTGACAAACTTCAGTTACTTCCTGGGGCTTTTGGTCCCTCCCCGCTATGAATGTTTGAACCCAGAGGAAATGATCACATAACCCTGCCTTTGAGGAAGACGTCAAATGCTGTAGGCCTGACTCGTCTTCATTAACTTCAGCCACATTTTAGTTGTAATAAGCAATCAAAGGATGCCTTATCCAATAGTCCCCATCCATCCCAGAAACCTCTCAGCCCAATTCTCAAACTAAACAAACCCTGCAGCCCACACTGAGACAACCTGATTGACCAATTTCTTAATCATGATGGGCAGCTTGTGTCTGAGACACCAGCTCAGCACCCAGGAGATCATCAGAAATGTCGACTCATGGAACTCACAGCAGCCCATCGAAACAGCTTGCATGTTTTAAGTCAAAATCTCCAGATAACTCTTCATTACTCTTGAGGTAGGATAGAAAGATCACACACCCTGGTGTCATGGGAAGGAGAGGCCAGGAGGAGGAGGAGGGTTAATGTTCTTTTCTTTGTTACTAATGATAAAAGCTGAACACTTGAGATTCCACTGGAAAAGATCTAATATCTAACAGCCACTGAGACAATATATGTTTTAGGACAGTATAGAAATTGTTTTCACTTACGTTCACACAAAGACATCCCAATCAAGGGTGTTGGAAACACTAATTAGAGTATGGTTGTGTAGGGCTAAAATATTGTGATGGTTTTTTCTCCCCTCCTAGACATAAATAATGCCCCACATGAATCCATCTGAGAAAAATATTCTTTAACATTCAAGCACATTATAGACTACCCTTTTTGAAAAATGTTAGAAAAATTGTTTGGTTTTTAGCAACTTTAAGTAATATAACTTGAGGGGCTGGAGAGATGGCTCAGCCCTGTGTAGTGACTTCCAAGCATCGCTAACTCTAGTTCTAGGGGATGTAATCCATCTTCTGGCTTTCATGGGCTCTTGCACATACATGGTACACATAATACACTCACAAAATAAATAAATCTTTTAAAAAGCTACAACTTGAGAGCTCCCAAATATTCCATATATACAGTTATAAAGAAACCATGTGATCTCTTTCTCTCCCTCCTCTCTTTCTCTCTCCCCATCTTCCTCCCCCATTTCTCTGAGAAGCCTGCACTTGTCCTACCAGGTGTGCTTTGCTCTCTTGTTCGAAGCACCTCTCTATTTTTTATTGTTGGAAAGGAGCAAAAGAGGAGTAAAGAGGAGCTTTTGTTGTTGTTTGTTTTCTTTGTTTGCCTGTTTTGTTTTGGATTGGTTTGACTTTTTAATTTCATTTTTTGGGGGCACTGCAGGGTGAGGGGAGGGTATTGAGAGACTGGGGGTGAGAAGTATTAGGGTATAATGTGTGAAATTCCAAAGATTCAATAAAGAAATTATGAAAAATAAAAAAGATTTAAACACAAATAAAAATAGCAAGCTGACATTTTTCTTTCTTTCAATGATTTTAGAAATGCTTATCAGTTATAGACTATATAAACACTTGAAAAACTACCTAATGAAATCCCCAATACCACAAAAGAGAATCCCTTTTTTGAGTTGTTGGTAAAGGCTGCCCAAGGGACTGTCCAAACACACAGCCTATTTCTATTGTCCTTGGTTGTTGCCAAGATGTGGAAGGTAAGTCATTATTGCTGAAAATACCATGAACTTCAGAAACATAGTCCAGAGTCCCCTGAGTTAGAACTAACCTAACTGCCTCCTCTTTGAGGACTAGTTTTCATGGTACCAGAAGGCTTCCATTCAAGCTTCCGAAGTGGGAAACAACCAGATACCATATGTGTCATGATGCATATGAATCATAATGACTACCAGCATGGCAGGATAACCCTAAGAATACAGTAGTGGCATAAATGCTTCAGAAATAACCCACAGTTCTCTAACTACGCTTAAGATCAACTTAGCAAGAGAGAAACCATGCTTGCACTGGAAACCTAGCCAACTATCCAAGCCTAGTGAAGTCATGGATCTTGCAGGAGAGCCCACTACCACCACTTTGTAGGCCCAGCATAATCCCTAATAACATTTATAAATTTGTCCTTATATTCACAGACAGCTATAGTTCTCACCCCTCACCAAGGAAACTTCTCTTTTCATCAGTGATCTTTACAGAAAATCACAACTAATCAAATGCAGATTTGTAGAGCTCAATTCAGAAAGTTGCATCTACAAAACAGTCCAATACCCAAGGCTCAGGGGCCATTTCTGAAAAGGGGGTAGAAAACTGAGTCAAATAGGGACAACAATAGGCACGGTGAAAGAATCCAAGGTTTCAGTCCTATAATACAAAGACTTTCAGACACCTAAGGAATACTCAGAGCAGAAGAAAGTCTTCCCCTTAGGATACCACACCAACTTTGTTGTCCAATATTAAAAGGTCAGACCTGAAAACATACCCATGTCTAACATTATACAGACTGAGCAGTTTATATTTAGAAATATAATATGTATGTATATACACATATATTCATGCAACAACAATGTAAAAAGAGGCCATGAATTTGAAAGGGAGCAAGGAGGGATTTAAAGGAGGGTTTAGAAGGAGGGTTTAGAGGAAGAAATATATTATAATCTCTAAACAAAACCTCTGTCAAAAAGATCACAAAGATAAAAGTAAAATCAGCCAATTCAATTACTTAGATAAAAGAACTATTTATATTTTAGAGTTCATCATATGTATATCTATAGTTGCATGAGTGTGTTTGTATAAGCAGTACACTATACTGTACAACTATTTTCAAATTTATTTGAGTAGATGTGTAATATAGCCTTCTGTTGAAAACATAGTAGACTAAAAATGCTGTGTTCAAACTCTGGCACCATCCCTTAGAACAAAACACCAAAATATGACACAAATCTGGAATGTTGGCATTCAGGAAGCTAAGGCATGAGGAACATCATGACTTGGAGGATATTATAGGTTACACAGTAAGATATAGGTAAGCCTGGGCTACCATATGAATCCCTCTCTCAGTAAACCAAACCAACCTATCAAATAAGCAATAGCCAGCAACAACAAAAATACCAATTAGTAAATAAGAATTCCTAGGAATTTATTTTTTGAGGACTAAGTCTTTATTAGGGATTAAGCCATAAAATTTTGTGTACACTCTTTAAAACATTCTACTATTTTACTGTCTTGAATACAATTGCATTTCTTTGAAAAACATATAATTTTACATTTTTTTTCCTGGAAGAATAAATAACTCCTTTACTTACTAAATTCTGAACTCATTGGTAATATTTTCTTTAGGCCATAAGTATATTTTATACTAAGAAAATGTTTTATTTTTACCACCTTTGAAGTATTTATAAGATTTGATACGGATCATGGCTATTATACAAGTCTACTGGAGATTTTGAGAAAGTTTAGGATTTTAGAGGAAAATGTTCAAAGAAAAATATGAGGTAAAGAGAGATTGTACAGCCATTTCATTGCTTTGGGATGGCTGTGTGCTTCAGTGGGAAAACATGGCACCTCCATGCTCTAGCCAGGCATGGACACTAATATATAGTGAATGATTTTTGAAATACCATATTAGAAGTTTTCAGTTTGGTGCAGTTCTAATACCAGATAAGCTGTTAGATTTGACTTCCATTTGGCACAAAGATCTTCCCTGAACAGCAAGCTATAGTTTTTGGAGCCAGCTGCAACTGGAATTAAATTTACAAACCCTTGGCAAGTTATACTCCATGAGCATGCCACTTTCTGGGCCCAGTGTTGTGTTTCTAAGCCACCTGAGTTGTTCATACAGTCTCTTCTGCTCTGCAGAATAGACTGCTAGGCATCTGCATGTAGTGCCACTCTGTGAAGATGCTCAGCATCTGGGAACCTCCTCTTATTTCAAAGCATGGCTCAGCTTAGATATAATGTGCACTTTTCATTAAGCCTGTTTCATTCCCCATTTCACTCTCTCTGAAATACTAAATGTTAAATAATATCTCCACTAAAAATTACATGGAGGGTGGTGACTGTCACATTTCTGATCACATACAGAGGTATGAGATGTGCTGTATTGGGAGATCATATCTAAGTAGTGCTTAATAATACTAACATTTTGGGGGAAAGGGAACAAAATTTAATATGCACCTCATATTATAGAAATAAAATAAATCAATACTTCAGACACTCACACAATCTTCTGCTATACTACTATTGGTGATGAGCAATGTTAGAAGCAGTAGATCTCCCTGGAGATAATCAGATGCCAAGACAGTATTGTCAGTAGGTAGGGAGAATAAGAACATTCACGTTTCCCTAGCTCAGTCTTATTCCTCGCCATTCCTTAAGCATTGGGCTAGTTTCCAGTTTTGACTATATTTACCTCTTAAACTCTACTTGGAAAGGTACCTTGTACATTTGTTTTCATTGATTGTTTGACTGACTGATTGGATGTTGGGGAGAGGTTCAAGGCACATGTCAAGGCACAGGTCCAGTGGAGGTCAGAGAACAACTTGCAGGAATTGGACCTCTCCTTTTGCCATGTGGGTTCCAAAGAACAAACTTAGGTCATCAGATTGACTGCAAGGGCCTGTACCCTCTTAGCCATCTTGCTAGCCCTACACTTTCTTACTTATTTTTTGATATTTTTTTAATTTAAATTTGCAACATTGTTTTACATGTCAATCCCTGTTTCCTCACCCTCGCCTGCTCCCCTGTTCCCCTCCCAATCTCCATCCCATCTCCTTTCTGCTCCCTAGGGAGAGTGAGGCGTTCCATGGGGAGTCTTCAAAATCTGTCACATCATTTGGAGCAAGGCCTAGGCCCTACCCCACATGTCTAGGCTGAGAGAGTATCCCTTTATGTGGAGTGGCCTCCCAAAGTACATTAATATACTAGAGATAAATACTGATCCATGACCAGAGGCCCCATAGACTGCCCAGTCCTCCTAACTAACACCCACATTCAGGGTGTCTGGGGTAGTCCTATGCTGGTTTCTCCAGCTATCAGACTGGGATCTACGAGTTCCCCCCCCTTGTTCAGGTCAGCTGTTTCTGTGAGTTTCTCTATCCTAGTCTTCACCTCTTTGCTTATAACTCCTCTCTGTTTGCAAATGGATTCCTGAAGTTTGGCTCAGTGCTTAGCTGTGGGTGTCTGCTTCTGCTTCCATTAGCTACTGGATGAAGGCTCTAGGATGGCATATGAGGTAGTTGTCAATCTCATTATTAGGAAAGGGCATTTAAGGTAGCCTCTCCACTATTGCTTAGATTGTTAGTTGGGTTCATCCTTGTAGATCTCTGGACATTTCCTTAGTGCCAGATTTCTCTTTTTACCTATAATGGCTCCCTCTACTATGGTATCTTGTTTCTTGCTCTCCTCTATTCTTTCCATGACTCAATTGTCCTGCTCCCTCAAACCCTCCTCTTCCCTCCTCGTCTTCCCTTTTCTTTCTCCTAAATCCCTCTCCCCTCCCTCCCATGATCCCAATTTGCTGAGGAGATCTTGTCTCTTTCCCCTTCTCAGGGGGACCACGTATGTCTCTCTTAGGGTCTTCCTTGTTTCCTAGCTTTTCTGGTGGTGTGGATTATAGGCTGGCAATGCTTTGCTCTATGTCAAAAATCCATATATGATTGAGTACATACCATGTTCTACAATTACTATTTATGCTGGCAATCTGAAAGGATTACTTCTAGCCCCAATCAGGCTCCACCAGTTCAGAATAATAGCATGAAACTACATGCTTGGAAATAATTTTATTCATTGCCAAGACCCTTAGTTACTTTTATAGAATATTAAAGTTAATGTTAGCTATGATTGTACCAAAATGCTTTTTCCTGACCTTATTGGACTCATACTCTACTATAATATAAAAAATTCAAAAGCAGCCTATTATAAGCTAAACTCACCATGTTCCCTGTAAGTTAAGCTTCAATATTCTTATTACCTTTGTTCACTAATACAACTATGGGAATACACATCTTCACTTTCAGAATATTGTTGATTTAAATAATCAGTTTATAAATTTGAGTATAATTATAGTTGACTTTTTTATATTTGAAAATTTTCATGCTCACTTTAAAATTACTTCTCTCATAGTTTTTTTCTTGTTTAATATCTGATGTCATTATTTATTTAGGCATTATTTTAAAATATCCATACAGATTTATTTCTCAAATATTCTAGGAATGATTCCACATACAGTATATTGCTGAATAAAGTACTTGAAACAGCAAATTCAAAGAAATTAATGCTTATAAATAAACACAAACATCATAGGCTTATGCAAAGAATCTTTTAAATGCATTCTTTTGCCTTTTGAAATAATAACTTTTGAGATATATTTACTATAAATCTAAACCTTTAAAGGTTTAGTACCCAGGAATAGAATAAAGTGTCTTCAAGGGTCTTTTTGTAATTTAAACCATAAATTGTTTCTGTACCTTAAAATAACATTTTTAAGGCTTTATTATAGAAAATAAATAAGAAAATGCATGGTGCAATGACTTGGTAAGTAGTCTTGCCTATCTCACCAAGGGGCTTGTTTCTATTCTCTTTGAGCATACCCGATAAGATGAGAAAAACAACTCATCAAATGATATGATTCTTTCAGATTTAAATACAAAAATAAAGCATACTAGTTTTATTTATTCAAGTTAATTAGCTTCTCTGGTGAAAGAAATTGGCTCTTTTGGTGGGGTTTATTTTTCCATATATTCTAATACCAATTCTACTTTTCCAGAAAATAGTTGAAACATTAAGAAGAAAAAGTGAAATATAAAAGGCAAAATGAATAGAAAATCTGTTGGTTAAAAATGTTAACGTTAATTTAAATGTCTGATAGCAATAGTATATCCTTATATATTCTTATATATTTTAAAAATAGTTCAGTGAATAAAGAAAAATTACAAATATTGGTGACTTCATTATTACATTTAACTATAAAATTAGAAGTTACTCAAATATAATCTAATGTGTATGAAACTGCAGTAAATACTAAAAAAATAACAAAGACTACAGAGAAGAGAATTTATTACAACTATACGTGAGCTCTACAGTGTGCTATGCTTGCTACACAGGTAATGACTTTTCAATTTTGCTCTTCAGATATAACCTGTGCATGGGAGAGCTAGTGGCTTATTCTACCATGATTATTTAGTCTGTGCTCAAAGCATTTTGTTCTTCTCATTACAAGGGCAGATGGAGTGTAACTAGTGAGGCTGGGCTGACTTACAGGAAAAGAAACTGCATTACTTTGGTCAACTCTCCCTCCCTTTGCTTGGTCCTAGGTAACCAAACTTTAGGGACTAAGGTGACATCTATTATTTTCTACCTCACAATTTTAATTGTGAGCCTGAAGAAAACATTGATAATCTATGGCATGTTACTTTAAATTCCACTACATATTTACCTAGAATGGTATTAAATTAACATGTAAGTAAATGTCTAAAGACTTGTACTGATGTAGACTTAATATATATCCCTATGGGGAAAATGAAAATAAAAAAACAAATTGGCAAATGATTGCTTGGAATCTTCATGTTCTGTGTTCTCCTTTCATCATTGTTCTTTAACCTCACATTAAGTGTAATGTCCTTCTCTGTGTACAAAGGTGCTGATGCCCTGGCATCACAGAGAGTGGCTCTGTTTTCACTTCTGTGGGTTTACTCCAGCCTCTCCCCTTTCTTCAGTGATTTTGCTGCTGATGGCTCTTTGATCTGATCACAAGGTCCAGCATAAAGGGTTCAGATTACAGTATTAGAAATCCCACTTGTCAAATGGCCCTTCAGTAGTTCTTTAAGTGAAAATTTAAAAGGACGATATCATTCAACCATGCCAGCAACAGTGACAGAGAAATCTGCAAGTGTATAGGAAATGATCTGGTGTCCAACCCTGTGGCCATTTTTCATCACTTGAAAAATACATCCCAATTTTAGAAATGCTAAAATGTGAAAAGTGTGGTTTTTCAGATTGATGGAATATGATTAAAAACAACCAGAGGAGTTAAGAAGAAGAGGTGAGAGATAGATAGGGATCACATACTTCACATGGAGTGGGATAGATGGGTGTTCAGATCTCTGCTTACTCCTTGCATTCTGTCTTACTAGCAGAGACCAGAATGAGACCATCCTTCCTAGGACTCCCCACGTGAGCACATGAGCACCATCTTCAGAAAGCAGTTTCCTGCCAGTCTGCATAAAACTTCCATCTATTACACTAAGTGAAATGCAGTCATTCATCTTATTAATGGTTATTAATAACCTACAGAAAGCACAATGCTCTTCTAGTTTGTGAGTTCAGCATCTACAGAGCTTACCTTGCAATGGAGAAGCTCAGATATTAAATAAGTGAAAAAGGATATAAAGCTAAATCCTAGGCCATGCGACTGACGGTGACAATGAATGGAGCACAGTGTTCTAGGTGTGTGGGCAGGGAACGCCTCTTCACAACTGATAGACATTGACTGCAGGGGCAAGTGAACAGTGACGATTGAGGCAAAAGAATGAACACCCGTAAAACGTGATCTCAGAGGGTTTGTCACTTACCATTCCCCAGGTGAGGAGGGACCAGTTTATTTCTGCAATAGAAATACTTCCTATACTGCAACTCGGAATTTAAGGAGAGACACTATGCATCCCTCCCTCTTTTGAAGGCTTCTGAGTTTTTTGTCTGCTGTGAAATTACTAAATAAAAAAAATGTCCACAAGACAGATACTTGTGACCCAAACTAAAACCAAATATAACTCAGGGTTCAATTTTTATTTCTAGTATGTCAGAATTTTATCAGAAAACCATGAATATTGCTATGTTAATTTTAAATATGGTGTTTATAGTATTATCTTTCTCAATTTATTCAAGCATTACTTACTCTAAGTGTTAAAATGTAGAAAAATAAAATTATGCCTTCTTTTATAATTTACTTTTTATTTAAACTTTTATATATTATTTCATATTCCCCAATTCCTCTCGACTTCCCTACCATCCAAACTTCACTTTTCTTCCTGTCTCTTTCAAATCAAACGAAAACAAATTTTAAATTCTAAGCAAAACCTAAACTCTGTGGAGCCTGTAGTGACAGTTTCACATAAGTGTCACTAGATGGCAGCATAACAAAGTTGCTCGAGCGTTCCTGGCCAGAGAATTAACCTCTTTCAGGAACACACTAGTGGGAAATGATATTATAATTGCTTTTTTGTTGTTGCTGTTTTGTTCTAATATGTTTTAATTGAAATGGAATTGCATAACTTTGTTTCCTCCACACCTCTCAGCTAACCTTTCATGTCCCGATGTGCACACACACACACATGCAACAAATACCTCTTGCTGAGTCTATTTTGACCTTTGTATCTGGTAAGGGCTGTCCCCTCTGTATTGAATATTTGGTAAGGGTGGTCATCCCTGGGAGAGGCTAATTATCCTGAAAAAACTATAAACAACTAAATGATTGCTTTGTAACATATAACACATGCCAGTAGGTTTTTGCTACAAATGTAAGTTAAAAAAACACTTTTAGATATTACAAATAATATTAAATTTGTAATAATTTAGCATTTATTAACAAATATGCTTTGTTTCTATCATAAGCATAGAGACCAGGGTAAAAAGGACCAATTGCACATGGTCTATATTATGGGCTCAGTTTAATCTTCCATATGTTGAAGTACTGAGACCGTGCAGCTCAAACTTTGCCTGTGTTTGGAGGCAGAGACTTTTAAGAGCTACTCAGTTTCCATGCTATCATTAAGGTGGTATCTACTCTTCCATGCTTCCTCTTCCTTTTGAAATAAGCCATCTGGTAACAGCCATACAGAGGCTCAACTGTGAAGGCCAAAAAAAGAGCAGAGGAAAGATGACCGAAAAGATACAATTCTCACCCATCTTAGGACCCAGGCCTACAAAACCAGGAGATAATTCATTTCTGCTCTGTGCTACACCCAACAGCATTTTGTTATAGCAACATAAGCAAACTAATAACATCTCTGAGCTACAAGGTTAATATGCTCAAAGGTAAACAAAACAAGAAAGCAGACAACTGTGACATAATGTGACAACATCTTATAATATATTTGAGTTCAGGGTATGAAGAGATAACACTGCAGAGGGGATGCAGTACCCCAGATATTGGTGGGAGACTTCAGAGAGTAGTCAACGTGGATCTTAATTCAACATTGGAATGAGAATAAGTATTTATTACTTACATAACAGGATGCATAACTAGAGATGAATTATACTAAATAACACTGCTGATGTTTGAAAAACCTTGTGGTATCTTACTATCTTATGAAAGTATTTAACATGTAATACAAAAGATTTTGAATGTAGATACTTTATATGGCAGGATACCATTGCTTCCAGGACCCAAGTATTGGGAATGGGATAATTGCTTTGCAGACTTTGGTCAAGGGAAATGCCATAGGACCTAAAACCAATCCATGCCATTACCATTGTTACTGGTTACTCACAGGAACTAGATGGTAAGAACCCACTGCTGAAGACACATGCTTTGGTCAAAAGACATGGAAAAATTGAGCTGGTAGTGACCTGGAAACTTCTTCCCATTGGATAGACTTTAATGCTGGAAAGAGTTTAACGGGATGCTGAGTGTGGATGTGGTGCACCAACATTCTTGTCAGGCTATGATTCTTAAGAGCTATGGACTGGCCTAAGAAATATGCTCATTCCTATAATTGTGGCATAGATGTGGTGGGTTCAATCAACTACTTTTTGATTAGATTAAGGGGCCTCTGGTAGTAGATCAGTATTGATCCCTAGTATACGAATGGAAGTTGGGAGACTACTCCACACAAAGGGATACTCTCTCAGCTTAGATACATGGGGCCCTTCTCCAAATGGCATTGCAGACTTTGAAAATCTCCCAAGGAAGGTCTCATCCTCCCTGGGGAGCAGAAAGGGGATGGGATGGGGGTTGGGAGGGGGCAGAAGAGGAGGGGAGGGTGAGGGAACTGGGATTAACATGTAAAACAAGCTTGTTTCAAATTTACATAAAAAATTAGCAAAAAATAGTCTAGTTCTATAAGATGGGATGAATAGGACTATAACCAGTTTAAAAACCTGTGGCTGGAGAGATCATAGACGTCAATGAAACTTCCTGCTATTGAGTGAACATAATGTCAAACTGCCTTTTAAATACTTCTCTTTATTCCTATATGTAGGCATGGCTTTTATCCATCACCAGAGAAACTTCATTTTGCAGTGGATATCAGTTAATAGAGAGGTGCACAGCTGGTCAAATTATAAAGAATACGTCATTGTAGAGTGTGTGGCTCTAACTGACACTATGTGTGTGTGTGTGTGTGTGTGTGTGTGTGTGTGTGTGTGTGTGTATAATCAGTCCTCCACAGGGCATGCTAACACTTAGTAAACATAGAGGAATGGGTGTCAGAAAGATCATAAAATCCAAAGGCCAAGAAGAACTGTTGTGAATCATATCTTCTGGACATGACTCACCTGATGCACTAAGGAACTCATTACTGCTGTTAAATGCAAAAATCTTACATGAGATTAGGGTTTGCAGCATCTTAGCATGAAATGAATAAGGGCTCTTGGTATTTGGCCCCTTCCAGAGGGACTATTGATGGCTCATGATAGGAGGGGAAGAAATCATATATTCTTCAGTGATATGTAACTCACAGCAAATAATTTCCTATCCAAGCCCTTGCAAACAATTTTATTGAGTTCAAACACAATGTATCAAACAAACAAAAGTCATGAAAGGAGGAAGGAATTTTGTTGAGAAGGGTTTTAGGAAGAAATGTGAGACAGAAATGTCAATTTAAGGAGGTGAGAGGGACTAAAATTCAATATATAAATGTATAAGACTGTAAAAGAATAATAAACAGTTTAAAATAAAAATAAGGGAAAACAATAAACAAATGAGCATACTTAAGCCTTCAATGGACTTGCTACAATCTGTGTAAATAAAGTGGTCAGGTACAGAGTAAGGGATTAGTGAGGAGGGAAAGATCTCCCAAGAAGGAGCAAACAATGTGTAGTCATGGAGACACAGGGGGAGACTGGGGCTGGAGACCTAAGTGGGAAAGGGGACTGAAGATGGTGGTAGTGGAAGGAATGAGGGAGGGGCAACTAACACTGAGGGCGTTTGAGGGGTCATATGGGAATCTGTTACTGTTGAAGCTTCTTAAAATATATACATACTCATATGTTTACAACATTCTGCCTCCATGTAGCCTGTACACCAGAAGAGGGCACCAGATTTAATTATAGATGTTTGTGAGCCACTATGTTGTTACTGGGAATTGAAGTCTGGACATTTGGAAGAGCTGCCAGTAATCTTAATCTCTGAGCCATCTCTCCAACCTCTTGGATATATACCGAAAGAATGCTCAATCATAGCACAAGGACACTTTTCTCAACAACTTTCATAGCAGCATTAATCATAATAGCCAGAACCTGGAAACAATCTAGATGCTCCTCAACCAAAGAATGGATAAAGAAAATGTGGTACATTTACACAATGGAGTATTATTCACCTGCAAAAAAACAAGGACATCACAAAATTTGAAAGCAAGTGTATGGAAGTAGAAAAGTCCATCCTGAATGAGGTAACCTTGACTCAGAAAGACAAACATGGTATGTACCTGCTCATAAATGAATACTAGATAGATGTAAAGTCAAGATTACAATCCACAGATCCATAGAAGCTATGTAACAAGGAGGACTCTAAGAGGGACACATGGATCACCCTGGAAAGGGAATTAGATGAGATTTCCTTGCTAAACTAGGGGCAAAGGGGTTGGTAAAGGAGAGGTGATGGGAGATGATAACATGAGGGAAAGGGATGATCAAGTTGGGGGAGGGATAGAATGGCAGAACAATAAAAGAGAAATCTTGATTGAGAGAGCCATTATGGGGTTAGGAAGAACCCTGGTGCTAGGGAAATTCCCAGCAATCCACAAGCATGATCCCAACTAATTATCCTAGCAGTAGTAGAGACAGTGCCTGAACTGACCTTCCCTACTAATCAGATTTGTGAGTATACCAACTATCATCATAGAGCCTTTCTCTAGTAACTGATGGAACCAGATACAGAGATCAACAACCAAGCACAAGGCCAAGCTCCAGGAATCCAGTTGAAAACAGGGATGAGGGAATATATAAATAAAGGAAGTCACAATCATGATGGAGAAATCTACAGAGACAGCTGAACCAAGCTTGTAGAAACTCATGAACTTTATACTAACAGCTGTGGATCCTCCATGAAACCAAACTAGGCCCTCCATATATGGGAGACAGTTGTGTAGCTTGATTTAACTGCTGGGCCCATGGTCATGGGACCAAGATCTATATCCCTGGAATGCATGAGCTAACTTGTTGGAGGCCAAGAGGCCCAGGCATCACCAGTAAGCAAAGAGCATGTGGAGATACACAGATTAATAAAAATGGGTTAATCAACATGACAGAGCTAGCTAATAAGAAACCTGAGCCTTTGGCCTAATAGTTTAAAATTAATATAAGCCTCAGTGCATTTATTTTGAACTAAAGGACTGAGGGACCAGACAGGACAGAAATTTCCATCTACCATGCTTAGCATTGATAAATGGGTAGGGTCTTGGTCTTGCTTCAACTTAATATGCCAGATATTTGACCCCCCCCAAGGGAGACCTGACCATTTTGGAGGAGTGAATGTGAGGGAGTAGTTGAGGGAGGTGAGAGGGAAATGTATTTGGAATCTAAAATGAAATTGAAGAAAATATACACATGTACAAAGTAATTAAATGGAGTCACCAAACAATGGGGAAGAAAACACCTCAATTAGAATCTTGGCCTCCAAGTGAAACCTCCAGTGCTAAGAACCATCATTGCATCTAGATAAGTCATTAGCCAAAGGGATCCCAAAGAATCCCACACACACCTCACCTGTTAAGGCAGTAACTTTCTACAAATGGATGCTAAGGCACTATTGTTGAAGACAATATTTTCATTATCACATTGGACAAAGAGAAACAGAGCTGGTGCCTAATAATAAATAATAAATAATAATTGGATTTAACTGACTAAATCTAATTAAATAAACTGACCTACTCATTGCAACTATTTGTCCATTCTAACTATTAATAAGAATATAAAAGCAGATACTTATTGTTCAAATAATTCTGTTCTTGAAAGGTTTGAGAATGCTTATCACCAAAAATGTGTAAACAATACTAAATATATAAGTTAAAAGGAGGGCAAAATACTGTGCATCAGGAAGAAGTTCTAACCGAAGAACCAGTACATTTGTAGAGATGGAGTCTAATTTTAGTACTTCTTGATCTATGACACATTCATACAAAGGTAAGGTTGGAGGATGTTGTTTCCCATACCACCTCACCAAAGTCACAATATAACTTCTTATCTTCTGTACTGAAGACCCAGAACAACTTTCATTACATTATAGATGGAAAACCTGGATGCTTTATTTGATACTACCTTCAGCAGTTTGGCATTTACATGGCAACAGATTTGATATCTATTTATATTACTCCTTTTGGAACAAGTAGAAGAAATTTCTAGAGAGCCCGATAGGGAACAAACTAAGGGGTTCAGACACTGGTCTACAGATCTGAAGCTAGGCACAGAGTTTGAAAGACATTAAAAGTTGTTAAATAATGGGCCTCTCACAATTTTGCTTGAGTATCCCTCTTTCTTGGCTGAATTCTTTACAAGGGATAATAAAGAATGCAATATGTATTGTAAACACTGGGGAGCAAGACCCATAACAGATTAATCATCTCAGAACCAAGACAATCAGATAGAGCTTTTTGAAAAACAAAATGAAACCTACTTGGCCCTTCACAGAAAGCAGAATGACAGACAGCATTGGCAACTTTGGGAGGAGGAAGGGTCAGCTGTCACATCAGGTGGAGCTAATGGAAAACAACGGTCATGCTTCTCCAGGTAACCCAACATCAATCAAAACAGGGCAAAGCTCACGTTTGTAATATTAAGTTCCAAAAAATAAAAAAGATATGTCTGTACTGTAGTTCACACTTGCTAAGATAAGGGAGGGTTATTAAGCAATATCATTTCAGGTACAACAGCTTCTCTCATTTGCAAAACCCACAGTGCGAAAGGACTTTCCTGACTCCTCAGAGCACACAACCCAAAATAGCACAGGTCCAAAAAGTCCCACAGAGGACAATTCTCTTGCAGCCATTTGTAATTATCTCAAATAATGCCTTAGTACCTCAAATTCCAAAATACTATGAAATACCTTTTATAATTTCTTTGAAATACTTTTCTATTGGATAACAGATTTGATAATGTTAGCTTGATATTTTTTGAAAAAAAATATTCCAGTACTTGAGGAAATTAACCAGACAGATCTCACCAGCAAAGCCACTTAGTATTTCTATTGCTAGAAACTTTACTGAAAATAATCACCCATAACACAATTTTTATTGATTCCAAGATCATATTAAACATGTACCTCTGAAAATTACTTATAGTAGGAGCATGAAAATAATATGCTCAGTGATTAATTAGCAGCATTCTCAGAGAGTTAATAGGTAGAAGGCTGAAGTTGTATCTTAGTAGTAGATTGCTGACCTAATATACAGGAAACTTTGAGTTTGTTTCCCAGAGCCACCAAAGAAATAAACAGCAATAAAAAGTGATTTTGTTTGAATTGCTCTGCAGATTTTGTGGTCAGAAAACTAAAATGGTTGAAAACATAGAGTTGAATTTATCTTATGACTACTATGCTAATATATTCTTCCTGAAAATATTAACTCTGAATATCTACCACAGGCTAATAGGTCACAACATAAGTAGACAGCCCAGAAGCAAAAGCTGATGTTGTTTATAGATTAACTAATTAGCAATGACATTAAGGCCAGATTGTCCTGTATGTCAGCTAAAACCTACATGAAACCATTGCTAGTGTTGCTTCATCATCTTGTCTTTTTTGCACATATCTGTACATGTATGATATATTTCAAGTTTATATGATAGTCAAAATAATCAAATATGACATTGATCTTTTTGGTAAATAAGCAAGCTGGAGAGGCACAGTCCCACTTGCTCACTTTTAATGCCATTCACAATTTTGCTCAAGATTAAGTCTGAACAGATTATAGCACAAATACTCTCCAACAAAGATGGACATGAAAGATAAACTAATAATTACAGCAATGCAAAGCATCAATTGTCACATGGACTGTGTGAGCACATGTGTGCCTATGTGAGTGTATGAGTGGTGTGTGTGTGTGTGTGTGTGTGTGTGTGTGTGTGTGATGGGAGAAGTCCCAGAGCCATGTCAGCCCCAAATAATACACAGAGATGCTGTATTAGATATAAAACTGTTGGCCTGTTACTAGCCTGTTACTTCTTATTGGCTAGCTCTGTCTTAAATATTAACCCATTTCTATCCATCTAAGTATTTCAACTTGGTCTTATCTTACTGGAGAGGGGGCTGGAGTTCTGCTCTCTTGGTCCTACATTTTGAATTTTTTCCTACCTCTCCCCAACTCCTCCTTGTCTCCTAGTCCTGCCTATCTTGCTTTTCTATTGGCCAACAGGACTTTATTCATTAACCAATAAGAGAAACATATTTACAGAATGGCATCTCCCATCACACACACACACACACACACACACACTCATACACTCACATAGGCACACATGTGGCAGAGCAGAAAAAAGATATGATACCAAAAGTGGTGTGTAAGTAATGAAGATTACCAGAAGAGATAATAAATACATTTTTATTTCATTCTCCACAACCTTTAATAACATTTGTCTTTGATCCTGTGGTTGTTCATTGTCTCACATTAATTTTTAGACATTTTGTATAACTTGATTTTCTCTTTAAAATTATTTAAAAACAGAAGCATTCACTTTGGTTATGTATTAAAAAATGCTTTAGAAGTTGAACAAAGTATTTCCATTGTATCATGTTGCATTTCTTTCCCGTTGGCTTTCAAATGCTTTCTGTCATATTTGCATAAATTAGCACTTGGCCTTAAATGTGTCAACCTGAATTTGTCTCTTTTGAACTGTACTTTTGTATAAAATAGCTTTCACCCACAATTTTCATAAATCATATGTTGTAGGGTGGATCAGAAATTTTCAGTAATGAGCTTGAACATAAGCAGTGGACCATGGAACTGCAGGAACACCCAAGATATGTAGTTTGTATATCTACTGTGGGATGCTAAGGGGCATCGTAAGCTGTTATAAGGACTGAAGCTCCATGCAAGTCTTTGAACACTTTTGTTTGATTCATGAAGGGAAATCTTGAGTTTACTGCTTTATGCCTACATATTGATGCTGCCAGGATTCATATCTCTGCAAAATTATCTGTGTGGGGCCTAAAATAAATGGAAGATTTATACTGAGCAGTGTGAATGGCAGGGAACTCACAGTCTGAGAATAAACCTTAGAATGAGACCCAGATGAGCTGAGATGTCTGTGAGAGCGTGGTGTCAGGCGTGCTTTACTCAAGGTCGTTTTTAAACATGCTTTGAGACATAAAACTATACCTATACCTCTTAGGTGCATATGGATACTACTTTCAGGTCCCTTCCACAGTCACAACTAAATGATTTCAGAATTGCTACTCAGACCTAGACTTTGACATTTATTAGTTGAGGAAAAGAGATATGACCTAGGCTAATTTCAAGGCTATACAAGAGGCCATGTCTAGAAATAAAACTGTTTCAGGGTAAGAAGAATTCTTTCTCTACCTCTAGTTTCAATCTGTACATACATGAATCATCTGTGGGAAAAATGGGTTTCCTCTAGTCATCCTTACCTAAGAAAAAGTAGTTGAACTTGGTTTTCATTGCACTCAGAATGTACAAAATGCAATGTGCACTGGGTAATAATGCACCCTGGGGACCTGGATCTTTTAATGAACATTTAGATACTTTCTGAAATCTTAGATTCATGTCAAGCCATAGCTTCTAGTAAAAAGAATGTTCCGTCCAATGAAATGTACATATTACAAAAGTATGAAGGCAGTGTTTTCTATTTGTCCTTTTTATTTATTTATCTACTTATTTACTTATTTATTTATTTATTTTAACTATCAACTATCAGTTCAGTCACTGAGTACAAAGGGAAACACTTTATTTCACTGGACCATTTTTTGAATAATACCATTTTATGCTGATTAGAAGACTACACATTCATTTATTACTAGTTATTCCCATATCTCCTCAACAATCATAAAAAATTTCTGAGTTTCATCTCATATTCCCATAGGAAAATGTGGCTAAATAATTTGTTTGAAAAATTGCACGTAATAATGCATGCAAATGTGGGGAGGAGATTGTAGGGAAGAGGAGTAGGCACAGAGGAGGGGGTACTAGAGAGGGGTGTTATAATAGTATACACATATAAAATTGTCAGAGAATAAACTCTATTTTAAAGTCATTATGTGCTGTTTTATGAAATTGTGATGAGAAACTAGTTATGAACAAAACTTAAAAAAAAACTACTTCAAACACATTACCCAAAAGCCTATCACTGTGCTTTTGCATGAATGAATAATGTTCAGCATTCTACACTGCTATTAAATGGCTTTAATGGGAAATATGAAAAATGTTGCATTTCATATGAACATTGTTATGGAAATATTGACGTTGCCAGCATATGTAGCTTAACTTTCCCTTTCCTCTTATAGACTCTTCTTCTTCTTCTTCTTCTTCTTCTTCTTCTTCTTCTTCTTCTTCTTCTTCTTCTTCTTCTTCTTCTTCTTCCTTCTCCTCCTCCTCCTCCTCCTCCTCTGCATCCTCCTCCTCCTCTCTCTCTCTCTCTCTCTCTCTCTCTCTCTCTCTCTCTCTCTCTCTCTCTCTCTCTCTGTCATCATTACCATGTGTTCTCAGTGCAGGGATGAGGGATGTGTCACTTAAGACAGAAGGAATTCAGATCCTTCCTTGGACTACTTCCCAGCTCAGTGGCCTCCAGGGCAATCATTGGCATGGACACATGAACTACTCCAATAGTGGAATCAACATTCTTCCCTTCCCCCATTTTAGTGGCCCAGATATTAAGTTGTCCAAGAAATTGCCTGCTGGTGCTATAATCTAAATTCCCACTTCAACTAGCAGAAATGTTTTAATGTCTCCAAATAAATAAAAAAAGCAGAGATGCATCTATTGAGACAGCTGGTCACTGAAGAACAACGTGCTTAAAGTTTTTTTTAGAATCATATTTTACAGATCATAACACAAGGCAGAATGTCACTCACAGAGATTAGTTAGTAAATAAGAAAAATTGGAAAATTTTTCATCTGAAATTTTTTGTTGGTCATTTAGTAAGTTTGTGTAGTGTTACTCTTGTAGGCTAAGTAAGCCAGCTGTAAAAAAAATAATAACATCTTTTCAGAAGATAATGAGGCTTACATTAAAAATTATAAAATGGCAGTAAATACACTGCAAGAATAAATTTTGTACATATATCTAAAAGAATTGTTTAGAATATTAATTATCTCAGAATTAATTCAAAGTTAGTTAATCAGTTTATGATAAAGAAGAATGAAGCATCAGGTAAAAGGACAACATTGCGGTTCATCCACTTTGTTCCCTCTTCTGCAACCTCCATCCTTACACTTGAGGTTACGATCCCACATGTGAAACACATTGTTCACTACACCAATTTTCTTGTGATAATATCCTTCTTTAGTGCTTTCTCCAGCTTAATTCAATTCCTATGAAAATTTTAATTCATTTAACAATTACAATATATATGGTAAAAACTATTATAAATCCTATAACCTAGAAATGAAAAAAAAGTGATTTTGTTGTGTTTTCATTAAATCCTCTTTAGACATATTTTGAAAAGCTATGCACTATATTTAAAGTTTTTTTTTAAGCCAGCATATATAGACTTATTCAGTTCACTATACAGTGTTGACTTTTAACATGAACTTATTTCACTAGTGATAGTGCATAGTCTGCTGGAACATGATTAGAATGTGACAAAAATTTAGCAGACTGCATGTGGTGTTTATCTAATATCTACTTTTTTCTTCAGTCTTTGAATGTTTTCAAGAAAGATGGTAATTATATAAATTTCTTTGTTGTTTGTACTAAATGTTCAGGTGTTTTCAGGTATATATTTAAATATAAATATCAATAAAAGTATTGTAAAGATGCTGACAACTCACAAGGGAATAGGAAGATAAAAGGAATTTCCATCTGAAGTACACAATGGGAATGTTATTCCAGATTGTGTACACCAATATCCCAATGAGAGTTTGCAAAAATTAAATTCCAGCCCCACTACCCTAGAAACACTTGAATAAGTTTGGTGAGGACCATGAAGGTCAACATTTGAATGATTTATATCAAGATAACTACATCTAAATAATTTTGTGCTTTATGTGGAAGTGTAAGAACAAGCAAATAATTATGGGGTACGTAATGAAGAAGTAAGTGAAGTGAGAAGGCCAGCATATCTAGACCTTAAGTTGTTCAACTAAGAATCTTGGTCATGTTTTGCCTTCTGTTTATCATATTCAGTAGTCACATGTATGTAGCGAGATATTCACCTTGTCTGCACCTGTGGCTTAGGCCATGTCCATTGGGGCGGAGACAGGGCCAGATGGGAGCGGAGAGAAAAGGTTAGGAGAGAGTCGGGCCGCCCCTTTTGGGTGGTGGATGCTGGAAGGCTCAGGATCTGCTGGAACCCGCCGCGTGCATCTGCCTATGTTGTGAGTTATTTCTCCCTTAATAAACTTCTGTTCAGCCTAATTGTTTATCCTGATTCTTATTAAATCACAATACATGTATAAAATACACCAAAGCATCACTTTATATAGGGGTGTTGGGGAATATATTTTAAGGTGTGTGACTTTTGTTTATGTTGCATTTGTTTAACTCTGTGAAGCTGTGTTGCTGTACCTATCTAGAACACCTGGTTGTCCTAAGAAAGTACTGAATGGCCAATAGTGAGGCAGGAGCAAGGATAGATGGGGCTGGCAGGCATAGAGGATAAATAGAAGGAGAAAGTGCAGCAAGAGGGCGAGGAGAGGATGACGTCAAGGGGCAGTCTCCCAGGCACTCTATCAGCCAAGAAGCATGAAAGAAAGAAATATAGAAGGTAGACATGTTAATTTAAGGAAAGCTGGTAACAAACAAACCAAACTAAGGCCTGCAATTCATAACTAAAAATAAGCCTTCGTGTGTAATTATTTGGGAGCTGGGTGGTGCCTTCACTGCTCACCCCCCCCAAAAAAAGAAAACTTGTTCTGTAGGGGGGTTCTTTTAAGTTAGAGTTTGATTCATGTCATTCTTCTGTCAGGACCAGACATTCCTATTTCAGAGAAAAAGAGAAGCACTTAGAAAAACCTTCAAGAACAAATTAAGTAAAATTAGGTCAGGTTAAAGCAAAGCAGGTCAGTCAAATCACGTGGAGACAACTGTCCACGTCCAACTCAAGAAAAGTCAAGACAGATCACTCACACCTGGATTCTCTGACTACGTATATTTTACGTGTAGTACTTGTTTCTGTTTTTTGGTTTTTTGTTCTTTTTTTCTCTCTCTTTTCTTTTTGTAGCACTGGTGATAAGGGCTATATACATGTTAGCTAAACTGGTATGTCCTTTTAGTTCAAGAGGTTGCATCTATGCTGGCTTCCATACTGTGCCAGGATGCCCAGTCACATTTGTTCTGTTTTATATGAAGTACTTTCCCTGAAGTCCTAGCCTACTTGTCATTGTGATGTGACTTTTTATCACATCTTTGTCAATAGGGTGGGGCTGACAGTTACCTAAGAGACACACACCTGGGAATGTTTTGATGCTCTTCAGAGATTTGCTGGGTAAGAAAGAACAATGTGGGCACCAACATCACATTAGACTAAACATAAAAGACCTAATTCTGGTGTAAGTTAAAGGGCAGGGGGGAGAGAAAGTGATCTGTGTTGGGATTCATATCTACTTCATTACTGCAGTGTACCATGACCGATTCATATTTAAGTGGCCTCTTTCATGTCACAATGTCAAGATAAGTAATAAACCAGTTTAGGTACTTTTTTTACAATTTAATTAAATGGTGACTTTTCAGTCCATCTTGCATATCCGTCTTATGAATATTCTCCTTGTACCAATATATCCTAGCTACATTGCCCAAATATTTTATAATAAATTAACACCTCCTAACATTTTATTTATTTATCCTATTTACTGTATATGAACACTTTGAATCCATTAAAATTAAAGTATCCTAAATTCAGAGATTTTTTTTTACAGACATTTGACACAAGTAAATTTTCAGGAAAGTAGTTCTTGAAAGACAGATGGTTTTGATACTATTGATACAAAATACAGCTACTTGGATGTCTTTAAATCTTGGCAAAAGTTTTAACTAATTAACACCAGAGTTACTCTGGGCCCCAGAGATGGAATGCCCAGCCAGTGTGCTCTACTCTCCAGCTGCTGCTGTCCCCATCCCTTAACTCTTCATGTATAATTATCTAGTCCTTTAAAAGCAACATTTTATAAATGTTGTAAGCTAATTTTGATGAAGCAAAGATTTTTAACTCATAGAGTATGTTTTAAAAAGTGCCTTTAAACATGTATAAGGAAGTTGAACTTTTGAATTCCTCCTTCCCTCGCCTTACCTCAAGGACTGCCTTACTTAATAAGAATATATTTAACTTGGGCTTATCAGGACACCAGCATGCTACCACTGAAAGTACAATTCTTGTGAAGTACAAATGGTTGTTTGATGGGAAAGTGAAGGGAGACAGAAGGACACAGGTCTCCTCTCTCAAACAGCCATTCTAATTATAATTAGATTTCTGAAACAAATTTAAATAAAATTAAGGCCTGGCCCAATATGTATATATTCTCTTTATCTTACACATACATATCCAGGACCTATTAAGTTGCTTGATTTCATGCTCCTCCCTCAACTCCTTCCTGTTCCTGTGTCCGTCCCTCTCCATCTTCTTCTCCTCCTCATTCTGTACCTCTCTCACACTTACTCTTTTTCTCATACTCTTTTCTTTCTGTCACATACAAAATTGTAATTATTCTGAATTCATAAATGATACACTGGTCCTAGTTTGGCATTTCTGCTTGAAAGATATCAGTAAGACCAACTTAAAATAACATTTCAAAAATTGGTAAAACATCTATGAGCCAGTTCTCATTATATATAAAACACTTTGCTATATAAACCTGCTACACTAACTTTTGTTTCTGAAACTCTTCACATCTCCTAATTACATCAATTTTCATAGGTATTTTGTTCTATTCTAGGAGACAATGTCTGCATTCCTTATTTTAAAGAGACTATTTAAACTAATGTTTCTCGGATACCCTTAACTCAATGTACTTGAGGGAGATTTGGTTCAAGTTTCACTTTATGATTCTTGCCTACTAATCACATTCTAATTTTCCTCTGGATGATCAATTTCCCCCCACAATTCTAGCACTTGCTATCTTTGAGACAGTGCCTAAGTAGTGACATGGCATTTTCTATGGGTACAGTGAATGGTTTAGAAACACACACACAATACTAATTAAAACCAGTAAAGTGAAATGCAACTTCCCTGGGACCCAAGGGCAAAACAGCATCTTTTCCTGAACTGAAATCAGAAAATGGAGCAAAGGGATGTGCTGGTACCTTCTATCTTTGGACCACAAAAGCAGTGATCTTAACATAAACTTATTTAAGGAATGAAATCCACTCAGGGACATTGAGCTCTGCACAAAGGGTTGGGCCAATCCCTGGACTGTTCTCTACTGTGGCACCTTAAATATTTTCTATTATTTCATCTTGTTTGCATTGGATTTCATATCATGTACTACAGACATGTGTAAATAATACAGAAAATTTGTATTTTCCATTTCAAATATAGAGTATTTAACCAGAGCTTTTTTCATAATAGTAATTTAAGCTTGATTTATTTTCATATTGCAAGTGGAAACTTTTTAAAACATTGAAATTCGCATCAACAGTTAACCAATGTTTGATAATTTGATGTTTGGACGAATGCATCTTCCTGAATTTAGGTGGAATGAGTACCATGAAATGCATCACACACTCTTGGATGGATTCTTTTTTAAGCTCCATGTAAGCAAAATTGATATTTGTTCAAAGAAACATGGTAAATTCCAGCACAGCAGAGAGTCCAGCAGTTGTGAGTAGAAGCTATAGAATGGAGAAGAAAATAGAACAAATGAGTCAAGACTGGACTAAAATATGGGGGAGGGCATATTAATGAACTATGATTGTTACTACAAACAAAAGATGTATGCCACGGGTATCACAACAGAGGAGGAAAGGGGAAACAGATTTTTCGGCCATTCTTGGGAGGAATGTCAAAACTGAAAAAAAAAATATTGGGCAGTATGTGCTAAATAGAAATGTATCTCCATCTTGGACTTTGACAAAAATCTTTGCCTATTTTAGGTAAATTCGTATTGTTAATTACTGTAGGGTTATAAGAAGAGATTTATTTTGTGTCATGGTTCTATTCCAAGGTAGAAGGCAATAATTTGGTATTGCATTGCCTTTCTACTGAAAGAGTACCAAGAATATAGAGGACGCCATCTGATGAAATCCACACAAGAGGTTTAAAGTAACTGCCTTTTACAGAAGAGTAACTCTAAAGATGTTTGTATGGTGATCGATGATTAGCAGCATGGAGGGAATAGTGAGTTCATGCAGGTGGAGCCACACTTATCTCTTAAAGATCTCACCTGGCTCAAATTCCTAATATCTTCTGATACAAATGAATATCCAGCATGTATTTTAGAGAGGAGAGGTTCTATTTAAATCATGCTGGTCTCCATATGTACTTTTTCCTCCTTCATTATTTGAGAAAATTTCTCTAATTTTCATTCCTCTGGGTTACTGTATTTATTTCTCTATTTGCCTCCTTCAAATGGATGAAATTCTCTGGAAATGTAAGGAACATATGAGAATTCATATTTGAATTACTACAAACTAATTCATGAAAACAATTTAAAAATATTGCTTCAAGTGTTCCACCAGGGAATGAGGAATATATTTTATGAGAATATGTGGACTCGGGATAGAGCTCATAGCTCAGTCCCTTGGCCTTTGCCTAGTATGTAAAATTAATATATGTGTATAATTTAGGAAACTTTCTTTTATTGTTCTTCCAAAGAAGCTATGGTAAAATAATCTGCCAGAATGGGGTGATTTTTTTTTCACCTTCAGAGGGTCAGTAACTTTAATTCATGTTTCCATGTTTCTGATTCAGAAGCTGAGAGGACAGATAAATTCTGTTTCTTTTTAACAGTTGCAGGTCATATAACAAGGAAAGTATGTGCAGAGTATGTACCAGGTAGTCTGAAAAGTCTTTTCTGTTTATATTCAACATTCACAGTTCCCTTGTATGGGGAGTATTATGATTCTTATTTTATGGATGAGGAAATCAAGGCTCAGGGAAGTGAAATAACATGCCTGGGGCCACATAACTGGTTAGTAGTAGAGCTGAAGTCAGAAACTGAAGTTCTTGTGCTATATCAAATTATGTCTGCAAGTTAATGTAGGAAAAAGCTATAGTTTTTAGAATAGCTTCTGA
Organism: Cricetiscus sungorus; assembly: GCA_030556225.1. Lineage (NCBI taxonomy): Eukaryota > Metazoa > Chordata > Mammalia > Rodentia > Cricetidae > Cricetiscus > Cricetiscus sungorus. Next base: position 39,950,936 of record JANBXA010000031.1, read on the forward strand.
TTTTTCCTTATAGCTTATTTTCAAAAATTGTGGTGGGAAATTGATGTCAATGTATGAACTGATTGCTGAGCAGAATATGATATGAGGCACACATATATTTAACAAAAGTTTTAGTAATGACAACTAAAATAGTAAAACAAAACATAAGTTGATATTAACAATATACTTCACATGATATATAAAGAATATTGTTTCAACGTGTAATCAATATTAAAAAATGTAATAAGAGGTTTTCTACCTTTTTAAGAATGATTATTTGAAATCAAATATAGATGAAACATCCACAGCCTATTTCCAACCAGAATAGCGATGTTCCAAATGTTCATAGTTGAGTATGGTTAGCAGATGCTCTATGGTACACTACAAGTGTGGCGCTAGCTTCAATAGTCCTATTCCATTCTTGTTTCCTCCCTATACATAAGCAGGCTTCAAAGAGAGTCAGCATCCTTCATATTTATTCACTCACAGGAGTATGTCTAGTTTCAAGTAGGAGCTTTCCAATTCAGATAGGGGAAGAAAATAATTTTTATTCTGGTTTTCTAATCCCCAAATTTTGTCTTACTAAATTTCTTTGGAATGCATCACTGTTTTCTACCTCAGAACTCTTCCTTAGAGTTTATACTAGTTCTGTTTGGTCCTCTCGGTGGCCCATCACATTGAGTCTACTTAAATTACTTCTATTTTTATTGGAACTTAAATTTACCACTATCTTTTTTGCTGTTTTGTTTATTTTTGGGATTAATAACTTTCCCTCTTACCTGTCCACTGCAGCACCTCAAATATCCTCCTCCAGGCCTTTACTGTGAAGTCACATTGATGTATTCCACTGATGAAGTTCATTTTGATGCTAACTATCATTTCAAAAGATGCCTCAAAGATAGGACAGATGGACACACACATGCACACAGGCACACAGTCACAAGACACACTCACACATCATTTCTATTGATCACTAGTAGACTGAGGAAAAATGAGAAAATCTGGAGCTAGCCAAGTAGGTTATATTTTATTTATCCAATTAAGTAAATTGAAAGAATTAATACAAAAACTAGTCATGACGCTCCTTTTGTGGAATCAGTACTTTCTGAATGAAACAAATAATGGCCTTTCCCTTGAATTTTGTAATTTTTACCAGTCAATTTGACTACTATGAGCAATGTTACCTACTACTTAAGCAATGTGACCATGAATTCTGGATAAATTGCAAAATTTTCAAATTCTTGCTCAGACACATATATTAGTCATGAACTATAAACTGCTGAGCAAAGGGAATAAAACAGCCAGAATATTTATGGATTCCATTGTACTATTTGTTCATTTTCAGACTTCTTCAATGTAACATGTGCTTGTACATATTAAACAAAGAACACTTTCACATGTACCTGAAAGAATAATTAAACAACTTTTGTGGATTTCCTCTTTTTCTGATAAGGATTTCTCTTTATTCTACCTATTGTGCTTCCCAGTTCAAGCACACTTTCTTTTCTGTGAATCACGAAGAGGCCTAAAATCATCAGTTCCATTATTGTAAATAAACATAGACATTGTGAATGCACAATACATATGGCTCAATGGGGCTACTATTTGTAGCCTGTGTCTTTTTATTTCCAGTTTGCTTTTTTGCTTCACTCTAAAACTGAAGGTACTTTTCGAATCTAGTTATAAAGAATAACTTTCTGTTTCTCAGGATCACCAGTATTTCCACCATTCCCACCATTCATTTAACAATGCTTCCTTAATTTAAACCACAAACAAGATTAAAATGAATGTCATCATAATATCTATCCAATGGCCACAGGAAGTGTTCTAGAAAGGGAATACTAACACATGTGAATGCTTGCATAGATACAATGACACACTTCAGTTCCCCTGCATAATTGTTTTCAGACCTTTACTATTCCAATCCAGGACAATGGATTACTACGTCCAATAGAATCCAGGACAATGTAGTCAACTAAAGCTTCCCAGACTCACACCCATGGTCAACTTGGTCAGTCAATCTGGCAGAAAAGTTGAAGCAAGTAGGAATGCTTTAAAAATTCTAGGTTTCAGTGTTCTCAGACGTCACTGTGGAATTACGGTTCTGACTTCAGTCCCGAAAGGAGTGACCAGGGTTTTAACTCCATCACCTCAGTTACATTGCAACTTAAGAAAATGTGGCACATCTACACAATGGAATACTACTTTGCAGAATAAAATAATGGAATCTTGAAATTCACAGGCAAGTAGATGGAACTTGAAGAAACCATCCTGAATGAGGTAACACAATCACAAAAAGAAAAATATGGTATGTACTCACTCATATATGGATTTTAGAACTAGAACAAAGGATCACTACCCTATAATTCACACCACCGGAGGAACTAGGATACAAGGTGTATTTTAAGAGATTCATATAAGATCCTTCACAAAACGGGGAAGGGACAAGTCCCCCAGAGCACATGGGAATTTGGGGGGCAGTGAATGGAGAGAGAACTAGGAGAAAGAAAAGTGGAGGAGAGGAAAGCACGTGTGATTAGGAAGATTGAGTCAGGGTAGGAATAGAAGACAGAAGAGAGAGAGAGAGAGAGAGAGAGAGAGAGAGAGAGAGAGAGAGAGAGAGAGAGAGAGAGAGAACAGAGAGAGAGAACATCAAAGAGGGAGCCATTATTGGTTTGAAAAGAAACCTGAACCTAAAGAAAGGTGTAGAGACCTACAAGACTGACTCCAACTAACAATTCAATCAACTGTAGAAATACTGCCATAAATGCCCTTTCCTGATAGTGAGATCAACAACTACCTTATCCACCAGGAACCTTCACCTAGTACCTGTTGGAAACAGAAACAAACATCCATAACTAAACACCGAGTCGAACTGGAATCCAGATGCAGAGAGGACAAGACCCGGTTGTAGAAACACATAGAGACAGCTGACCTGAACAAGGAGGAGCTAATGGGCCCCCATACTGATAGCTGGGAATCCAGTATGGGTCTGACTCAGACCCCCTGAATACGTGTCTCAGCTAGAAGGTCTGAGCAGTTTAAGGGACCTCAGACAGTAGAACCAGGATGTATTCCTGGTGCACAAAAGGACCTAGCAGACACATCCCCCATGGAGGGATACTCCCTTAACCTAGAGACAGGAGAGAAGTCCTAGTCCCTACTTCAAATGACTTGATAGATTTACATGACCCTACCTGGATAGCATAGCCCTACATGTTGAATGGGTTTAGGGGATGGGAGTGGAGGGTGGTCAGGGTGCATGTGAGGGGGGAGAGAGGGTAAGAAGGAGGGAGGGAGAGGAAACTGGGATTGACATTTAAAATAAATAGTAAATAATAATAATAATAATAATAATAATAATTAAATAACGCATGGGAGTTGAGTATGTCACACTAAAAAAAAAAAAAAAACAATAAAGTGGAGAGTGACTGAGGAAGAAGTCTGACGTTTACCTTTGACTTCCACATGCATGTACATACAAGCACTCCTCATATACACACAGAGAGCACACATACAAAAGAATAAAATAAAATGTTGCTTCTCTATTGATAGTATTTAAAGTTTGTAACAACTTCAACTTCTCCAAATAGTGCTGGATTTAACATCCCTGCACATGTATCTCCATGTGCATTTATAAACATTTCTGTGATATAATTCCCATCTTATCTAAGAAGAAACATGTATTGCTCATTGCGTTTTTTATTCTCTTTGTTTAAAAATTCCTGCTTTATTCCAGTCTAAACCACTGTTGATAATTCCAGTCCATTTGCCCTAAGTGCTTTTGCCTTTCACCCTAGGCTAAACGATAGCATATATGACTGTGTCTCCCAAGAGCAGGGGAGATTTGGAAATTTAAGACCAAACATGTCTGGTTTTTCCTATTCATTCTTTGTCATAAGTTTTTCTAAGAAGCCCCTAACCATTCATCCCAGTATAGTTCTCCATATTTCTTACTACCAATATTTCTTTGGAGCAAATTAACAGAACGGTATAATACTACAGTTCATCAAGGACAGAGTGTTCAGGAAAACTGACCTTTCCTGATTAAAGAGAATAATTCAGTAGCCATCATCTTTATTCTTTTTTCCCCCAGTCCTCTCTCCTCCAATGCCTGGAGAGTACACAGTTATCTTGTGATGGTGGGAACAGAAGCCATGTGTTGTAGCAGGAGGACAGAAGACCGGGCCCTTAACCATTTCCCCCAGCTGTGGTCTGCCTGCGTCTGGATCTCCAATTCTGTATGAACATTAAACTCTAACATGTACAGACAAAAATAAAATAAAATAAAATAAAATATCTAAAGCTTTGGTCACAATTGAGCTCCTACTGACACTTAGCAAAAAATCAGTCACTCCAGCTGCTCTTCTCAGGAATTAACACCAAGGTTAAGTGGGTAAGTGGTCTACAAAGCTGAGCTTCAGCTACAACACTGGCAACTGCAAGAACTTGAACACTCAACATCAACAATAATAACAACAGAAACAAAGAAACAAACAAAAACCCGATGGGGATATCTGAATGGGCCCATATTTCATTTTATAGATTGCTTTCATTTACTTCTGCTCATTTGTTGTTGCTTGTTTTCTATTTTCATAATCTTTATGTTTTCTTTTAATTTATTCTTTTAAATTTCACTCTACATTACAACCACAGTTGTCCCTCACACCCCTTCTGGTCCCCTTTCACCACCTCCTTCCCCCTCCTACCAGTACACTCCTCCTCACAGGTAAGGGCTGCTTTGGTAGTAGGTTGATTGAGTGGGTATGTTAATGTATGTTCATGTATGTTCTTAGCTTTGTCATTTTCACTAAAATTTTAGCAGTTTAGAATTTCTGGTCTTTTTTTTTTTTTGCATGATTGCTTTCACGTTTACATGTTGAGTTTTAACGTTTTAAACAGCCATATCATTAGAATAGACACTTAAAAATGTCCCACATTTCCTAAACACACAAACATCTTCTGTTCCACATTTCTGCAACTGTAACTATGCTCTCCTTACTCTCAGATTTCTGACCCATATAATTTACTCCTCAAACATACTAAACCCCATTTCTCTTTCTCCATTCCTTTCTCTGCCTAAATACCAATACAATCATCTCTAAGACAATCTAGAAAACACACCTTTTCTAACCAGCACCTCACCACCAAATCTCCAAATCATCAGTGTAAGTCAAAAGGGTCTTTATCAGGTGAAATCCAGTTCAATGACAAGGAGATGGAAGGACCACTCTGTCTCCTATATAGATAACAACTGGAAACAAAATATTAAATCAAAGAGCCCTCTGGGAGGGCACATAGGAAAAAAAACAATCAGCTAGAGTTGGGAAAAATGGGGAGTTGCAATTGGAAAGTAAATAAATTCCAAGGGATTTGCAAATTATTACAAAGAAACACAAAGTCTATGATATAACTATACACCATTACCCACGCCATACTTACTCCCTACAAATTTCCTATCAATTTTCCTATAACATTATCCAAAATCATAGAGATTCTCTATCTGTGAAAGTGTCCAGAATCTTATAATTTAAAAGAATATTGAAGACTCAAGCAGATGCATGAACTAAGGAAACCAACCAAAAGACAAAATTATAAAAGTCAATAAAAGTTAGCATAATGTTGAAAGAATCCAAAACATGGAGACCAGCATCAGCAAGGAAACTGAAACAAAAGAAAACACCCAAATAGAAGTGCTGAAAAAGAGGAAAATGGTCAACAAATAAGATACTGAAAACATCACCTGTAGACATAACCACACAGAATAAGCAATTGTAGGGACAGATGAACTGTCAAGACAATAATACAATCAGATAAATGTAAGGAAAAATTAAGAAATATGTCCAACACTTCTAAGAAATATAAAACACCTCTGTCTTTGTTTCTGTCACGTTGATGTAATAAAAGAACAGAGGAAAAGCGAGTTGGTAAGGAAAGGACATATTTCTTCTCATACTTTCAGCTAATAGTTTGTCATTAGAGGAAGTCAGCACAGGATCTCAAGGCAGGGATCTTTTCTTTTTTCCTTCTATGGAAAATAGTTTTTTCCCCCCACATTAGGTCTCCTGATTAGTTTTCCCTCACTCTGCTGCTCCTGGTTCCTCCCCACCCCCACCCCTATCCACACACATTCACTTTCTGCCTCTCATTAGAAAACACTCATGCTTGTAACTGATAATAGCAAAATAAAATACATAAAATAAAAATAAGATAAAACAAAGGCTAGTACATCAGAATTGGATGCAACAGACAGAAAGACAGGGGCTCAGGAGAAGGTATAAGACCCAGGGACCAATTCATTTGCACATTCAGGAATCCCATAAGTACATAATCCATAATATATAAGCAAATCACATGGTAGAGAGCAGTACCGGCCCTATACATGCTGTTTCAGTCTCTGTGAGCTTACATGGGCTTTGACCATTGTACTGGTTGGTTTTGTGTGTCAAAATGACTCAAGCAAGAGACTTCAGAGAGGAAGGAGCCTTAGTTGAGGAAATTCCTCCATGAGAACCTGCTGTAAGGCATATTCTCCATTAATAATAAACACAGGAGAAGCCAGTCCATGATGGGTGATACAATCACTGGGCTGGGAGTCCTGGATTTTATAAGAAAATAGGCTTAACTAGCCAGTGGAAGTAAGCTACTAAGCAGCTCCCTTCCATGGCCTATACATCAGTTCATGCCTCCAGGTTCCGGTCATGCTTGAATTGCCATTCTGACTTCCTCTGGCAATGGCCTATGACTATGCCTCCCAAGTGCTGGAACTAAAGGTATGCACCACCAATGCCCAGCTTGGCTCTTACACTCTTCCACCTCCTTCCCCATATGATTTCCTCAGCTCTGAGGGGAAGAATTCAGTGGAGACATCCATTTTAGAATTGAGTGCTCCAAGGTCTCTCACTCTGGCTGTAGGTCTCTATATTTGTTCCCATCTTCTTCAGGACTAAGCTTCTCTGATGATAGCTAAACAAGGCACTTGACCTATGACTATCCAGACTGTCATCAGCAATCATTTTTTTATTTTATTCATTTTATTAGTTTTCTTATTTTACATATTGATACCAGTTCTCTCTCCCTTCCATCCTCTCATGTCTCCTGAAACCTCCCTATCCCATTCCCCACCCATGGGGAGGGTGAGGCCTTCCAGGAGGGATCATCAAAATCTGTGAAGTCATTTGGAGTAGGACCTAGGCCCTCCCTTCTGTCTCTAGGTTAAGGGAGTATCACTCTATGGGGAATGTGCTCCAAAAGTCCTTTCCTGCACCAGAGATGCATCTTGGTTTCACTATCAGAAGTTCCTTAGACTGCTGAGGCCTTCTAATTAAGACCCATGTTCAGGGGTCTGGGTTGGTCCCATGCTGTTTTTATTTGTTTGTTTGTTTGTTTGTTTTTTAAGAATGGTAGTATTTGTTTTTTCCAAAGTTGTTGAACTATGTAGGTATCTAATCTCAGGTTCCTGTTCACTCAAGCAGTGTTAGGTTTATATTACATCTGGTAAAATAAGCCTTATACCAGATATTGGTTGGTTAGTCCCACAAACATTGTGCCAACATTGGCCTAGCATATCTTGAAGAGAAATCACCATTATAGATCAAAGCTTTTGTAGTTGTGTTGCTGTTTATGCTTCTCTTTTGGTAGGGTAGAGTACCTTCCTGTACCAAAGACGTTAGGATTTAGAGGTGAAGAGGCTTTATGTAGGCAACAGCTTGATTTCTTCATGTTCAATGTGTTGTGTAGGTAGGTGTTATCGTCAGCAGTGGGGCCTCACTGTCAGTTAATGGGGAGCAACCAAAATCTTGGCTATAAACTGGATTATTCAGAAATTCCCATGATACCCCTTTGCCCAACAACTCAATTCCTTGTAGCCAGTCTTGGGATTGGAAGCTTCATTTGGTGATGGCAAGTTAGAGCTCTGTCTTAACAATTATTTGACAATTTTATTTAGATCACTTTCACATATATATATATGTGCATATATATATATATATATACATATACATACATATATGTGTATATAATATATATGTACATATATCTATATAATATATACATATTTTGTTTTCAGGAAGTTTCTACTGTATTAGGTGTTTCTACTGTATTACCCTCACTTGATCCTCTGATTCTAGCCACGCCATCCACCCATCCATAACTAAGCTATTTCCCTTTCCTGAGGAGATCTATCTGTCCCCCACAGTCCCTTACTCTACACCTAACCTCTGCAGTTCTATGGACTGTTGCTTGCTCATAATTAACTTGACAGCGAATATCCATCTACATATAAGTGAATAAATGCCATATTTGTGTGGCTATGGAAAGCCTCACTTGGTATGAATGTTTTGTAGTTATGTCCATTTGCCCACAAATTTCATAATTTCATTCTTTTAAAGAACCGAGTAATACTTCATTATGTAAATTACCTTACTTTCTTTATCCATTTCTCCAATGAGGAATAGCTAGATTTTTTTCCAATTTCTGTTTATTAAGAAGACAGCAGCAATGAACATGATTGTGCAATATTCTATGTGGTAGGATGAAATTTCCTTTGTCTATACTCCTTAGAGTGACATAGTCACATCCTGAGGTAAATCAACTCCCATTTTCCTGAGGAACCACTGCAGTGATTTTCATAGTGGCTATATAAGTTTGCACTCCCATCAGCAATGAAGGAGTGTTCCCCATTCTCCATAGTCTTTTCAGCATGAGCCATCACTTGTGTTATTGATATGACTAGTGTAAAAGAAAATCTCAAAGTAGATTTGATTTCTGTTTTTCTGATGGCTAATTATGTTGAACATTTCTTTATTTCTAAGTCATTTGAATTTCCCCTTTTCAGAATTTTCTGTTTTGATCTATACCCCATTTTTAATTGGGTTGTTTTATTGATATCAATATTTCTGTGATATCTATATCTATCTATTATCTATCTATATATCACCTATCTATCTATCTATCATATATTTATTTATCTATTACCTATTCCTCTATTGGACGGGTAGTTGCTAAACATTCTTTTCTCATTCTGTAGGCTGGAAAGCAGGAATCTTAACAAGCGAACTGAAATAGAGGCCCTGGAGGGGATATGCTTATAGCTTCATTCTCGTGGCTGGAGTAACCTGCTTCCTTGTATCACTGCAGACCACCAGCACAGGGACGACAACATCCACAATGGACTAAACTAGCCACATTATTTATTAATTAAGAAAATGTACTAAAGGTTTGCCCACAGACCTGTCCTATTGTGGCATTTTCTCAATTGAGACTCCCAGCTTGATACAAGTGCAAGTAAAACTAGCCATCACATCCTCAATAAGTCCAAATGGAATTTTTATGTGGTAAAAGAAGGAACATCATATGTAGTAGACATATTGTTAAATATAATTATACTATCAAATTTTCCAAACATACAAAATCTCATAGACATTCAAAGACATGAGGGATTTAGGTAAAAAAAAAAAGAAAGAAACTCCCAAAATATAAAAAAAATACTAAAAGTGGTATCAAAGAAAGTCAATTGACATATAAAAGCAGCAATATATTAATAACCTCAGACCTTTCATCTATAATTCTAAAAGTCACTATAGAATGGAATAATAAAATTCAAGTTCAAAAATAAATAACTGTGAACCAACAATGTCATACCTAACAAAGCAATATTTCATTTAAGACAAATATAAATTGAACCATATTATTACAACTGAGCCAGCATTTCTGATTCATAAAGGGATCTGTTATAAGGAAGAAGAGAAGATATCTCCATGAGACATGAAACTATATTTACCATGAAAGAAAACAAAAACAAAACAGATTAATCAACAACAGCTAAAAAAAAATAAAAGTCAACCATGTCCAGAAAACTCCCAAAATTCATGGGAGAGAATAAGAAGAATACCAATGATTTATGAAACCAGAGGATTACCTCACACATTCTTCAAAAATAATATAGGAATAGATCAAAGTTATCAACAATAGATTGACCTCATTTAAAAATGAACAAAAAGACAAAATAATAACAAGAACCAACTGTATACTGTATCCAAGAAACATACTTAGCTAGCAATGACATTCCCAACTTAAGTCAAAAATGGAAATCGAACTACCAATGAAACTGAAGCCATAAACAAACAGGCATAGCCATTCTTATGCCTGACAGAGTGAAAATGAAAGGAAAAGTCAGAAGAGATAAAGAGGTGAGGCATAGTACATGCAAAAGAGGGAAAATCCTTTAGGACAATATAAAAATTGTAAATATTTATGTACTGAATATTATGGACCCAGGTTTCACAAAACAAATACTAAGATGAATGAATGGCCACACAAATCTTGATACAGAGCTTCCACACTAAATATAAGCAAAATATATTCACTGCTAAAATAAACCATAAATCAGCTGAACAAAGTGATATCTAAAATAAATTATTCTCAGTGGACAGGAAATCAACATTTTTCTCAGAGGCACATGGAGCCTTTTCCAAAATTTATTGGTCATATGTTACTAGTTAATAATTAACAAATAAAATGTTGAGATAAATCATTGTATCTTATCTGATCACAATTAAAAGAAAATAAGAAATGTACAAGAAAATGTATAAAAATACTTTGAGACTTCACAATACATTTTTGAATATAGTATAAACAGATCATGGATGAAGTCAGAGAGGGCATCTTAAAATTTCCTGAGTTCCTGGGTCAACTGAAAATGAGAATATCCTTCCCAGAACCACTAGGACACAGTTAAAGGAGTCAATCCTAAGAGGAGAATTTATAGTTATAGATGTCATCTAAAAATATTAGAAAGATCCCAAATAATCTAATGAGTCACCCAGGGACTCCAGAGAAACAACAATAAACCAGTAAACCCAATAGATGACAAGAAAAATACAAATTAGGGGAAACAGTAATGAGATACAGACAATAAGAACAATACAAAAATAAAGCAGGGTTGGAATCTGGAAACGTTAATAAAGTTGACAGCCCTTAGTTAAGAAAAGAGGTACAAGACCCTAGAGACAAACACAAGTTTTGTTACAATAGACAGTAGTGAAATGCAGAATATCAGTAGAGAATAATTTGACAGCATATTCCAAAATGTCAGAAAAATGTGTGTTTTTGATATCTTAATATGTATCACAAAAACACTCACTTCAAAAAACTGCAATTGGAGATCTGTTTCTTTGGCATATGCAGACAGAAGATAGGCAGATTAACTGACAGATCTATAAATATATGCATAATTTTAAAAGGTGGATATAGCAGTTGCTTAGATAAAAGCTTAGCATGAATATTGTGTACCATGATTCACAGGACTATTCAACAAATAGTGATGAAATTTGTCTACAGGAGAATGAAATTAGATCAGTTTCATTCATCCAGAACAAAGTTGGCCAGCTCAAAGTAGATAAAATGTCTTGTCTAAAACCAGGAAAGCTGAAAATTCTACAGGAAGACAGGAATGTACTTCATGATATAGGCACAGGCAATAACTTCCCGAATAGGACCTTCAGTAGCACAGGAATTATCCCTGGCAATCAGCAGATAGACCTATGTGCAATTTGAGGGTTTCTTCACTGCAAAAGAAAATATCAGCAGAGAAGCATCCTACAGAACAGGAGAAATCTTTACTAGCCATATATCAGACAGGGAATTAACATCCAGAATTTATGCAGACGTGCAAAAATTAAATAAAAAGAATAAACAAAAATAAAATAAATAAAAATTAATTTGTCAATCAACAAAATAATTGAGCAGACAGTTCTCAAAAGAAACACAAGTAGCCAATGACTATTTTATAGCAAAAGGGTCCACAGCTTATGCGAGCCATGCCTGCACATCCATGGTCACATCTGCTCTAGTCACAGCAGGTAGGAAATGGAGCTAGCCTAAATGTCTACTGGTAGGTGGATGGATAATGAAAATGTGACATACATATATATGTATATATATATATATGTACATATATATATATATATATATATATATATAGGAAATATTCAGCAGTAAAGAAAAACAAAACTTATAGGACAGTTTAATATTAAATGAGGTGACCCAAACTCAGAAACATGTCATTATTCATATGAGGATCCTAACATCGTGTGTGTGTGTGTGTGTGTGTGTGTGTGTGTAGTCTAAAGGTTTAGAAATGAGACAAAGAGAGAGTAAAAGGAGTCATTAAAAAGACATATGGGAGGGAAAAGACATATGTTAAGTGAAAGAAAAAGGCATAACGGAGGAAAGTTATAATGGGTAGTATGGATACATAAATGAGGAGCAGTATGCTATAGAGGAGAGCAAGAAAAGAGATACCATAATAGAGGGAGCTATTATAGGATTAAAGAGAAATCTGGCATTAGGGAAATGTCCAGAGATCTACAAGGATGACTCCAACTAAAAATCTAAACAATAGTGGAGAGGCTACCTTAAATGCCCTTCTCTGATAATAAGATTGATGGCTACTTCATATGCCATCCTAGAGCCTTCACCCAGTAGCTGATGGAAGCAGAAGCAGACACCCACAGCTAAACACTGAGCCAAACTCCTGAAATCCAGTTACAGAGAGGGAGGGAGGAGTGATGAGCAAAGGGGTCAATACCAGGCTGGAAAAATCCACAAAAACAGCTGACCTAAACAAGGGGGAGCTCATGGACTCCAGTCTGATATCTGGGAAATCAGCATAGTACTGACTCAGACCGCCTGAAAATGTTAGTTAGGAGGACTGGTCAGTCTATGGAGCGTCTGGTATAAGAATGGACTTTGGGAACCCATTCCACATAGAGGAATACTCGCTCAGCCTAGACACATGGGGGAGTGTCAGTGCTTAGGCCCTGGTCCAAAGGATGTGACAGACTTTGAAGACTCCCCATGGGGAACAGAAAGGGCATGGGATGGGGGCTGTTGGTGGTGGTGGTGGGGCAGGGGAGGATGGAGGGTACAGGAACTGGGATTGACATGTAAAACTAGCTTGTTTGAAATTTAAATTTAAAAAATTATCACAAAAACTACACACACACACACTTTGAAAAAGTGACAGTACTATCTAACACTTTGTATGGTATTTATATAAAAACACAAACAAATTTCTAACTAAAAATGTAGTACTAACAGTCTAAAAATAGGTGGAAATCCAGTTATCATGTGCAAATTTGAATTTGGAGATGCTAAGAATGACAAAGCTGGAAATACAAGTTTTGGTAATGGTAACAAGTTGCCATAAGAGTCCTGGAGCTTCCTTATGACTTCCTTTCCTGTGAAGGAAAGATAAACCACTGTAGTTAAGTCATTTAGTGTTTATTTTCTTGTTAATAAAATAAAACTGGCTCACCCACCATCAAGTGTTTACTTGATTCTAGATGCACTAGGGTTTATGTAGACAAATATGCTTGACCCATGTTTCCTGGGAAGATGTGTAATCAGCGTTTCAACAGGTATAAGTTCCTTTCAACAGGGATTTGTCAGTGTACACTGACCTTTTACATTGTTAAATGTATAGCTTGAACAAAGGAATTATTTTGTCTTATTTATTCACTTACATATTTATTATTATGTGTCCTACTATGGAAATGCACAGGTGTATCTTAAATATTCTCAGGCAAAGTGTTGAGTTTTCTGAATGATTTTCACATACCTATCCCCATTTATCATTCATTTATTCCCTTAATATATCTGAACTGTTTATTGACTTATCATAGTTACAGAGGACACTCATATTGCAGTGTTAAAAAATTGTACATATTGATTTATTTTAATAATACAGGATATTTTAATATTTTAATAATATTTGATATTAAAAGTGTCATTTTGTTTTTAAAATATTAGGAAGGTGACTGTTCAATTGTTTTATTTATTCTCTATGGTCTTAAAATCCAGACCTTACTGTTCAAGCCTTATGAGGACAGCTGTTGGGGTTTCTGAGATACCATTGAATTGGGAATGTGTACACAAAGCCAAATTAACTAGTGAGGTCAGAAGAGTTACCACAGATCTCTACATCTCTACAATATTGAAGGAAACATACTGAGATACCCTTCTTCTATGGCTTTTAAAGCATTTGTGAAAAAAAAAGCAGCTTGAATTATTAAGATAATATTGTTCAGGTTGGGATACATTCATTCAAGCTTTGACACCTAGAAAGATATCTCTAACAAAATGAATGCAAGCTTCTAACCGTTTTGCTATTTTGAGGGTTCTCATTGTATTTCTCAGTAAGTGTACACATTTACAATCCATAGAAATTTAAGATGATAGGAACACGGAGGAAAAATGTCATAAACAGTGTTGTATTCATTGTACATAAAGACAAATCTAGACATATTTTTGAGTTGTTTTTCTAAAAGAATCCCAGGTCACTGGAGATATGATTTTTTCCTTATCTAGCCAACCTCATCTATGTCAATCCTCAGAACAAGACACTGTACTGAATTTACTATGTTTCCTTTACTTTCACATTATTATTGTTCTTTATGGTTTAAAGTTTGTACAGAGTTACTTCAATTAAAAGTGAAGTTAGAAATAAAAGAAAGGAAATGTGCTTAAAGAATCCTGAGAAAAAACTACAATATAACCTATACCCTGCTCATAACTGTCAACTGTGAGCAGATTGCCAGCCTTTGTGGGTGTGCTTCTCAGGGTCATTAATTAATCTTGATTTATCCGGTAGTGATCACTGGGATAGTGGTAGGAAGAACTATGGCTCTTGACATATTTACTCTGCACATATTTCCATTACTAAACCTTTTATTTGAATTGAAATATTACACATTTATGTAAATATGTTGTCCAAATTATATGTAAAATTATTTACATTAAAAATACATATGGCCGGGTGTTGGTGGCACAGACCTTTAATCCCAGAACTTTTGATGCAGAGGAGGATGAGGCAGGTGAGTTCGATGCAAGCCTGGTCTACTGGTCTACAGAGCTAGTTCTAGGACAGGCTCCAAAGCAATGCAGAGAACCTCCTCTCTCTCTCTCTCTCTCTCTCTCTCTCTCTCTCTCTCTCTCTCTCTCTCTTTCTCTCTCTCTCTCTCTCCATATATATATATATATATACACATATACATATATATATATGGATTTCACTTGTCTTCCATTTCATTTTCATTTCAAGAACGCATTTTGCTCTTGGACACTGTGATTGTTCACAAAAGATAACTGTACAAAGAAATGTGCAAGTGGCTTTATTAGAAAATTGTATGCTTGACATCATTCATCACTTAATTTTAGACAAATCTATACATCTATATTCCTTAAAGGAGGAATATGAGGTTCAATAATATTAATAAAACTTGCTTATTCCTACAAATATATCTACGTACATTTAACATTTAAAAAGAATACATAGTCATAGTACAGAATAGAAAAATGAGGCCCTGCTTTCACCTAAAGTGAAAAACCAAGGAATACATTTTTTTCTCCAATAAATTCTTTTGCTTTCAGTTAAGAGCTGAGATATCATGGTGATTCTATAATAGGAACATATTTAATTTGTTTAGAGTAGTGTAAATAAGTGACTGGCATTTAAAGAATAAAGATTGTAGGAATTATTTCATGTACAGATTTATAAATTATGTTTGGGCTTAGGTTGTGCACAGAAAGATCACAAGAATTATATAACAGGGATGATAGAGGAGAGACTCTGAAAGTTCTGTTGACATAGGAAAGAAACAATTTTTTGTATGTATTATTCCTAAGAAAAGTCTCCAAGTTTGTTAGTGCTTTAGAATGTCCAAATCAAAGATCGATA
Organism: Cricetiscus sungorus; assembly: GCA_030556225.1. Classification (NCBI taxonomy): domain Eukaryota; kingdom Metazoa; phylum Chordata; class Mammalia; order Rodentia; family Cricetidae; genus Cricetiscus; species Cricetiscus sungorus. Next base: position 39,966,654 of record JANBXA010000031.1, read on the forward strand.
ATAATTTTAATTCTGAAGGGTGTGTCAATCATTGAGCTAAATACTGGGCCTAGACTTAAGGGAGAAACTATTGTCTTCTAGTTACCCACATTTGAAAGAGAAACAAGGTATAATTAATATGATATGAAGACTGAGTTAGAAGGCTTCAGACACTGTTAGAACAATAATACACTCCACTTGAAAGGAAGCTTTTGAAAACCACAGTTTTGAAACAAGATTTCTGTGACTTATTTACCCCCCTCTCTTTGTGTGTATGCATAATTGAGGTACTTAATAAAAAGTATTCTTCTTAAGCATCATTAAAACATGCATTTGAGAGAAATATCTATGTAATAAAACCACCCATAAAACTGAGAATTAGCATTATTGTGAAATCCTGCACTATGATAACTCAACATCATTTAATACCAGTGTGTAACCGAGCCCCAAACTCCAACTCAAATACACCATCCAAGTCTCCCTAGATATTTACCCCTCAAGTTATGAATACATCATCTCATTCAAATGTTTAAGTACACAGAAACACATACACACAGAGGGAAGAGTGAGTGTGAGTGAGCAAGAGAGAGGGGGCATTCAGAAATCCATTTTTTAAATGTTCGAAGACATTTGCTAGACATCATGAAATAAAACCATGTCTGTTGTTCAAAGTTGATAGAGTATCGAAGCCAAAAGGAGCAAGCATGAAGTTAAATAAATTGGTTCAAAATTTTGTTCATGAAGCAAAAACAGAGAGATTTGAAATAATCACCCACTATTCTTATTAGCATAGGCGTGGTCTGACAAGAAAGACTGGAGTGCACAAAAACTGACCAGGAGGAAGCCTGACTTATTATACAACTCACTAACATACTTCTATGTCTTTAATAAGCTTACTCTCCTACAGTGGAAGCTATGTGAGAAAAACATACAAACAATTCCATAACATTTTAAAACTTCAATTGCTATGTGTTACTCATAAGAAAAAAAAATAAAGACTACCTGTGAAAAGTATGCACACTTTTATAAATTATGTTAAGGCATATATAAAGCCTGTATAAAAAGGATGAAGTATAAAATGTAAACACAGTCTCATAAGCCTTTTAACCTAAAATATTACACATTTCAAGCAGGTCAAGGTCAGTGTCTGTGGTATTTACTAGAAATTATACATTCTGTTTTTTTTTTTTTATTACTAAAACCATGGGCATAGTTTTAAAAGCAAAACCTCCCTTGATATTTGAACACAACCACTAATAAATAAAGCATCTGAGAATTCTAAACTACACTAGTGACTCCCCTGTGCCCTCTTGCTGGTGGAAGCGTGGCCATGAGATCCTTGAATTTACACTCACGGCCAATCCTTCGATATATACTGGTGTCCTGGCTGTAAGATGATAGAGCAATGCTGGCACGAACCAAGTGGAAGTGGGCAACACATACCTGATTTGACTTAGGCCCACTCTAGAAGAGAGAACCCACACTGGATGCTGTTTGTGTGACCAAGAACCTGAGACAAGACAGCCCAGGGACCTGTCAATAACATGTCTCCTAAAGACATTCTGCTATACTCACACATATAATCAGCCATAATCAGATAAGCATCCTTCTGTAGCAGATGGAAACAAACACAGAGACCCACAACCAGACCAATATGCAGAGTGTGAGAGACCTTGAAACACTAAGATTTAACAGGGCTATCTCCGTCACATCCCTCCCCTCAAGGCTCAGGGAACTCTGTCGAAGAGGATGTGGAAAGAGAGTAAAAGCCTGGAAGAAAGGTCTAAATAAAACAGGTCTGACGCATGCATCACCCTTCAGCGACTGAGGCAGCATGCACAGGATCTACATGGGTTTGCAACAGATGGGGGCTTGGAGCTGAACGGAGAAGTACACACATGGCCCTTTCCCCTGACCCATAAGCTTGAGAACTGAGAACCACGTTTACATGACAATTTGGTTTTCTCCAAGGGATCTCAGTGGGGAAACTACTCAGAAGGAAAGGCTGCATGCCAAGCAGTAGATGGCCAACAGAAAATGAGCTCAACATCATCTTGGGAGGTTCCATATCGCAAAATGTTAGGCAAGGGTTTTTATATTTTCAATTTTATAATTAGGTTCTTAGATTTTTCTCTTTTTTTCCACCTGCAGGTCATTTGTGTATGTATTATGGCATCCAGTTTTGTATTTTTATAATATTTCAGAGTATGAGAACAAGTGAGTCTCTGTCTGCTTCCTCTTTTCTTTTTGTTTAATTTGTCCTATTTCAATATATTTGATTTATGTATTTTATTTTTATATTATTTTATTATCATTCCTTAGAAGCCTGTTCATTTTCTAGTAAGATACAGAAACAAGGTGGATACAGAGGGAAGGGAAATGGGGAGGGACTGGGAATAACAGGCAGGGCTGTAATCTGTATATATTAAAGAAAAAATCTATTTTCAATAAAATAAAAAATAAATAAAATGAAAGTGAGAGTCACCTATACTGAGGACTATTTCTTACATATGTCAGTCCAACATGGAGGATGTTAGACCTCATTATGATATTTTCTATGTGGTTGGGGGATGAGTGTCTGAATGTCGTTCAAGTATCAGTTTCTTATACATGAATTCAGAATTCCATTGACTTCACAGGTTATTGTGAATGTTGAATTATACATACTATATATGATGACATATACACAAATATGAATATGTTGTAATAATTTTAGCATGTCATCTGGTACTCAATATTCATGAAATGACAATTTATTATTAAAATAGAACCTTCATTTAAGTACATTTCTTTACTTCAAATAAATGTCAAAAGTGTATTTCATACTTATATCATTGAATATTATTATTTAGACATCTATTCTTGTCAATTTATTTTTCAAGTGAGTGAGCTCTGAGGGCTTCATTATTGATGGTCTAACAATTATACTAACACAGAAATTCTGTTTGACTGTCAAGGGTTAGAATCCCCAAACTTTGGGAAGCATTGTAAGCAGACTGAGAGCATGTGAGTGTCTGTCTTTGAATTTCAATGAGAAAGATAATTCCTCTTATGAAATGTTACTATTCCTTCCCTTCTCAGTCTTTAGATGAGAAAAGGGTGACTACATTTAAAGTCTTTGTAGACTAGTTATAGCCACTTATATTTTACAGGGGTTTGCCTCTGATTATTATAGTCTATATAATTTTACATTATAAAAGTAGCATGTTTATACCCATTATCAAGTATTACACATTTGTTATACCTTCAATATTTATAAATTTAAGCTGAAATAAAATAAAAACAAACATTAAGCTATGTTCACTGGCATTTGAAACTATAAAGAAATTTGGGCACTGTGTGTATCAAATTATTTTACCTAGATTGCTCCTCACACATTTACTTTTACATATAAACTAGTATATTCAAGGTTTTGCTATAGAACAGAGGGACTTACATACTCTCAAGGTAGTTACTCTTAAGAAAGCTGCTCAATACAATTACTAGTACCATAGTGTTCAAATCATCCTGAAACATTATTTGTTCTTTTCAATTTCATATGTGTATTCAATAAATTAGGATCATATCTACCCTAAAGCCCCTCTCTGGTCTCCCCATATTTCTGATTTCTGTCAATTTATTCCTCCCCCAAAATCATACACTTCTTTCTTTCTTCCTTCCTTCCTTTCTTTTTTTCCTTCCTTCCTTTCCTCCTTTTTTCTTTCTTTTACTTTCTCCCTTCCTTCATTACTCCTTCCTTCCTTCTTCCTTCCTTCCTTCCTTCCTTCCTTCCTTCCTTCCTTCCTTCCTTCCTTCCTTCCTGTCTTTCTGTTCTTCCTTTTTTCTTCTTCTCCTTCTCCTTTTCCTCCTCCTCCTTCTCCTCCTTTTTCTTAACTCATTAAGCCCATTTAGTGCTGCTTACATGGCACTAAAAGATGGAAAAATTTCCTACATTCTATGAAATAAAGACATGATTATTGTTAATGACTCAACTTAAAATCCAGCAGTCAATCATTTTCAGACTTTAAAACTCTACAATTTTAGTAATTCAAATTACCTCTTTTGGTCATCTTAATGCTTCAAGCACTTAGTGTTGATCATGTTCTACTTGCCTGTCTGGGCAAACACATCTTTATTTCTTCAGTAGTTTCACAGCATAAGATTTCTTGACCATTTACTATTCCTATGGTCCTTTTTAGAACAGACTCCAGATTTCTTTTAAATATGGAGTAAAGGGAACATGGGCTCTAGTGAGTGTTTAACAAATAAATGGTATATGAGACATACTGTTTTCTTTCAAACCAGTGTACCTGTTCGGGGGTGGGGACATGAGTTACATAATTGTACTACTTGCAAATATTTTAGTTCTAAATATTTCACATTTCAGTTCTTCATAAGTCTGATGTCAATTAAATCTTATAAAATTCATGTTTTTAAAAACCTGTTTCAATTTATAGTCATCACATAGCAATCTTTTTTTGTGGGGGTTAAATCAGCCTTCAACCTTTGAAATCCGAACTTTAGAAAGTAAATATTAGAAAGTAAAATGTATTATTCATGTTCTGATACACACAAACATGAACATTTTATGAGTCATATATTCAATGTAGTATTTCATTAGGAAATTATATAAATGAAGCTTTTCTTGGCTCATTGGGATATTTGTTTTATCACTACAGCTTTTGTACAATCTAACATACTGCCTACTTCTCTCAATTTACTCCTCATACAGTTTCAGACCTTTATGTAAATTTTATCAGAACTATTGAAGTTTGAACCAAGACCCTTGCATATAATAATCATGTAATCCATTAAAATATATCCCTACTGTTTTTATATAGTTCTCAGTAAGTCACCTTGGTTGGTCTTCAATTCACCAGGTAGCCCACAAAAGCCCTGAATTCATGATGATCCTGCCGTAGCCTCTCAAGTACTGTGATTACAGGTGTGTCACTGTACTTGCTGTTGTGGTTCAAATATAAAACGTTCCCCACAGGTAAATATGTTTAATCATTGATTACTATTTGCTGGTATTGCTTAGGAAGGTTGTGAAGCTTTGTTGGGCAAAATTGATCTCTTGAAACACGACTTGAGATTTTATACCCTTGCCACCCTTCTTGTTCAATCTCAGGTCTCTTATGAGGGTGCAATGTGAGGAGATACCTTCTTATCCTGCTGCCTTGCCCTCTTTGCTATAATAAACTGTGTGCCTTTAAACTATAAGCCAAAATGAACCCTTCCTTCTTTAAATTCTTGTCATATACTTTAATCTTGATAATGAGAAAATGAACTAAAAACTTTGCCTCTATTGAAATTCTAAAATTCACAAACAATATAGCCACATCATTCCTATTAAATATGAATGAATTTGGGTGCATTATTGTACATTTTCTGTATTTTCTTATGAAGCAAATGCCTTGTAAATATTTAGAGATATTGGATATGAAATCAAGCTTTTCTGTCTTCATTTTGACTTAATGTTGGATATAGGCATTAGTGTTATAGATCCACATGAAGGAAATTTTGAATTGGAACTTATGCTTAATTAAATCCTGGTTCAACATATTCTAATTAATTTCTGGCTGTATCAACCTTGAACAGGTATTTAGCCTCTCAGAATCTATTTTCCTTGTCCATAAATAGCCACATGGACAGTATATGTGTTTAAAGGGTAGTTGTAAAGATTAATATAGCAAGTTAAACTACTTCTAAATTATGGGTTTTGAAGTCCAGTGGCAATTTTTTTAGATTTTTCAAGAAAACCCCAGGAAAAGTAACCTCTTAATCTTAGAAGGTTCAAAGAAGATGGAGAAAAGGATAAAGTGAAACCATAGTGTTTGCATAAACCATATGGAAAAAGTGTACATGGGGTTATCATTTTGGGAAAATATTAATAATATAGGACTACCTAGGAAAGCCTGTCCAGGATTTGGCATGTTCTCAATGGATGGAAAGCCATAAAAGCAAAAGTTGCACTACCTATTAAAATAATTCAGAACAGCAAGCTGGCCTGAGCCAGCCTCCTAGCTGAGGCTGCATAGCCAACTTCAGGAAGGGTGAAGATTCTGGAAAGAAAAAATCCATTATGTCATTATAGGGAATATTGTGCTCCCCCATTTTATTTCCAGCCTTCAAGGTAATCAGCCTTCCTGAAGAATAGTCCCTTGACCATAAGGTTGGTTTGCCACACTGAATTCAACTTACATTTTATGTAGCTTGGGATGTTATGTCCCAATCCAGGATTTGATAGTGTTACTCTTAATTTTATAGAACAATCAAAGACTTTGTATCAAGCCATGTACCGAAAAATGCCAGGGATTTTCTGCATAGGAAACTCCAAAGTCTGAGAAGGTACAGACAGGAAGGGCTGTCTTTCCATTCCATCTACAATAAAGTATTTGTTGTCTATGAGTTTCAACTAAGTTTTCCATCACTTCCATTTTGTAAGATGTTTGTGTTGTAACTAGAAGTTTATCTCAATATTTAGGCACTTCCATTTCCAGCCTCACTCTAGTACTTCATATGGGCCATTTATAAATTCTGCTCCAGCATCCACAGTCAGTGTGGCCTATTGTAAACCACTGGTCTGACCATGATTAATAAGCTCACTTTTGTATCTGTGAACACACAGCAGAAATATTTAGAAAACAGAGACTTAGTTGCGTACCAGATGAAGCCTTTGCCACCTCAAGACTACTCTTGATTTTTCCAAAATCCAATAACTATGAAAAAAATATGAAACTGCAGAAGGCCTTGGCTATGCATTTCCACCAGTTAATAAGTAATATGACCACTTCTTTAGATAAGCAGGTGACTCTCCTCTGAACCACACTGATGTAGCCATGGTGAGTGGTCTCTATTTTAAAGAACCATAATATATGTCAGAAGGCTTAGAGATGTGTGGTACTCAGAGAGCACCTATAGCCACTATGCTCCTGAAATTTCCATGTACTTAGGTGACAAACACAGGAGAAGCCACATCATACTTCATATCAAAGATACACACGGGATAAATGTGGCTAGGGGAGTCTGTTCCCAAGAGTTATTCAACTCTAGTACTTCATCATTACTAGACATTTCTTGAAAGTAAAATCTGGTAACACATACATGACTTGTATAATTATAAACAAGTTCCATGAGCTACTTTAAGAACACTCAAATGTGGCCCAAAAGGAATGAATTTAAAAAATTAAGAGAGGCTTGGCAAGTTGACATTTATATTTCAAGAAACACTATAATTTTTTTCTTAGTTGTCTTAGTTTACCAAAATGTAACTGTAACTTTTGAAGTTCATTTTATATTTGAGGGAAGTTTCCCTTGTAAATATGTAGGATCTTATAAAATGTACATCATGAATCACTTTCATTTAACAAAAATAGAAATATCCACAATGACTTTAGCATCCTTTATTTTTATCAAAGCAAAACTTTTAGGTTGTGTTTTCAAACTGCATTTTTTTTTACATGGAGCTTGGGTGAACATCAGGACCTGTGGTTTATGTAGCGAAAAGGAGTTTTCCATCACTTCCATTTTGTAAGATGTAAGCGAAAAGGAGAAAAAAAATTCTCTTGCTCTGACATCACTGTCTACTTCGGAAATAGAATAAAGCAGCATTAGTAAATATGCAGCACAAATACTGAAGTAACATAAAACTATAAAATAAGGCAATATATGCTATAATAAAACCTTTAAAATTTTGATTTAATAACTACAAAATTTATGATGACTGAAATGGTAAACAAAGAAGAAACAGATAAAAGGGAATCAAATCCATAGTACATGCTAGGAAAAAATTGATGGACGCAGCCACATACTTACTTGATAAAGGCAGATAAATCACTTTTACAGATTTTATACTCCAGAGTCATACAAGCAAACAATTATATGAAATAATAATTCAAAAGGAACATTTTAATTTACTGATTTACACGGGAGAGGCCACTTAATTTTCAGGATGGATCAAGAATATACTATGTAAATACATTAGGAGAAAAGTAAGTTGAGGTGAAAAGAGATGAAGTCATTATATCCGTAGTCACACAGCCACTAAGAGGTTCACCAGGATTTGAGTCTTAATCTGTTCAGCTAAGAGTCAAGATTCTTTAAAAATAAATGTATTGTGTAGAGCTCTAAAACACTTATGGCAAAGGTATTGATGAAAACAAAAGCAAGAATCATCAAATTAATAATTAAACACTGTGTATGTTGTTTAACAACGATAGGAGGATAGGTAAACAGTTACATATAAGCCAATACAACTTAATTACATGCACATGTAGACCCAGCTATTTAGCAGGATGATTGTTTGAATACAAAACTTTGAGACTAGCCTGGACAATATAAGGAGATCCTATCATAAAACCAAACAATTCAGAAATAACCAGACAAAAATACAGAAACACAGTATTCAAGGTTTTCCCAGTATGTGAGTCACACTCTCCATTTATAAAATCAGAACAATTAAGAAAACTAAATTGGGTTAAGATTAAATAACCAATTCTATGTTTGATTTATCATGCTGTACTGTCTTTTACTAAATTATTCTGAATGCATTATTAAAACTCCTAAATATAAATAACAAAATAGATGCTCTTTTTTATATGTCTGGTTTATTTTACTTAGCATTATGTCCTTAGGTCAGACAATGTTTTGGCAATGGCAATGTCTCCTTTTCTACTCCTGGATTGAAAAAAATAGGCTATAATAATGGATACCAATGTCCATGAGAACATGTGGGAAGATACAGGTTAAAAGATGTAAAGTAGCAGATATTTTGGATAAGTAGAGATAGGTATCTGATGTCTAACAAAGGTGTTTTGTTAATGTTGCAGTGTTCTAGGGATTTTCTAAGTAACTATTCAAGAATATGTATAGTTCCATGTGTGTGTGTGTATGTGTATGTGTGTGTGTGTGTGTGTGTGTGTGTGTGTGTGTGTGTGTATGTGACTGTGCTTTTACTATAGCAGTCACTTTGCTATCGATATTCATGTTATACTACCGTTTTGTAAAGCCCACATATGCACAATACACAAATAATTTTATTAAAATAATTACATCTGAATTTGGAATCAAATGAAACCTCTTTTCCACCAATAATAAGGGTCTTTTATCAGGAGAAATATAAAAGGGGACTTATTTCTCTGATTTAAATTTAAAATATTTATAAACTGTATGTTTATCTTAAAATGTACAAAAATAAGGGCATTTTACAATGTGAATTCCACTGTGAAATTTTTGGTAAACTCTGTAGAAGTACAATAACAAATTGGGACATGTGACACTGCTGCACTGTCCCTGAAAGGTGTAGTGTAGTAGCTAAGTATTCTGTGCACATTCTTCTACATGTCCAGGGTTTCATTTCAATAGCTGATCAAGAAAATCGTGAAGAGAAGAAGGTCATCTGTGTGGAAAGAGAGGCTCCCAAACTTGAAGAACTCCAAAGAACTGCTTTAAGTTTTAGGTCAAGATTATGTCCATCCTTGATGTTATTAAAATTGATGACTTGAATCTGGATGTCTCAGCATTTGTATACTTCAGATATCCCTGTGACCGCCTCTTGAAAGAGTATAATAGTGATTCCTTTAAGACAAAGTATTCTCTTTGATCCCTAATATTGAACCACTTAGTACACATGACAAAGCTCATTCATAAATCATTTTCTTGTCTCCAGCTAATTGTCAGAATACAAGCTTCATTCTACCTTGCTGTACTCAGGAAACTGAGCTCTTGACTGTAGTGTGTGTGTGTGTGTGTGTGTGTGTGTGTGTGTGTGTGTGTGTGTGTAAGAGAGACAGAGACATCACTCTCTTCTTGCTTCAATATAATGATCACATGATATTTTACCACCTGTTGAAGCAAAGCCAGTGACCCAGGAACATCTTCTTGCCTATATTTAGGATAAGAGATGAATGTACTGACAAGAACACAAAACATCCTTTTATTGCATTGTCTACCTTCAAGCTTGGCATGTGGCGATTATTCTCTAAATATTTGTCATTTTAAAATTGAGAAAAAGCCTTTGGATTCATAATGATTAATTATTCCCCTTGGCAACTCATTTCTGAAGCACTGAGATGTTTCTTTTATCAAGCAGTGGTACTAGGGGGTAATTGATTTATTTCTGTCCTACTGAGGTTACAGAAGCAAATCATATCCTGATACTGCAATTACTTTTGCCTTCTCTAGTTGAGAATATGGCTTGTAAACAAATGGACTTCTATTTCTAACTTATTTTTCTTCTTGGCAGAATGGATTACACATGGCAAATGAGCATTGACATTCACAAACCTTAGCCATCACTTTTAACTGTACAAAAGACTGATGAATTCTTGATCTCAATTTGTTGAAAACAGTTCTTCAGATTACTTTACGTCTAGGTGCCTATTTCTGCACTGCTAACTTAGGATGCAGCCCTTGTGAATTTGCCTTACAATCCTGCAAAGTAGAACCTGGGACAAGTATACAAATATATACAAAATATCAAAATTTGCTTCTACAAGATGTTTCTGATATAAGTCATTCTGGACAGACCCCCAAAATTTCCAATTTGTGCCAGAGTTAATTATTTGAATTAGTTAATACATTTATTCAATTTATTGTGATCATATGTCCACACCCCCCCTTTTTTGCCCCCCCCCATATTACACCTTTCAACCTACCCAAGAACCCATTCACCTCTTCCTTCAAGTTCAGGTCTCCATTAAAAATTCAATGCAGAGAGTGATAAGAAAATGGGACAAGACCAGGCTATAGAAACCCACAGAGACAGCTGACCTGAACAAGAGGGAGCTCATGAACCCCAGACTGATAGCTGGGGAATCAGCATTGGACCGACAGACCCCCTGAACATGGGTCTCAGAATGTCTGGGCATTCTAAAGAACCTCTGACAGTGGAACCAGGATGTATCCCTGGTGCACAAAAGGATTTTGGAAGCACATTCCCCATGGAGGGATACTCCCTTAACCTAGAGACAGGAGGGAGGGCCTAGTCCCTACTCCAAATGACTTGACAGATTATGATGATCCCACCTGGAAGGCATCACTTACCCTGTGAAGTGATGTGGAGGCATGGGAGAGAAGGAGGAAGAGAGAGAACACTGGGATTGATATATGTAATAAGAAAAACAAAAATAAAATAAATCATGTCTCATTCAGAACAATAAGCCAGCCCCGATGGATTATTACACCTGGTGTAGTAGCCTTTGGTCTTCTCAAGCGTGAAAGAGGCAGTGAATTTGACCACTCTCTGGAGAACTTTCTAAACCAAGGTCTTTAACCTGGAAAATATATGTCCTGGCAGTCTCCTCAGTGAGTGTGTAGGACTCTTAATTTTATGTAATTACAGACAAAGTGGTGCCTCCTGACAGGATAAAAGTCCTATTGCTTCACTCAGATTCCTATTGGTTTGGTTCTCCACAGTATACTGCTACCTTATGTTACATGCGGTAGGACATAGTTCTTCCCTGTACTTCCCTGGGATAAAATCACAAGGTGTTTACTTAATTATTTGTTTTAAAGTGCTACTCCACTTTTAACCAATAATTTTAAAATTAACGCTGCCATTCAGAACTATCCAATGTTTTCTGTTTAGGTATTTAGCAATATATATATTTAATACTTATTTACTGACTTTGTACAGTTAAGGTAAATAACCCCACCAGGTACTATTTATCATTTGATTGATCATCCGGTGTCAGTGAAGGTTTGACCCCCAACTTTTGCAGATGATGCAATCTTCAGATATAGTTATATGTGGTAGCTACAATTCATACCAGGATATTTAAAAATGACAAGATGTTTTCTCCGTGACTTCCATGTTTCTGTTACTTGTATATTTTTTCATTTAATTTTTGTTTTATTTTACAAATTGATCCCAGTTCCTATTATTTGAAAATAGATTCTTCTCTCATGGAATACATTTTGACCACAATTTCTGCTTCCTGCCCTCCTCCCAGCTCTCCCTATCTCCCTCCCCTCCCCTCTCACTTCCCCTTCAGATAAAAGCAGGTCTCTAGGAGATAAGGGCCAAACTAAATACAAGACGATAAGGCAAAAGTGCTCATATCAAGGCTGGGCAAGACATAAAAGAGTCCCAAGAGCAGGCAAAGGAGTCAGAGACACACTTGTTCCCACAAAAGCACCAAGCTAACAGCAATAACATTCATGCCAAAGACCTGGTTTAGACACATGCAGGCCTTGAGTTTGATGCTTTAGTCTCATTCCTGCTAAATATATTAAATGTTGACCACCAGGCATTTTGAGGAAGTATCTTAATCTCTCTTGACTGGCTGAAGCTCAACCTTTGATTGCTGAGCAGTATTTCTTGACTCTTGGCATAATGAGCATAATGTGTAACCTTTTTTACTTAATAAGTCTTGGCTAGGCATAAAATGCTCAGTTCCCTTTTTATGATTAGAATGTTAAAAATTAATTTTAACTCAAAAAATACATTATTAAGAGATTTCCAAGGCAATAAATACAATATAACATATCATTAAAACTATCTCTATAACATGAATCTCACTTTCATCACAGTCTCTCCCTTTCTCATCTCGAAAGTCCATGCCTACTCTATTATAAAAAAGATTTTAAAAATCCTACAACACATCCTAAATGCATATAACCCAGGCATTTCCCAGAAAAAGGAATTTTAGTATTCACTGGGTCCATTTTCACTGAAATGTGATATATCATTTTAATAAATTATGGATTTTTTTCAATTTACATGTATTTTGATCATTTTACTTCATGATATTTACTTGGTTCCACTGTAATTTTTTATTTTACTTTTTCTTTTACCTTTTCAAGGACCCCAATTATGTATTTGAAAGCTCTATGTTTTCTTGTTCATATGTATGATTGTATGTATGTATGTATTCTGTCCTTGTTTGATTTTTCTGCTTCTTCCTTGTTTTTTATTTTTTTTGCTGCTTCTTCTAATTCTTATGTATTTCTATGCTAGTTATGTTTTGCTTGTCTACTCCATGATTCCACCAATTGACACTCTATTTCCTCAGAGTGTCTCATTAACACTATCTTGAGTTCTCACACTTATGACTCATGAAAATCCTTCAAAGAAATAAGAGCTTTATTAACATTTTCAACATGTAGTAAACTTTAGGCACAGCTTCATATGTGTAGTTAGTGTCATTTTCTTGTAAGTGCTTATCTGTTGACAGATTTTGTTGCTCTTTTATGTTAGTTTTTTTTTTTTTAGTGGTATTTTTACAGCAATTGCCTGACAGTTTCACTTGTCCCCTGAAATGGTTCATTTTCTTCCTAGACAGAGTTGTATTTGTTACTTTCTTGTGTATATGCACACTCGTGTCTGAGTGTGTACATGCATACATGCATGTCTACTTGTGTGATTAAAGTGGGGCAGAATGTTTGTATGCATGACAGTGTATGCATATAAGTTTTGAGAGGTAGCATATGAGCTTTAGAGCTTACCAGACACCCAGGAACGTACAACGATTATCTTGGTCTCGTGAAAGACTTTTTCTTACTAGCTCCAAATCTCAAGGAACCCTTTAGCTATTCTGTAGAATTCTGTAATTATTGTGAATATCTTCAGAGAACCAGAACATACTGAATAAAGCACACTCCACCACTAAGAAAACAAACAATTCAGAAAAAAAATGTATTCAGTGACCTTGAAAATTTGGCTTCATGTCAGAACTCAAAAAATATACTGAAAAAATTCTTCAACACAGAATTATAATAAAGGTGATAAAATTTGATGTGCAGCACACATGTCATAAATAGTACTTGTTCAAGGAATGGGTGAAACACACTTAGAGAAAAATGTGACTATTTTAATATAACATGAAAAACAAAGACCCAGAGACTGACATTGGGTTCAAACTGAGGGTCAGATAAGCAAAGCAGGAAAGCCACTAGCTTTTACCTCTACCTCAGGCTGAAAGGGCTGATCATTCCATGAGCTTTCTCCAAGCCTCAGACAGCTGCTGCCTCTCCTCAGTGTGGATGGAGAAAGAATGGCAGCTCTGACACCCTGTCCCTGTCTTAAAAACATCTCAGGAATCATGGGATCAAAGGTGTGAGCTCTGTTACTCTTTAAGACTAATTCAATCTCATGTAGCCCAGGGTGGCCTTGTACTTAAAGAAACCCATCTGCTTCTGTCTCCTGAATCCTGGCATTAAAGGTTTGTGCCACCATTGCCTAGCCTTGATGGATAACTAGTATGGCTGCGTTGCTATTTTGATCTATGGTGGCTTTTGCTTTTTGGATCTCTGGTGGCTTTAATAAATTATAAACAATATATCACCATATTTTAACTTTCCCATTGGATAGGCATAGCCAATGACAGAAAAATACGTTTGGTGTTAAATGGGATTGAATTTAATTCTGCATCTAAACATAAGACTGAAATCTTACTGAATCTAAGTCTTTATTTTAATGACGCAGAAAATAATGGCAGTGTTGGCAGAGCATCTTACTTATACATTTTAATAAGTGCTAGCTTCCTGTATTCTCTACATTAACACATTTACAGAATAATTATATTTATCAAATAATTTAAAAGCAACTCTCCAGAAAGAGATGGTTGACTGTATATGCTCTACTACTGGGCATATTTATCATAGAAATGGAATGATCACAAAACCCATTGAGGACCATGAATAATAAGCAGAAGAATTTATGGAAAATATAGTGAGATAATGGGACAAAGTGGACTGCCATTTGGAAACATTTAGTGATGTAGGAGAGTCAGTATGCTACTGTTAATGATGTCCAAAATAGCTTGTTTCTGGAAGACCAGGATGTAAGGGGTTCTGTCGTGGTGCTTAATTATTTGCTAAGGTATTGAATTGGCATGACCTCCCATGAGTTGGTACTTATTAAAGGTGCTGAGTATTTTACACTATCATGATGCTGGATTACTCCTTTCTTTCTTTCTTTCTTTCTTTCTTTCTTTCTTTCTTTCTTTCTTTCCTTTCTTTCTTTCTTTCTTTTTTCCTCTTTCTTTTTCTTTCTTTCTTTCTTTTTTCTTTCTTTTTATTCTTTTTTTTTATTTAACATGTCGATCCCAGTTCCCTCTCCCTTCCACCCTCTCTCCCTCCCTTCCTCCCCCTTTCCCTCTTACCATCTCTCCCCCCTCACATGAACCCTGACCACCCTCCCCTCCCATCCCCCACCCCAATTCCACATGTAGGGCTATGCCATCCAGGTGGGGCATGTAAATCTCTCAAGTCATTTGAAGTAGGGACTAGGGCTTCTCTCCTGTCTCTAGGTTAAGGGAACATCCCTCCATGGAAGATGTGTGCTGGATAATTTCTTATGCTCACTTTCCACACTATTCATTCAGGACACCAATATTTTGGCTCTAGTTCAACTTGCTTCTATTACCAAATTAGTGAAAGAATACTTATTGAATGTGAAGTTTGTTCACAGTGGGGTGAGGAGAAGGCCAAATTCTATAGTAGAGGCAGACTTCAGAGGAACTTCACAAAGAGGATGAGTGTGTGCATTTATGAGGTTTCCATCTCCCCTGGACTTACATACTTTACCCCTACAATACCAAATTTAGGACTATTACAAGGCAGTCTGATTCATATGTTAACAGACCCCAAATTCTTAATTCTTATAATTAAAACATGAAAAATATGAATCATCCAAAGGTTTTAGGTCTTATTTTTCTTGTCTTGAGAATTAACTCCCCTGTTAAGACAGATTGACTATGATGCTGTTGATACTTGCCGAGCTTCAGTAAGTTAGATATTACTATAAAATACATCTGTTAGCTACTGCACAAGAAGACATTATCTATTCTATGTAACTGTGATCCCTGCAACAGTACCAATAAAATAGATTACATCTTTTGTAACTGCCTCCAGTAAATTTTCCCTGTGGATTTACCTAGATGTCCATATAATTCCTAGTGAGTTTCTAGTGCACCTAGAATCATACCTAGTTTTCATTTATATGTAATTATATTCATATTCTTTTGTAACTTTTAGGTACTCATTATGTTTTATAATCTAGAAATGAAATCTCTAGGTAAAGTTAATTGGAAATGGCAAATTTTTTAGATGGGTGATAATTTCTGGTCAAGACTAAAAGTTTACTGGTTTGATTTTATAATCCATATTTCAACTATAATGTAAATATTTATGATGGGAGATGTTATTCTGTATATATGTTTCTCATACTGGTTAATAAAGCACTGTGGCCAATAGAAAACTAGATAGGCGGGGCTAGGAGACTAGGAGGAGGAAAGAGGAAGTAGAAGGCGGAGTCGACATGTAGCCCAGAGAGGAAGGAGGACGCCAGCCACAGCTCCCTGATAAGACGACCACGTGGAAATACTTAGATAAGTAGAAATAGGTTAATAATTAAGACAGAGCTAGCCCATAAACAATAATGGTAACTGGCCAACAAGATTGTATCAAATATAGAGTCTCTGAGTGTTATTTGGGGCACACGTGGCTTCGAGACTGGCAACAGGATCGGGAGGCCGGCAGGGAGGAACCTACCTCAACATATTTATATTGACTTTTAAAAGCATGTCAGATTGAAGGTAATTTCTATAATATATAAAGAATTTGCTCCAATGTTTGGTTATAGGGAAGTTTACAATTTAAGTTTTAAAATATAAATACATACTAATTTCACAGTGAATGGAAGAATAGTCAGGAAGTTTAGTATTAAGGTAGTATTTTTTAATTTAAATTTGAAACACTCTTGTTTTACATGTCAATCCCTGTTCCCACTCTCTCCTCTCCTCCCCTGCTCCTCCAACCCCCCTATCTCATCCCTTTTCTGCTCCTTAAAGTGTGTGAGGCCTTCCATGTAGGATATTAAAAGTCTGTCATATCATTTGGACCAGGGCCTAGGCTCTCCCCCATGTGTCTAGGCTGAGAGAGTATCCCTGTATGTGGACTGTGCTCCCAATGTCCATCCATATACTAGGGATAAATATTGAACCACTACCTGAGGCTCCATAGACTGCCCAGTCCTCCTAACTAACACCCACATTCAGAGGATCTGGGTTGTTCCATCTACCATACTGGGATCAAGGTAATTTTAAAGACAAGGCTAACAGCACAATGAAAGCCACTAGTGTGTACTTGCTACTATGTTCATTTGTGCCGTGACAAGCAAGACATCAAATCTAACAGTATGGAAAGGATCACACAGACTAAAAAAAAGTGCTATTAGTCATTTAATAAAGTACTTCCTTCAGTATTAAGTTTGTCACCACATGCGCTGAAATTGGAGTGATGCAGAGATGAGCATGACTGTTATGCAAAGATGACACACACATAAAGTATCCCATACTCATATATACATTATGATGGAAAAGTAAAGTCACAAAGAAGTTTTGGAGGTGATGAATATGTTTACTAAATTGATTGTGGTAGATGGTGTTATCATAATTGTGTATATATGGGCAGTTCATCAAATGAGATCTTATTGAAATTTGGATTATTGCAAATGTTCTTAGTTAAGATGAAATTAAACTGAATTTTGTATATCCCAACTCAATTTGACTGCACTCTTATTAAAAGAGAAAATATGGACAGGGGTGTACACAAAACTGGGCTGTCATGTGAAGAAGGAACTAGAGTGATGTTTTTCTGATATAAACAATGCAAAATCTTTGCCAGCAAATACATGAAAACCATGGTACAGTGAGTGGTATGGACTATTTCTAACTTGTCTCAGGAGAAACCAACCAAGAGATTATCTTGGTCCTGGCATTGTCACTATCAGGATTTGATACACTTAGATTTGGTATAAGCCACTTAATTGGTAGAAGTCTGTTTCAGTAAACCTACACAAATACCAACACTGAACTCTAAAAAGACACCTGATCTTTGGTTCACATTTCAATATTCTATAAAGAATACTACAAAACAAAATGCTATGACATGAGATTTCTTTCTACATTACAGACCTGGGAATTCTCACAGTGTAGGATCTTGGATAAGTTAAAAAGTCCCAATAATCACAAAAACAGTTAGTAAAGTTATAAATGAACCACTGAGTATCACCATCCATTTCCTGGTTTTAAAGAGTTGATTTGCATCGGTTAATTCTTAACTGATAAAATATCCTCCTATGTACTATTTCACAGTTGTAGAGGAAATTACCAAACTTGAAGGGCTACTGAAAACTAAAAATATTACTAAATTACTTGTCAATGATTTTCATTATTAAGATGTTCAGAAATCGCTAGTTCTACATTTTATCAATATAAAACTATTCTCACATTTAATTAGTTGAAGTGAAAGGAAGATAAAATGGCTCTGGAGGGGAGGAACAGATGTGTCCTTTGGCTTTGATCCAGCAGGAACACTCACCGCTGGAGCTTTTCTTGGGCAATGCTTCTCCCATCATTTTAAACATCAATTTCTAAATTTTCTTGCAAAGACTTCTACCCTCATAATATCTGGCATTTACATTTCTAATTTCATCAGTGAACATCTGATTCATATCAGTATCTTTTCTTCCTATTGTCCTTGCAAATACTCTTACAGTGACTTATGAATCTTCAGATATTAGAAATACCAGTTGACACCAAAGTTGTGTTTTCAGAATATGAAATTTTACTTGATAACACTGTAACTAGCTTTTTTTTTATTTCAGGCTACTTCATGAGGCAAATCTCCCTGAATAATTTGTCATCCTGCTTTTCACTGCTCACAATTCTACTGCCTTCCCAATATATACTTGACCCCTCCTACAAATCATAAATGTTCATTAAGTCTTCTTCAACATGCTTCTGGCAATATTATCAACATGTAGTTTGTTGAGCCATGAGCAATCCTGACTTTTGCACCTCTGATGGTTTATTGCTGTTAGTTAGCTTCTTATTGCGAGGACCTGGATTTCAGATTACAGCTGCTCTCCTTAGGCAGAGTTAACCTCTCTTTCTTTAGTAGTAAAGCCATTAAGCTCACACAAATTCACACTGACACAAGAACACTGTGTGAGAGTGCATGTTTCAATTCTTCCTTCAGAACAAGGGTTGTTTCTTCTGTGACTGATTGCTCAATGAGTTCACACTTTAGTACAGCATGCTACTAATTTGGAGCTTTGAGAACACAGAGGTTGCAGGTCTCCTTAGCATCTTGGTAAAGGGTGTTCCTATTCTCTGTAAATAGTGTCATTTCTTCTCTGTGGTCATGATTTCATTAATTACTTTTGATTGCCAAATAAACTTTAAGGTATTCCAGGAAAGAGGAATTATATGATAGTCATATATCTTTGCAATGGAATGTGAAACATGCTATTATGAAACTAATTAACATTGCTTTGATGACATTTCTGCTTTGGATACAGAAAGTAGTTCTAGACAAAAATTTTGTAATTCAATACTTGCTGTGCTAAAATACATTATTTCAATCTTTACTCTTAGTCTTGAACCACGCAAAAAATATTAATCTGATTATTTGGTGTTTTAGTGACTAGTTTCTTGAGGTCCTTGTATACTTTGGAGTTAAGCTCTCTGTCATACATGTGGTTGGTGAAGATCTTTTCCCATTCTGCTATTTTCTCTTATTGACTGTGTCCTTTCCCTAACAGAAACTTCTTAGATTCAGGAGGTTCAATTTATTAATTGTTGATCTTGGTGTCTGTGATACTGGTGTTATGTTCAGAAAGCAGTCTCCTGTACCAATTGGTTAAAGAGTAACTCCCACTTACTCTTCTAGGAGGTTCAGTATAGGAGAATTTATGTTGAGGTCTTTGATCCACTTAGACTTATGGTAATAGACACAGATCTATCTGCAGTTTTCTACACACCAGCATCTAGTTATGACAGCACCATTTTTTGAAGATGCTTTTGTCTTTCCATTACATAATTTTAGCTGTTTTGTCAAAAATCAGGTGTTCGTAGGTGTGTGAACTAATATCAGGATTTCTTATTTGATTCCATAGGTCTACCTATCTATTTTTGTGCCATTACTAAGTTGTTTTCAGGACTATAGCTCTATATTAGAGCTTGAAGTCAGGGATGGTGATGCCTCTTGAACTTCCTTTATTGCACAGGGTTTTTTTTTTTTTTGGCTATCCTTGGTCTTTTGTTTTTCCACATAAAGTTGAATATTATCCTTTCAAGGTCAGTAAGAATTGTGCTGGTATTTTGGTGGGGATTGCATTGAATCTGTAGATTGCTTTTGGCAAGATTGCCATTTTCATTATGTTTACCCTACCTACCCAAGAGCATGGGAGATCTTTCCATTTTCTGGTATCTTCTTTAACTTCTTTCTGAAAAAAATTCAGAGGTCTTGATATATAGGTCTTTCACTTGTTTGCTTAGTATTACCTCAAGGTATTTTATGTTGTTTGTGGCTAATGGAAAGGGTGATGTTTCTCTGATTTCTTTACAGCCTCTTTATCTTCTGTATATAGTAGGGCTACTGATTATTTTTAGTTAATCTTGTATCCTCCCATTCTGTTGAAGGTGTTTATCAGGTGTAGGAGTTTGCTAATAGAGTTGTTCAGGTCATTAATGTAAACTATCATAACATCTGCAAACACTGAAATTTTAACTTCTTCCTTTCCAATTCGTATCCCCTTGATTTCCTTTTGTTGTCTTACTGCTCTAGCCAGAACTTCAGATACAATATTGAATCCACAATATTAACAAATTTGGGAAAGAAGTACATGATCATCTTATTGGATGTTGAGAAAGCTTGTGATGAAATCCAATACCCCTTCATGATAAAGATTTTGGAGATATCAGGAATACAACCAACATCAAATTAAATGAAGTGAACCTCAAGTCATTACACTAAAATCAGGAAGAAGACAAGGTTGTCCACTTTATCCATACCTGTTCAATATAGTATTTGAAATTCTAGCTAGAGCAATAAGACAACAAAAGAAAATAAAAGGGATATATATTGGAAATGACAAAGTCAAAGTATTTATAGATGATATGATAGTTTACATAAGCAACCTCCAAAGCTCCACTAGGCAACCCTTGATCAATATGGCTGGATATAAAATTAACTCAAAAGAAAAAAAATTAGCAGCTTTCTTATATGCAAAGCATAAATGGGCTGAGAAATAAATCAAGGAAAGAATGTCCTTAAAAATAGTCGCATACCCTGAGATAACTCTAACCAAGAAAGGGAAAGACCTGTGTAATAAGAACTTTAATATTTGATAAAAAAAATTGAAGAAGATAGAAAATGGAAAGATCTCCCATGCTCCTAGATTAGTAAGGTAACATAGTAAAAATGGCCATATTACCCAAAGTAATCTACAGATTCGGTGGAATTCAATTCCAACAAAGTTCTTTACAGACCTTGAATGAACAATACTCAACCACATATGGAAAAACAAACAAACAAACAAACAAACAAAAATCCAGGATAACCATAACAATCATGTACTATAAAGAAGGTTCTGAAGGTATCACCATTCCTGATTTCAAGTGTTACTACAGAACTGTAGTACTAAAAACAGCATAGTACTGACAGAGAGTCGATCAATGGAATCAAATCAGAGATCCTGGCAATAATCCACCCATCTATGAACACCTAATTTCTGACAAAGAAGCCAAAATTGTACAATGGAAAAAAGAGAGCTTCTTCAACAAATATTGCTGGCATTATTGGAGTAGGTATGCAGAAGAATGTAAAAGGATTCATACTTATCACCCTGCACAAAAACTCAAGTGAAAGTGTAACAAAGACCTTAACATAACCCAATTATGCTGAACCTGATATAAGAGATAGTGGGAAGTAGCCTTAAACACATTAGCACAAGAGACATCTTTCTGAATAGAGTACCAGTAGCACAGACATTGAGATCAACAATTAATAAATGGGATCTTCAGAAACTTCTGTAAGAGATAGGTAGTGATGACACACACATTTAATTCCAGTACTTTGGAGGCAGAGGTAGACTGATCTCTGTGAGCTCGAAGTCAGCCTGGTTCACAGAGTAAGTTCCAGAAAAGGCTCCAAAGCTACACGAGAAACCCTGTCTCAAAAAAACAGCAACAGAAGCTTCTGTAAGGCATAGATAGGAAACTATCAATAAGATAAAATGGCAAGCTACAGAATGAGAGAAGATATTCACCATCTCCATATTGAACAGAGGGATGATCTCCAAAATATATAACGAACTCCAGAAACTAGATGTCAAAATACCAAATAATCCAGTTTTAAAAATGACATTCAGATATAAACAAAAAATTATCAACAAAATAATCCAAAATGGTGAAAAGAAACTTCAAAGCTCTTCAACATCATTAGTCATCAGGGAAATGCAAATCAAAATTACCATGAGAGTACATCTTACACCTGTCATAATGACGATAATAAGCACTAATGACAGGAGTGACAACTTATTATGGGTATGATATGGCACACGGAGAATACTCCTTCAGTGCTGGAGGGAGTGTAAACTTGTACAGCCATTTTGGAAAATAGGTTCTCAGAAAATTGGGAATCCATATTTCTCAAGACACAGCTATAGCAATCTTGGGCATATACCTAAAGGATGCTAAAACACAACACAAGAACACTTGCTCAACTATATTCTGAGCAGCAGTATCCATAATAGACAGAACCTGGAAACAATCTAGATGTCCTTCAACAGAAGAATGGGTAAAGAAAATGTGGTTCATTTACACAATGGAGTATTATTCAGCTGTAAAAATCAATTACATATGGAAATTTGAAAGCAAGTAGATGGAACTAGAAAAAAAATCATCTTGAGTGAGGTAACACATATCTTGAGAAAGAGAAACATGCTATGTATTCACTCATAAGTGTATATTAGCTGTAAATAAAGGATTAGCATGTTACAATCCACAGCCCCAGGGAGGCTAGGTAACAAGGAGGACCATAAGTACACAGATTTCCCTGGGAAGGGGAAACAAATGAGATTTCCTGAATAAACTTGGGACAGTGGGGGATGGGAGCATGAGTGATCAGATGGGGGAGGATTAGAGCAAGGGAGTAATGAACAAGATTGATGGCAGCATTTCCAGGTCATGTTGAAATCTTGTGTGAAGGAAACTCCCATGAGTATACAAGGATGACCCTAACTAAGACTCTCAGCAATAGTGGATAGATACTCTGAAATGGCCATCTCCTGTAATCAGATTGGTGACTACCCTAATTGTTACCAGAAAGCATTAATTTAATAACAAATGAAACTAGATGCACAGATCCACAGCCAAGCACTAGGTCAAGCTCTAAGAACCTCATTGAAGAGAGGGTGGAAGGAGTGAGTATATGAGCCAGGTAGGTCAAGGGTCATCATAAGGGAAGCCACAGTGAAACTAACTTGGGCTCACAGGTGCTCACAGACACTGAAGTGACAGCTAACTAGCCTGCATTAGACTGACCTAGGGCCTCTGCATATATGTGACAATTGTGTAGCTTGGTCTACTTGTGGGACTCCTAGCAGTGAGAGCAAGGCCTGTCCCTGATGCTTTGCCAGGCTTTGGGGGAACTTATTCCTCATAATCAATTACCTTACTAACAAAAGAATGGGTGGAGTTTAGTCTTACCTCAACTAGATATACAATGATTTGTTGACTCCCATGACAAACCTGCCCCTTTCCAAACAGAAACTGAAGAGGAATGAATTGGAGTGGGGGAGGCAGGGGGGGTGAGAGGAGAGAATGGACGGGAAACTTTGTTTAGGATGACAACTAAGTGAATAAATTTAATTAGTGAAGAAAAAAAAATAAAAATAAAGTTGGTCAAAAGAAAGCAATATATACATGCTATTTGAAGTAGTGAATAACTAATTGTGTTTTATATACTATGTCTTACTGAGTAATCAATAACATACAGAAACACACAAGATCTTGTGCCACTGTTAACTCTATACTATATGATTCTTTACAACCAGCTTTAGTAATTATGTTCATACTAAACCTTTTTGTATTCTTCTCCCTTAATCTAATGACACTTCTCTGTTAACTTTTGTTCTGCTGCTCAGTGAGTCACCCTATCTCAAGAAATTTCTTGGCTTTATAGTGTCTTTGACACCATGTGAATAATTTATTACTTTCTATTTCATGTGGACAAACAGCATCCAATGGAACTCATTCTCAATGTATGTTCTTACTTCACTTCTAGCTTGTCCCTCATCTTCAAGTCCTATTACTGCACTTCCACCAGGACAAGTATCCCACTGGGTAGAGCTGCTTCCCTAATTTATATGTTATACGTATATGAAATGAAATGTGAAAAAATTAAATATAATTTTCATCTAGAAACACTTCTACATGTCTCTGAATGTATATATACATACATTTTAATACTAAGACTCTCAGTAATTATATATATATATATATATATATAAAACTGAGATAATTGTTTAGTGTTCTATTATTTATGAGACTAAGTATATACCACACCAACATTTATATATCATCCTATATCAACAATAAATTCATTGGTATGGATTCTTCTGTATTGATACAAATTCAAAGATATTTTTGTTATCTCTCTCTCTCTCTCTCTATATATATATATATATATATATATATATATATATATATATATATATATATATATATTTCTATTCCTGTTTAAGATGTTTTTGAATGGTAATACAGATTCAAAATTATTTTTGTTATATATATATATATATATATATATATATATATGTCCCTACTTCTGTTTAAGATACTTTTGTATGTTTATACAAATGTAAGATTCTTTTGTTATACTATATATGCTTATGCTTATGCTTAGGATATTTGTTTGTATTGATGCAAATTAAGGTAATATTTGTCATACTGCATTCTATATTTCTACCTCTGCTTAAGATATTTTTGTATATTTTCACAATTTCAAGGTTATTGTCCTTATAATGCACATTTGTTTCTTCTTTTTGCACACATTATTGCCCCTACAGCTTGCTTACTTTTAGTGTGAAGCTTTAGTCCTTAGCTATATAGGTAAAAGAATTACAGGTTAATAGTCACCCACATTTGTCAAACTTACAGTCATGTTACTGAATTTTTCTAGGTGTGCAGAGATACATTTCAAATAGATAGGTAATCTTCACTTCAAAGACTTGCAGAATATGGCATTTAAATGCTTTAATAACTTAGAATTCTTTTGAGGTGAGACACAACTGCTCCTGAGAGGACCACTGCACTCCCACGAGGATGATTGATGGGCACAGAAGACACTTCTTATGGAGTTTGTTTTCTTCTTTACAATACCGGCCTACTGGGAAAAAACAAACCTGCTTTTGCCTTGACTGCTGAGAGTAAATACGCTGTCCAAACTGTACAAATAGGACACAAGGAGAAGTGACTTCTGAACCTTGCTAAGACAGGATAAGATAGTCCTTAAATTTTCCTATATATGAAAATTGTTTGTCAGAGTTGTCACAGAGAATCCTTGGATGACTGTTGAACCAGCCAGCTGTTTCTGTCATTTCTTCCATCTTGCTTGCTTGCACTTCCTTCTTACTCAGTCAATATTATTTTCTTTCTCGGGTCTTTGATGGGGTTGAAGACTAGACAGTTACAATTATAATCCTCCCAAATCTTAGCTAAGGACATCCTAGGTATGAGACTTAGACTCTTCAGGAAAGGACAGCTATTGGTTAAGATCTACTTCTTTTAATTTTTATTATTATATATAGTTTTTATTATGTTAGTATTAGAACCTTCCTTATTATTTTTCCTAAAAGGGGGAAATGTAGCAATTTGGTTTGATAGCCAATGGTTTTAGGTAGGCTTGACTCAGTCAATGTGGTCTTCCTTGGTGGAAGGGTCATGTTTGCTCTCTTGGACTGAGGAAGGTTTGCTTGGTGACCTTCGACCTTCCTGATCTTCCAGATTGCCCTTGTGAACTAGAGGAACAACAGGTCAATATCAGCATTGTAGCCTAGTTCTGTATTGTGAGTGTACTGTATTGATTGCCACCTGTTAATAAAAGCTGACTTTATCACAGTTTTCTCTTCCTCATCACTGTCATTCTCCTCCAAAATATATAACTGAAGGTATTACAACAATATACTTGATTAAAAAAAACATGAGGAAATAAGATACAGCCTCATTGATGAAATAAGCATTTTCATAATCTAAAAGATATCTAATAAGGTAGTTACATGCACTTTTGGAGATATTTTATTTGTTTAACCCAGAGAGAAATGTTGCCATTTAAATAGATTTATGCCATCTCCATTTGGCTCCATTGCAGCCCTTCTGTTTTAGCTCCACAAATACAGGAATTCGCAACAATGTTTGGAAGTAAAATGAATGTGTCTCTGATGTCATTTGATGTAATTATTGTATGCAATGGGGGTACCATTTAATGAATGTATATGCTCTGACATTGTTACTAATCCATTGTATCTATTAATGAAAGATTAAATAGACTTACTGACTTTACTTTGCACTAAGTAAACTGGTAACAAAGTGATTTGATAGAACCAACTAATACAACTATTTATAATGTTCTTGAGATTCAAGGCTATCACTTACAAATTTCAGTCTCTTCAGCCCCAACCTATGACCTTCTATAAAATAAATTGTATGCCAAATGCTAATTTGAAGGGGATTCTGCAGACTCACTTTGTTCTAAGTCTATTTAGAGACCAACATGACCAGTTTTCTTCTTTTTTCTTGTCATTAGAGAAAGACAGAGGAAAGTAGAGCCCTTTTCATGCATAGCCTCTTTTGATTTGTATATTTATGTAACCCATTACTTTTTTCAGAAAGAAATATTTCTAACTGCTGCAAAAACAGTTTTATCATTTCTGAAATTTAAACAACATAAATATATGTGGATTAATCAGCCTGTCCTCTAATGTTTTAGGAAAACCTGTACAGTCTAGAGGAAGGCAGTGTGTCCGAGACAACAGGGGAGTGACAACTTGGTTCCACATCATTAATTTTGATAAATACTCAGGAAGACTTAAATCCTCAAAGGCGTGAAAGAGATTTTTTTTGCACATTTTAATAAAATTATTCTATCATTTCTCTTTCACTGCTTCCTACATAATAGTTTATATTTACATAAAGTATGCTATCCTTAACTTTTATAGACCTCTAAAATGTAACAGTACGTTCCTAATTTGTTGATTTATTCTTATCACCAATATCCATGTAAAGTTGAAATTAGGTGCTACTGTTTCCTATAGAGAACAGGCAAGTGTTAGAAATGGTTAAGACATTTCTTAAATTACACAAAGAAATTCCAAATGTAACATCAGCATAAATTACATTCTAAGTGTTATGTCTGCTTATAACTGTAACCTTAGATGCACAGTAGTGGTAAATGGATGGAATTTTTGTTTTTTATTTTAAATTCTGGGTCAAGCATGTCATTTTCTTGTATCCTAGCCTCCCACTAAGAAAAAACAGGTTAAGTATCTTAAAGACCTTTACAGTTAAAACTTAATTTAATAGTGATAAAAGCTGGTTCTGTATATCAAGTCCTACTCATTTAATTTTCAGAATGCTATGCATTACTGCTATTATAATCCTTGATTCACACGGTGAATCAGCCCAGTGTGTTGGAAGAGGTTGTACAATGCTGTATGGCTTAAAGTTGATTGTTCAAAGTAGTGAACAGACATCATGGTCTGTCTTCCCTGCTTATTCCACCAGTTCTCTTGCCCACTTGCATAAACAATATCATGTGTCCCTTAATATAATATTGTTGTTTTTATTTTCTTCATGATGTATAGAAAAAATCTCATGAGATTTAAAACCTACAATGTTCATTTTTCAAGTCTGTTATTCACTCACTGTACTGCATATTTGTTTCCTTCATAATGTTTCCTTATTTGTGAGATCAGCACACTCAGCCATCTCACAAAAAGTTCATAGAGGCATAGACTAAAGATGCCTACTGTAGCACAGTTCCTGCCATGCAACAGGCATTGAAAGAATTTCAACAAGCTGAGTTGCAGGAGCATCATGCTATTGTTAAACCTGAAATGAAAGCTGCATAGTAAGAACTAACTTGAAGTTCATATTCCTCTAGGTTCAATTCAGGCTTAAAATTATTAGAGGAAAGATCCATGAAAGGAAAAATTTAAAATATTTATGCCTGACCCTCACTGGAGCTGAAGAGCCTTGGTTGTTATAGACCTTGGGATATTCAGAGGACCAACCATTTCTCTGTTTGACAAAATGTTCTATCATCTCTAAATAATGATGTAACAGCCTGTCCAATTGTCATGCTTTGGTACACAAGCTCATGCTCCTTCTGTGTTGCATAAATCTCAAATTGAACACTGAATTTATTTGTATTTCTAAAATATTCTGGAACATACAATTTAATACATTTAATACTATAAAAGAACAAAATTGCTGAGAGAAAACAACAATTATTTCCTTGCCCAAGTGATCTCCATCAATCCCTCCACTGACTTACAGTTTTAATTGTAGTTGGGAAAGCAGGAAGAAAAAAGTGGGGAATAGTTGAATTTCTGAGGGACAAAGACTTAAGTATTTGAGAAGAAAATGTGGTGGACTGACAGATTACATTAGATGGAGCCTCCAGGATAGAGATGAAAGAGTCATTTATCTAAATTCTGAATTCATAAAAGAACCCAAGTACCTCTCCAGAATTTGGAATATTTTGGTTTGTTACAGAAAGAAATCTACTTTATTTCACTGTTAAAATATATACCTTAAGAAGGAAAAAAAAGAAAGAAAATAACAAAAATGAAATGAAACAAAAAAAGAAAATGGAAATACAGAAAGCCCATGACTCTTAGCCCAGATAAGCAGAAAAAATCGTGTACAAACCAAATTTAAATTGCTCATTAAAAACTTATAGATTAGTTTATCAGTCAGTTGGCTGTCTTGGGAAAGTCTATGGGGCTGCTGGAAGTGAAACAAGTATTTATCCGTAGTGCATGAACTGACTTTTTGGAGCTCATTCCCTATGGAGGGATACTCTTTCAGCCTAGATACAAGGGAGAGGGACTCAGCCCTGCACCAAACGATGTGAAAGACTTTGATGATTTCCTCATGGGAGGCTTCACTCTCCCCGGGGAGTGGTTAAGGGTTGGGATGGGTGGTTGGTGGGGGGAGATATCAGGACAGGAAGGAAAGGGATCTTGGATTGGTATGTAAAATGAGACAATTTTTAATTTAAATAAAAATTAATAAATAATTTGTAGCCTATTGGCTACAAGTTGATTTTATTTAAGAAAATAAAATTGGGTAACTTACTAGGGAATATACATAAAACAATATATACCTAATGTAACGCAACATTCAAAATTATTAGTTTGAATTTACAAATAAGAAAAGAAATAATAAAATAGAGATTTGCCTCTAAAACCAATAAAAGCTATATAGAGTGAAAAAGTAATACACTCCAATGTAAGAACTTCAGCTAAATATTTGGGAAAGTGTAGTTAATATTAATAATTTTGCCTATATGTTTTCCTTTTTCAGAATGTTTTACGGAATTAAAAATAAATTAAGGTATTTGAATTTACATTCTATTTAAATAGTAATAGTGGCTATGATTTGTGTTGTTTATCTACCATTTAAAGGCATTCAGAAATTGTAATCATTTATGGTTTGATCACCAGAATACAGAAGAGTATTAACATAACCACAGTCATTTAGATTTTGCCATTACATGAATAGACTTCCTCAATGAAAATTATACTTTTAATGAAAACTGAAATAATTTTTGCTTAATGTTTTATCCATGAAAGTAAAAGGATAATATGAACATTTGTTTAAAGCATAGTTCCATGATCATTATAGATGGATTACTATGTCTAATAAATCAGTTGAGGTCAAAAGAGATGTTTTTAAAATTAAAATGATTAAAACATCAAATTAAGCTTTGGTATTGTGAAAATGTACAAGTTATTGCAATTCATGGAATATATTCAATTTTTAAAAGCACTTCAGTGTGAAAGATGGATACTTTCTAGGGAACACATTTCAGTCTGTGCTGTGAGAAATTCACAAGAGCAGAAGCAATTAACGATTGACATGTATCGTAAATCCTTTGCCTGTTGAGCCAGTATTTTAAAGCACCGGGCACTGAGGTGAGTGATTCAAAATGTCAACTCTTTTACTGGTCTCAGTGATTCAAACTTGTATGGTCACAGGGCACACAGCACATACTAATCTATATGCAAATCAAAACCAAAGTAATTAGCTGTTTTGTTTATCTTGAAATACAGCCCTCTTGGCAAGCACATTGCCTACTTTCCCTGTAGTACTCCAGGCTATAGGATAAGAAATATATAAATTAAAGGTGAAAAGAACATACCAACTGCTAGAGAATACATGAAGCATTACTATCTTTTCTAGTAGAAAACACATTTAGTAACTCTTCAAGCTTGTAGGACTACTAAAAATAAATCTTTAGATTTTCATAAACTCTTTCCAGAGCTCAGAATGTCAGTTATGCAAAGTTAAGCATGGATGACTAGAAACATGCACAAACAGCACTGCCTCATTTGGGGAAATCCTAATTGAGTGACAATTTTGGATATAGTGATCAGTCAAGCAGAAATCACTGCAAGTGTTCTGTTGGTGGACTTCCAAAAGCATCTTTGTAAACGTCATTGGATTAGCATCACAGGCTAGTAGGAAGGTCTTTTAGGGTTCACCCAGCCCAGAATCCTTAAAAGTTCAAAAACCTCTAATAAGTAGACCTTAGCAGATATTAGGACTTAGTTTACACATACCCCTGTTCACACAGGAGCCTATTATTTCTGGGGAACTAAACTTGGTTCAAGATAATGAATGGCAGGATTTGAAGAAACAATATTCAGCAGAACTATCTTTAGTACTCATTAATCTTAGGTCTATGAGACTTTATGCAGCAGATGGTACCTAGGGTACAAATGACATGTTTATGTTCAGAGGAATTCCATTGCAAGAACACATCTGGAGATCTAGAAAGACTCAGCTGATCAAAATGCAAGGGATAAAACTGACCATAGGGCATGCAGTTCAAACTGATACATCTACAACAGCTCCTATGATGAAGGCTGAGGGAACCTCATAGAAGAGGCGGAAAAATTGTAAGAGCCAAGGGGCCGGGACATATCTTACAGAATAATATCTGTAATATGTGACTTGTTAAACAACACCATCAGCAGATATTTCAGTAAGCGTGGGGGAAAACTTACAAGGCTCTACCACCTGATGAAAAGAAACAAACATAATGAATGTCGGGCTACAGAGAGGAACACTCTGATAGGTCATCAAATTCCATGTGGTAATCCCTAAATACATATACATATGATCAAGATGATTAAGACTAAACTAAATGAGTCCAACATATATATAATGAATATATATGAAATATATATTTTAGTTTTACCCACAAGCCACATTGAGAGACCATGGATTTTAAAATTAGTGTGTGTGAATTCATGGAACGAGTTTGAGGAGGAGGATATATAGTACTCATATATGAAACTCATAAAAGAGAATTACACACACACACACACACACACACACACACACACACACACACACATAGCCTAAGTTTTGTCAATTATGTAACAATTCACTTTTTGGGACTTTGGATGAATTTAGAAATGCAAATGCTTCAATGTGCCAGGATCAGCATTTAGGATCCTCAATGCTTCTACACATCTTTCCTTTTGCATGCTCATGTGCATCCTATGAGGAAGTTTTCACTAACTACCTTCATCTCAAAGGAGAAAGGTGCACACGAAAAGACAAGGGTTATGCTCCAAGAGAAAGGGGCTGCAACAATAACAAGAGAGGAAGCTGGAAAATGCTGCTGTGAGAATGGTCTGTGATGGTTTCTGTGTATCTTAATCCACTATTATTGGGGTGGGGTTCTTTTACTTTCAAGTGATGCTTGACGTACGCATTTTAAGCTGACATTACATTGAAGGAAACACTTTTACTATTACTATCAGAGTAAAGGTAGCACCCCATATAAAAACAGCAGCAGCACAGCTGTGATGAGGCTTGAGGTAGTTCTTTAACTAAAGGTAAGCTGGGAAGCCACAAAGTCTGTTACACAGTGTTTGATGTACCCATGGCCTTTGGTGCTTCTCAAACCAAGTATCTTCCCATCTATCCATCTGTGTAAATGTCAGGAATGTATGCATCCATCTATCCATCCACTTGTCTGTTGTCATATATATGTGCATACATCTGTTTGTCATCTCTCTTCTCTCTCTCTCTCTCTCTCTCTCTCTCTCTCTCTCTCTCTCTCTCTCTCTTCATGTGTGTGTGTGTGTGTGTGTGTGTAGTGCTATAAATTTATCAACACCCCTGATTCTTCTTGATCTTAGTGAAACAATTAATTATACTGATAAGACCAAATGATACATGTACAAACATAGTAAGACATGATTTCAATAGTTATATTTTATTAGCACACAAATTAATATTTTCTAAGTTCTGGATAGAAAATTCTGAGTTTCCAAATTGGACCATGCCTGTATGGAAACATACAAATACATGCAAGTTACTGAAAAAGTAACTTGTTTATAGAAGGTGACACTGGCAAATGTATCCAAAGAAATTATCAGCGGTAAAAACGTTTATATATGTGTTTAGAACATCTTTCTTGTTTAAGAATGCAGAGTTCTATTTTTATTTAGATGATAATATTCAAAGGGTTTATACAGCAAGAATATGAAAAATGGGTTTGTTAAACAGGGTTTAAATTCATACGGTAACATTTTATATTAACCAGAGACATAAAATAATATGTGCTCCATAGATTCAGTTAGAGTTTAACAAAATCACTATATTAGAATTATCTAGTGTTGAATTTTATTTACACTTTGTAATTTCTAATGAATAGCATGCTGTGTTGCAATACTCTCAGCCCCACAATAATCTATACCAGCAACCAGGATTGAGATAAGTATAGAAGACTCTATGTCTGGTAACCCTTTGATTCTGAGTTTCAGTCAGTAGAAGGTAGCACGTGGACAAGTAGAGATGGGAATATGAATAATCATGTTTTGGGGACAGATGGGAGAAGACTATCAGAAATGGGGGAAAAAGACTATCAGAAAGGGGAAACAGTATTTGAGGGCAAGGTAAATACCCAGTGCAAGGGAATCTCTGGAGAAATAACAAGGATGACCCTGACTAAGACTCCTAGCAAGAACTGACATATAGCCTGAACTGGCCATCTCCTGTGACCAGGAATGATCTCAAGTGAAGGGATTAGGAAATCACCCAGCCATATACCCTTAGTCCTACAGTTTGTCTTGCCTATCCTGGGGTGGCCTAAAGATTGAAGGAGTATCCAACCAATGAGCAGACTAGCCTAAAACCCATGCTAAGAAAGTAAGACCAATCCTGACACTGCCTAGAACACCAGGACTCACAGGCAAAATGATCCAGAATCCTAGGATAGAATGGAACATGGCTAGAGGACAAAGAATATTAATATAATGGTGCATAACAATATTTTGCTATATTCATAGATTGGTGCCTAACCCAATTGTTGCCAGAAAGGCTTCATCCACAACTAGTGGAAACAGATGCAGAGAACAACAGCCAAATATTACACAGAGCTAGGGTAATCCTGTAGAAGAGACAGATAAAGGATAGTAGGAGCCAAGGGGTCAAGGACACCATAAGAAACCTCACAGAATCAACTAACCTGAGCTCAGAGAGACTGAACTGACAATCAGGGATCCTGCATGGGACTGACTGACCTAGGTACTCTACATTTATGTGGCAGAAGTAGCTTTGCCCTACTTTCAAGGCTCTTAACACTGGGAGCAGAGGCTGCCTCTAACTCTTTTTGGGGGCTTTTGGGGCCTTATTTCTCATACTGGGTCACCTTGCTCAATCTTAATGCACAGTGCTTAGTCTTTACTGCTACTTGATATGCCATGTTTCTGTTGATACTCATGGGAGACCTTCCCTTTCCTAAATGGAGGACATTTAGAAAAGGGGTTGGGAACAGGGGAGAGCTGGGAGGAGAAGAGGAAGACGAAACTTTGGAGGGGATGTAAATAAATAAATTTATATAAAAAGAAAGGAAGCAGTAAAATATTTTAAAATATAACAAATGCAAAACATCCAACAGGTCTTGTATTCTGAGTGGTGATTACTTTTTAAACAGACATGCTGATCTTTGCAGCTCCTCTCCTCTCAGAACCTTTTATTTTGTATTGACCCCTCAAGAGGAGAAAAATAATACATGCCCTACTTATGTTGAATAAATATTCTGAAAAATGTTCTGAGGCTAAATTTTCTACTCTAATACTAGAATTGATAAGAAAAAGAAAAGAATACAATTAGGCTTTTAGTCCTGGAATGAACAAATTACACTAGGTCAATGCATTGAAGAAAATATGTTAAGAAGAGAAGTTTGACTGTATGCAGAAGGAGATTAATTGTTATGTATGTGTCTGGCTTTCCAGACTCTCATGCTATTAGGATGATTACTCTTAGGCTATCAGCAGTGGGGGTTAGCAGTAGAGTGATTGCCTAGAATGTACTTGGCTCTGGGTTCTATTCTGGGCAAGAAAAAAACAGAGGAAGTAACTGAATTATAGTTTTACCTACAAAACAAACAAAAATGAAGAAAGAAAAGAAAAAAACAACCCATGCATAAGTGTATAACACTATTTTTAATTGTTATAAATATCTGGGATGATTATGCAAATTATATAAAATAAATGCAAGGGTCACTCCACTCAATTGTATATTGTCTTGTTTAGCTATTCTAAAAGCACAGATAAACAAAAGCTGTGATTTCTTCAGATTAATAAAAAGTAACATGAAGGACTCAGAAGCCAACACATAACTAAAGAAAGATCCAGGACCTTCTCATGAGGCTTGTTGACCATGCATGCTGGGTGACACTATTTTATCTCCAAAGTTCTACCAGGTAAATCTCTATTGGGAGCACCAGGCAACTTATTTGTTGCCTACAGTTGATGACTGCCAGCCCAGAATGAGCATTTCAGTCATAACTGAAATCATGGTGGCTGTCATGAAACAGTGTGTCCATCAAAGAAATAACATATACTATAAAAAGTACATACGAAGCAATAATATTGAATAGCATCATTTTAATGTTCTCTCTGAAGACTATCCTTACTTATTTAAAATTTTATTTAAATACTGTCAAGAAAGCACTGGAAGTTTTAGGCTATTGTCATGATATTTAAGTATGCAAATTAGGAAGTGTTTAAAAGAATCTACACCAGTTTCTAGTTCTAGGGAATATGATCACATCAGCTTCCACAAACCTCAAGTGAAATATCACAACCTATATGACTCTTGTTATATAATGGCTTAGAGATAGTTGACAGTTTTCTAACCTCTTTGTTTTTTTAATAGTTAGTGAATTTTTTTTCTGATTTCTTGCTTGTAACATGTTTTGGAAATATTTAAGTATGGTATTACTTTGGATATGAAAATGTTTATAAACCATGTAATACATATCAAGTTATTATGCTAGATATCTCATTTGCTTATTTTCCTCATGTTCAATCTATGGTTTTTGTTCATGATCATGTTTTATATGACAACAGGCTAGCCTTCAAAATATATCTTAAATCATTAGATAATAGTTTTTTTGAAATTCTTAATTAGATTCACATAGTCACTGCAAGAAATACGTTTACAAAAAAATCCTCCTTTATAGTTACAACAGTAACTATCCTCTACATCTTATCTCATCTATCGTTAATACAAACACACACACACACACACACACACACACACACAGTCACATACTCATACACAGAAACACTATGGTCATACACAAATACAAAGCCAAAAATCTGTACATTCATGCAAGGGCATACACACACACACCACACCACACATACACACCACACACACACACACACACACACACACCACACCTCACACACAAGCACATTATGCATTTGATTAAGCTATTTTAATGTTGCATGTTTACAAATAAATGATTAAACTTTCATCAGCTCATCATTCAAGTCTTCTTTGTCTGTAATGCATTATAAATCTAGTAGTAGGTGACAGTACAACAGTGTAAAGCCTGTAGCCAGAGATGCAACAATGCTACACTTCTAGCACTAAAGATACCTACCATGGATACAGAAAGTTACAAAGGCCCAAATTAAGAGTCTGAGAGATGGATAGACTGAAAAGAAAATATAAATCAAGTCACATAACATCACTCTAAGATATGTTTTGTCACCAGGGGCCTTGGACTATTCTTAGTCATATAGAATTCTAATATCAGGACTTGGTGGTGATGAGAAATCTCCAGTATTGAGAACTGGCCACACCTCCTGATCCACTGAGAAACAACTGAAGCCATGGGGAATTCTGTCTGTACTTCCTCTGCAGAAACCACAAGAATGGGCAAGGACCCCACTAATCAAATAGACCATTATAACTTCACAATTATCTAAAGGAAGAACTACAGCCTAGAGTCATACCTAAAGATTATTACATAAGACCTAACAAGGTGACTTCAGGCTGCATTAAACTGATTGCAAGTCTGCCCATCTATATCCAGGATTCAATTGTAAACCATCCACAGTACAGAGAACTGGAGCTTCTTGTCTTATCTGATGAGGCTTGGAAAGAAAAGCCTTCATGGACAATTACAAATATATTTCAAGGAAACCAAGAGTCAGAAAATACATATTAACAAAGGTTTTCTACAAAGGAACCAGGAGAAAGTACTGAACTAAAACATAACATAAATATTAAAATTTCCCATAATAAAGGAATGGATGCAAGAGTGTAAAATTGGGGAACAGACAGAAGGAACAAGTCCATTCACCTGAACAGTAGAAAGAAAAGTTTCTGCTAGGAAAAGTCTCAGGATTTGGTGACAATTACAAATTGTCTGCATTCCTACAAGAGTGGGGAGGGAGCTGGGATAAAGAAGCTTGCTGAGAACTTTCCCCAAAAGCTCTAAATAAGGAAAAAAGGCAAGAGTGCTATCTATAGATTCAAGAAATCAAGGAAAATATAATGGAATTCAAGCCCATCAATCATAATTAAGTTACTTAATACTAGGAGCAAAGGACACCCATGCACAAATGCACAAGCGTACACACATACACACACACACTCTCTTCAGATGACACTAATAGCTGCTTGATAGAAATCAATTCAGATGATAATGTGAATGATGATAATTCCTTAACTCCTAGAAACCCGAAGCAAGTTACTCATTTTTCAAATACTAAAGGAAACTATCTACTAATCATTCATTTTACACTGAAACCATTTTCATGAAAGTAGGGAAAATGTAAACATTGCCAGATTAAGGAAAGCCAAAGAATTTATTAGTAAATTGTTTATCTTAAAAGATCAGCTACTACACTTCCTTCAAGTAAAAAGCAATTAAAAATTCTGCAAGGAAACAAAAATTGTTCAAATTTCCATGGTAAGGCAAGAACACAGAATCAAAAGGAGGAATATCTGAAAAGAAAATAAGTATATAAGGACTGAACAGAAAATAAATACTGTGAGCTTGTCAGCAGTTCTGTTGAATATAAATATAAATTTCTGCAAGCCAGGATTGGCACAGTGGATGAACATAAATGACATCAGGCCACTTAGGAGTCAAGGCACTCATTTCAAATGTAGGAGCATGGTAGGTAAAGTGAAATACGTTAGAGAAGATGGACCTTTTAAACTTTTAGTTTAGAAAAGCAGTGTTGGCTTATTAGTATCCAACAGCATAGGCCTTACTACAAAGAAAATACAACCTTCAGACAAAGACGGTGATTGTGCAACAATAAAGGGATTGTTCTGTCAAGAGAAAACAAAGATCTTAACTGTTTCCATCTGTCAAGGGTCTCAAAATGCATTAATAGAGGCTCACAGAATCTCAAAAAAAATAGACAAATTCATAAAACAATTGTTGTCAATGTTCATCCAATTAGCAGTGCATGTGTCTGTGTTGAGTATGACTGTGTGTATGCCTTGATATGTATTCCTATGTTGCATTGTGCATGGAACAGAATAATACAGTAAAATTATAACTAAAACAAATCCTTCTTCAGGGATGCTCAGTATTACACACACACACACACACACACACACACACACACACACACAATATAATAGAACAAAAACAAATTAGACACTAGCAAATACATTCAACTGATTTTTAACAATTCTACAGAAGCAATTAATGGGATACTTTTTAACAGATGACATAAAAAGCAACTGCAAATCCCTGGCAATTGCTCTTCTAAAGTTCATCTCATAAAATATTATGTCAGAATGAATCATGCCATAAACATGAAGAACTTTGGGGCTAGAGAATATAGCTGATGGTTAAGTACTTAACTAACAGGCAGGAGGCCTTTGATCCCATCCACCTCTCTAATCCTAGCACTCTGTAGGTGGAGAAAGGAGTGCCAGAATTTAAGCATACATTCTTCTACATCTTGAGTTCAGTATGGGACACATGAAACCCTGCCCCTATAAACAAAACCAAACTCTTGCACTGTTTAAACCAATGTGAAAAGGGAAGAAAGAGAAGATGACAGAGCAACCATTTGGACACCAGATGTCTCACAGAGACTAGTCAAGAACTCTTAACTCAGCAGGAAAATATTCTAAGGAAATGCACAAAGACAATTAACCAAACTACCACCAAAAGGATATATGTGTGTGTATGCTTATATATATGTATATATGTACATATATCTCATAATAAGCATATAAAATATGTTTAACATCATTAGAAGCCAGGGATATCCAGGCTATATTGGATATCAATATACCCAACAGAATGGCTGAAGTGAAAAATGATGAGCACACCAGACAGAGAGGCTGTGGAGAAACAGAATCAATTCTGCATGGTGAATTTGGTTTAAAATTATACAGACTGGAATAGCTTAGCAGTTCATTAAACCAAACATGTATTTGCCATACAACTTGGCACTTACATTCTGGGGCATTCATTCCAGAAAGACAGATCCTCGTGCCTTCCCTTCAATAACAGCACAAAGCCTAGGTAATTGTAGACAAACTGCTCTAGTTGATGACCCAGCAAAGTAACTATATGTTTACATGAAACAATAGTTTACATGAAAATGAATGAAAAAAACACAATTCCAAAATAATACAGATTATACAACTCCATTTACATAGCACCTTAGAACTATCAAAATCTAAGATAGAGGGGACAGACCAGTTGTTGATCCTCCAGTGATTGGAGTTGGGATTAGAGTGGACAGGCAGGCTTGGATCCTAAGGGAGGACAGGTGAGTGTTTTTGATCATGGTAGCAGACAGAAGCCTGCTTAGTAATTAAACAGTGCTGAGTTTTGTACACAGAGAAATACATAGAAACGTGTGAAAGTGAAATCGGGAAACAATATGGTTGCAGGGCCCAGATTAGCTATTTACTGTATTATACTACAATTTTATTTAGATTGAAAAAACTTCTTAAAGTGAACAGTGTTTCTATATATTCTTAGACTGCATTTGAATACATAAATAACTCTATAATAAACTTTTAAACATCCTACTAAATTTTAAATCATTGCAAATGTCCTTTTCTGTAAAATTACTGGTGAGATAGTTTCTTTTTATGTTACTTTGTAATTTTAAGCAAACATACATATTAAAGATAAATACATGAATATATAGTGTCACTCACAAGTTAGTGTATTCATATTCATGATGATAGTAAACATGTAAATTAATATTTGCATTGAGGTATGGAAAATTATAGAAATACCTTTTGAGAATGGTTCATGTTTAGCAGGATTTAAAGAATCCTCTCAATGGAGAAAGACAGAAACATTTTTACTTAAATATAATTCTGAGAGGGCCTAAAGAAAGCCCCATCCAGATAACTAAAGAAAACTTCAAGTGTGGTATGGTGGCTCATGTTTGCAGTCTTCACGAGGCTGAGGCAGAAGCACCAAGAATCTGAAAATAGTTAGAACTAAGTGATGGAAACTTATATAAAAAACAAACAAACAAACAAAAGACAAACAAACAAAACAGAAAACCAAAGAGCAGCAGAAGGAAGAAAGCATCCTCCATGTACAAAGACAAAGTACTTAAAACAGGAAACCTTACAGGGCTAGTAATAAGTGCGTCTACACACATGCTTAATATACCATCTGCACAAACATATGCTCATGTGAATTTTTTGGTCATTTGAGTTTTCTAGGGTTTCACAGTCTTTATTGATACATAAGTATTTCTAAGTAGATTTTGAGAATCATGTTAACCAAGACAAAGTTGGAAGCATTTTTTTTATTATCAGTGTTACCTTTTTATAACTATAGCAAACATATGCTTGAATGGTAGTTTTGCAATCAAAGCTCCACTGAAGGGAGTATAGTGTACAGAACCCTTACCACACCTTGACTAAGCATTTGCATCACAGTGCCATCTATTTTGATCCAGTGACCATATCATGATCATCCCTCAAATATCACAGATCTGTACACATAGAACTAGCCATTAGACAAAAGTAAATGCAATATTCAAGACAAAATTAAAGCTTGAGAGTCACTTGACACCATAATCAAAGGATGAAGAGCTAAGTTGTACACCAAGGAAAACACACAATAAAACAGAGCATGCCCTAGAGCCTCACTCAGAAGTGCCTGGGGTCAATCAATGATGTATAGGTCTCTGAAGACCACTGAGTATATGAAATAACACCCCAAATGCTCAGGTACTTTTTCAAATCTCACTTTTGGAACAGATTTTTCTAAGAAAGATGCAGCTGTAATGCCATAACTCCACATCCATTCTCTTCAAGAATAATACTTTATTCTATATGTGTGTTTGTGTGTGGGCGGGCATGCATGCATGTGTGTCTGTGTCTGTGTGTGTGTGCATGTGCCTGTGTGTGTGTGTGTGTGTGTGTGTGTGTGTGTGTGTACTTGAGTTCACAAGTGTGTGTGTGTGTGTGTGTAGGTGTTGAAAGTAGTCTAATGAAAGGTGGAAATCTGAATTAGACACTGTTACCATGGTTCTAAAAATATGACTTTCAGTTTTCAGAGAGCTATTGACAGTTTTGTGGAAAGAAGGAATGGATGTGCTGATCATATTGGGAGAGGGAGAGTGAAAGGGAAGTAAAAGTGAGGGGAGGGTGGGTGTTCTAGCTATTTTTCTATTGCTGTAATAAAATACCATGAGCAAGGCAATTTACAGGAGAATGGTTTATTTGGGCTTATTGTTTCAGAGGAGCAAGTTCATCAACATCACAATGGAGAATTGTGCCATCAGTCAGGCACGATGGCAGGAACAGGAATCTTTGAATTCTGTTCACCAACAGTGGCATCCTTCCTCTAGCCAGTCCTTACCTCCTAATGCTAATACAAAAGATTAAAAAATTGGGGCCAAGGTATTCAGACATCTGAACCTTTGGTGTCATTATCATTCAAACTAACATGGTAGGAAAGAAAAGAGGAAAGGGGACTTGGGGCTGACAGAGATACTGAAAAAGAGATACCAGCAGAAATCCCAATATTCACTTAGCTTTTTGAAGAAACAATTATTTGCTGTATGAATTGGGCTCCCTCTAATGAGGAAGCATTGCTTCATCAGGTACAGACTGGTGCGTCACTGTGGGAAATGCTCCATATGGAGACAGAACTGGAGAAATGCCAAAATAGGCCTCAGAGAAGCAAGGACTCAGTTGGAATATAAAAGATTTATGGACAACAAGCACAGAGCATGACTCCTTTGCACACTCTCATGTAAGGCCACACGAAGAGTTTTGTTGCCTGGGAAACATGCTAGCTATGGAAATACGCTCCTAACTTTCAAACAAAAACACAGCCACAGAGATGTTTGTTAAGATGTTTTCCACCATACCTGATATTCTATGTCAACTTTACACAAGCTAGAGTCATCAGAGGAAGGAGCCTCAGCTGAGGAAATTCCTCCATGAAATCCAGCTGAAGAATATTTTCTCATTTAATGACTAGTGGCAGAGGGCCCAGGCCGCTAGGTGGTGCCGTCCCCGCACTGTTGATCCTGAGTGGGTGCTGAGGATGCTATGAGAAGCAAATCAGTAAGCACTTTCCCTCTATGGCCCCTGCATCAGCTTCTGCCTCCAGGTTCCTGCCCTGTTTGAGTTCCCATCCTCACTTCCTTCAGTGATGAACAGCAATGCTGAAGTGTAACCCTAATAAACCCTTTCCTCCCCAATTTGCTTTTTGGTCAAGGTGTTTCATTGAAGCAACAGACACCCTCACTAAGGCACCTACTCACAGGGATATAACATTGACACATCTTATTTAACTGTTATTTTGTTCTCCCCGGTACCCACTTCTGTTTGATCTTGGTATGTAGCCTAGGTTGGCTTAGTAGTCTTGCTATAGTCTGGTCTGACGTTGACATCACAGTGATCCTCTAGCCTCAGACACCCTGCTGCTCTGTGATAGGATTGTGCCACCATGCCTGGCTGCGATTCCCATCTCAATCTCTTTCCCTTTGTTGATCATTTTGTTTCTCTGCTTTATTTACTAATACCCTGTTCTCACTATGATGTTATCTCATCGTTATATCTGAATTTCAGAACTCTGAAGTGTACTAGATTTAAGTTGACTATTTTTCTTATATATAAATTAATTCTAAGGACTGCAGAGATGGTTCAGCAGTTAAGAGCACTGTTGCTCTTCCAGAGGATGTGGGTTCTGTCCCCATGTGGAGCCTCCTAGCCCTCTCGAGTTCTGGAGGATCTGTCACTTTCTCATGGTCTGTGGGGATATTGAAGATATGGCGCAAAGAAGCACACAGGCAAATCACTCACACCCGAACAATACAAGTGAGTCAGCCTGCAAAAAGCTCAGTACTCACTGAATTCACCTACTACCTTTAGCATTCTTCAGTGTTCTTCCTGGTGACCTTTTCTTAATATAACAGGTTTTTATAATCAATGAATATTGAGGGAAAATCTCTTCATTATGTACATTTTAAAACATATTGCATTTATTAACATTTATTATTTATTAAATATTTTTGACAAAAGGTTTTTGTAACCCTTGCTGTTTTGGAATTCTCCCTGTAATCCTGACTGCCCTCTGTTTCCTGAATGATAGGAATAAAGGTGTTTGCTTCCATACCTCGCTAAATATTTTAGTTTTTATTTTATTTTTTCATTTCACATTAGTAATTTTGTATTTTCCTTTTAACCGTTAATGTACTTTCTATATTTTCATCTGCTCATTTTTTACTTGATTCTATCTTTTTAATTTTATTTAGATATTCACTGCGTTGTTATTGATGTTTTTAAATTTTTGGGTGTATGTTATTACTTTTTTGTGCCATGCATGCTACTTGTTATACTGCCCTTTCTTAGTAACTGTTTTCTCTTCCCTTGAGTGTACATCATGTTTTTACCTTTTTCTGCTTAGAAGAATCTCAGGGCAAGTGCAAAATGCCCAGCCCTTTCACCTGCTGTTCTCTGAGCTCAGTCTCTCCCATGATGACTAGGGACAGTACAACTTTGCCCCATGGTAGGATTTCCCTGAAAATAGATGAAGCCCTTTACAATCCAAGTGAATGCAATTTTTTAAAACTAATTTCTTTCAGGTGACAAAGAGGAAAATATTATAATGCCTATTTATCTCTAAACTTGAAGAATGGTGCCTTTTTAGTGCTCACTTAAAAGTCCATTAATCACCTAAGACCTTAACCAGAAGGTGCCTCTCTACCATCCACCCAATGTTGGTGACCGCATGCATCTGTTTCTGAAGGCCAAAGATTTGTAACAATATTACTGATCGAAATATAAGAAAAGCATTGGCATGTTGTCTATATATAGATAGCACTGCACATCTTAGTAAGGCATACTTTTAGAACGAGCTGGGAAGCACTTCTAAGCATTGCTCCTGGAGAGGTAGTTTCTACACTTCAGAAGAGGGGCTTTAGATAAATACCTTAGACATGGAAAGCAACTTCTCGCACAATCCCCATGAGAGCAGTCCTTGTTTAAGTGTTTGGCAATTTTTTCAGCAGGATGTGACCCTTCCTGCTTTATTCCACTTGCACTCTGTTCTCCTGCAGTCTGTGATTGTTCCATCCCAGCATTATCTCAGCTTGCTTTGAATTCTCCCACCAGGGAAGGCACTGTGTGAAGAACTCAGAAGGCTTCTCTGTTTCTCCCACGTGCTCTCAGCACAACCAGGAAGGCTGGCCACGGTTGACAGAAAGACCCACTGCAGAGGACCACAAGTGGCTGAAATGATGGGGCACAGAACCTTGCAAATGCTGTACTCTTATTCAGCACAGATTTCCTAGGTTTATACAAGTCCAAGTGCAATATAGAATTGTAACATTTTAAAGTTGGACAAAGGATATTTGTGGGGTATTTTTAGCATTACATGTGAAATAACTAATAAATATTCATATAATATGCATGGGTGCTCACTTTTATAAGGTATTTGCAAAAGAAAAACTATGAAAACATTGCCATCTATGTAACTTTCATAAATATAAATAAATGGCACAGAAAAACATAGTTTCTTCCATCATCAATACCACCACCTTCTCCATGGCAAGAGACAGATTATATATGAAATTTAAGAGGCTATACCAATGTACAATTTATATTTTTCATAATAATATATTATGCTGTCTGTCCTTAAGATTCTTTTTTCTGAACTAAGATATACATTAATATATGCAATTATTCTTTTAGTGTTAATTTATGGCACAATTTGTCAGAAAAAAAGAGCTAGATGAATTATTTGTTATGACTTCTCAGTTGTATATTTACATGTTGTGTGACTTTAGTTTTTGCAAAGCTCCCTAAAAACT
The DNA here is from genome assembly GCA_030556225.1 of Cricetiscus sungorus. Taxonomy (NCBI): domain Eukaryota; kingdom Metazoa; phylum Chordata; class Mammalia; order Rodentia; family Cricetidae; genus Cricetiscus; species Cricetiscus sungorus. The sequence continues at coordinate 40,011,286 of JANBXA010000031.1, forward strand.
GTGTACTATATATTGATAACTAGAGACTTCAATATCTACAAAATATATAACATCTTCTTTAATTTTACTTTTTGGCTACAAGAATTTGTTCACATATTCTTATTTGTGTACTCGGTGGAGATATTATCATATTAGACAATCTTACTATACTTCACTAATTTTTTTTTAAAAAATCACATTTCTTGTGTTGAATCATGAAAATTGTGAAGCCTGGCAAGCTACATTGGAAAGTAGTTAATTCTTTTCAGTGTGTTCCATACTTAATAATAAAAGATACTTTTCTTTTTCATTTTGAACCATTATACTTAAATCAATAAATGTTACAATCAATCAATTATCATAAAAAGGAAAAGAATTAATTAACACATAAGAGAAAAGTGTTTTGGCAGAACAGAAAAAAATGGCCCATTTCTATATTTTAGACAAAATTAATTGGTCCATTTTGGAAAGGTGTTTCATATTTCTTAATAGAGGATCATGATAGAAAAGGCTGAAAATAAATCATGGCTGACTTTTCCTTGTACTTTAAATGAGTTGCTGTAATCCTCATGCTATTGCCTTTATAGATGTGTTTTATAGAGAAAGATGATAATAGTCTGGACTCAAAGAATGCAACTAACAAATAAGTGATCAGTCAGGTAGGTAATTTATAGGAGTTTGGAAGGACAGGATGCAATGAGTGTCCCAGGAGGCTAAGACAGTGAAGAGAGAGATGATGCAGGCTGATTTCCTGAGTATTTAAAATTAAAGTTGCTCAAAAGATAGTAAATATACTAGAAAATAGAAAGCACAGCGAATAGGACTTAACAAGTATGCTTCATGATTCCAGAGATTTTTTTTAATGTCCCATATTATTTTTTGGCTCTCAAATGAGTTGTCCTCCACAAACTCATGTGGCATTTATCCTACCCAGCTGTTCATGCCATTGAGGAAGTCCTGGAACCTTGGGAGGTGAATCCTACCTGGAGGAGGTAGTCACAGGGTTAGCTTTGAGTCTAATAACCTAGCAAGTTGACCTTTTTCTGCTCCAGTCCCACTGAGATATGAAGAGTGGAACAAAGAGAAGCTGCAAATTGCTGATATCATGAGCTGCACCTTGTAGTGCCTTCCTAATTATGATAGACCACACTCTTTCATATCATGAGCTGACACCTTCTCTCTCCTAAGTTCCTTCTCACCAGATGGTCATCAAGATCACAGGATCACAATACAACTGCAATGGATACAATGGCTGTCCCGTAGAGGACACTCAAAAATGTTTCTGTAGGGAATGAATTATTCACTATTTGGGGTTTTAAAGAAGTGGGTTGTGAAATCCAAGACTCCTGATTGTTAGTAACTCCAGGTTTATCCTCAGACATTCTTCTTTTTATTTTGCTGGATAAACATTTTTTTTTACGTAGATTGTTGCCACAAACTTTTGTCTGAGTTAAAATTAAGACAACAAACACTGATGTCTGAACACATCTTTACCGGGTTCTGAATCCCTGTTTTTAGTGATTTTAGTTTACACATCACACATCTATACCAGGTTCTGAATTCCCATTTTCAGGGAATTCTTTAAGGTCTATACACTCTAAAGAGACTCAAGAACTTACATCTATAGTTGTCATATAGATTGGTAACAAACACCTCACTTAGAGTATGGTCATTTTTTGCTCACAGTAGAGAACAAATTAATGCAAACTTCTATACTAGCAGCTAAAGCATCATCATTGGTGAATTCTTTTTTAAAATATGAAATTAAAACGGATCATAACAAAGAACTGCAGACATCATATTCCATTTAAGGAACATTATTGACTAAAACCACTATCAGATAATATTTGCATATTACATTGGAAGTTTGTTTTCATGTGTGCAGATATCCATTTCTTGTAAAGCTTGACAATAATATTAGAGTTCTCAATAAATTGTAAATTTTCAAGGAATAAGAATTTAAATGTATAGAATTAACAACAACTACAAGAAAACACCACACACACAAAGGCTTTGTTCTAACAACAAAGCGTCCTGATAGAAGCACTTCATAGATCCAGAACAAATTCTGATAGCACTAAAGAATATTCAAACCTAATGGAGGTTTACAAATAGTCTGTTCTACCAGGCTGACATTGCTCAAATAGCCAAACATCTGAGACTGGGGATAGGTCATTAGCAAAAGGGAAATTTAAATACTATTGTTATGTTAAGTGGATATCACAACAAAATGACTCCTAATGACATTCTGGCTCTCTGCAGATCAGTGCCTTAGTCAGTCATTATCAGAGAAACTAATACAGATACATATAAATGGACAATGTGTTGAGAACACTCAGTTCTTGAAAAGCTCAGTTTTTTTTTTTGTTACAGTTGTTTTTGTTTGTTTATTTGAGAAAGGGTTTTTCTGTGTCCTGGAACACACTCTGTGGTCCAGGCTGGCATCAAACTCAGAGATCCTCTGCCCCTGCCTGCCTCCTGAGTGAAGGGATTAAAGATGTGTCCCAACACCACCACTCCACACTCAGTCCTTCTTTTATTTTTATGACATATTTCCTTTTTAAAATAATTATTCAGTTTTACTTTATGTGTATTGGTGTTTTGCCTGCTTGTATATCTATGTGAGGGTGTCAGATCTTGAAGTTGCAGACATTTGAGAGCTGCCATGTGGGTGCTGGGAATCGGACCCGGGTCCTCTGGAAGAACAATTAGTGCTAGTGCTCTTAACCATTGAGCCATCTCTCCAGCCCAAACACTCAGTTCTTAGTGGGATTTCTTCATCAAACTCATCTCCTCAGGGCTCCCAGAACTTATTGGAAGGAAACGTGGAAAGATTCTAAAGAGCCAGAGGGGATAGAACACATAAGGAAAACAGTGTCTTCAACACAAAAGGAAAAACACAGAAAAAAAAAATTACAGAGACTGTGGCAGAATACAGCCTGTGTAGACAGGCTGAAGCCATACATGGAGTCACAGCAAAGAGAGGTGGAAGAATCCCCCATCGTTGACCAAGAAGTTATCTCCAGCTGACCATGATGGTTGCAAAGGAAAAATTAGTTTTCTCCAGTGGAGAACAAGACAAAATGTCATCCTATAGAATGGGAAAAAATCTTTACCCATCCCACATCTGACAGAGGACTGATTTCCAAAATATACAAAGAACTCAAGAAGCTAGACATTAAACTACCAATTAATCCAGTAAAAACAGGGAACAGATCTAAACAGAATTCTCAACACAACAACCTTAAATGGCTGAAAGACACTTAAGGAAATGTTCAACATCCTTAGTCATCTGGTGAAATGAAAATCTAAACCACTCTGAGATTCCATCTTACACCAATCAGAATGACTAAGATCAAAAACACCAATGTCAGCTTATGCTAGAGAGGATGTAGAGAAAGGGGAACACTCCTCCATGGCTTGCGGGAGTGCAAACTTGTACATCCACTACAGAAGTCAGTATGGTTGTCTTATACTATATGGACTACTAAACTACAGTTTTGTTGAAGAGTCAACTAAAGAATATGAATATTTCATTTTATATGAAATATTAGGTTTTGAATTTTCAAATTGAACAGTGCCCATTGCTAGAAGCCTTTAAAATATAATTATCAGGGAACAATAAGTTAATAGACGTTGTAGAACTAGGTTGAACCAAGAAAAATGTATATGTGAGAGGAAATAAAATACAGCTTATGATTTAACTGGCATCAACTTCAACTCTTTTTTTTTTTTGCCTCATTATTGGGGTAAAGCATCCATGGTTTAAACTAATTGTGAACTTGACTCTCATGACAATAAAATAAAACAATATAATTCTCATTACTTGGGCTATATGTTACACAGAATGATTAAAATATAGTGAATAGATTCTACAGTCAGAGATTAAGGCCAGTTCTGCCTATGAGTGTTCCCACCTGGAGATACTTCTGAGCATAGAGACCAAGAAGACATAGTTAGAAGTATTTTCTCACCAAGCTGAAATAGACATGTTGTTTAATTCATACCTCATATGTTTTAATAAAGGGTCCTAGACATCAGTAGCATCTGATTCCTGTGTGTAATTTTATTCTTCGGGAAGAAGTTCTGGGTAGGCCAGCCCAGTTTCTAATTTTCCCATGTCTGACTGACAATTCAGATGAGTGAGACTGAACATTCCACTGAGGACATCGAGCACTGATGGCAAGCAGCCAGATAAGGAATGTGCACCACACCTGGGAGAAAGCAGGCTGAATGGTGGGAATACTAAAGTAGACCACTCAAGAAGGTAGGCTTAAACTGTGTGAATTCAAAGTGTTTCCTATTCTTCTTCCATTTTCAGATCGATCTATGATGGCTTCAAAGCAATGGTGCTGCAGATATGTGATTTAAGTGATGAGAGACATCCAGCAATCATATCAGTGGCTTCTCGGTATCTTCTCAAAATGATTATCACCTGTATTTTACCAAGTCATTAACTTATCTAAGAACATCTTATTTCCTTCTTATTTCAAAGTTTTCTTTTAGAAGAATTTTCTAATATGTTACATAAGATACATAAAAAGTAAGTAACTCACTGTGTGTGTGTGTCTGTCTGTCTGTATCTGTGTCTGTATATTCAACATAAGGGACAGGAAGTACTTATCATGACTCATCTGTAGCTTCCTGAATATGTGCTTTGAGAAGTACAAAGGTTAATTAGAAACTATCCTTATGCTTATGCTTAACTAATGACAAATTAACTTGCATGAGACAGTCAATTTTAGAAGATACTGAAACTCACCAATATGGTTGCTGCACATCAACTGTATCAAATCACTATAATCATGTTTCCATTTATGAAACCATTGTTTGGAAGCAGTCTTAGGAGGAAAGAATAACACATTAAAAAGAAAGAATTATTATAAGAACTGAACCACACTCGACTACACTGCATATAGTGAGATATATATCATTCTATATTAGAATGTTAAAAGGAAAACTTTTCCAAATATAAAGTTAAATCTTAAAAGGTTTTGTTGTTTCATGTTTTATCACAAAACCCTCAATAACTAATGAATACACATTCTAAATTCAGATGTTTGAGCTGTTTTGTGAAGCAAGAGATACTTCTGTACCCCAAGCACAATTATAAACTGGATTCACTCTGCTGTTTAACTATCAGAGACATGTCATGTGAGTGCAACTTGGTTCTGGGCTAGGAACCACTACAAACTTCCAGATTCACTCTACATGGTAGCCTTTTGAATGATGTTCTCCCAAAGGTCTCTAACTGTAAGAGGATTAGAGACATTTACAGCTGCAGGACAAGATTCATTGCCACCCATTATCAGACAACATCAGTATCAAAATCGATAGTGATAATTCTGAACACTATTAAGGAACTGGCGTTGAAGCAGGGCTCTTATATTTCAGCAAGTGAAACAAATGAGAAATAGAAAAATGAATGCCAGTACAGCTGTTCCATGGTGAGGTGAGGAATGCAATCTAGTGCAAGATGGACAGCCAAAAGGCTTCAAGGGCGGGCAAATGAAAGTACAATTTGAATGAACACGTCAGTACAAACTGCTTCAGAACATCCACAGCCTGTCATCACTGGAGGGAACAATTAGTGACAGTGACTTAGTCATGTTCATCAAAGTCATGGTGTAGGTGGGTCAGGTGGGGGTCGATTTTCCCCTTTCTCATCCCACAGAAAGTACCACTGCAACATCGTGAATACGAATGCACAGGATATGATGAGGCATGTATGTCACAGAGACCGTTTGTTAGATGAAAGTGAATGATTCAGACTAGGGATGTTTTCGCAGGTTATTACAAAACCCCGATTCAACAGATGGAGAAGGCAGATGCTATAGCTTTCTGTTTCTCGCAGATTTTGGGGGTCAAGCCATCTCGTGATTTTTATCTCAGGCAGATGTGATGTAAATACGGGAAATGTATCTTATTTCTTGGATGCTGTTCAACTTGGAACAGCTATGTAGAGTAAACAAAGTGTGATGCCATTTTCTCATAAAGGAAAAGGACATTTAGAAGTTAACGTTTAGTCACAGCAGGGGACTTATATAACACAATATAGCAGCCACTAGTCTAAGTATTCCCAATTATCAACCCATTCAATCTTCTCAAAACTTATATGTAGTAGATCAAAGGAAGTTTTCTAAAATATTGGAGGTTGATAAAGGTACTAGACCAAAATTATGCCACCAGTGGCATAAAGAATTGTCAAGATAATAATACAATAATTTTATTTTTCTACTTTCTCTTTAGTCCAACAAATTTCAAACTAGAGGAACATCAAACTATTTATGTAGATATCACTGCTCATATTGTTAATACAGCTAAAAGTTATTTCAGGATAAATTTATTAAGTACCCTTAATGCCTGAAACTAAGAACATAAGTGAAAAAAATACAGTGATGTGAAATCTGTACTTTCAGCTATGAGAGCAACAGATGACCATGACTAAAAAACAGCTGCTTCCCTTTATGAGACCAATGTTTGTAAGTTATTGTGGGTGTTTTTGTCAGATAGAAATCAACACATTGTGAACAGTTAGGTCCAAGGAAACCAGTGTGAAATCTATGATGTGATGGCACATGTGGTTGAAAACCCATGTGATACAATGAGGCCATGGTTCCTCCTGAGGCCAATGGGCAGAAGGCCTTGTCCTCATTGCCCCACATTGATCTGTGATCCTAGATGACTTACAGTTTTCATTGCTGTGAAGAGACATCATGGCCACTGCAATATTTATAAAGAAAACATTTAATTGTGGTGGCTTCTATACAGTTTCAGAGGTTAGGCCTTTATCATGATGGGGAGCACAGCAGTGTGCAGGCAGACATGGTCCTGGAGCTCAGAGTCCTACATCTTGTAAGCAACTGAGACCCTGGGCAGTATCCTGAGCATAGGAAACCTCAAAGCCAGCCCCCACAGTGACACAGTTCCTCCACAAGGCCATACCCACTCTAACAAAGGATACCTCCTAATAGTGCCACTCCCTGATTATAGCAGCCAATTGCATCCAGCCTTGCACACCAGAGTTTTGCTCTTACAATTTTCCCTACTCCTTTCTTAAGGATTTTCTTATTTTGACTTCATATTTTAAAACCTTTAACATTTTTTGTGATGTTTATAACTATTTTCCTCTTAATTTTCATTATTGCTTTATTATGGTTAGGTATTCTCCACAGTCCCTGGTGATGGTACTTTTAGTGGAGGGGATTGAACCATCATCAAGTGGAGTCTTGATTCATCCTCACTCTAGCCTTACTCATCACCTCATTCCATTTTCAGTTCATCATCTCTGCCTTGTGCTTCTGGATGAGGTTTGTAGTCTCTCAGCTTCCTACTGCAATGAGAGCTACCATGTCTTCCTGTGGAACTGTAAGCCCTATTCTATGCATCCTTTTAGAAGGGGCTCCTAGTCGTAGTTGCTATCACAGCAACAGAACTGTTACAGACCCAGTCTTCTTTTGTACTAATCAGAATGCTAAGCATGCTCATTGTGTGATGTGTGTGTGTGTGTGTGTGTGTGTGTGTGTGTGTGTGTGTGTGTGTGTGTGTGTGATTGTTTTAAGTCCTAAAGTGGTATGTTCTTGTCTGGGAAGCCTACCTCTCCTACTTTCAGTTTTTCCTCAATTGTATGTTCTTTGTTAGGGTTGAAGCCTTATGATTTTATTGGTATGGATATTTGAAGAGAACATTGCTTGTAATCTGAAAAAAAAGTACCCTCTTCAGAGTAGGCACATGCTTTGTCTTTTAGTTATGGGTTCTCACAAGGTGGTAACACAGCTAAAATCACCTTTGGGGGCTAGGGGAGAAAAATATGTCTGCTGTCTATCATTGTAGTGGTTTAAATGGGATGTAATTTGAAGATTTCTTCTGATTATTCACTATTACTCTTTTCCTTTTTTACTTAGCGGTATTTTAATTTTTATTTAATATTTTCTCTATATTAACTTTTTTAAATTACGATATCATCAATATTGTCTTAGTTGCTCCTAAATGAAAACCACTTTTGCAAAGGAATACAAGGGTAGTAGAACTCGGAATCTATAAGAGAGGAGAACAGATTTTGGCTTATAAAAGAAGAATATCTGCTTATAGGTAGTGAAAATATAACAATGGGCAAACCACACTCATATATGGATATTAGACATATATAGGCAAAAGGATTACCAGCCTACAACCCACACCACCAGAGAGATAAGAAGCAAAGAGGACTCTAGAGAGACATACATGGTCTCCCAGAGAAGGGGTAAGGGACAAGATGAGATTGATGAAAACCTTATATGCCATCCTAGAGCCTTCATCCTGTAGCTGATGAAAGCAGAAGCAGACACCCACAGCTAAATATTGAGCTAAACTCCTGGAAACCAGATGCAGTGATGGAGGAATGATGAGCAAAGGGATTGAGACCAGGCTGGAGAAACCCAAAGAAACAGCTAACTTGAACAAGATGGGAGCTCATGGACTTAATAGCTGGGAAACCAGCATAGGACTGACCCAGACCCCTGAAAATGGGTGTCAGTTAGAAGGACTGGACAGTCTATGGGGCTTCTGGTAGTGGATCAGTATTCATCCCTAGTGTATGAATGGAATTTGGGAAGCCATTCCTCATAGAGGGATACTCTTTTAGCATAGACACATGTGGGAGGGCCTAGGCCCTGCTCCAGATGATGTGACAGATTTTAAAAATCCCCACAGAAGGTCTTGTCCTTTCTAGGGAGCAGAAAGGCAATAAGATAGAGGGGTCAATGCAAGGCAGGGGAGGAGGAGAGGGACTTGGATTGACATGTAAAACAAGAGTCTTTGTAATATAAATAAAAATATAAAACAGATATTTATTGTAAATCATGATGGTAAGAAAAATGTTTAAAATATGCTCAAAAAGGTGTGTGTTTGGGGATAATGGACTTCTCTTTCTTGCATAAAATCCAGAGATGTCATTGATCTAGCTTGAGTTAGTAATGGCTTCCTGTCAGATGGTCCATGATCTTGTTACACTTTGTTCCTTTGTTCCAAGTGTAAGAACTTAAAGCAACATGCTCAGCCAGGTCTGTGCTGATGGGAAGAGGGTACTAGGTAAACCTCTAGAGCCAGATAGTCTTTCTCCTTGTGATTTTGAGTATTCTCCCTGCCTCTTCTCTAGAATTACTCCCTTCCTTGAACTCTTGTGGGGAAGTTTATAATAAACTCTATTTTCATAATAAATTTTATATTCTACTAAATGTGTTATAGACTGCTATAACACAAAAATTCTATATAGTGAGACTATGTATACTCTATTTCATTTTTGAAATATTTCCAATTCTTTTATAATCTGTCCTATGAGAACAAAAATGTACCTATCTTCAGGAAGTATAGTACAACTTTGATTTTCCTTTACACAATGATTTTAAAGAAAGCTGTAACATGGAGATCAGTAAGTAACTAATGATGCAGTGAGAACTTGTTATGCAGCAGACAAGAAATGAGGAAAAGGGGACATTTGAGTTCCTAGCAACTTATTGAAGTTCTATACCCTTGCACTGCAGTCAACAAAGGGAAGATTTAGGCAACCTGTAAATGTTTAACACAAATTGGCTACTGCACAAATATAGTCTTAATGTTTTAGGTTGATTATTTCCATTGCATACATGTTATTATAATGCAAATTCATTGTTATAATTATTTATAATAAAGCATACTTAACATTTTGCTCCTGAATTGAGATGAAAATTTTATACTACTTGTCTGCCCTTTGGTCTCATAATCATTCTACTCTAAGAGAATACAGCTGAAATGTTCTGTCATTATGACACTTATGTAATCCTGATACTGCCAAGTGACAAACAAAAATAGTATTTTTATTCAATCCATTGTCTGTGACAATCTAACAGCTTTTGGTAAGCTAAAGAAAAAATAATTATTGGGCTCTTGATTATAAACATTGTATCTTAATTAATTTCTCTTTATATTCAATTAATATATAATTATAAGATTTATTCCCTGTCTCTTCTCCCTCCAACAACTCTGATATGGCCCCCACTAATTTTTCAAATCCATTGCTTCTTATTCTTCAATCATTACCACAATATATACAAACATACATATATGAATAAATATATAATTGCAACATGCTGAGTTTGTTTGGTGTTGTTTTTATATATATATTTTTTAGAGATGATCACTTGGGATTGTATAACCTTTTAGGACTGTGATCTCTTGTGAAAACTAAGTTTTCCTCTCTGTTTTAATTGCCTGAAGCTCTTCATCAAGGAGATTGCATAGGTGCCTCTTCCCTGTCCTATATAGGAGATACCGTCTTTGAGGAGACTTCCTGGTCCTGGAGCCCTTCTCCTCTCATGCCTAGGATGCTCGCTGAGCTTTATGTGCTACAGTTATGCTGTAGATATAGTAGCTGGGGCTGAGCAGGCACAACCAGTCTTTAGCACTTTCACTACTTGTGGCTTTCTGTAATGGTCTCTGTATGCTGGGAAAACAAAGTACAATTATATCTTTTTTATGCTCAACGATCATTTTTCTAGAATGGAATTTAATAGTATCTTACATTTATTTTATGATGACTTTATTTTTTTTAAGGCAGAGTATGTTATAAATATACTGTAGTGTTGATTCAATTGCACTAGATTCAAATTCACTAGATTGAGGAATGGCCCAAAGCAAGTCTTAGAATGGAATATGGGCAGCCCAGAGATCTATGATAAACCAACATGACAGTGGAAAAAAAGAAAGAAAAAGGGGAAAAAATCTCTAATGATATTCTGCTATTCTCATAAATCAGTGTCTTTTGCAATTGCCATCTGAGAGGCTTCTTCTGGCAGCAGATATGAGCGGGTGCAGAGACCCACAGCCAGACATTATACAGAAAGAGCCTAAATTGGAGGTCTGTATCAGGTCCCTCTTCTCAGAGCTTAGGGAACCCTGTAGAAGAAGGGGAGGAAAGACTGTAGAAATCAAAAGGGATACAGGATACCAGGAGAATATGGCCATATGGCCAAGAACCAATCAACTAATCAGGGCTCATAAGGGTTCACAGAGACTGAAATGGCAACAAGGGGTATGCATGAGTCTGTACCAAGTCCTCTGCATATATGCTGCAGATGTTAGATTGGTGTTTTTGAGGGAGCTTGTGTCTCTCTGACTCTTTTGCCTGCTTTTTGAATTCTTCTTTTTCCTATTGGGTTGCCTTGTCCAGCCTTTGTATGATGGCCTTTTCCTTGTCTAATTATATGTTGTTTTGTCTTGCTACATTGTTGTCTCTTGGAGGGAAACAGAAAGGGGAGTGAAGCTGGGAGAGATGGGAGATGGGGGCAGTGACTAGGAGGGGTGGAGGGAGGGAAAACTGTGGGGAGGATGATTTAAACAAGAGAAGACTAGTTTCAATTTAAAGAACAAAAGCAAGAAAATAAGTGTTTTCTATTCTTCCCACAGTCTATGTAAGCATAACTTTCTATGGTTTGTCATCATCAGAATTCAAGGAAATTATTTTCATTGCACCATACCGTTCTTCCTTGCTAGTAACCAGAGTAAAAAGCTACCTGGGTTTGAGTCATTACCATGTGGAATGACTATTGCTTTACTACTGGGTGATTTCAGGTAGGTTTTCTACATACAGTTCCTCTGCTTTCTTTTGCTCTTACATAAAAGCAAAAAATAGTAGTGTCAGTCCAATGAGCTTAAACAATGTGGTGCACAGTTATTGAAGAGAAGGTTCCTGGCACACAGTCTTTTCTAGATTCACTAAACAAGTCATTATTGTATTGTTGACTATGGACTCGGTATGTATGTAACAATGTATTCTTTTTTTTATTAATTTTTTATGTTTATTTTACATATCAATCCCAGTTCCCCCTCCATTTCTCCCCCCTTCCTCCCTCTTCCCCTTTCTCCCACCCTTACATGCACCCGACCACCCTCCCCTCCATTTCCCCCATATATTCTCCACATGCAGAGTGATGCCCTCCTGGAAGGCATCTAAATCTGTCAAGTCATTTGGAGTAGGGACTAGGACTTCTCTCCTGTCTCTAGGTTAAGGAGTATCCCTCTATGGGGGTTGTGCCCACAAAGTCCTTTTGTGCACCAGGAATACATCCTGGTTCCACTGTCTGAGGTCTCTTAGACTGCTCAGGCCTTCTAGCTGAGACCCATGTTCAGGGGGTCTGACTCAGTCCCACGCTGGATTCCCAGCTATCAGTCTGGGGGGCCCATTAGCTCCTCCTTGTTCAGGTCAGCCTGGTCTTTTCCTCCCTCTTTGCATCTGGATTCCAGTTCGGCTCAGTGTTTAGTTGTGGGTGTTTGCTTCTGTTTCCATCAGCTACTAGATGAGGGCTCCGTGATGGTGGAAAAGTTAGTCATTGATCTCATTATCAGGGAAGGGCATTTATGGTAGCCTTTGCACTGTTGCTCAAATTGTTAGTTGGTGTCAGTCCTCTCTCTCTCTCTCTCTCTCTCTCTCTCTCTCTCTCTCTCTCTCTCTCTCTCTCTCTCAAGAAAAGACTTTGCCTAACACCTTCTGACAACTTTCAGGGTCTTTTTTATTTTTTAAGATTTATTTATTTACTACATATTGTTCTTCTGCATATATGCCTGCAATTCAGAAGAGGGTGCCAGATCTCACTACAGATGGTTGTGAGCCACCATATGCTTGTTGGGAATTGAACTCAGGTCCTCTGGAAGACCCCTGAGCCATCTCTCCAGCTACAAATTTCAGATGTTTGGTTTTTTTTTTTTTTTTTTTTTGTAGTATTACTGTAAGAATGTTAACAAGTCCAAATAGTGCAGGTGTTTTTGTATCTTTTACAAAGAAATTATGATACTCTCTGAAAGAGACTATAGTGCATGAATGTGTGACAGTAACTATAAAAATTTAGTACATTGAATACCAAAAATACTTGGCAAATCTCCACAAACAAAACGTAAGTTATTTAGGAACAACAACAAAATAAAATGGTCTTTTAATTGTTTTTGAAAGAGACAAAAAGGTAAATTGTTTTTTTCTAAATTATTGAAATGAAAGTTTAAATGGATTTTGTAGAATTACATCTTCAGGAGGAATTAAATTGTCTCATAGGAGCAGAAGTGAAGACACTGGTTTGTGAGTGTAGGCTCCCCATCATGCTGTACTTTAGATCTAGTTGTCATAATTTTGATTCATAAAGATCCCATGAAGCTACTCCCAAATAGGAATGCCTGTCATGCTTCACTCTGTACTCACATTGCACAAGAATCAGCAGTTGATTTATTTGAACTTAGGATGTCACAGGCATGGATTATAAATTCATTCACAAAAATGTTTAAGCTAGGTCAATAGTAACATGAAATATAATGTTTTTATAATATTTAAATAAAAAGTAGAATTAAAAATTCCTATTTCAGTGATAGCCTAAGGAGTGCTTTAATAAATATCTGTAGCTTACTTTCTTACATAAATATATCTGAGAAAGAGAATTTTCAAAACTTTATAAACTATAACATGTATATTCCAAAAGATGCAACAATGCATTATTTGTCTGATAATCATGTTTTTTCATGTTGTTAATGTTAAATCATGCATTATGGCAAGGCATGCAAGGCCAGTTAAATGTTAGGAAATAAATTAATATTAAAATTCAACATCAATAAACTAAAATGAAAATATTTGCTCTCTTTATGAATGCCAAATCCATCATTTGACAAGCATAGGCAGAACAAAGACGTATTTCCCTTGATCAGCAATTGACCCACTGATACCATTCAATGATCAAGAGATTCAAATAAATGAGGAGTAAGCAAAGAATATTATGGACATGCAAGATGATAATACAAATTTTATATGGAATAAATTCATAAATGTTATATGGAAATATGAGCACATACTAGTAAATAATTAATGTTAAAGTCATAATGAAGGAAGACAACAAATGAAATTCACTAGAAAAACAAAACACATAAGCATAACAAATGTAATGATAAATTAGAGGTATTTTTAAAACAAAAATGTCACCAATATATATAAAAAAGAAAGCACACTCAGAGTGGGAAGGACATTTCTGTAAAATACAATAAAAGAAGCACATTCAATGGTTGCTAAGGGATGCCAACCCCCATTAATTCATCAACAATACAACCCATACTCTTGAAGTCCAGAGGATGTGCATAAAGACTGTGAGAGACTGAGGATCAGGGCATTTGTTGTGAGAACCTTCCTTCTAGACCAACAATTTTCAGGGGAAGATGAAAGGAAAAGGTTTATTTTATCTTATAGATTACACCCATCATCACGTAAAGTTAAGGTAGGATCTGAAATATAGATCCAGGAGCAGACACTGAATCAGAGACCAATAGGGACAAGGCTTACTAGTGCTCTGTCTCTGATTGGGTGCTATGTCTCTGGTTTGCTGCTCCAACTTTTTATACAGCCCAGTCCCATCTGCTTCATGGTAGAGTTTAATTCCTCCTGGGCATCTGGATGAATTCTCCCTGGAACTCAGACTCTTGGTCAAATAAATTGTTTGACTCCAATTGGTACTGTAAACACATCTTCATTGAAAAATATAAAAAAGGATGAGAAGTCTCAAGGGGATAGGAAGCAGATTGGTGGATCTTGAAGGAGAGTGGGGAGTGGCTATGGCCAAGATATGTTGTATGTCATTCTCAAAGAATTAATAAAACATTATATTATTAAAAATAATAAAATTTGATCCATTGTCCAGAAACATGTAAAAACTTAGCTATTAGCCTGCTTTAAGTCTATTTATTAAGGAAAATCTGTGGACAATAGTTAAATACTTCCGTAAAAGTGGTACAAAACAATGTCAGACTAAATAACAATGCTTGTTGAGTTATTTGCTACTAAGGTAATTCTCTTCATTAATTTTCTTTAAACAAATAAATTATACTTTAAACTAGGTTAAATAAATAGAATCTAGCAACTTTTCGTGGTTTTAGGAACATAGAACACTAGTTTTTGCAGCTAGCTATCAAATGCACTGGCACTGTAACAGTATCATGAGCATCTAACTTACATCAAAGCCCATCAGTTGCATCCCCTAACTTATGCTGCATTTTGTTTGTCAATAATACCTCATCAAAGCAAACAACACAAAATTTCTCAGAGGTTCAGTAAAGGGAATTTAATAATATTTCACGCATTTATGATGCATAAAACATTTTTATCATATTGTCTGTGGAAATTCCTGTTAGCATGCTGAATGCTCTTATATGGATGTAAATCCAGTCTTTCCACAAATATCCAAACAATGTAATTATTCACCATCAATTTCCATTTAGCCTTTGAGAGTTTATCTACTGTTCTGAAGAGATGGCTGTTTTTAACTAGCTGACAGTCTGCATGCTTCATGTTATGTGTTTGTAAACCATTGATAGGAGCTTATAGAAAAATAGGAGTTCCAGTCAAAATAGCAGCACCTTTGTTTTCTTTACAGCATCAAAGTCAGAAACAAGTTTAAGGAGCTGTAAAAAGATCAAAGCATACTAAAATGCTTGCCTCAGTACAAAAGGCAGAATATACATAAATTGCAGAAAATGGATTTCTGCAATGGATTGGTCTCTGCTAAGGCCACAATGCTGAAGCTTACAAAAAGAAATGGCGGTAGCTACTGAACCAGAAGTGATCCTTAACAACACTTCTGAACTTTGATAACATGAATATAAGACCAGGAATAGAATCAGAGTGAAATATCAGTGAATATAAGTTAATAAAAAAAGCTTTGAGACGAAGTGATTTTCACCACTGTTTTACATCAAAATTAATGAAAACTGAAATTCTATTTGAAAGTATATAACGACCTCTTTAGATCCAAAGATGCCAAGGCTATTTTCCTCTCCCACACTACAGTAAAAGCATTCCTTCCTTGCCTAGTTTTGACTTTATGAAAGCACTTTATCTTCATTCAAGAAAGGACCCTCTTCTCTGAGGCATCATGATAGTGATTAATTGAAGTTTATTTACAATGTTCTTTTAAAACTATTAGAGGCACACAAGCAAGCATTTTGAAATAAAATAAAAATCCTGACATTTTCTTTCCAATTTTGGAGTCTCAAAAACTATGAAACCATTAATAATAACTTATATTAATGGTACAAATGCCAAATTGTCATTAAACTTAGTAAAATATCTCTAGTCAAAACTTACAGAACAGAAATTACCATGTGGAGATGTATGTAACAAACTAGATGGGAATTTTCTAATTATTCCTTCAATCATAGCAAACAATTACAGGAATAACTTACATAGTATGAGGGAAGTTTTCATAAATTAACATACATCCAGTTTGAGAGACTTAAGATGCAAGTTTCTAAAATTAATTATGTTTTATTAAACAAATAAAAAATTGAGAGTGTCACAACATGTGAAACTAGAAAAGAAAACATTGTGTTGTGATTGACAATAAAAGCCAATAAAGAAAACCTGTACTCCACAAAATTTGAAAATTCAAAGGAAATTAACTAATTTCTGAATAGTTACCACTTACCAAAATTAAATCAAGAACAGAAAAGCAAATTAAATAGACCTATAACCCTTAATAAAAAAAGAAGCAGTTATCAAAAGCCTCCCAACCAAAAAAACAGTCCAGTCCAGGACCAGATGGCTTTACTGCAGAATTCTACCAGAAATTCAAAGAAGAGCTAATACCAATACTCCTCAAATTGTTCCATACAATAGAAACAGAAGGTTCATTACCATACTCTTTTTACTAGGCTACAATTAACTTGGTACTCAAGCTACATAAAAACACAACTAAGAAAGAGAACTACAGGCCAATATCCCTCATGAACATTGATGCAAAAAAACTCAATAAAATATTGGCAAATGGAATCCAACAACATATCAGAGAAATCATCCACTATGACCAAGTAGGCTTCATCCCAGGGATGCAGGGATGGTTTAACATAGAAAAATCTACCAATGTGATCCACCATATAAACAAAATAAAAAAGACAACCACATGCTCATCTCATTAGATGCTGTAAAAGCCTTTGGAAAAATTCAACACCCTTTCCTGGTAAAGGTCTTGGAGAGACCAGGGATAAAAGGAACATACCTAAACATAATAAATGCATTATACAGTAAACCAACAGCCAACATCAAACTGAATGGAGAGAAGTTTAAGGCAATTCCTCTAAAATCAGGAACAAGACAAGGGTGACCACTCTTTCCATATCTCTTAAATATTGTACTTGAACTTCTAGCTAAAGCAATAATACAACAAAATGAGATCAAGTCAATACAAATTGGAAAGGAAGAAGTCAAACTGTCACTATTTGAAGATGACATGATAGTTTACATAACTGACCCAAAAATCAACTAGGGAACTCCTAGAGCTGATAAACACCTTCAGCAAATTAGCAGGATACAAGATTAACTCAAAAAAAAATCAGTACTACTATATACTACTATATACAGATGATAAAGGGGCTGATAAAGAAATCATAGAAAAACACCCTTTACATTTGTCACAAACAACATAAAGTATCTTGGGGTAACACTACCAAACAATTGAAAGACCTATATAACAAGAACTTTGTGTCTTTAGGAAAGAAATTAAAGAAGATACCAGAAAATGGAAAGATCTCCCATGCGTTTGGATAAGTAGGATCAACTTAGTAAACATGGCAATCTTGCCAATAGCAATCAAGAGATTCAATGCAATCCCTGTCAAAATTCCAGAATTCTTCACTGACTATGAAAGGATAATACTCAACTTCATATGGAAAAAATGAAAGATCCAGGATAATCAAAACAACTATATACAATAAAGGAACTTCAGAGGGCATCACCATCCCCGACTTCAAGCTCTACTATAGAACTATAGTCTGAAAAAACCTTGGTATTGGTGTAATAGACAGGTAAACCAAGGGAATTGAATCGAAAATCCTGACATTAACCCACACACCTATGAATACCTGAATTTTTACAAAATCACTAAAAGTAAACAATGGGGGGAGAAAAGAATTTTCAACAAATGGTGCTGGCACAATTGGATGATGGTGTGTAGAAGACTGCAGATAGACACAGGTCTATCGTCATGCCCAAAATTCAAGTCCAAATGGATCAAAGGCCTCAATATAAATCCAGCCACACTGAACCTCTTGGACGAGAAAGTGGGAGATACCCTTGAGCAAATTGATACAGGAGAACACTTCCTGAATATAACTTCAGTAGCACAGACACTGAGATGGACACATAATAAGTGGGACTTCCTCAAACTGAGAAACTTCTGTAAGGCAATGGACACAGTGGACAAGACCAAAAGGCAGCCCACAGACTAGGAAAAGATCTTCACCAACCCTGCATCTGACAGAGGGATGATATCCAAAAATATACGAATAACTCAAGAAACTAGTAAAAAAAAAAAAAACCACCAAATAATCCTATTTAAAAAATGGGGTACAGAACTGAAGAAAGAATTCTCAATAGAGGAAATCAAAAAGGCTGAAAGACACTGAAGAAAGTGTTCAACATCCTTAGCTATCAGGGAAATGCAAATCAAAACAACTCTGAGATATCATCTTATTCCTGCCAGAATGGCTAAAATTAGAAACACCAATGACAACTTGTGCTGGAGAGGACGTGGATAAAGGGGAACACTCCTCCACTGCTGTTGGGAGTTCAAGCTCCAGCCATTTTGAAGATCAGTATGGTGGTTCCTCAGGAAAATGGAAACCAGTCTACCTTAGGACCAGGCAATTCCACTCTTAGGTATATACCCAAATGATCCACATCCATGTAACAAAGACATCTGTTCTACTATGTTTGCAGCAGCTTTATTTGTAATAGCAAGAACCTGGAAGCAACCTAGATGCCCCTTAACTGAAGAATGACTATAGAAGATGTGGCACATTTACACAATGGAATACTACTCAGTGGGAAAAAAAAAACAATGGAATCTTGAAATTTGCAAGCAAATGGATGGAATTTGAAGAAACCATCCTGAATAAGGTAACCCAGTCTCAAAAAGAGTAACAGGGTATGTACTCACTCATATATAGATTTTAGACATAGAGCAATGGATCACCAGCCAATAATTCAAGGATGATTCTAAGAGATTCATACAAGGTTTCTCACAGAAGGGGAAAGGAACAAGATCTCCTGAGCATATTGGGAGTTGGGGGGGGGTTAAGTGAGTGGAGAGGTAGTTAGAAGAATGAGAAGAGAAGGAGAACATGTGGAACTAGGAAGATTAAGTAGTGGGATGAATAGATGAGCAGAGAGAGAGAGAGGGAGAGGGAGAGGGAGAGAGAGAGAGAGAGAGAGAGAGAGAGAGAGAGAGAGAGAGAGAGAGAGAGAGAGCGAGAGCATAATAGAGGGAGCCATTATAGATTTGAAGGGAAATGTCCAGAGACCTACAAGGATGACCCCAGCTAACAATTTGAGCAACAGTGGAAAGGCTACCTTAAATACCTCTCACTGGTAATGAGATTGATAACTAATTTATATGCCATCATAGAGCCCTCATCTAGGAGCTGATGGAAACAGAAGCAGACACCCACAGCTAAACATTGAGCTGAACTCCTGGAATCCAGATGCAGAGAGGGAGGAGTGATAAGAAAATGGGGTCAATACCAAGCTACAGAAAGCCACCGAGACAGCTGACCTGAACAAGGGGGAGCTCATGGACCCCTAGACTGATAACTGAGAAACCACCATTGTACCAAGTCAGATCCCCTGAACTTGGGTCTCAGTTAGAAGGCCTGGGCAGTCTAAGTGACCTCTGATAGTGAAACCAGGATGTTTCCCTTGTTCATAAAATGACTTTGGGATCACAATCCCCATGGAGGGATACTCCCTTGTCCTAGAGACAAGAGGAAGGGCCTAGTCCCTTCTCCAAAGGACTTAACAGATTTTGATGATCCCTCCTGGATGGGGGATGGCATGTGAGGGGTTTGGGAAGAATGGGAGTGAGGAAGGGATGGAGAGGGTACTGGGGTCAATATGCAAAATAGGAAAAATTATGTATACATTCATATATATGTATGTATGTATTATGTACATATAAAAAAGTAGTTCCTGCCCCCCCAAAAGAAACAAAATAAGAAAAAGTCAAAATAAACGTAATATTTATACTTCTTAAGTAATTCTCATGGCTCATGTTTTAAGCCAGGTGCTAAGATTAAACAACAAAATCACACCATTTTAAGTTGGCAGGTGACATATTATTCTTTAAATCTCTCATTAATATCTTTATATAATTAGGGTTGTGGAACGCTGTTGAGGACAATTGCATTGCTCCACTAACATACTGTTACTCCCTTTTCAAATCATTTTTTAAGCCTAGTTTTTAACATGATAGCATTAACATATGTGAAGGATGGGTAGGTATACCATGAGCATCAGACACTAGAGTGCTTGTCTAAGGTGCAGGGGGCTCTGGATTTGAGTCCTGCCACGACATAAACCTGGTGTGCTGATGTATTCCTGCAATCCTAGAACAGAAGAAGTAGGTGGAGGTAGGAGAAACAAGGTTTAAGACCACCCTTGGATGCAAAGTGAGCATAAGTCAGCCTGAACTGAGTGACACTCTGTCTCACTAAGGGTTACTAATGGGCTGCACCTCCCTGAACAAGATGACTGCTTTATAATGCAGGTTGAAAGGAGCTGGTTTTCTCTCATCCCTAAGGGACACACATGCTGCCCATCTATTTTTTTTATTTAATTTAGAAATGATCTCACTTTACATATCAATTCCAGCTCTTTCTCCCTCCCATCCTCCTATGGGCCCCACCGAACCCTCATCACTCCCCAGGGAGGGTGAGCCTTCTGTGGGGGCATTATCAAAGTCTGTCACCTCTTTTTGGGGAGGGCCTTTGCTCTTCTTGATGTATCTGGGTTGAGAGAGTATCCCTCCATAGGGAATGGGCTCCAAGGTCCATTTGTGCACTAGGGATAAATCCTGGTTCCACTGTTAGAGGTCCCATAGACTGCACAGGCCTCCCAACTGTCATCCACATTCACAGGGCTTGGTTTAGTTCAATGCTGGTTCCCCAGCTTAACTGCTAGGGTCCATGTGCTCTCACTTGGTCATGTCAGCTTGGTCTTGACCCCTTTGCTCACCCCTCCTTCCACTCTACAACTAATGTGTTAACATTAGCCCAGAAGACTAGAGAAGCCTTGTCTTTGGATTTTGCTTCTGAGCTGCCCAAAGATTCTCAGCACACTGTGAGTCCTAGTATTCACCTACAGTCATCTGTATCCTCATGTGGGCACGGCTTGTATATTTGCTTCTAGCCAGAGTTGTATATCCTTCTGTAGTTTTTTATTTTGTCATGTTCTCAAATGCTTTCTCCAAGGCTGGGTTTCTCAGCCTGTGGGTCATGGCCCCTTTGACAGCTTTCTATCTTCAAAGATGTTTATTATAATTCATAGCATTATCAAAATTTCAACTTTTTAAGTAGCAACAAAGTAATCTTATAGTTGGGGGTCACCATAACAGGAGGAACAGTAATAAAGGACACAGCATCAGGAAGATTGAGAACCACTGATCCATCTTTTACCCTTAGCTGTAACTTCGTTCTCTCCTAAAATTGACATCACTTTCCACTGATGTTCTGATGCAAATTCTTGCTTTTAACAAAATGATTTCTTCTGAAACTATGAGGCCTCCTCTTGTGCATCTGAAGTCAGGCTTCACAATGCCTAATTCTTTAACTGGTTCTGTTTATATTTTTGTAGTTATTATATTTGCTAAATTTAACTGTTTTGAATCATTTAACTTCAAATTTAAGACTTTTCCCTCAAAATTGCCTATTAAGAATTATATACTATAGAATATAATATGGTAATACCATAGATTTTCTTCTATTCATGTCCTGTTTATGCCTCTTTATAATTTGCAGTATTATGAAAAATCATACATCTATGTTTTTTTTAAAAAGCAAACAACACCAGTAAGATAAAGATCTAACTTGACCTATTGAACACAAGCCAGTGAGATGGTTCACTATGTAAATGTGCTTACAAGTGAGCTTTCTCACACAGTTCAATTCACCAGATCTCATATGGCCACTACAGGCTATTCTTTTATCTCCATATACACAACTTGGTCTACACTATCTATTGCCAACACACACACACACACACACACACACACACACACACACACACACACACACACACACTACACACACACACACACACACACACACACACACACACACACACAAACACACACACAATCCACTGATGAGTTATTGGCAGTGGATAGTTGCTGAGGGAGGGCAACCCTTCTTTTCTGTATGTGACCAGATGTTGATTTCCCATGCTCTAGTAGATGACATCTTACACATGCACATATGAGCAGCATTAATTAGACTTAGCAGTATCAAAATTTAAAAAGAAAAAATCTGATGCTTTTAGGAAAAAAGGACATGAGGAAAGTTGGAAGGGGAGCTTAGAGGGAAGACATAATCATATTTACAAGCATAAAATTTTCAAAATTAAAATTAAATAACATTTTAAAACATTGAGCACCTTTCACATGAATGATTTACGATGCAACACAAATTAACCAGAAACTAATAAAATCACATTGCCTCTATCCACGAACGATAGCATAGTTCTTGAAAATGAGATATTGGTTTTCGCACCTGTCCACAATAATACTTGTGGAAAAGTACAATGTGAAATTGAGCTAGTTTGGAAATTAAAATCCTTCCAGCTTTATTGCTAGAGTCAGATCATAGTGATCGGTTTCCTTTGGTTAAAGCATGATTGGTTCTTCTTTATTAGACAATATCCACTTTGCTAAATATACATACATGCCCCTTAAAAATCTCTGCTCTGCATGCTGAAGAGTAATAGAGTCATATTAAATCTACTATGCTAATTTTTTACCTTTAATTCAAACCACAATGAAACGTCAGTTGATAATTACACACACTTTACTGTCAAAACATAAAGAATGTACTGTGTACTCATATTCAGAAAATCATATAATCAAATTGTCATCATATATATCTTCTCTAAAGTTTGAATTTTGTCAAGCTGTCCATTCCTTATATTTTGCATACATTTATTTATTCATTTGTGTGTGTGCACATATATATACATGTGTATGTTCATGAACGTGTGTGTGTGTGTGTGTGTGTGTGTGTGTGTGTGTGTTCATGCACACATGTTCCAGAGTGCACTTTTGGAAGTCACAGAACAACTTTCAATCTTTGGTTCCCTCCTTTCAGCATGTATCACGATGTATGTCCTTGGGATGGCACTATAGTATTCAGGCAGAGAAGCAATCATCTTTACCTGCAGAGACATGTCATTGGCTAGCAAGAAAATTATTCTTCGTCAATTGGAAAGTCATCTGAGGTTTACTTGGTCACTGGAAATTAAATAACTTCCAAATAAAAAACTATAAAAATCATGGTAAATTGAAACTGGAACTGGAACAAAGGTGATGGTTTTTATTTTATAGTGAGGAAATGTGATAGTGTCTGCCTCCACCTTTGAATCAATAATTAACTTTCTAGAAAGACAAATGGTTTCACAGACTAAGAGTTCATACAGGCCACAAAGAAGATCCTACTTTAGGAAAAGGGTGGAAAGAAAATCAAACTTATATCACAACCTTAACAACAACAACATAATATTTCATTCCACTATGTGTCTTGAAATAAATCTGATTCAACCTTATGAACAAAACATATGAATAAAATTTAAAATTTCATTTACATCTTTGGCTAAAGTTGATACAAATGATAAACTAGCATGTTTTAAAGTATTTCAGTACTGCTATTAACAAAACACAGCCTAATCTTCTAATGCTTAGTATGCTTGGAACACTAACATCTTGAATGGCTTATGCTGTGATTCTTTAAAGCTCAGGAACTTTAGAGCTTTGGTGTATATACAGTCACTAGTTTTTATTGAAGAACTAAAGATATTTTGTTTCTATTTAAATATTTAAAATAAGACTCACAAGAAGACTAAGAATGACTCATGGAACCTAAGAGGTTAAATGAAAAGGACATATCCTACCCATGTATGTCATTAACCAGTTAACTATATTGTTCTCTATGTCTATTTCTGGAATTGACATGCAGGGTGATCTCCTGTGCTACTTAGTAATTATTTCATTCAATATAAATATCATGGTAGTGTTTTCAAAATTTATTGAAAAGTTTAATTGCAAGAATCTAATTTGTCAATAATTTAAATTTTTGATATCAAGTAAAAATAAAATATACTTACAAGAATAAAATATTAACTTTAAGATCATGTTATTCTGATCTTCCATTATGTTATTTTAAAAATCTTTCCGATTCTTTACTCTAATCATTTAATAGAAAATTATACAACAATAAGAACATTCTAGAATAATGCCTGGATAGGCATAATGCATCCATTTTTTAACATATCCATATTTTAACTTCTTCACTTTCTAATAAAATTGGACATAATTATATATTTCTCCCAAACAATAAGAAAATTTATTTCTAGGCTACCTAGAAATAAGTCATTATATTTGATACAAAAATAGCAATGAATTCTGAGAGTGAAAATTGTCTTAATGTATATAATGGAGTAAACAAATGATTTACTGTGTGATTCTTCCCTCTCATCATGAAACCTATGCTGTCTAGTGCCATGTTGGGTTTCACACATCCAGAGTCTTTCCCTTTTACCAGTGTCCAGATCCTGAGAATTCAGGCCTGTGATATCTTAGCCAGACAGGGAACACTCCTAGAGAGGAAAATATCTGTGAGCTAAGAAGATACCACTCACATAATAAATATATAGGTGACAATTGTAACCAGAGCTTTCCTGGCCATTCAGGATACGATTGTGGACAACGCCAGCAATGGGATTTACATTTCTATAATCATTTGTAAAATGTTCATTTGATTTTAATTCACTGAGAGAATTTACAGGTATTAGCTATATATTCCTTATCAAACAGACCAGAAAACATTGACAATAATCATTAATAGTTTAGGATTCAGATTTATGGTAAGAAAAAAAGAGGTAATGGTAAAGAGTAAATTCCCAGCTGCTACCAATCATCTTAGTTGACAAAATTGCCCTTTTGTCTTTGAAGGATGAGTGACTCCTATGCAAGGGTGACACATTGGAATTCAACCTCAGGTCACAGTTCCTTAATGACAAGAAATAGTGAGCAGAAAAAAATCTTCAGAACAAATATATTTAATTTTTATTTGTTTTGAGATAGGGTATACATAGCTCAGGTTGAGTTTTAACCTTCTCTTCTGATCTTGCTGCTTCACAATGCTGTGATTTCAGGCATTGCTCAACTTTGTCCAGTATCCTTTTCATTAACGATAGAAGCACTGTGGGTGACTTAATTCAAGTCTATCAGGTATTATAATTGAACAAATACAGATGTCAAAACATTTAGGGGAATAATGCTTGTCTTTGTTGAATGACATATTAAAACAAACTATATACTTAAAGAAACCCTATTTTATTTAGAAGTCAGTTTGGAACTGCATTCACAAGTCATATCCAGGAAACTTTACCCTCTATATGAGATGTAGTAGGATATGAAAAGATTGTCACAAGTAGAATGGGGAATGTTAATAAAGGTTGAAATTCTTCCTCCTGTAACTATGGTATATGGAAATAGCCAAACAAAAGCATCACCCCTGAAGGTTCTTATCCCAGAGCATCCTTTAGGGCAATCTTCTCCTCCCACTACACAAAGCATGGGATCTAGGAATGCAAGGTGAGATTCCCTGTCATTTGAAGGTGTACAAGTGCAGCAAGTCAGCAGATATATCATATATTTCAGAAGGGTCAAAGGATGACAACTTTCCTTAAATTGCAGAAAACACCATACTACACCACTTGTAACAACTGCCTTGCCTACCAGATCCCCATATATCATTTGTGTAGGGACTCATGGCCCAGGATAGACAGAAAAGTTCATGAAGGCCAAAATTTTTAACATTTGCTGGGAGGAAAGCTTACAACTCAACTCAACACAAGCAATGTAGATAGAGAAATTATGATATATTAATACTCCATCTCTGTCTTGAAATTGTTGCAATTGATTTTATTTACAAAGAACTTTGGGAATTCTGACAAGAGCTGGGAACTCTGGTGCCCATATTGACTTCATGAAAATGAAAAACTGAAGACACTATAATGCAGCATAAATGGGTCAGATATTCAAAATGGGTGTAACAAAGGCTCATTTCTGTACATGTAGAAAGAACTGGTTTGATGAAATAATTTGTGAGTTTTGTAAGAGTAGGTTTACTAAGGTAAGAATACTACCACAGCTGTGAAAGGGAGAGTCATTCTCCAGGGACAAGCCCTTTATAGGGGCAAAAAGGTCAGCTTTAAACACATACAAACAGGAGCAAATGGTCACAGATGATTCTAGTTATAAATAAACATGCAGATAAATGTGTAACGGTTATAATTAAAAAGTTAAGGGCCATGAATTTGAGCATGAGTGTGAGTGATAAGAGAACCTGGAGGAAGGAGATAAATAATGTAAATATAGTACTCATGTACAACATTTCTAAAAGTAAAACAAGAAATGAAAAAATAAAGAAGAAAAAATACCAATACACTTTGAATTATGGGAAATTAACAAAGATGAAAAACAAAGCAAAGGTGAAATAAAACTCAAGAGCTATGACCCAGTCATTGTAGAAACCTTTACCCTGTCATGGGAAAAGCTAAAGGTTAAAATAAAAAGTGAAATCCATTGTACATGTTTTTTTTTTCAGAATAACTCACTCAGGATATTTGCTTTTAAATTTCATAATGTCATTTTTAAAAGCTGAGGAATACTCCTATTGAACATGTTATAGATTTGATTATATGTGGATATAAGCTATGAAGTCAGTTATAATCGAACTACAATCCATAGAGCCACAAAGGGTAATTAAAGAGTATGGGGATAGAGAGTACAGATAGAGTTTGTTAGTAAAGAGAAATATAATGTATAAAGATGGGGAGGAGTCTGCAATAGAAGAGCAAGTGGGGAGGGGAAGAGAGAAGGGTTTGTAGGAGGGAATATAGGAAGATACAGCTAAAATTAAGAGGCATTTGGAGAGTAATATAGATATTTAATAATGTGGAAACTTCCTAAAATGCCTACATATTTAAAATAGATGTAAATGAAATTGCCAGATAATGGGAAGTCAGAGCCACAACTGCCATCTCTGTAACCAAATGAAGATTCAAGTCTGTGAATTGGGTTACATCTATAGAGTTGTTGGCCTAAGGGGTTCAATGGGAATCTCCAAACAACCTAGGCTGCTTTCTACAAACTAACAGCAAGGCCCCATTACTGAAGACAATTCCTATACAAGTCATTGAAGATGGAGATTCCTAGTTGGTTCCAATATAGAACCTTCACCCCTACATTCTAGTGCCTTCACTACGGTTACCTACTCCTCATGCTCTCAACAGAGAAATGGAAACACCAATCCAGACACAAACCCTTGATCTACAATTGTCTACTACCTGCAAGATGTGCTAGGACAATGGTAGCCTGAAGTTTGTGGGAGTAAGCAGCCAATAAATGATTTGACTTAATGACCACTCCATGAGATGGAACCTGAGACTTGATAGCCCAGCAACCTTGGGTAAAAACAAATAATACTGTTCTAAGTCAAGAAAAAAAAATTAGTGATAAAATGAATTCTAACAATATTCTGCAATACTCATAGTACTCAGTGCCTTGTTCAGTCATCATCAGAGAAGCTTCCTCCTGCAGCAGATAAGAACACATACAGAGATCACAGCCAGACACTACACCATGAAACAGAGTGAGACCTTGGAACACTCAGTCCTGAATGACATGTTTTCATCAAATTGTTCTCTACATCCCTGAGCTCAGAGAACTCTGAGGATGAAGAGGAGGAAGGAATGTAAAATCCAGAAAGGGTGGGCTTCATCTAAAATCACGACCTTCAAAATCAAAATGAGAAAAGCTCACCCGAAGTCACTGAGGCAGCATGCACGGGTCTGCACGGGTCTGAACAGGTCTGCACCGGGGCCTCTGCTTTTATGGGATTTCTGAGTGCGCAGTGTACAAATGAGTGGGTCTCTTTTTCTGTGCTTTCTTAAGTTCTTTTCATTCTGTTGGTTTTGTCCAACTTTGATTTGATAGTTTCTGCTGTATCTTATTATATTGTTTATAACTGAGCTGTCACTTACACATGTTGGGAGAGGAAACGTCACTTTTCTCCAATAGTGTGACACTGAGTACATCAACCACTCCAGGGCAAACATGTGCAGGAGTAGTTGTTCAATATATCAATAACCCCGCACTGTTTTGTTTGTGCTTTATTATGTTGCAGTTTGGTACTTTTTGTTTTGTTTTGGGGTGGGTGCGTTTATTTTGTTTTCTTGGTTTTGGGAGGGTGTTGAATCGAGTTTTTATTTTTATTTTTATTTTATTTTATTTTATTTTGAAAGAAAGAGAGAAATTAAAATTATGTAGGTAGGATCCAGAAGGACTTGGGGAAGGATAAGAAAATGATAAAAGTAAATTTTAATTTAAAAACTATTTAAAAAGAAAATGCTAAGATGGACATTTTTTAATCAGGAAAATAAAAAAAATTGTTAAAAATTTCTTAAAGCCATTACCTTCCATCAGCTTTCAACAATTCCTATTTCAAGACAAAATTAACCAGGGTCTAATTTCAGTTTTAAATATGCAAACATATCCTCTTCTTCCACCTATAAATAAATAATATTTCATCGTAGTGAGAAAGGTGGCAACACATATAGTCCTCCCAGGATAGGCTTAGTGACATTACCAGGAAGGATGAGAAGTTGTCAGAGAAAAGACCCCCACCATTCTCTGTCTGTCTGTCTGTCTGTCTGTCTGTCTGTCTGTCTGTCTCTATCTCTCTCAATCTCTTTTACTCTGTCTTTCTCCCTTCACATACACCCACACACATGGGGTGGGTGAGGGGGATAAACACACATTTGATATGATAATTTATTTTTCTCTGCTCACAAATTACGATCCAGAGACATGATATGAATTAGGAGAGACCTTTGTTATCCCTATAAGGCCTTCCTGCAGATATTTCTCCACCAATAGTACTTCTTAGCAGTATCTACTTAGCTAAGAAATTTGATCTTAATTTTTGCATTGCTATAGGGTGTGTCAGTATTTTAAATTGGATTCATTGAATGGCAGAAAAATTATAATTTCCCATTTTGCTCATCTTTCTAAAGGTTAAAATGGAAGAATCCTATAATAATGGGTTTTATAACAACTATTGAAGGACTTTACATCAAGCAGGTTTTATAATACTTACATCGGGCAAACTGTACAAAGGTAATTGCCAAACAAAGTACCTATTTAAAGGGAGCTTCTGATTTAAAAAAAAATTTTGATCTAGCCACACTGTGTTAACAAACAAATAAATCTATATGAAACAACATTTAACAGGAAAAGAACCTCACAAAATGCTTCTCTCATCTACACACATTAGGCACTACTTTCATTATTGTAGCAACTGCAAATACCTTGTCTTCTGTGAATCCTCACTGCCATTTCCCAGGGACACATTTGTTTCTGAGAGCAAACAATTTACTAATAGGAACTTAATGACACATTTATTTATTCATTTAGACACATTAGCATGTGTCCAGGCTGTTCTTGAAATCTTT
Source organism: Cricetiscus sungorus (assembly GCA_030556225.1). Lineage (NCBI taxonomy): Eukaryota > Metazoa > Chordata > Mammalia > Rodentia > Cricetidae > Cricetiscus > Cricetiscus sungorus. Next base: position 40,040,858 of record JANBXA010000031.1, read on the forward strand.
ACGTAGCCAAGAACAGCCCTGAATTTCTCACCCCCAAAAAATCTCCCAAAGACTAGAATTATATGCTCGTGTCACAACTCCAGGTCTAACAGGTACAAGAATGGAACCCAGAGACATGTGGCACATGCTGGTCAGGCATTCTACCCTACTCCTTCATGAAAATTGAGTTCCCCATCTGTTAATGTGTGAACTGACTAGAAGTATTTTGCTCACTCACGTTGCACCACCTATATCCCTAAGATGACTCTGATACAAAAATAAATTTTAGATGCTACCTTTCTCAAAGCCTAAGGAACAGAGACAGGAAGGTACTGCAGAGTCTCTAGGAGGTATGGACTTTCTCTTTCTATGGTTGGCATAAATACCTCATAACCATCAGTGCCAACATCTTACCAATGTTTGCACATCCATCCTACATGTTATATCATAGTTCCTTCCTAGGCTTTGGAGCATCCTGCTTCTCCCATATGTCAAAAGCCCCTATAGAGGCAGGTGGACAGTGGCAAGTGTGATCTGGTTGTGTACATGGTCTTCCCTTGGAGTGGGACTGAGGCTCTAGACTCAAGAAACTGAAGAGGACACTGCTGGACACGTGCCCTAAATGTTTTGAGCCACTTTGTTTATATCTTTCATGATCTACTTACATGTTTGACTGTGAGTTGTGCCTATGAACTGGGAAAATGTGTGGTGTTTATATTCCTCTTCTATGTGGAAAGAACAACAAAACAGCAGGCTGTTCTTCTTGCAGGCTTTAGTTTACTCCTGGTTCTTGGTTATCATACCACTGTAGGGTGCGTCTGTATGCCTTGGAACACCTTACCAAGGTAAAACAAGTACCATAATAATTCTAATAGTATTACATGGATGTGTTATACCACAAATCCTTCAAACTATTTACTAGAGTGAACCATGTACAACCTGATTCTTGAGGCTACCCTCTATTTCTTTCTTCATTCTATCAACATTAATATAATTTTTCATATACAAAATTAATTTCTTAAAAATTACAGTATGTTTTTTATTTTTAAAACAATATCATTTTACATACCAATTCCAGTTCCCTCTCTCTCCTGTCCTCCACTATCTCCATCATCTCAAAACCCCATCCCCCATCCACTCCTTAAGGATCATGAGGTCTCTCTTAAGGATAATCATCAAAGTCTTTCATATCACTTGAGGTGGGACCAAGGCCCTTCCCCCTGTATCTAGGCTGAGAAAGGTATCCCTCTATAAGGAATGGGCTCCAAAAAGTGAGCTCATGCACTAGGGGTAATTGTTGATTTCAATGCCATAGGGCTCATAGACTGCCCAAACCTTCTAACATTCAGGAGGCCTATTTCAGAGTTATGCAGGTTCTCCTGCTGTCAGTCCACAGTCAGTTTCTACTACTTTGGGTCAGCTGTTTCTGTGGGTTTTCCCAACATGCTCTAGACCCCTTTGCTCATCACTCCTCCCTATCTACACTTGGAGGGATCAGGAGAGAGCAAGGACAGTTATACCTTGGTACAGGAAGCCGTTATGGGGTTAACGAAACACCTAGCACTAAGAAAATTCCCAGGAATCTGCAAGGATGACCCCCAATGGAGAATCTAAGCAATAATGGAGAGGCTACCTTAACTCTGCTTCCTCTATAATGATATGGATGGCTACCTTAAATACCATCATAGAGCCTTCATCCAGTAGCTGATGGAATCAGAAGCAGAGATTCACAGCTAAGCATTGGGCAGTATTTGCCTTTAATGTTAGAAATGTTTTAATCAAATCTTTTACACCCCTCTCATTGGTTTTATGTCTAAAATATAGAATAAAACTAAATTTATAATATCCAAAGAAAAGCAAAACAATATCAAAACTTTTTTAACAATTGAAAATACTAGTATTTGAAACTAGTAAAGACCCCCAAATCAATAAAGACCCTAAGGTGCTATGGGGAATTCATGCCTATCTGTATACTACTTTTCTGATAAGATGACAGTGTAGTAATAGTCTCAGAATATGGAGTGATTTGGCAGAGATAATAAATATTTCTGCATGTTTGTTATGTTTACCTGAGACATGCCATTGAAAGAAATAGGTGACAGCATCTGAGTGGGATATACAAATCTGGTTCAAGGCTAATGAAAGGTATGAGAGGCCACTTAGAGAATATCATATTTTCTAACAATAAATCTAAAAGTGTTATAGTTAAGGATCTAATCCACAGATAAAGGCAATTTTCTTGCAAATAAAAACCCATATTATGAACACAAAATAGTAATTGCATTGTGTGTGACATTATAATCAGAAGTACAAAATATAACAGAAAATGTATTACTTATTATGGAATTGTGTAGAATTTGAGACTTTAGGAGACTTATGGTCAACATGTGAAAAGAGGCAGGCAGGCTCCTAGTAGCAGGAGAGTTCTATCATCATCCCATAATGTGGTACAGAGGGAAGGTAACAGGAAAACTTGTGAGCATGACATTTCACTTGACTTTTCCACTCTTTCTGGGGAGGTCCCTGGAAAGCTGGCGTTGTACAATGTACAGTGACTCTTACTGTTCTATGTTGATAATGTCACTACTTAGTCTCATCTGGAAAAGTGTGAGCACTATAGTCTCATAATGTATTCATTTTTAGATACACAGATCAAACTTTAAAACGATATGAGTATCTACCATAACTTGAAGTCAGACAGTGTTTGCTTTATGCATGTAAGTCTCCTTTTGTCATTTGCACTGGGGTAGCTAGACATACTACTCAGTGTGAGAAGAATGCTGGGTAAGTGAATGAACAGATGATCTACAAACAGACAAATGCATAAGTGTATAGAACATAAGCTCTTGTGTCCAAAAGAAATGGAGTATTTTCTTCCCTTCCTTCCTTTTCTTCTCTCTCTCTTTCTCTCTCTCCCTTTCCCTTCCTTTTTTCTCTGTCTCTTGTCTCTCCCTCTCTTTCTTTTTCTCTCTCCTCTCTCCCTCCTTTCCTTCCCTTTGTTCTCTGTCCTCCCTCCCTCCCTCCCTTCCTTCTCTTATCTCCCCTTCTTCCTTCCCTTCCTTCTTTCCTTCCTTCCTTCCTTCCTTCCTTCCTTCCTTCCTTCCTTCCTTCCTTTTTTTTTAATTGTATAAGTCTGGGGATTCTCTAGAGTCTAAAGAATCTTGACTCACTTATCATTTTTACATGTACTCTATGGCTTAGTACCTTTCACCAAAAATCCACATCCTGAACACAAAAAAATGAATTTCCCCTCATCCCCTGCAGTTGAGTCCAGCCACATTCTTAGCAACTAATGGTCACATTTAGGATGGACTCTTGGAAAGTTTTTCTGTTCCACATCCTCCCCTTAATTCTACCCAAAGGGCAGAAGATCAAGAAGTTGCAAATGTTAGGAAGATCCATAGAAGTGATCATGCCTCGAATCACCTGGGGGTGGCGTGAGACCTCATGGTGACCATGAATAAACATCAGCCTGATTAGAGAGAAAATCAAGAGATACAGTAGGTGACACACTTTAAAGCACTGATTTCATGCCTAGGAGTTCAACTGTTAGGCATGGTTCTAGACACTAGAAGTGATTTCTTTGGAGGGAAAATGGGCTCCATGCCATCACATGAAGCTCCTGATGGCCATATACTACTCCAGTGGGGAAAGGGGAGTGAATCTTCATTGTCCAGTTAAAAGCTTCTGTATTCCTACGTGTTGGAAAAACATGGTAGAGAAAAAGCAAACCGAATTTGAAACAAATAACATAACTAGTTTAAGGCTTAAATGGAGATTGCTTTAAAAGGAGTTATTATCCAAGGAAATATTCTCATGAATCATACTATCTTTCTTAAAGCTTACGGCATCGACCTGAAAGATCACATTTACTAAATGAAACTTCTTGTAGGTTAATCGTTAAAATGCCCTTTTAAAAGAGTAAGAATTTAAAGAGATAGAAATAAAATTATTTCTTATTATCTTTACAAAATATATAAATAAACCCCTGGATTTGCAGGCTCTGTATTATCTTATCCCACTAATTTTGTTTTCGATGCACACACACACCTTGTACAGCATGAACTAGATTATGTTTGGTTATCACTACTGCCTGAAATAAAATCAATATCACTGGCATTAGACAACATAGATTTTATTCACTTTTTCCATTAGCAACACATAACTCTTCATATTAATATCTTTAAAATTAAACTTTTCACAGTGTTTGTCTATGTGGTATGCATGCATATGAAGAGTATACATGATTGTGTACAAGCCAAAGTTTTGTGTGTGTATATATATATATATATATATATATATATATATATACATATATATATTTACATAATGGCTCGATAATTAGAACATAAAAGATAACATACTTATTTCAGGATTTCATTTATTGTTTTTTATTTTATAAATTGTTTTCAATTTTTAGATAGTCAAATATTATGGAATATTATTTAAAGGTGTGTTACATTTGTTTATGCTATGGAACATTTGTTTTAATGATGCAAAAATATGTTGCATTCTTTTATGTTGCATTTGTTTAACTCTATTCTTTGCCTGTCTAAAGCACCTGATGGTCTATTAAATATCTGAGTGGCCACTAGCAAAGCAGAAAAAAAGGTTAGGCATGAATGGATGGCAGAGTGAAACCTGAGGAGGAGAAGAAGGAATGAGAGAGAACAAGAAGGGGGGAACACTAGAGGTTAGCCACACAGCCACATAGCAAGCCAGAGTGAGTGAAAGTAAGAATTGCAAAAGTAAAGGAAAGAGAAATCCAGAGGCAAAAGATAGATGGGATAATTTAAAATAAGATAAGAAAAGCAGAATAAAAACAAAGAGGTCAAGACCATATTGAAGAAACTCACAGAAAACAGCTGACTTAGGCAAGTGGGAGCTCAGGAGCCCCAACCTGAAAGCTGGGGAACCAGCATAGGAGTAAACCAGGGCCCCTGAATATGGGTGTCAGTTAGGAGACTGAGCAGTCTATGGGGCCCTCTCTTAGTGGAACCAGTATTTATCCCTAGTGCTCAAATTGGCTTTGGGAGTTCATTCCCCATGGAGGGGTACTCTCTCAGCCTAGACACACAGGGAAGGGCCAAGTTCCTGCCTCAAATGATGTGACAGACTTGATGATCCCCCATGGAAGACCTCACCCACCCTGGGGAGTGGATGGGGGGTGGGAAGGGGAATTAGTTGGGGACATGGGAGGATGGCAGGAAGAGGGAACTGGGATTGATATGTAAAATAAGATTGTTTCTTATTTAAATAAAGATTAATTAAAAGAAAAGAAACAAGCCAGGTTAAAACCTGGCATTTGTAAGTAATAATAATAAGCCTCCAGGTGTGCTACTTATTTGGGAGCTGTTGGGCACCCCCACAAGACTAAAGACCAAGTGAAAAAGAATAAAAGTCAACAAACAACAATCAAAGTTTTTGAACTTTATTTTTACCTTTATTTTGATGCTTGTCTTCTTATTTAAGGGGGTATAATTATCCTCACACATCTCCATCCAAAAGCTTCATAACTTCATTTGTTTGTGTCTTGTCTCTTGATTACATACAATTTCATATAAGAATTCTTCATGTGTGAGTTATTACTTGAATTTTGGATGTTATGCTGCTCTTTATGAGGGAAATAAGGACCATAACAACGAACTAGGCATTACTACAATGCACAGCCTAGATAGAGGAACAATACTTCACCATGGGCTAATGTGCGCGAGTCAAATATTTCCTTTCCTGAAATGCCTAAATTGAACTATAATACTCCAGCTGTAGAAACCAACTTGAACATAACCATTACCTATGACTAAGTATGTATTTCAAGTTGATATTTGATGATTAGGCAGTATTGACTTTAAGCATTAGCTCATACAGCAGGGTTTTTCTTAGGATAAAGCTGGGCCCTTCCCAGGGCTGGTTTTCTTTGTATCCCTCTTGTACTCTTTTGTTCCATCATTTTTTCTCTTAAGACCTAGATTTTCATGGCTGAAAAGAAGGGTGTGACTTTCTCCTGTTCTGTGGGCTCAGGATATTTTTAAGAAGCATGTCCTAAAACAAATCCCTAAATCTGTCAATGTCACTATGGCCTGTGATTTCTTGACAGAAAGCAACGAAATGTATTTGAAGAGTGTGGGCTGTGGCTGAGGCCTCTGTGTTGCTGGTTTCCATCAATGATTAATGCATCTGGACAGGAAATCCTTCTCCTAAACTTTCAATTACCACCACACTAACAGAGGCCCTTACAGCTTCCTTAGAACCCGAGACTTTTCTGTGTGCTATATGCCTTCAAATAGTTGTCAAATCCATCAAGGAGCTTCCTATTCCCAAATGTAAATGGATATAAAATTTAAGTCACCTATTTATTTTTCTTTTCTCAAATTTTTTGTTGCAAAGTAATTTAAGCAAGCTATAACAAAGAATTAAAACAACAATGATGAAAACACAGTCTATGTATAACAAAGTGTATGTAAAACAAATCTTAATGTATATTTTCTAATTGGTTCTTTCTCTAAGAAGTATAAAATAGCCAACATTATAAGGTTCGAATTATTTATAATTTTAACTGAACTCAGAAAAATTTAATTCAAATTTTCAACTTTAAATTGAAGAGTGTTATAAAGTTAAGTGGAAGAACACGGCTTTAATTTTATTCTTTCATTTCCTTGAAATTCTCACACATTAGTACCATATTTACATCAGTTTGACCCCACATATTACCCCTCCCATTCTTCTGGTGTTTGGCCCCTCAGATTTATGGCTTCTTTTTAAATTATTATTGTTTACACACACACACACCACCACCACCACCACCACCACCACCACCACACAATCTCCTTTCTATCTTTCTGTTTATTTCTGCCCCATCATGAATCCATGAATCTGGACTGTACTCCCACTCACCAGAATCCATCATTGCATCATTGCATTACCTGCGGGAGGCTCGAGTCATCATAGTATCATTAGAGTGCCTGCAGGAGGTTAACTTCCCAGCAGGAAGTAGGATCCCATGCATAACTGACCAAGATGTACAGAGAGTCACCTATGGCTGTGTAGTGATTAAGTTTAGGTACTTTATCATTGGAAATACACATCCAAGACATAGAATACAAAGGCTATAATACAAATGGATGCTTCTAGAAGATTCCTCTCTGTACAATGGGTCCTCCTTGTGTGTCTTTTGAGTAACTAATTAATTATGATGTAATGTAAGGTCTAAAAATTCCCATAAGCACCATCATAACATGTGCCAAGGTACGTTTCTTCTGTGATCTAGTGAGTTAAGGTCTAATCCAGTCCCAGGATGAAAGTTACCACAGAATTAAGCATGTATCTGAAAATGAACCAGGCAAAGATTCCTCATCAAACTTCTCTAAGATGGCTCTTGACTCCTGTATCTCTGACAGTCAAATAATACAGCATGAGCTTTCATCAGCACTCATTTCTTTGAGCATTCAAAGCTTATGAGAATTTTTCAATATTTTTTATTCTATCTAGTAAGGAAAATATGTGTCTAGTGGACATTTTCAGGAAGAATAGGTATTAGTGTTTGTCAATTTCATTGCAACCTATTTTTTTCTCCACTGTTTCTTTCTTCTCAGTGCTATTCATCTGCTAGTAAACAGACATGTATAAGAGAGATAGAAAAAAGGGCTATCACAAAAATGCACCAAATACAGAAACAGCACAGAAGAAACACTGAGCACCAATTTTCCTAAAGGGTAGAGTAGCTCGAGTGAGTAAAGCCATGGTTGAAGACTCAGTTGTGAGCATACAGAAAACAAAGGCTCAGATATACCTTCAATGGATTTGTGCCTAGGAAAATCACCACTTCTGTATGAGAAAACCAATTACATTGTAAGGAAGAATCCTTCTAATTTATTTTTATGAACAGGGCCATTGTGCTGACTTTGCAATTACAAAAGTTATCTGCTAAGACAAGTCATTTAGAGCCGAGAGCTAACGTACATTCAAGGATGGTTAGATAGATGTGTATCTTTGGGCCTGTGGCAAGACAGCAGCAGAATAAAATCTTTGCCCTGTGGCTTTACTACAGACTTCACTAAATGAGAACTCCGTGATTAAAATCGCATTCTGGGATGAGTTTCCAGCTGCTCTGTTTTTCCTTGTCAGGATATGCATCCTAATTACTAGTGATTTTAAACATGCTTGTTCTTTGGGATTCAAGTAATTGCATAATCTCGCAGATAAAATGATTTTACAAAAACAACAGAGACACTGCAAATGCCCATTCTGTAAGGAACTACACAGAGACAGATGGAACCCTCTCAAATGCATGCCTCCATTACTTTAGTTTTGTTCATTAATGGGCAGGGCCAGGCCTTGAATTGGCCAAGGATGCACACAGGATCATCAGTGGTGCATATATTTGATGTACTTCACACCCCTTCTTTAAACCCTACATCTCTAGAGCAAATGCTGGAGATATTAATTATACACAAGCAGGAATTATTGTATTCACTCCTCACAAATGATTACATGTTCATCCCTTCCAACTATGAATACTGACTGAGTGAGAGCACACAATCACACAGAATTGAGTTCTGTGCACACACTTACACGGTACAACCTTTATCACTTCAAGAAGCATATGGTTAATGCAGACACAAGCCAGTTCCTACAGTATTCCTTTACCAGAATTTCTATTACCTGTATAGTGCCACAGAAAAATCTACTTGATGAATAACTTGAAAAAAATCCAGGAAAATGTTGTGTTGCAAACATTATTATATCTTGCTTATTAGTTCGCATTAAGTTAGCACTTAATTCATTGGCCCTTAGTCTTTTGAAGTTGATTTGACACCAGGTGAGCTGTAGGGATAAAACATAAAGCATAAAGATCAAGCCCAAATAGGTCTATAATACCTCAAAATGGTAAAATGTATACCTGTGTTACTACCACACTGCAACTCTACTCTAAAATAGTGTGACTTTAAAATGAGACATGTAGAAACAATAATATGTACTTCTTATATTTACATATTTATTACTGGTCCAAGTGCACCAGGAACAGCTGATAAATAGGAAGCCTTCAAACGTTCAGAAATGAAACACTAATAGGGAACAGTGTTCCTTATTAAGACTCGATATTTGAAACTTGACTTCACTATATCCAATTGAGCCCCCCTCAAAGAACAGACTTAGTTGTAATAAAGATTTAGATGAAGGAAACATTCAATAAACATTATGATCATGAAGAGCCAAGTGAAATTTAGCATAGGATTCTATAAAACTTGAAGCATAATTTGCTATCCTTGAACAACCTTTGTAATGCACGTCACTTGTGTTATCAAAATTATTGTTACTGTAACAAAATGCTTGAGCCAATCAACATAAAAGGAATACAGGTTTATTTGAGTACACCATTGGGGACACTCTAGTGCATAAGTGTTGGCACCTTTGCCTTTGAGCTTGTTCTGAGGCCACACATCTTGACAGGATGCATATGGCAGACTGTCATGTAGCAGGAAAAGCAAAGAAAAACAACAAATGGCTAATGTCCTATGATGACCTGATAAGTCACGCTCTGAGAAGACATGCTCTCTCCAAAAGTTCAAGCTGCCTCCCAGGTCCACCATTTAAAGTTTCTGTTATGACTGGAGAGCCAAGCTATGACTAAGACTTTTAACATGTGTTCTGAGGAGATATTCCTGATCTGCACTCTCTAAATCCCTTCAATGTTCCAGAGACGGTGTTTGAATTCTAAGACTGTATTAATGAAATGACTAATAACTAAATTACCAACTATGAACACCTGAATATATTTAAAACCCCCGCTTTAAAAAGGAAAACAAGATTACAGAAATATCAGAAAAAAATTATATCATCTGGCCCAACTTTTCCATGTCTGTCACCAAAAACAGGATCAGAAGCAAACAAAGTGTGGCATGGGAAGAATGCACAGGCAGGGGACTTAAGAGGTCGGACCTGTGTGTTTTAAAAGCCTTTGTGAAGCATGCATGTGTGTGTGTGTGTGTGTGTGTGTGTGTGTGTGTGTGTATGTGTGTGTAATTTATATATATGTATATTTATATATCATATAATTGTCACATAATATCTGATTAAATCCTCATAGCAAACCATTGAGACCATATTATTTTCCATATTTATAAATGAGGAAAAGGAAGCCCAGACAGGGTGAAGTAACCTCAGTGTCGTACAATGTTGCTAATTATTGATTGATGATATTTCTCTATATCACAGTTATTTTTAGAATGGTTTTATGGGTTTATGTAGGTTTTGTTTATAGAATTTCTTTAGAGAGGCTTTAATCTGGATTATGACACGTGCTTGTAATTTCAGCCAGAAGCCTGAGGCAAGAGAATGAATTTGAGGCCAGCCTGAGATACATAATGATAGCCTATTTCAACACACCAACTAAAGAGAAAGATGATTCTGGACCTGTTTTAAGAATGTTTAACGAATAATATGCAAGTGACACTTTTCTAATTGTATCCATACCCTCATGGATGATGTTGACATCTTAAGACACACCCTTTAACCTTCTTTTGTGTTTAAAACCCGCTAGTTCAACAGTATGTTTTTAAGTACTATTAAAACAGTTCGTAGAGGAAGTGTGTAAATACATATTTTTGGTGAAAAACATAGCCAAAGATTTTTATGAATGCTTTCCAGAAAGGACAGTTTTCAATTCAGTTCAAATTGTGTTTCAAATAAACATGTTGAAACTAGGCCACATCCTGCACTATGCTTGCCAAAATTGAACATTTTGCATCTATACTTGCTTTTTACTTCCCAGGCAAACACAGCCATCATCTTATGTTTAAACTAGCCAATCATAAAACTTACTATAAAAGACTTTGAAGAGAATTTATTTTCAAATATGAAGAGAGTTCAAAGTCGATCTGGTAGACCAACATTAAAGGTGACAGAGATGATTGCACTCCATAACAAGTGCAGTGGTAAAGTCTTGGTTCAGAGCACTGTACCAATCCCTACATGTGACACCCCCACAATGACAGTGGAACCCTGCAGCACAGTAGATCTGATCGCATCTGGTGACAGGATGCCAGAGTCACTTTTAAGGGCCAATAATAGAAAAAGAAATGAAGAAATGCCGTCATTAACCACCTACTCAGAAAGATGACAATATTAATATTTCCCAGAACTAATTATAGCCACCTGCTTTCAGCCTGCCTCACAGCCTTGTCCTATGACCCCAGAAGCTAGAGAAACGATGCCTGACAAGGACATAGAAATTCTAAGCTTTTCTTGGTGTTTTTACCAATGATAGATTTTTTTTAATATGACTGCATTTCTCTTCATTAATAAGAAATATTGATCAGGATGAACAAGCAAGAATAAGCTTGTTGAGATACCATAATAGAAGGAGCCATTATAGGTTTAGAGAAAAATCTGGCACTAGGGAAATTTCCAGAGACCTACAATGATGACCTCAACCAACAATCTAAGCAATAGAGGAGAGGCTACCCTAAATGCCCTTCTCTAATAATGAGACTGATGACTAGCCAATTCTGCCTATCCTAGAGCCCTCCTTCTAGAGCTGATGGAAGCAGAAGCAGATATCCACAACTAAGCACTGAGCCAAACTCCTGGAATCCAGTTGCAGACAGGGAGGAGTGATGAGTGAAGGGGTCAAATCCAGGCTGAAGAAACCCACAGAATCAGCTGACCTAAACAAGGGGGTACTCATGAACCCCAGACTGGTAGCTGGGACACCAATATAGGAACATAGGACTGACACAGACCCCCTGAACATGGGTGTCAGCTAGGAGGACTGGGCAATCTATGGGGCCTCCGGCAGTGGACCCAGGATATATCCCTAGTAAACAAACAGACTTCAGGAGCCCATTGCTCATAGAGGGATACTCCCTTATCCTAGAGAAAAGGGGGAGGGCCTAGCCTACCCCAACAGACTTCACAGATTCTGATGATCCCTCATGGATGGCCTCACCCTCCCTGAGGAGTGGATGGGGACGGGATGGGGGTGTTGGTGTGGGTATGCGAGGATGGGAGGGAAAGGAAACTGGGATCGATACACAAAATAAAACATATTAAATAAAATCATTTTTTAGAAGAATACGCTTGTCCCATTCCTTATGCTTTTAAAAGAATCATTTATATGTGTAATTGAAGTGTAGTGGCTGTGTATATTTATGGGCAGAATGTGACATTGCAACACATGTACGCATTACATAATGCTCAAATCACAGTCATTGGTATATCCATCACCTCTGTTGGGTGTCATTTCTTTGAGGCTATTTGTAGACTTTTCCATTAATCTTGTCTTTAATATTCTTTCAGTTCTATGAATAATACATTTTCCTTTTCAGAAACTACAATGCCATCTCTTTTCTTCATCACACACATTTATATATTTCCTAGGAACAATTTCATATTCTAGGAAACACACATTACAAAGTATCTCAGAGCACCTAACTTAGAACCAGTCTATTGTCCTAAATTCAACACCATTCTTCCTCTCTTCCTACTCTCCCAAAGAGTTAAGGTTCCATGAGGAGTAAATGCCTGCTCATCCCAAGTTCATCTTCCTCTCTTCATACTTTTTTTCTGGGTGCTGGATTTCTCAAATTGCTGCATCAAATAGCCCTGACATTACTTCAAAGGTGATTTCTGAAATATCCCCTCCTGCGTGGGTATCACTATCCTAATAAGCATGCCACCAGGCCAAGAGAGACTAACAATAACTTTTTTCAGAGGTTCAGCTATTTCTGGATTTCGCTATGCAGCTAAACATGTGTACAAGCATGTGGAAGTTTCTTTAGCATGCTGATTGCTATAAAGCTATGAGAGGAAAAGGAGTCAGCTGTGTGCAAAGAGTATGGTCTAGTTTCGCACAAACAAACTCCAAAGTGTCAGAAATATCTATATTTTGCCTGCCCATCCTAATCAGTGTAAATCAGTGCTTGTGGAGACAATAAACAGATCTTAAGTAATCATATAATACATGACTGACTGGGAGCTTTGCCTAATTTAGACTTACAGTATCCACTGGTTCCTGTACCCAGCTAATACGAAGGTTAAGGGGTCAAGGTTGGAGAAAAGGCAATAGGCAATAGGAATCAGCTGCATCCAATGTCTTTTTTCCCTGAGTAACATTACATTTTTTTTTGAAGCTCAGCATATCAAAACTTAATCGCACCACACAGGAATTTAATTTTTTAACATAATTTTTTATTGATTCTTTGGAAATTTCACATCATTTGCCCCTAATCCCAGTAATTTTCCATTTGCTCCTTATCTGCCATGTAGCATTCCCACCCAAAGGAAAACTAAAAAGAGAAATAATAACAATAAAATAAATATTAAAATACATGTAGGATTATTAATTATGACACAAATATTTTTTTTAAAGAACAGAGCTTTCAGACAACGGTGGCATGAAGGCAGTGAATCTATATCAAATCCTCTTTGGTACCTCTTTTGTTTCCAAAAAAAAGACCCAAATTCTAACCCAATGTCTTTGCTTTCCCTGGGGCTCTTTCCATGTTTTTGTCAACTCTTCACACTCTTACACCTGTACTGAGATCACCACTGTATCTAACGAATACAGTCAATGGATGTCCTGAACTTAAATGAGCTCCATGGGGCCTGAAGCAAATTTAAATAAATAAATAAATAAATAAATACAAACATTCAATACCACAAGTAATTTCAGACATTAAAATTTGAAGTTCAGAACACTTAAGTAAACTGGGTCAGAGAAAATGTCTTTTCCTCAATGGTTTACTGTTCTAATATGTTTGGCAGCTTGCAAAAACCTTTGTACTGGTAAGAAACACGTGCCATTACCCTCTAGGGGTCACCAATATGGAGCAATAGTCTCCTTGTAATTATAGCTGTAAGAGAGAGAGAGAGAGAGAGAGAGAGAGAGAGAGAGAGAGAGAGAGAGAGAGAGAGAGAGAGAGAGAGAGAGATTTGCAATTGATGACAGTTAAGAATAACAGAACACAGAACACAGACTGTGTTACTTGAAGACTGCACCCCACCTTGTTCCTATGCAGTTACAGATCGTTTGTTCTATGCAACTGACTATAAGTAACCCCATGAAGTGATAATGAAGAACTCCAACTTAGGCACTTACAAAAGTGTTGCAAAATCTCTATCAAAGAGGAAGTTTTGAAGGTTTAACTTTTTCAGTTCATTTCAATATGATAATTATCTTACAACTGAAGTACATCTATATTTGTCAGCACTCTTGAGTAAGGAATGACAGTTTACAAATAAGAGAGTATTCAGAGTAATAGAAAATAGCAAGATCATGTAGCCGGATAAGATGTGCAAATATAAACCATTTTACTTATGTTTGTGTTGTGTGAGCAAGTGGTGTGTGTGTGTGTGTGTGTGTGTGTGTGTGTGTGTGTGTTTGCACTTATTCACGTTCTCACACCTGTGCTGTGTTGATGTGCCGATGGTTGATATTGGGTGTCTTCTAGATCACTCTCTGCTTTATGAACCTGCCAGTATCTCCCCCTTAACCCAAAACTTGCTCACTTGCAGTCTAGCTAGCTGGCTTGCCTGTGAGCCCATCTCCATCTCTGACTGCTAAGAATACAGGTTGCCTGGATTTTTATGTAAGGGCCAGGGTTTCAAACTTCCGCTCACAGTTATACAGCAAGCAGATTGTCCACTGCACTACCTTATCTACTCTACAGACACATTTTTTTTTTTAACATGAAGGACTATGATGGGGGCATAGGTGCCACTTTCAAAATAATTTCAATAAAAACTTTCAACTCAATCCACACGATGGCCAATTACAGGAATGTGGTTCCTTCTTCCCTTGTCCATTTGGACAGATAGAGCCACTCTGACAGGAACAGTGTTTCCTTGGTCTTCAGCAGCAGCAATAACAGAACAGGGACTGAAAGCATTGCTAAATGGAAGCCATGTTAGAAGAGCATTTCTTCATAGCCTGGGAGGTTGACAAGGAGGTTTTGAGAGTCAAGGAAATAGGTTCTGTGATTCATAGCTACTGTTCCTGTCAAGGGCATGATCAACTCGCCTTCTTCCAGGGTTGCATTTTCTGCTTTACATAAGATCTCATATATTTGTCCCTTGAATTCATCTGTTCTTACTGAGAAAACATCAGTTTATATTTGTATAACTTTGAATTATCTGTTAAAAAAAAACAAAAATCAAAATTATCCAGCATTTTCTATAAATGATGGCTCAAAATATAGTTAAATTTAAATTACTTAATTTTACAGGAATACCATTTTAAAGCAAGGACTGATGTGTGGAGGTGGAAGATAGAAAAATGTCAATATACACTTTCTGAAATAAGTATGTTTCTCTAACTTTCCACAATGACCTTCTGTATGGCGCAATGTACCAATAACTTTGGATGGTTTTGTTTGTTGACTTGAAAATGGATTATACTAATGGAAATATAAGTATGTATTACTTCTATACTGTAAATTATTAGCAAAAGAGTCATAATTTTTGTGCATTTGAAAATGTAATAATAGTATGAAACAAAGTTGAGTCATAGTGAATGAGCTCATATTTGTCAGCCTTATCCTGATATCATATCCACGCTAGTGAGAAGTGACAACTGGGTAGTAAAGACAAACCTTGTGGCTGAACTTGAGTCTCAATGCTACAATCAATAACACTCCACATGGCCGTGCTTCTGGATCAACTGTTAATCTGCACACTACTGGAATCTATATTATTTCTTCATCTATCATAACACATCCCAAGAATCAACTTTGAACATTTGAATTTGCGGCTTCAGAGATTTTATGCCCCAAATGGTCTGAGCTACAAAAACAAAACAAAACAAAAAATCCTGCTGAAAATTGCATTCCCTAGGACCTCATCACATGAACTTTTTCAGTGTAGCTTCTGTGTTGATGGGAATGTGTAAGCAACTTTAAATTTCTGGTCTCAGTTTTCTTATCTCTATAGAATTCTGGGTTGATAAACACTGCTATATTTTAACATTTAATGAAAGTTTTGGTTAGTTTTAAGAGCAGTTAAGGCATTAGAAGAAAAGTCTATCAAAAACTACAAATAGAGAACTGGGAAGAGGCTCAGTTGGTAAGGGCCTTGCCACACAAAAAATAAGTTCCTGCGTACGAATTCCAAGAACCCACATAAAAGAGGATGTGGTAGTGAGTGTCTATAGTCTCAGGTTTTTTCCAACAAGACTGGGGCAAGGGAGGGGGGGTCTGTGGGGAAGAGGGGAGAGAATCCCTTAAATTCTGTAAACCAGGTCACATTTTGTATACAGTAGCCAGTAATGACAACTAAAGATACCTAAAGCACATCACACACACACACACACACACACACACACACACACACACACACACACAGACCACAAAATACTATTTGAGAAATACTAATAGCTATGACCACAAAAAAATGCCTAAAAATATAACTCTTAAAAAAATCTTTAAAATGCAAACAGATTTCCTATAAGACCAAAATTTATAAGTTATATTTTAAAACATGTAGCGATAAGAACTATAACTTTGGGCTTGCAACTCTACCTTCAATATGGAATTTACATGAATGTCCTTGTTCCTAAATTTGCATGCTCTTAATATCAAACTTCTGAACTTCTAAACCACAAAGAACAGATAAAAATGTGCTTTTGTAAAACTTGGTAGTAGAATAATATTTACATAATTAAGCCTTTAAAATTTTCCCACATAAATTATTCACCTTGGCATGGCTTTTCTGAAATAGCTACTATCATGTCCCATTTTCAGTGCTATGAATAGAAATAGTCTGGTCTGGAAACCGTAATTTTACAGTTGGGCTTTTCTCCTCCTGATATTTTGTACACTCTAAAATGGAGATATAGAGGAGACATTCATAAGTGCTGTCCACCTATCTTTCTCTGAACATATCTGAGAAAACATAATTCATTCAAACATTATAATTGTTTAATAAAATATATTTTAAGATGTTGTTTTAATAAGCAGAATTTGGCAATAGGAGTTTAATGAATCACAGCACATCACACATTGCTCAGGACAAAACACTGACCTGAAAGAAGGTAAGTCAGTATTGGCAAAGAAGGTCAATAGCAGGCTTTCTAGGAAAGAAGGGGTGACCCTATGTATTAGAAATGTGAAAGTGGCAGCCAGAAACCCAAGATGCAAGGAAATCCTGAAGTCCCTTGTCTCCATGAGTAAAAGAGAAATGACTGGAAATATTTTTATTTCCATAGAATTATGGATAAAGGAAAGAGTAATGTGTATATCAGAGATATGTAGGGTCATAAAAATTGCCTCAGAGATGCAAGTAAAAGCCAGAGCCAGCAAGAAGCATATAAATGGGAGGTTGTGGATGTGTGAAGCAGGCAAGAGAATAGAACAGCTGACACTTCCTCAAACTTTCCATCTCAGATCTGGAGATTCAGTCCTTGGGGAGAATATCAGATGATAGTGTTTAGGGTACTATGCAGGGAGGGAGGTGGTAAATTAGAAGATGGTGCTAACCTATGACTCCCACATTGCACAGGATGAAAGAGCACACCAATAAAGTGACCTAGGATTAACACACACAAAGGCACACTTTTACACACACCCTCGGACCATGACGAGAATGAATATTTCAAATGCAAACACTGAAGAATAATTTATAGACTACAAGAGAACTGGGTTAGGATAGAAGCTTGACACAGTTGTTCACACCTAACAATATATCAGCCAGGTGTACTTGTAGCAGTAATTAAAATGATCACTACTTCTTAGTGGTGGCCAGGGAGTTTAGCGGAGGTTCCAGAGTATAAGTTATATTCTCAGAGCCAGTAATCAAAATCTTGAGATCTATCCTTGAAATTTTCTTTTATTTTCTGTTGTTTTTTTTCCCGTTTTCTTTTCTTTGCTGTAAAATGACCAATACCATGTCCCTGAAATGTTAATAAAACAACCACTACTATGCAAATATGAGCTTGAGGACATGATAAAAGTGAACTATTTCAGTATGAGTGGAACAAGAGTTTAAAAAGCCCTTTCACAGTGGATAATATCCTGAGGCAAGTGTTAAAAAAGGGTTATGTGTCATCACAGATCTTTTCCAGTATGGTTAATACAGCATGGTGTAGCCAGGGCATAAGGAGCTGTCAGTATTAACCACTTAGCATGGAAGTGTGCCACTTACAGGCCTTATCATCTCTCTATCAGACCAGACCTATTTATACATATATACTTAGCATTTTCTATTTTCACAAAAGGCAAGGGAGGCAATGATAAAAAGTTTTCTAAGAGTGAAAATAAGTTTAAACTTTTGATATATATTAGAAATTCTTACATAAAAAGAAAAACCCATTGATTCCAAATCACAATTTTAAAGGCATTGTAAATAAATAGTAAAAATTCATGTAGGTAGAAGTTATTGTTAAAATGAATGAAAACATCACTTTTTAGCAGCAATAAAATTCACACACTAAGCAATGCTTGTTGTGTAGAGAGGAAAGTCTAGGAATTTTTCATAGTTTTTTTTTCAATAGTTTCTGATGGTTAATATGATCATATTTTGCTTATTTAAATCACAGTGTATTTACACATTATGAAAGCTGAAAACTTGGTCATGCTAAGTTGTAGGAGTTATAATCTTTAAAATTGTAAAATCTAATTAGCATCGAATATAGGCGATATTAGGAAGGTTAAAAATAATTAAAGAGTGACAGGAGGAATGGTAGAAGAGACCCTGCTAGCCATGCAGCAGCATCTTACATATATGTGCAGATTAAGGAAGCTGGATCCTCATACTGTGATAGTGTTTGTGTTTAGTTCTAAGCACATAAGCAATGGGAATACTGAGGAGGGGAAGCACCTGCTCCACAGTTGGCATGGTTGATCCCAGTGTGCCATGGTTTCCTACAAAGAATTTGCTTTCCATATACAATGGAAGACTTTTTCAGGCACAGTGAATGAAATTAATACATATTTATAAAAATTAGTGAAACTAAAAATAATCACATGAAGCAATCAACTCATTCACAATGGGTCAGATATCACGTTCTAGAAATCCTGGATCCAGCATTTACAGACACAGAAAATCATATATGTTCATGATTTTCTACCAGAAAGTAGATGAAAGGGGCTAGTGCTGAGGAGGGGAAGGACAATGGGGCAAAAGGCATATGCTCAGACTCCAGTAGATAACTATATGAAGATGCTCCCATGTTATACAACAAAAACTACTTGTCTAGTCTACCACTCAGAACACAGTAAACTTACTGTAGTGCATTTAAAGTATTGGGACGTATTGTTTTGGATTTATTTTTAGTGTGCCCACATATGGTTTTATCTAGGATCACTGATGGGAGAAAGCAAAAACTTACAGTAAGTAGGAAATACATTAATATCCTTCAACACAGATTTAGCTCCTGGTCATACATGCCTGAGGAGAGGCTAGGAGAGAGATGTAGACTTCATTCTCTGCCTTAGGGAAAACTGAACTGGGCTCGCTCATCAAACCCATTCTACAAGGAAACCCTCAGGAGATAGACACTGATTCAAATTCACTTTCTTTAGAGCCAGTGGCCATAACAGCTTTCCTGGATCCCTGAGCTGTTTTATGATGTGGTATACTGGCTCCTGGGGAATTCATTGGCCTTAATCTCTAAACCTATGAATCAGGCTAGGTTACACAGTAAGTGAACTTTAATGTCATTAATCATTAGTCTGGACAGGACAGGTGACCTTGATCAAAAGGTTTCTTACAAATGAAGGGGATCTCCAAAATACAGAGACAGCAATGCAGAAGATACTTGGCTTGGTATTTCTGGCTTTGACGGTGGGACTATGAGCCAAGAAAATTAGTTGGCCCTAAAATGTGAAAGACAAGGACATATAATCTCTTCTAGAATTTTCATGAAAGAAGACAGTTTTTCCAACACTTTGATTTTAAACCCCTAAGATATATTTTTGCACTTCTGATTTATAGAATTGAAAAGTAATAAATTTGTCTTGTCTTTTATTACTAAATATGTGGTACTTTTCTTTTAACAACAACAGTAAGAAACCAACAAACCACTCTTAAACTAAGTCAGGAGTAAGCAGAAGAAAAGGCTCTCTCTCTCAGGAGAACAATAGCACCATGACAGAAGGTTCCCATTCCCAAATTCATTTGCAGCTTTTCTAATGAAAATCCACATCTTTTAACATTATTTGATATGAAATATATATATATATGTAAAATGTATAAATTTGCTCTCTATATAGCTGTCTGATTAATTATGAGCATGCAAAATTAAAACCACATATTAAGATTTACCTTTTTAAAAGGTAAAGCTTTTAATTAATTAATTCTGGAAAGCAGACATTAATATCTTAAACTACAAATCAACATATATGGACAATATCAATTGGCTAAAAGCCTACTCATTCTACAAATTAACTATTTTTCTTAAAATACCAGAATACTAATGGTTAAAAAATAAAATCTTTTGATCAACATATTTTAAATACATATTAGAGGGTAAATTACTACCCTGAGGTTAAGTATAATCTTATTGTTATGGTTCATATGGACCTGTTTCACCTAACTGTATTTCTACAATTACTTAATATTAGGAATATCTTAGAGAGAGCATATGCTATGAATTTTCCACACTGCTATTTTTTTCATTCTCTTTCAATGTGGTACTGTTACACAAATTGACCTGATTCTGCTTTACTTCATACCTTTTCATGACCTCAGACTAATTTCTCTCTACATGTTCTTCAGCCAATATCTTTTGGCAGTATGTTCCATGTAGAAACTCTTATTTTCCAAAAGACAATAAATTCTTTATTTTCCAAAAGACATCTTTTATAGTTCAAATGCTGGATCCAGGACTATACCACCCATGTTACCCATTACTACACACAATTAATTAATCTTTGATTTTTTTCCATTGTTGAATCTCAGACTATGAAATACATGGTCTCCAATAAAGAAACACCATAGATATTAAGGAGATAAATCTCCAATAGGGATACATTGTGGCAGAGTACACAAAATTCCCATGATACTATAGAATGGGTACTATTCTTTCCAGAGTTGGCAAAGACTATTATAGATGTTGTATGACATATTAATTTTAAGTATTTCATTTATTACATAAACTCCAAAAAAGCCATAACCTTGTCAGTAATACACTCATATCTTCTCAATAACTTCTTATAAATGATGAAAATATTGTGAATGCTAACTAGGCACATGCATTTTAAATGTGTGTCATGGAGCAAGCCAGGTCTCATTGTCCTTGACCTTCCTATGTCTATTTACTCTTCCTTCTCAAATCTCCGTTCTTTTTTCTAGGATGCATCATTTGTCCTCCTAGAAGACATCTAATCTCTACCATGATACAGCATACAGAAATAATAGCTAAGCATCAGTAGTATGTAGTTAAGATAAGTAAACAACATGGTCAAGATCAGAATTCATATTTATTGTTTCTTTCTTGGTATCTGAATCTGATTCTCATAACTGATCAAATACACAATGTTAGACACAGGCTGAGCTTTCTACTGGTGGATTCAGTTGTTTGGAAAGGTTTTGAAGGGGGCTGGAGTGATGGTTCAGCCATTAAAGGTTAAACTCACAACCAAAAAAAATAAGGAAAGGTTTAGCTGATAATATTATCAGCTCAGAATCATATTGAGTGACCCTTCTTTAATTAAGAAAAGTGATACGTCCCTTCCTATGAGTAAATGGAATCCTAAGTAATCTTTGCACATTATTCATAATTCATACATAAATGTACATGATGAATATTTGCTTCCTTGACAGGAGTGTATGTACATACAAAACTTGCTTGCAAGTGGTTATTCATTTTCATTATTTCCTCCTGTACAAGTTTATTCTATAAAGTTTCTTTTATATGTTTTAATAGGCTTTCATTTGAAATGTATTTATTAGAAAACTTTACTCATTAAAGGCAAGGACTATGCTACTTTAACTTATTTTAAGTGGGCCACCGGATGACTTTTGTTTAATCTCTACCAAGGCATGAATTTTAACTATTTAGTTCAGATATATAGACTGGTTCTAATTACCATGAACCATCAAAGACAGTTTGTCAGAATGATGGGTAGCCATTTAGAGTGGGCTTTTGATTGAGGAAACAGAGTTGGTAAGCTAAATGGCATGCCATAATCCCAAGGATGTTGTGTTTTCATTGTTATAAGCCATGCTCCAGAGAACTGTAAATGACAATGTTTAGAGAATATTAGTCCAGTTTTACTCATCCCTAGGCTGTTTGCAAAAAGATCTAACTCTGAGAGAATTTGGCTCCAAGTACCAGCATAGAGTTATTGCACTGCCCTGATAATCTTCTGATCACATTGAGGCAAAACATCATCTTCTAGGGTTGAGAGAGGCTAGGCTTCTAGAAGCTATATTTGTGAGATGGCTTGTGCAGGACATTGAGAGTTAGCCACAACCAGGGCTAACTACTACAAGCAAGCTACTACAAATAACAATTAGGAGAGCCTACATTCTATAGGCTCCTTCCTACTGGCATGGCAGATTTCAGGAAAGACATCATTTGGAGAATTGCTTTTCCCAGGAGAGTTTTCTTTAACATAAAGAAGATCACAACAACAACAAAAATATTCCTAAGGAAATAAGGGGAAACTGGGAGCTGCCAGGGAGAGACAAACAGGGAGAAGTCATCAGTAATACAAAAATCTCTGAACAGCCAATGCTATTCATTAGAGAGACAGCACAGGGCCCTGCCTCTGAAACAGAGCACACTCACATGAAAATCAAGTGGCAGCAGCACAGCAAGCTGCTTTCTATTCTAATTTACACCTTACCCTGGGGCTTGATATTAAAGGTCCAGATGGAGCAAAAAGTCAGTAAGAGAAAATGGGGTAAAACACACACACACACACACACACACACACACACACACACACACACACACACACACACACACCCCAAACAAATAAATAGCACAGGATATTTTTCAATGTGGGAATGAAATGAGCCAACATAGTATGAGGGGGAAGTGGAAGGGAGAAATCCCTTAAAATCAAATGAGAAAATAATATCATACATCCAATTAAACCAGACTATTCAATAGCAAGTATTTTGAAAAATCAATGAATTAATAGCTTGTAGTAAATAAAAAGTACTTGGAGGAATGATGGGTAGTCTCACAGAGCTTGTTTCAAGGCACAACAATGATAAATAAACGTGCAATCTGTTAACATTGTACTGTGTCTAATCTGCCCAACAACTATGACATTAGTCATAAATGAACCATGTTAACACAAGCCCCCCGCCAACAACTATACTGCTTTTTCTCTTAAATAAAGCAGGACACAATATTTGGCTTCTAAAAATGGTAGATGGAAAAAGAGACTACAGAGACAAGCTATGCAGAGGCTTTTGTAACATTTTATTTATTTAAATTTATTTTATGCATATGACTGTCTTGTCTGGTTTTAAGTCTGTGTACCATGTGCATGCAGTACCAGTGAAGGCCAGAAGACAGCATCAAATCCCCTGCAGCTGGAGTTAGAGCTGTGAGCCACCATTTGGCTACTGGGACCCAAACTCATCTTTGAAAAAGCAGCAAGATGTCTGAACCACTCATCAGTCTTTTTGGCTCCTCAAATTCAATGACCAACTTTGTTTTATTCTGATTTATGAGAAAAGAAGGAGAGAAAAATTGTAAAGGAAGGAGGAAGGAATGGAGGGCAGGGAAGGAGAAAAAAAAAAAACCTTTCACAAAATATCTGTGAGACAATCAAGGAAATACAAATTAAGTATGAACTAGGCATTTGAAATGAATACATTGTAGCACTTGGGTCAGAGCTATGACAAGAGTGTGTTAAAATGTACTTCTACCTGACTAATATGTGTTGCTATACACTTAGGGAAATAATATAATGGCTAAGTGTTTCAAAGAGCAGACTGGAGAGGAGGTATCTATTCATCGCTTGCCTGTGATATGCAAGGGGTATGTATATGCAGAATCACTTGCCCTAAAGAAATCAGTCTAGAATGGGAGGAAAAAAGAGAAACAGACTTAAGAATTTGGAAAATGAGATAAATTCTTGCTGTGTGTCATTGGTACTTATAAACAGTTGTCTATTTTCTCTACAAACACATATGCTTAAATTTAACAAAATAAAATTTTAAAATGAATGAAGTTTTCCAATGTGTAGGATACTTTTAATGGATTTTTGTCTTATTTTATTAATGTACATGGTAGTTTCCCTCAATGATAAGCATAGCATATTACATTTAATTAGTTGTATTATAACTTAACTTCTTAGACAATGGTTTGAAATAAAAAAGAGTATTTTAATTGATTAAACAGATTTTTTTTGTGAAAAAGAGATACCCTTCCCATGCTGATGTAATTGGGGGTTGAGAGTTCTAGGTATAGTTAAGAGTCAACATCAGAATGTGTGGACACAGAGAAGTAGAGAAGGCACCCAGATGGATCTTTTCCCCATATGTTCTTGTCTCTTTGGTGCTGAAATGTTATCTGAGGGCTACTGGAAGAGAAACATGGACACCTAGCCACAAAATATTTATAATCTGTCCTGCCTAAAAAATATCCTAAGGCAATGGTGGCATGGAACTTACAGGAGTAGCTAATCAATATCTGACTTGACTTCTTCAGAAGAAACCTGTATCTGGCACTCTTGGGTGTCCAAGAACAAGAGACTAGACTAGATAGCTCAGAGACCTAGGGTAAAATCAAACACTCTGAGTCTAAACATATAAACAAAATGACTCCTAATGATACTCTGCGATACATGTTGATTAGTGCCTTATCCTGTCACCAATCAGGGAAACTGCCCAGTAGTAAATGAAAATAGGTGCCAGGCTACAGGCAGACATATGTGCAGATGAGTCTAAATTGTAGGCATCCACTAGATTCCTCTTTTCAGAGCTCAGGGACTCCTACAGAAGGTCTGGTGAAAAGACTGTGAGAGACAGTGGGGTTCAGAATATACCAGAAGAACAAAGCTCTATGAATCAACTAAGCAGGGTACATATGAGCTCACAGAGACTGAAGCTGAGAACACAGGGCCTACATGGGTATACAACAGTTTCTCTGTGCCTATGGTATAGCTATTAGCTTAGTGTTTTTATAGGATTCCCGACTCTGAGAAGGAGTGGGTCCCTGACTCTTTTACCTGCTCTCCAGAGACTTTTCCTCCAGTTGGATTGCCACATCCAACTTTGATATTGCAGTGTTTGTTTCATCATGTTATACTTTGTTTGGTTGGTATCTCTTACAAGCCTGTTGATTTCTAATGAGAGACAGAAAGAGAGAGGATCCAGGCAGAAGGGAAGGTGTGGAGGAACTAGGCAGAGTAGAAGGAAGGGAAAGTACAATTAGAATACATTGCATGAGAAAATAATCTATTTTCAATGAAAAACGAAAAAGAATGATGGACTGGCTGAGAGACAGAGAAACATGCAGAATGTAAATCAGATGCTGGAAGGAATGCACTGTGAACAGTAGGGCTCTCTTACATACCCAATGCTGCTTTCCCACTGGGATGCAACAAGAAGCAAACAGAAAACAACTACAAAATGTTGTGTACGATTCTACAGAGACTCAAAATTTAGAAAAGTTGAATTACCAATGAAAAGAAGCATTTGGAACCAGGTCATCGTGTACCTGTCCATTATACATCATAAAATGGACCTTGATTCATCCAAGAGTTCTTTTTAAGTAAATAGGAAATAAAACTTCTATGTAATAGAAAAAAGAATTGTGTAATATTCCAGTTTCTTTAGTGAGATTTAAAATAATGGTTCTCGCTAGAATTAGTAAAATGCACAATCAGAGTATTGAAAACATATAAAGACTTAAAAATTTTCGGTGGGTTAGTTTATAATTCATGCCTGTTGCAGAAAGTTACAGATGATCAAAATAGACCTTCAATGTTGGTTGGGCTGTTTTTAAGGTATAATCCTAATTTTACATCATTACACTCTAAAACTGAAGAAAAAAATAAAAAAAAAAACTAATGATAGTAGATTACTGGGCTGCTATCAGCAAAAGCTCTGTGTCCACACATACTTGCTGTGAAGACCTCTTCTAGCCTGGTGGCTGAGAGATCATATTCCGCATCACTCTGAAGATCATAAACAAACAGAAATGCCAAGCATGAATACCAAGTCTTCCTAACTATACAAGTTATATGTCTATAATCTCCTAAGGCCTGCAATTACAAATATATAAATATAAAGTTCTAATACATATGAGATATTATTGCACCATACAGTCATAAGAACTCACAACTTCCACATCATATTTTAACCATGCAAAATGAAGGAAAGTCTAATTAGTAATACTACCTTAATCCTATCCCTATATAACCTATATAACCTATCATTTTCTAACTAATTTTATTTATTTAGTATTTAGTCTCAAACTTCTGTAATAGTCAATGACTCTGATGCTGACTTAAATATGTTAAAATAGATGAGAACCTTTCCCTTTCCTTACTGTATATTTTTTTCCCTGTTTTTGATGAATTATCATTCCTGTGTGAAAGAGAGTTTAGATGTGTCTGGACATAGTGACTATTACAATAAATTTGCTTTACTTATTATTTTAAAATAGAAGAAAAAAGTTATACCATAAAAAGCAAACAATAGGAGAGAATTAAGAAAGAAAATGGAAGGCAGAGGCAGGAGAATGCAGAGAATGCATTCTTTGCTTTTACTTGAATAGCCTAAGTGGGGATATAAATAAAAACCTAGTGTCTCTAGCTTTGGATCCTTCAAATGATCACATTACTCCCTTTATATAAGTGAAAACACTAATATTCTGAGCATGCCTACCAACTATTCTTGTTCTTCATTTGAAGCTGTCTCTCATGAACCTGCCAACATAAAAAGAATAAACCATTAACAAAATAGTAATGTCATGTGAGTTATATATCACAAGCCAATTTGCCTCTCTATCAGTGGTAGACATGGTATTCCTTGTTAAATAAATGTTTCCCATTTTATAAATATTTTAAATGTAGATGTAGTAAATAAAGTAAACTTTTTAATAGGCCATTTTATCACTGTGCTACAAAAGATAGTGATATACAAATTTAAAAAAATATGAATAATCTCAGTACTATCTGGTAGTATGGAAAATAAATTACTTTCCTCTTTTAATAAAATATCCACCTCTATGTTCCTGAAGGTGTATTTCATGAAAATCATCTGTGCCTCATACTGGCCCAGGAGGGCACACAATAGTTACACCATTGCACAGTGGGATATCCCACTAGAACTAAATATAAGACACCTTTGATTTCCTTGCTGAGGACTGGCTAACCTAATTTTAGATAACCTGAATCTTTCCCTGTGTGAGTTTGTATAAATGAAGCTCTGGTTCTATTGTCCTAGAAGCAGAGAGAAATATGTATAAAATGACCTTTAAACAATTATTTTGATAACAAATATAAAGGGGAAAATATTGTACAGGCACACACACACACACACACACACACACACACACACACACACAACTGTGCCCTCAACCTTTGTACGGGAATTACATTTAAAACTGCTATACTCCTGGATGGATACTGCTTATAAAACAACCACTGACATTTAAATCAGTTAGTTATCTGTCTTGAGGAATATTCATAAGTGCCATCCTTTCCCAATAGGGCTGCCATTTACTTCATTCTTAAAAATATTTTGTTTCCAATGTGCCTAAATTACCTTGTGCATTATTCATCCCTTCTGTGATCAATGTGAACGTGAAATAAAAACACAACCAGGAGCATCTCAGATGGAGCAGTGAGACATGTGATTTCCTTCGGCAGGCATGCAAGTCAGGAGCAGTGCTTGCAGTACAAGACTCCAACTAATGAACCAGATAATACTGTTTTCAGTGAAATTGACACTGTTCTTTCTACACATGCATCAAGGCTAAGCTTGTGCATGGCCAATGTTTGCTTAAGAACTCTAAACCTCATACATCTTTACTAAAGCCATAAAAATACAGAGCATGCCATCATCGGTGCTTTACTTACTAGTCATAATATCAAGAGTCCCTGGATGAAACATATGATAAAGATCAGCCTATTACGCATACTATCAATACAATTAGTATAGAACAAAGATATCGAGAATATTTATAGGATATCATGAATTGTGTCGATTATTTAGGAGACATGAGGTAAATGTCATAGTTTTATTGAAATAAATGTTTTAATTCCTGAAATCACACTGAATGTGTATACAGATGATTTTATCTGTTTTATTTCCTATCTATTTATCTGTACTTGGTTTATACTAATTATAACACCAAACAGATGATTATGTAATACATTCAATGTGTTATTTAATTTTCACAAGAAGCATTTAATGTAATGCTATCAGATGATATATATAAAGGTCTCAGTAGCATATATGGACATAAGCTAAAAGTCAGAGTACAGTTAGAAAGAAGGTTAAAAAAAAAAGAAAAAAACAACATTTAAATCATGAAAAAGTGGGAAAACCAATGGAGACAAGAATTCTCAATCTGCAACAAGGGCTGAAGGACTTTAGGTAATAGCGCTGTGGTCTGTATTCAAGGAATTCCCTAGCTTAGCACACTGAGTACTGAGAAGAGAGGGTAAGGTAGCTTAGTAATCAATTGAAGGTAACTAAGATGTGGTGATATATTACTTATGATTTA
Source organism: Cricetiscus sungorus (assembly GCA_030556225.1). Lineage (NCBI taxonomy): Eukaryota > Metazoa > Chordata > Mammalia > Rodentia > Cricetidae > Cricetiscus > Cricetiscus sungorus. The sequence continues at coordinate 40,069,473 of JANBXA010000031.1, forward strand.
TTAAAGCTTCCCTAAGGGTACATGTAGAGAGCTGCAAAGTGCAGTGCCTTAAAGATGGCACCTTAAAGGCTGGCTTCTGCTTTCCACGTTCCCATTGGTGAGTGCTCTCTGGCATAAACAAGCCCTTATTTGGTTAAGTCTGTTCAGCCTGTCTGCTTCGGCGTTAGAGTAGCCTATCTGCAGGGTCCAAGTAGCTCACTGGGGTTGGTTAGTGCAAGGGGATTTAAGCCTGTGCAAGGGTCCCCTGCGGTCCCGCGGGTCAGAAAAACATGTTTCAAGGATCCTGATTAAAACTGCATGAAGAAGATCTTCCCAGAGTCGCTTCTTCCTTGCTGGCAGGGGTAGGCACGTACAGGTACAGGAGCAAAACCAGCCACAAGCTATACAGGTCAGGAGTGGTGATACATACCTTTAATCTCAACTGCCATAAATCTAAGAGGTGGTGTTATACAACTTTATTTCAAGGACTCAGGATTAGGAGGTAGATCTCTGCTAGTTCAAGCCCCACACAGACTACACAAAATTGATCCAGTCCTAAAAGAAACATCTGCCACAAAGCAGCACCTGGGATCACAAGCCTTTTATCTCAGCACTGGGGAGGTAGAAACAGGAATTATATGGCTGGGTGAATAAAGGAAGAAAAGGCAGGAAGAGAAAGGAACTGAAGCTTTTTGCCTCTGAGGATTCATGGAGACAGGATTTCTATTTCAGCTTGTAGAGGTAGGACCCAGTGGCTTCACTGCTTTGCTTATCTGACCCTCAGCTTGAATCCCATGTCTATGGGTCTTTCATGTTTCGTGCTACACTACAAATTCTAAAGACTGACTGGACTGAAATCACAAGATAACTATAAACCAGAGTGAATGGTGTGGCATCAAGCACAACTGAAGAAAATTTGCAAAATTGAACTGTGTCAAAGATATATTATCTCATAAATGCCTAGTGCCTGAAAGATATGAGAATCTGAAAAAAATCTAGGATCAGATTACTTGAAGGTCAGCTGTAGTGAGATGCATTAAAAACAAATAGTACAGGAATAAAATCCAGCCAAGATGTGCACAGTTATCTACATCATCACATGGAAAATAAATACAACACAGTCTATATCTCAGTTGTAATAACAATGAATATCTTCTAAGGACAAAGAAATCTTACCCAATCCTGGGTCCTCCTTGTCTACATCACATATGTTACTCAGATTCTTAGCATGATGAATGACATAGGATTCGTTATTAAAAGCAGCATATTGAGGAAGGGTTACAATATGTCAATAAGCTTATCATTAGCAAATAATTTCCTGACATGAATATATCCTCATCATCAAATTAATGCATTAGGCAAAAGAAAATCAACTGCAAGTAAAAACATTAATATATGTGCTTTCATAGTTTGACAGAGACAATTTTAAAAAGTAAACTTGGGGACCAAGTAAAATGAGACAATGTGGATATGGATATTTTGTTTGGGAGAATGGGATGTCAGTGAGTATTTTGAATTGGGAAGTTCTATAGTCAGTGTCTCAGTTTGGAAAAGACAACTATGGTAACAGATGGCTTATAAAGTCAAAGTCAAAGCTAGAGTAATCAATTAGGGACCTAATGCAGTAATTTAGAAGTAAGATAAAGGGGCTACAGATCACACCTATGACAATGAGAGTATAGAATGTTGTAGTCTTGTAGCATGGGGAATGAGGGGGATTGGTGAGTAAGAAAGAAAATTTTCTTAAAGTGAAATAAGTCTCTGTTGAGAGGGATGAATAATTCACAAAAGCTACAGAATCACATTGGCTGCATCAAAATAACTTGATTCTTAGTAAAATATCAATTACTCACTCATGGCAGTCATAAAGTTTCAAAGTATGTTATGCCATGAATGTACATGCTCCATAGCTCATGCAACATGTATCTTTATACATGTACCAGCTGCATCTTTTTATTAAGCAGGACTCAAATTTTTTTAAATTGTCTAACATTATAATTCCAAATCTTATACTTTTTCATAAAACCTCTCAAAATTAATTTATGTATTTCAACATATTACATGTACTTTGGCCAGTGCAGCATTCAGATGCACGTCTAAGGGTGACAACATGACTCAGTGGGCAAGCCATCTAGGGTAGTGACATTTATATTTACTCGCCAACATTGCTTCCCTGCTTTTTAGTAGTGCAGGTTCTACTTCACTGAGTGTACGCAACCAGTAAATTCATAAAGTTAAAGATCATTCATTTTGGCAGAGTTGTTCAGCATTGACTAGAAAAGTGACTAAAAGTACAATCACCAATCTTTCTCCCTTTTTCTTCCAAACTTTAAATCTCACAGGTAAAAATTACTTCTAAAACTATTATTGCAGATATGCACATGCTATCATAGTTGGACTAAAGATGAATTGTTGAAGTTTATTTTTTAGATACTTGAACTACTCTTGACTATTTTTAAATATATACTTAATTTATCCAAAATAAACTATGGGTTAAGGTAATGCATCTTTGGTCACTCTTGTATTCAACACTGTTATTTCATACAAGATGATATGTCTGATATGATAATTTTCATCTACATTCTGAAATGACATATTTCATTTTATTGGAATTATATTACATCTAGTAATACCCGTTGTTGATGATTCTGAGTATTTGTTGCTGTTATTTTTGTTTTAGACAACAGAAAAAAGAGTAATTACAAATAGATGTACAAATGGACATATGTACATATAAGTGTACAGATGTTCATCACAATCACATAAAAATAAGAGTCAGAAGGGATTGAGCAATATCATTATCTGACAATTTCATATATATTTACAATTTTTGAAAGAGAAAATTATATACCACTTACTCCTTCCTAATATGCTGATTGCTAATTTCTGCTTTTAATAGTATACTCAAACTTTTGAATTTATTTCTATTTGAATCCATGTGATTTCTCTAAAATTCAAATAAGTGGGCATATTTTATTGTTCTAGAGCCTGACACCATTTGTTTCCATTGCATTTAGCAAGGCAATTGTGCTAAAATGAAGTAGGGAGTGAATTATGGAAAAATAAAGAAAATAGGTGGAAAGAACTAGTCATGTTATGGAATATAACTGAGGAATTCTGAATGTTAGCTGGTGATGTTATATTAATAAGTGCTCTATCACAATAGTATAGAAAAGTGTAAACCACATTCAGTTACTAGCTAATATCTATCACCAAAATTGTCTTAGCCTAATAATATTTTATGCTTGTCATAGCAAATCTTATTATTATGTTTTAATTTGGATAAATTAATCAAATTCAAGTGATATATTTTAAATAATCATAGGCAAATAGTACTAGAAAGATTCATGTATTTTATGTAAATTGTTTTAATATAAAATCAGTAAATATCATGCAAAATGATTGAAACACACATCTGTCCCCTAATTTAAAGTAATAGTGATAAAGTACAAGTATCTGTATGTTTCATGTTGACATAAAGCAAAATGAAGTTTTGCATAGTTTCCAACAAAATGATTAGTCTTGGGTTTGAGTTTGTATGATTTTATTTAGAGGAGTTTTTCTACTACAAATCCTCTTCAAAGGAACACAGCCAGGTTCCCAGTCAACAAAAATACATCTCATCTTTACAAAATTATCCCATCTCTGAGAAGGCTCAATCAGAACCTCAACTGGGAACTACCCAATGGTAATAAACACAGAATACCAGGGGATGAGTAGAGAAACCTGTATTAAATTATGTTGAACAAAGGGAAAAGTGTCCTTGGCACAAAGAATGATTTCCTCTCATACAAGAGCCAATACTTTATATACTGCTGAATCCACCAGTCTAAGAAAAAAAAATAAATGAAATAGGGAAGGAAAAAAACCTAGGCAAATAAATACACAAAAATTATATTATTACGAAAAAAAATATTTGGCAATTGCTTTGATGTTTCCATCATTATATAATTCGTTCTGAAAAAAACATATAAAGACAGTATTTTTTATTAAGTGGCCTTAAAAGTATTTTGATATTGTTGTACCATCATAAATGAGGTGAATTATTTGTTTGTTATAGGTTACCACACTTAACCTCTAATATTTGTTTAGGAATGGCAATACAGAGGCTCAGAAATAGCAAATTTAGATCATGTTATTTCAAAGTTCTCTCTTCATATAACTGTATGAACTACAAAGAACTATCTAATTTTTACCTACTCTGAAATAATTCCAAGGAATAATATTTACTATATACTATGTATAATCTACTGTAACTATGTATAATTCTATTATACATAAGACATGGGGATATAAACTAAGGGTGACACAATCTAAAATCATTTTGAGGGAATATGATCCTTTTAAGATGTAGTTTTTTAAATACAGAGAATATATATTACATGGTGAAATCATTTGTTCCAATATCTATTCCAAAGATACTTGATAACTGAAAACAGCAAAGCAGAAAAATGGAAATAGTTATTTTAGTCATTCAATCAACCAACTATGGAGTTTTCCCTATCTTTAGACTTCCTGTTATGTAAAATTATAAATATCAGTGTGTTTAATGCATGCTTGGTTTTTAGATTCTTGAGCCTAAAATTATAATAACTAATACACACTATATGTGAACAGAGAGAAGATCACAACTCTAGGAAGAGTTAGAAAAAGAGCAGGTGTACCCTGGATGCAAGTAACTTTCATGTATTTTCTTTTAATCAGAGCTTTGAAAATCAAAAAGGACAACTGGTCCTGGCATTAGATACATAATACACACGAATAATTACATTTTCTTAAATGTTTCATGGATGTGCACATTAGAGATTTTCTGGAAAAGACATAAAGTTAGATGTAACTATATCCAGTCATGAAATCTAAGTTCACAAAGCAGTGCACAATGGAAAGTTAAGGCTCATCTCAACCAAAAACAATATAGTAGATTCTCATAGTCTGCAATCACTCAGAATGGAAGTTTTAAAACTACTGTTTTAATATCTGGGTTAGAAAAATAAATTTATTTTTCATGCCACAGTATTACATCCTATAAAATAAATACAATAAAATATACATATTTGCTCCCATTTATGCTGCTTACAATTTTTGATGTTTTTAAGCCTCAAAATGTAAAGACATATTTGCAATTAGATGTAGTTTGCAGATCAAGTTTTAGATACTGGAATGTAAAAAAAAGTCTTGTTCTTTCCAGTGCTGCTCATTAAGGATATCCTGGGGGTCCCATTGTTCTCTCAGTTCTCCAGTTATTTCATATTGAAACAGTAGCTGAGTTATTGTTTTAAAACCCACTCTGTGACCAGAAGAATATAAAGTAGGAAGCATTCCAACAATCTGAATGTTGTTGCTCTTGTCCTGGCTTGTATACTGATAACAAATATCAACTTCTTTCATAAATATGTTTTTTGGGAAAAGAGAAGAAGTATCTATCCATCTATGTATCTATGATTAAACTATCAGTACTTTTTATTATTAAAAGTGTATTGTATGAATAGAGTATTTTCTTAGTTGTGTGAGACTGAGAGCATATCAGACTTTTATTATAGATTGGAGATACCTGCATGAATCACATTCTCATCCACACATAATCAGCAGCATTGAGAAAAAATGTAAAGTATCTGTATGAAGGTGTAAGTGATTTTTGTGTTTCTATACTATGAAGCAAGAAGTGTGAAAATCATTTACCCAAAACAGTAAAAGCTACAACAGGAAAACTCATTTTGAACTTGAATAAAGGCTTTGCATCACTTTAGGAAAGGATGTCTTCAAAGAGATATCCCATCAATTTATATGCATTATTTATTTTAAGGTTGTAATATAATATATCATTTCTCCAAAGACTCTCCCATGTATCTCCTTTTCAGTTTATTATGATTAATATAATGTCCTGAACCCTCTTCTGTGTCTGTGTCTTAATCCAGAGTGGAGAGTATATTCAAGATTTCCTTGATGGAAGATGTCCTTCTTAATTCTTTGAATATATGTTTCTCTTATTGGTTGATCAATAAATTCTGATTGGTCAGTAGCCAGGAAAGAAGTATAGGTGAGGCTATCATACTAGGAGAATTCTGGGAGGAGAAACACAAAGAAGTGTGGTCAGAGAGATGCCAAGAGGTCCACAAGTCACCCATAAGCCAAGACCATGTGAGATACACAGATGAGTTAACAATTAAGAGAAAGCCACCCAATAGGAAGCCAGAGCCATTGGCCAAACAGTTTATTATAATTAATATTAACCTCTGTGTGTTTATTTGGGACTAAACAAGTGCAGGACAGGGCAGGATAGAAACTTTAGTCTACATTTCCTAAAGATGAGTGTTCCAGTTCATAATGTGCTATCGCCTTCCTGACGTAGCTGTACTTACTATCTCAGAATTTCACTATAGAGCTCCTTAAATAATATGGGGATTCAGACTGTTTTGTTGATTGAACAGTTCAGAAATTGTGATACAGTTTTTGAGTCATATTTATGTTCCAAACTGAATCAAATATGTTCTTGACTTCACCCTCCTTTTCTATCTTCTCTCTCTTTCCTACTCATATTCCTTAACATCTGCATCCTAAAAATCCAGTTATATTCATAAAATCATAAAATGATGATCAATGTAATATATAACCACAGGTCAAATCAAAACTCAAAGTTAGGTTTCATATTTTAGATAATAGTTGTGGGGTTGTAAATTCTTCATTTTCCCACAGCCTTAGATATTCTTTCTCTTAAAAAGTACTGTGAAGCCATAGTCTATCTTTTGAGAAGCCATGAAGTATGACCTGTAATTCAGAACATCAGTTTCTCTTTTCATGTGTTAGCTTTGAAGCCAACTTCCTCTTGGAGTTGTCTTTTGGAAAGACGTTACTCTTGTACTATAGCCTAAGAAATTAAGCAGAATTGCTTTTTTGGGGGTGTGACCTTGTGACGTCATCTTTCACTTCAGGATATCGATCGACATTACCAATGCTCACATCTTTTTTACACAGCCATTTTTATGAGACACGATTTCACATCAGACTTCCTGGTGTTCTTGCTCTTACAGTCTTGCCTCCTCTTCTGTGTTGTTTCCTGATCTACCGGTGTAGGAGCTGTGACATAAACATTTCCAATTCAAAATGGTCATCTGTGACACCATATAGACACAAACAACAAAAGCAGACTCAGTAGGTTGTGTCTGTTTATTTGCACACACACACACACACACAATATTATTGTAACAATAATAATCAAGGAATAAGAGGCTGCCAGTTTGAGGGTGGGGTAAAGGGAAGGAGCTGAACAGAGGGCTCAGAAGGAAATGGAGGTAATGGAGGTAGGAAAGGTAAAGTAGTGAAACTGTATTTTAATTATAATGTGTTAAAAATAAAAACTTATGACAAAATGTTAAAAGACTATTTGTTGATGAATAAGAAATGATCAGCTTATGCATCCAATAAACTAGCTGGACCTATGGAATATTTAGAAACATATTATAACTATAAATTGTATAAATTGTGAATTTTTAAATTCTCAAAATTATTTCCTTGGTTAAAAAATTTTTAATGGAATAACTTTCTTATTAAAACACTTTACTTAAACTAAAGCAATCTTAATTTACATACCAATCCCAATTCCCTTGTCTTCCTGCCCTCCCATTCTCCACATAATCTCCTTATCCCAGCTTCTGTTCTTTCCTCAGAGAAGGTGGGTCCTCCTATAGGAGGAAGATCATCAAAGTATGTCACATCATTTGGGGCAGAACCTAGGCGCTCCCCAATGTATCTAGGATGAGAGAGTATTCCTCAAAAGAGAATGGGATGCCAAAGCCCATTTAAGCACTAGGGATAAACACTGGTTCCACTATCAGAGGACTCATAGACTTCCCAGGTCCCCCAACTGACGCCCATGTTCAGGAGGCCTGGTTCTGTCCTATGATGGTTCCTCAGCTATCAGTCTGGGGTCTGTGAGCTCTCACTTGCTCAGGTCAGTTGTTTCTGTGGTTTTCCCAAGCATGGTCATGATCCCTTTGCTCATCACTTTTCCCTCTCTGCAACTGGATTTCAGGAGTCTGGCTCACTGCTTAGCTGTGAATCTCAGATTCTACTTACATCAACTACTGGATGAAGGTTCTATTGATAGCATTTGAGATAGTCATCAATCTCATTATAGGAGAATGGCATTTAAGGTAGCATCTCCACTATTGCTTAGATCCTTAGCTGGGTCATCCTTGTGGAGCCCATAATGACTCCCTCTATCAAGGTATCTCTTTCCTTGCTCTCCTCTATTCTTCCCCCAACTTGACCTTCCTGATCCTTCATGTTCTTCTCCCCACTTCTCTTCTGGTCTCCTCAGTCTCCTCCCTCTTTTCCCCTTTCCCGCATGCTCCCAATTTACTCAGTAGATCTAGTCCGTTTCCCCTTCTGGGGAGGGGAGTCCATGTATGTCCCTCTTAGGGTGCTCCTTGTTATGTATTAACTTTCAATCATTTTTTTTTCAATTTAAGTTGGTGTGTTAAAACAGACATCTTGCCTTAAAGGAAAAACAATAGTCTTCCCTACAAATGAAAAAATTAAAATCAATTGTGTATTTTTCTTTTCTCCTCTATCCCGTCCCCCATCTCAGCATTTCACTATGTAGATCTACCAGGCCTAGAGTCTTTTCTGTAGGCCAAGCTAGCATAAAACTCTCCAAAATGAGCCGCCAGAAGCTGGATTTATTTGTGTGATACCACATTAATTCTCTTTATTACTCAATAAAATGTTCAAACAACATTTTCAAAATTTTTCAGTTTTATAACTTCAGTGAAGTTTTATGATTAATTTAAAAAGTTAGAAACATAGGAGAAGAAAGGTTTGGAAAACTGTCAGAAATTTTCAAAGAAACATGTATTTTTCACATATATTAACACTGGCTATTACAATAATGAAAATGTAATTAAAGTGAATACAAAGAGCATTCCTAAATATATAAGGTTTGGAAATTTTTCTAAATATTTTCACGTTAACTATTTTGATTTTAATTGACACATAATACTGCATTGTGTTGAAGTATGCTACTTTGATAGGAAGCACAATGAAAAATAATATTATCATACATATAAAAGCTTTTCCAAGAAGGATAACATTAAGCAATAAAAAAAAGACTTGTCCTTCAATGAACACTATTAATAAATTTAGGAAAACATATTTTGCTTTTAAATGATTTAAATGAAAGAATTTTTAAAAAGAGAAATGTATGTTAGGCTAATTGTGGACATTAAATAAACACATGTATTTGATGTGACTTAATTTATCAAATAGGAGGTTTTCAGGTTGAATTTGTAATACATTTCTCACAGCTTAGGAATCTGCTTCAAAGCAATGTTTTACAGTAAGTCCTTTACCTGTTTTACAGGCATAGAATGCAGCTTTGTAGAATTCTTAGCTCTGGCAATTAGGACTACAAGGCAAAGAATGGCAGGGACAACTTCACTGAGCATCTGAGTAAATGCTTTACCCCCTTGTTTGCTCTTCCACTGACTCTTCGAATCTATATAAAAGACTCAGAGCCCATTTATTTAAGTGACCTAAATCCTTAGAAGTTCTTATCAGAACCTTTGTGCAAATGGGAATAGAGGGAAAGCTGCCTCTTGTCATAAAATTACTAACAATAATCGTGGGCAGGGTGAACTTAGGAAAGATCTTATAGCCCCACACTATCCCTATTCTCCCAATCTACGTACAGAATTTATCTGATGGTCCTGCCCATGTTGGATACTAAAAATGAGAAAATTCCCAATTACCAAAATTGTAGTCAATGTTGAGCTACAATTATTGTTTCTGTTTGTAGTAATACAAATCCTTATCTCTCATTTTTTACACAGCATGTGAACAATAAACTCAGAGAACTCATAAAACTAAATTCATCTTTACTTTGTCATCTGCAAATACAGGACAATGTCCTAATCTATAAGAGTAATGGTAAGGTATGCTACATCCAAATTATGTCAAATCCTGTTAAGCTGTACCATGTATACATTTGACGTTTTGTTTGCAGTGCCAAACAATGCCCAAGTCAATAGTACATTTCTAACAGCAAATATTAATGAATGGCGCTGTAGCTAAATAAATACTGATACGTTTGGATGTGAGCTTAAGGAACAAGCCCATTCATTTCTCTTCTTTTCTTTTCCTTTCCTTTCTTTTCCATATATGCTTTTGTCAGACTTCTCCCAGGCTGGAAATAATCATAACAATTGGAATCAGTGGAAAGAAATAGTTGATGATTCTAGGCAATAAAAAATAAATATGCAACTCAAGTAAGACTAAATATAAGCTCTGTATGATCATGCTAGAATGAACTACCTGAGATGAGGTGGTTCTCTGCTGCCAAATCCCTATATTTACAGTTTAAAAGCAGATATATTTAATTATTCAATGTATATTATGTGCGGTAATAGCAGTTTTATTTCAAATATAGCAGTAAAACTAACCATTTCTAATGAGAAAATTGACAGGTGTTTGATTTATGAGAAAAATTCATATAAACTAATGATGTAGTAATATTTTAAGTATAAATAAAAACTCTATAAAATTCAGAAAGCATAAAGGCAATGTTTGAGGATCTTTCAATGCTTTGCTACTTGCAATATGTATTTCCCTTACTATTTAGTAAAGTCACAATACAGTAACAAGCAATATTGGGACAGTCAAATAGGAATAGTATAATCTTACAAAATGCTTATGGTTTCATTATGAAACTACCAATTAATCTGTAAGTGTTTGGATCATTCTAAGACATGAAGAAGTGGAGAAGAGAATACATTCCTATCAGAAAATCTGAAGCTCTGAAGAGTGAAAAGCAACCAGAACAGTAACACATTTGGTTATTTGTCTCCTTAGCAGTTTTGGGCACCTACCTAGGGGATTGGCTCATTAATCCTATAGACTATGTCCAATTCTACATAGGCAATTTTCAAAGTAGGTAAGAGCTTAAAGTCAGGCAGCTACTTCATATTAAGTAACCTTGGACAAGCTGCATGACCTTGGGAGAGTTTATGAGACTCTCTTTGCTTCAGTTTCCTGATGTTTAACTGAAATGATTGGAATGCTCTCCTCACAGAATTAATGAGGACCTTAAACGAGTATAATTAGATGTGAAGTGGGACTTTTCTTGTTTCCTGGAATGTAGCTAAGGCTTCAAAGCAATGGAAAATTACTGGTAAAGTGCTTTCTCAGCTCATCACTTCAACAGCATATAGGGGAAGGTTAAATATTTGAAAAGGGATTATTGGAAAGGAGTCCAAAAAAAATCTAAATAGACAGGAAAGTGTCACCTTAAGAGAAACGGGATGTGCTGGGGTGTGGTGGTGAAAAGGGAGTGGGAATTTACTCTGGCCTCTCTCTCTCTCTCTCTCTCTCTCTCTCTCTCTCTCTCTCTCTCTCTCTCTCTCTCTTTCTCTCTCTTGAATTCTTAAAAAACAGTTAAATTTGTCTCATGTTGATATCTACAAATTAAGCAGAAGAATCTGAAGCCCTTTCCCAAAAATTTTAGAGGTATTGATAGAGACAACACTCTATGCCTACCTCTTGCTGTAATAATTCTGAGAATGGGAATCTGGGTGACACAACCCCTGAGAGATAGGTTAAAATGAGTGTGGGAACATTTCCATAATAGTAATGACCAGGGGTTCATGAGATTCCTCATGAAAAATTAGATGTGCCATATGAATGGTACTGCTTAGGAAGACTGTCTGATGAGCCACTGGACTACAAAGAAAAGAACATGGTGGTGCTCAGTGGACAGGAATTTATGGTGGAATGAAAAGTAATCAGACTGTTGTTCCTATCAGGAAATAATCTGGTATACAAAGTGTGGCATACAGAAGGCTATGAGGATGGTGCAATTTCTTTGAAGAACACATAAATAGAACCTATGACATAGACAATATATGGATGCTTCACTCAACAAAGGATATGTATACAATTTTGAAATAACTGGAGAAACAGGCTTTGGATCTACATTCCTGTTTATATTTCTTCTCTGTCCTGTCCTTGAAAGAGAGAATGTATATAGGATTAGAGGGAGATGTAGGAAACAGAGCAAAGAATCTTGCCAGAATTATTGCCCTGGTCACAGGTATTACAGTTACTGATGAAGAATGAACCCGGGAGATGGAAGAACCCTTCAGCTGGATGTAACACTCACATTGGCATTTGGATTAGACCATACTCTTATTTCTAAGGGACAATGAGACTGCAGATAGAGGAATGTGACAAGTCATTAAAAATCAGGGTGTAGACGATGTTCTGAAATGGACAAGCAGAAGCTAGAAGAATAGACTTGAGGCAGGAGGTGAGGGAAAATATTGTTTGTCTCACCCTTTGTACAACTGTGATCAACCAAAACTGGCTGTTACTATTAATATTTTTACTACTTGCCCCAAATTGAAGTAACAGTATTTACAACACAAGAATAAATAAAAATCCCAAGTTCACTGTTATAACTTCAGAGAATGTCACACAAGTAATTAAATAAATAATAAAAAGAATGTACATGCTAGGAAGGTGGCTCAGAAGTTATGAGAACTTGAGTCTCTTACACAGGACCCATATTAGGCTCCCAGCATTGACAAAGGATGGCTCACAACTACCTCTGACTCCAGTTGCAGGAAATCTGACAGCATATTCTGGCCTCTGTAGTCAAGGCATTCATGTGGCACACATACAGACAGACACACACACACACACACACACACACACACACACGCGCACGCATGCACGCACGCACGCTCGCACACACACACACACTTGGTACTTTGACAAGAACAGCACGTGATTATCGTGCTTTTATTATGAACTCATTAATATGCCACCTCTACATGAACAAATAAAGCATTTCTTTTTTTTTTTTCTTTTGGTTTTTTGAGACAGGGTTTCTCTGTACTGTTTTTGAGCCTGTCCTGGAAATCACTCTGTAGACCAGGCTGGCTTCGATTTGAACTCACAGAGATCTGCCTGACTCTGCCTCCCAAGTGCTGGGATTAAAGGTATGCCACCAACTCCTGGAAAAGCACTGCTCTAAAATCCCTGAAATGGTTATTATCATGAATGAAACTTCCTTTCTGCAGCAAGAACAAATTCTGGGCTGCTGTTGACCCTGGAGCTCTGTCTCTCTCTTTAGCTGCCAAACTAATAGATGTTGCTGGATAACTGTCACAGCAACCTGTGTATGAGGAAATCGTACTATTGGAGTCACAACAGGTATAGGTAGCACATTGTTAGGCTACTTAACATACATTTAAATTAGACCCAACCAGACACCTATTCACAAAAACATCAGTGTAATAATGAATAAGACACTCAATAAACTGGGGAAATGTTCTGTTAGATTAATTATGAATGAAAATTCATTTCAGTTCAGAACAAACTAGGTATCACTTTATCCTTATTTTGGAGAAAACAAATATTTTGTGCAAAATAAGTTTCATTATGCATGACCTAAGCAGTGTTCATATTACAAAAATTCTTCCAGAGTATAATATAGCAAGCTGTAATATATTCAAAAGGAATTATTTTAACAGTTTTAAAGTAATTCTAAAATACACTCAGGCTAAAATAGATATATTTACAATATGTGTTAATTGTATGTTCTTAACATATTGGATAATTTTATGACTTACCATGACTGGAAAAAAAGGGACCAAGATATTTCATCAAGCATATTCTAAATGTATCTTTTGAAATAGGTTTGATTGGGATTACATTAAATCAGTGTATCTAGTGATGCAGACAATCTTTCTGATGGTAGTGAGCCTCATCCAGTCAGTTCAAGTCTTCAGTAGAATAAATATTTGGCCATTGTACTTAGTAAAGGACAATTGTGATTTCCCAACTGATTTTGGATTTAGACTCCTGGTTAGACTTCTAGTCTTGGACTGTAATATACAACCATTTCTACCATGCTCTCTCTGTATTACCTACACCCTCTGTCCAATTTGGACTTAGTCAGTCTTACTAAGAATTTCACTCAATACCTTATGACTCCAATTACCCCTTTAACTGTTTTTATTTCCTTGGAGACCTCTGAATAATATAATATGATTCAAATAAAATTAGTATAACACGGAAAGGGGATATGTCTTTCATTCACTCAACAAATGATTTTAAATCATTGTACATATTTTCAGAAATCATTATGTGAATTATTAAAATGTCTGTGAAGCAGCTGCTGCTATGTCCTTAATGTGTTCCTGTTCCATTTCCAGTGACATGTTTAACAGTCATTGGTAAATACATTGTTCTACCAAATTAAAATAGATAGTTACATTGTGGTATAATAAGTCTCAGAAGAATTCAGATGTGATTCTTATATGCCATCATAGACAAGAATATTGAACCACATTCCTAAAACTGATATAGTTCAAAGGATTCTCTGCAGTATTTCTGGGACCTGGAACTACAGAAACTACCTACAAAAGTTTTCATTTTAATTTTTCCTTTGCTGAAGTACATGAAATACTATTGAGTCTGTTGAGACATAGTTCAGCTTTCAAAACAATGAATAGTTAAACAATTTCTACAAGGAACCTTCAATTATATACGTGTTAAAGAAAAGTGATTCATTACAAATATCCCAATGAACAACTTTTATGACACTCTGAGAACATTTGCATTTTGGAGTTTTCTCTAAAAATAGCTTAGAACATCACAGGCATGGTCAAAGAGAAACATCTTAAAATATCCTATCATAGAAAAAAATGGAGAATTGTCTAACTCCTACAATCTTTTGAGTAAAAGTAAAAAGACAGATACAGATAGCACAGGTAAGTATAGATTTTTTTCTATGTGATTTTATTGATTTTCTAGTAACATACAAATATTTTAGAGCTATACATAGTGATAATATCAATATGTATGCTATGACATATCATGCACATTAAGAAAAAAACTTAAGAAGACTGGTTTACTACTGCTGTTACTTTTATTGTTGCTGTTTTTATTCTAAAATAATGATCATCATCATCATCATAAATATACCCTCTTGACCTCTTTTAAAAATAAAAAAAAACAACTAAATAAGAATTATGATTCCCTCTCATGACTAAGACTGGTTTTTATTGGCTTTCTGTCCTGTTAGGCTTTGACTGGAGTGTATCAACAGTTCTACTATGCTAATACGAGACTATTATTTTAGGTTTGTTAACTAAGGGTTGATCAAATGTCCACTATTGGCATTTAATATCATTGTTCTCCTAAGAGGACCATAACTCTTTCTATGGCTATTGCTATTTTTGTACGAAACGAATCTTTACTCTTATACCTTCACATCCAATGCATTTGTGAGCTGTAGACTTTGGCCAACAACATTTGAACATCAGACTTGCCATCTGCCAAGCCCTAGCACATAGTATGTTACCAGACACCACTTTCTCTACATTCTGTTCTTTAAGTGTCATCACAGGGAGAAAAGTAAAATAAGAAAATCTTCTTAAAATATCAGTTAGACAACTTTCAGCTTAAGTTGATGAACAATCCCCAGTTTTAGTACTTAATCTAAATTATTTAAAGTGAAACATGATTTATACCAATCTTGTGAATATTATTATTTATTTACACAATACTCTAAAATTGGTGTTTATTAAATTTTTATTGCTTTACTTTGATTATTTATTTAATTATTTGCATAGAGGTGCATATCTGTGTTTAGGTGTCTGCTTTTAACTGTAAGTGCTTGCAGAAGCCCAAGGCATCAGGTTGCCCAAGGGCTGGAATCACAGAAGATTATGAGCTGTCCAACAAGGAAACTGGGAACAGACTAGGGATCTCTGCAAGATCACAATGTGCTCTTAACTGCTGAGTCATCTTTCCAGGCCCAGTACACCACTTTTCTCTACACTTCTCAGATGTGACAATTTTCTGTTTCTAGAACAGCCTGAAACAATTTTCAAATGGATCAAATTTTAATCTCTATAGTTAGTTGTGTCTTCATCTACTCTATAGCCATTTTCAAGTCATAACCCTGAGTCTGACTCAACCCTTCTTCTTATTCACTTCTTAATATTATGTGTCATATATGCATTTTTATTTTTATGCTTATATCTGTTGGTGTATGGATATACATGATCCATGTATACATGTACACATACAAGAGGGCAAAACAGTTGATATCTCTTACATCTCCTGCACCTTTTTATTTATTTATTTATTTATTTATTTATTTATTTATTTATTTATTTATTTATTTTAGTCAGTGGTGATACTTTGATGTTGTGTTTTGGTTTTTGAGACAATTGTTTTTTGAGCCTGTGTCTTGTCCATTGGATAGACTGACTGACCAGTGAAACCTCAGGATTCTCTTGTCTCATACCTCCTCAGCACTAATATTATAGGGTATGCTATTCTTGATCTATTGTCTTTAATTTAGGATAATATAAATATGTATTCACTCTACCTCCAAAATACATCTCCTGTCTCACATTCTTGCCAGACTTGACAACAATCATTCAGCCTTGTTCCACTTTGTCTCTTGTCAGTACATATGCCATTATTTTATTTTTTTTTTTGACATGTTCTGCAAGTACCCCCATTTCCAGAAAAATGAAAATAAACATAACTTTCTTTTGTTTATATATTTCTCAAACAGCAGTGTTTACTAATTTACAGAATAATGACTGAAGTCTATTTCGGCAGAAATGACCATGTGTGAGGGCTGGGTTTTCAGCCAGTGTTGTTGCTGAAGTCTGTGCAGTGCCTACCCTCATCTGCAAGGTAGACGGGACTCTGGGAAGATCTTCTTCATGCAGTTTTAATCAGGATCCTTGAGCATGCTTCCTCTGACCCGTGGGACCCTTAAATCCCCTTGCACAGGCTTAAATCCCCTTGCGCTAACCAACCCCAATGAGCTACGTGGACCCTGTAGATAGGCTACTCTAAGGAGGAAGCAGACAGGCTGAACAGACTTAACTAAATAAGGGCTTGTTTACGCCAAAGAGCACTCACCAATGAGAAGGTGGGAGGTGGAAGCCAGCACCATCTTCAAGGCACAGCATTTCTCAGCTCTCTACAGAAGTTATTGAGATTAGATCTTGAAGGTTCCTACTTCCAAACCCACGGTAAGTGCAGGAGAGCTGGATAGTAGGAAGCCTGGCTGGAGGAAGTCACTAGGATCATGTCTTTAAAGGGTCTGAAGTGCAAACACTAACACTACCTGCTCATTGCTTCTCTGCTGTCATGTGGTGAGCAGTTTTATCCACTACAAGTCTGCTGCCACATCTCAGGCCCAAAGCAATAGAGCCAGTCAACCACAACCTGAAATGTCTGAAACTCTGATCCAAAATTATGTGTTCATCTAATTAATTTTGTCACATATTAAAAAGTTTATGACTCAAAAGGGTAAGAGACACAACACAGACTTAGAAAAAGTTAACTCCAAGGAAATGATAACAGTGAATTTAGGAATGACATTCAATGAAGTCTTCTGAATGTAAGGTCTGCACTCTACATTGTCCCCCTCTCATCCATTCTTTTTCTCTTATGTGATCCAAAATCAGTATATGTATCTCAGTGACAACACACTGAATGGAAAGTTTTAGTGAACCCCATTGGTTTCTCTCTACTCTGCATTATTGGAAAATAAAATCTGATCCTTAAGGTTGATTAAATGATGGTCCCAGCCTTATTATGATACAGAAACCTAAAAATAACAAGTAATTATTTTATTAAATAAATCAGTCAAAGGATTTTAATTTGGTAGAAACTATTACATAGATGGGATAACATGCATTTCTGGGACAAAGAAATCAAAGCTCAAATGTCTTCCACCATAGAGCATAAACACACACTCAAACAAAGCATCTATCTCTTAATGTTTCAATACACACACACACACACACACACACACACACACACCAACAAAGCACCCATCCATTAGGGCTGTAACACCATCCCCAACAAAGTATCCATCCCTTAGGGTACATACACCTCAACAAAGCACCCATTCCTTAGGGTTCACATACACCTCAACAAATCATATATCCCTCAAGGCTCTAACACATACCACAACAAAGCACCTATCCCTTAGGGTGCAATCACACCTACTACAATAAGGCATCATCCCCTAGGGCTCTAACACATACACCTTCACCTATTTCTTTGGGCTCGGTCCATTTCACTTTAACTACCAAACATTCTTCTTGGAGGGATATTTAACTTTTTCTTTGTTCTAATAGTTATTCTTTGGTACATCTGGGTATTGGTAACATCTACTCCATTGAAACAGTACAGAATAAAGGTGACCTCAGTGTTTGCCAAAAGCAATGGAAACATTCTTGGCTTCATCTTTCTGAACCTCTCCACAGCATCTGTCAGTGGCAAGCACAAAACAGTAACACTGGTCTAATTGCAGACTTAGTTTACTTGGTGCAAACTCATGGCTTGTCCTCAGATATCACAATGTCTGTTCATTGTTTTTCTTTGATGCTTTTATTGAATAATGACATATTCATGAAGCTCCTATAGTCACTTCTGAACACTTTCTAACTTTAGGGCTGAGTTAGATAGCTTCCAGGCACCTCAAAAAAATATACTCCAGATGTCAATCTGATCTGGCAACTGTTTGATTCTGGTATACCTTAACAAATAGCACCAGCAACCAGAAACTAGAAAATACAGGAAAATCACTTTCTGTGTCTATCCCACCATCATTACAATGGTTAGAGTCCTAAAACCCTTTCCTCTTGACACCCATGAGCCTTTTAAGTTGTTATATCTTTATCTTAAATTTCCTTTAACTAAGTCTCCTCATACCCTTAGTGTGTCACACAAAATGCTGCTGACACCTTCACCTCATGAAAAATTACTGAACAAACTAATTCTGTCTTTAAATCACTTCCAACACCATATTAAGCTCCCTTTGATTTGTGTTAGAGTACTGTTATTGTGTTGCCTTTTGAACAGTGGTCCCTTACTTGGAATAAAAAGGTCTACCTTATAGAACCATTTGAAAATTGAAAACCATATATTCAAAGTGCCTTAAATATTGTCTAACACATAGGAAGCACTTCATAAATGCTTGATCCTAATAACAGTGGTGAATGAGCTAGCATAAGCTTGTTCCAGTGGAATGGGCCACATCTCCAAGCTCCTTCCTCATTACATTCCACATTAAATTCTAGGGTTTACTAATTGGAAACTCTTGTCACAACACATGAATGCTTGAATCTCAACATTTCTCTACTTTATTTTTCTGAATGTATTTGCTATCTTTCTCATGACATTACTTACTCAGTGAACATTGCTTGCGATCTAAAAAATAATAGGTATCCTTTGGCTCACATATGCCTTTTAGAAAATGTACTGGATTGGTCATTATTATTTATAGTAAATACCAAGTAAATTTAATATTAATGTATAACACAAATGCTATTTAATAACAATAAGTTATTAAGCTTATACTATAGTCTAAGCATATTATACTCATTGTAATACCATTCTCTTAATATTCTTACAATATTATACAACTATGAATTTTGCAAAATGAGGAGCTGAGGTATAGACATGTGCATCATATTTTTAGATTCACATCTAGCATAGGGCATTGCTATAACTGGGATTCAATCTTTCTTGCTTTAGAGGTGTGTACTCTTACGATTATACTGCAATATGAAAAGCTTCAGATGTGATCAAGACTCCTGAGCAAGATTCCTGCCATGGAAGCCTAAGGACATACTGATGTAAAAAGACTGGAAATCCTCAAACTGTGTCTGTGATGCTTAGTACTAAGGATTCCTGATCCATTTTCTTCTTAAACAAAAGCTACTTTTTCACTGGTTGTTCTAATAATATCATGGAAGATGAACAAATCTTTTCTTGATAGTTTTGAGCTCAACTCATACACTTTGTGCCATATACTGAAGACCTCATGTTTTTATTAACTTTCTCTATAGTCTCTAGCTTGGTGCCTACCAAAAAGAAGACTACCAATAAAAGTTTGTGAGTATTCAGAAAATGAATTCTAGTCCTACGTAAATAAAATTGGAACATTTTGATGAGTCAGTTTATAATTACATACATCCTGGGATCAATGTTCCATACACATGTAAACAGAATATAATTTAAAAATATCTCAAGTTGGATTTGGCATGCATTGTTGGTATAGTTTTGTAGCTGCTTTGCTTTCTTGAGTATGTTCCATTTCAGATAAGGTTAAAATGAATTTTTATTCCTAGTTTCGATTTCAAGATGATGAAAAATTCCTCAGGTTTAAAACAGAAATAGAATTAAGCGAGGCAATGGAGAAATAACTCAGAATTTGGCTGAGCTGATACAGTGACAAAATAGATTTTGATATATTCTCCAATGATGTTTTGAAAGATCATCAACAGTGATTAGTCCCAAAAATTAACATTGGAATTAAATACATATTTTATATTAACATAAACTACCATGATATGGGCTATAATGAAAAATGAATGAAAATTGACTGTATGCATGCCACATAAATCATTTATTTTACAAATTCTCTAAATACTGGTATCTGGGTCCTTCCTGTTTGTGTGTGGCCTTACATGTGTGTATTCCATGTGTCCCATGAGGCAGAATACATTACAGTTCATTGGGGGTAATGTCTGCACTGAAGAGATGAGAAGGAGAGCATAAACTTCCAAGTAATAAGGACGGGGATCCACACACAGGGATGAGTAATGTTTCACGAGGATGTTTTAATTTCAAATACATAAGACTATCTTTGATAGCATTCTTGCTCCTCCAGAAGGAAGATCAACTTCCTTCTGTTTAGTGACTATAGCACTCCCTCGGTACCAGGCTTCGCAACAAAGACAGGATTAGAATTATCTGTACTCAGTATGCTTTTAGAAAGACATCATGCTGTTTGGGAGGTTCAGTAATGCTTTCTGTGGAAACAATTGCTATTTTATTTTTCAAAAAACTTTGTCCAGTAAAATGATGCTTTATCATTACAGTGTGGACTATAAGGAAAGTCAAAGTCAGGATCAGAATCAAGGTGCAACATTGGCCATGTCAAATCTAAAATTTTCTCATGTTTGAGTACCAGCTAATTAAATTTTAATCAGATTATTATGTTGCTAGGTTAAACTTTGGGTTTCTGGCACTAGTCACTATTGTATGCATAAGTGTATAGCAGAAAAATAAGTAGCTCCCTGTGTGTGCCAATGCAAACCATTAAGATAAGCAATACAGTTCATATTTAAATTGAGCATTAAGTACTAACATAAAATCATCTTTTGTAGTAATATTTCTTTCACTTCTGTGTAGCTGGCCTCAGAATTGTGTGGAATGCGACACATTCATATTGCCCTTCATCCATGGTGGCTCAGTGTGCAATTTCAGAAACACGATTTTTAAAACACCTGGCAATAAACTATCATGTGAAAATGTATTCAATTAAATTTTTTCATTAAACACCTTTTCTTCCTGATATTTCACAGTATTGCTTTAAAAATATCCGTGGCTATTTGTGAAAAGTTATGTTTTAATATACATATTCTTTACTAAAAGACATTACAAGGATCAAGACTTTTTTTTCCAAGAGTTTTGTAATTAGGAGTATCAACATTGACAGAGAAAGGCTTACTTAAACTGCTTTCATAGATGTGTGTATTACTATTGGATGTAATAACTGTCATTGTTCTGGTATTATTTCATTTCTTAATAAAAATAATTTTTAAAAAATCTCTGCGGTTCACGTAACACAAAAATGGAAGATATAGCTTCCTAGGTAGAGAAAGCCATTTGATTATTAAAATATCTTAAATAAATCCAGTAACTTCTTAAATTTTTTTTCTAATCAGCCTTTGAGAAGAACCTATTGGATGCTACTTAGTGATCAGAGAAGAACACCTTGTTTATTCCAGACTCTATAAATGGTCAAACAGTACACTAAACCTGAAGTAAAGTTTTAATGTCATTAAAGAATTATTCTCACAACTCTGTCACAAGAGTAATTTAAATGCTAATACTTTCTCATAACGTAAACAACTTTGACTAATTTTTCATGACATGAACATAGCACAACTGGGTCCAGCAGAAACACATCCTTATGGAAGACTCAAGTTAACTGACCTTAGTATTTATAGATTTCTCACTAAATTCTCAGTATAACATAGTTCATTTTTATCAAAGGAACTATGTCATCACTTACTAGAGACAAAGAGAAAAAGTTGAGGCTTAAAAAAAATATGAGTGGCAATACTAAGAAAGTAGTAAACCCTGTTACCTGCTTCTTGTCATGATAAAAAGTCAGGTTTTGCCTAATGGAGATTTTAAAAATCACTATTTGACACTGAAACTACTGTTGGGATTAATTCAAGTAGTGAGGTTAATATATGAATGTGATTGTCTTTAGTAACACTTGCCTATATTGAGGTACTATCATTGTTACAAATGCAATATGCATTTTGTTCAGGATTTGATTTAATTTCCTATGTTATACATTGTTGAGAGTGACCACATATTAACTCTGTTTTACTAGGGCTCCTCTTGAAGAGAAACTTGATTTGTAGCTGTGAAGTAAAAGTTCTACTAAAAACATGATTTATCTGGCTACCATGGTATTTAAGAAGCATACATATATTTTTTAACTAAATGAATCCCAATATGATTTCTTGCTTAACAACATTATAGTAAACACTTCAATATATTTATCAGCTTTTTAGGAAGGAAAACACATGCACAGAAAAGAATAATTTAGTGAATGAAAATGAGCTCAAGCTACAACAGGGGTTCTCAACCTGGGGGTCACACCTCTTTTGGGTTTCGAACAACCCTTTCACAGGAGTCACCTGTGACCACCATAAAGCACAGATATTTATATTATGAAACACAACAGTAGCCAAATTACAGTTATGAAGTATCAACAAAATAATTTTATGGTTGGTGGTCACCACAACGTGAGAAATTCTATGAAAGGATCACAGCATTAGGAAGGTTGAACATCCCTGCTTTAAAGCATAGGCATAAAAGAGCAACTCTTTATAAAGACATAAATGAAACTTACTTTTAAAAGGTGAACACATCTCCCACTGATTTAATGGCAACACTCATCAAAAAACTTTGTTTTAAAGAAAAATTTCTACTAGAAACCATAAAGTCTTCAACTGAATTTTGTACTTATTCCCAATTAGACCTTAGTTATTTCTTATTTTCATTTCTATATCTAATCACAGTTAAGAGTAAAATGGTTTGAAATCTAGGCTTAGAAAGATGGCTCAGCAATCCAGAACACCAGATGCTTTAGAAGAAGCCCCGTGTTAGATTCCCAGCAGCTATATCATCAGGCAGTCCACAACTGCAGGGAATGTCAGCTCCAGGAGCTGCCAACATTTTGACCTAGACTGGAGTTTGAACTCACTTGCACATCCAACCACCAACCAACCCCCCCACACACATATAATTTAAAAATTAATGTAAAAACATCTTCAAGTTTAAAAGTAATGAATGTAGCTCAAAATGACAAACATGTTTGGATTAAGATTTGTGAAAATTTGCATAATGCTTACTACCTACAAACCAAGGCATGATTTATAGTGTAACTAAGCTAATGATTATTGGCAATGCTGGAGCTAGAATCCAAGGTCTTACACGTGACAGGCGATAATTCCTGTAGATTACACTTCCAGCAGTTATTTTATACTCTTAAGAAACTGCAAATTCAACTTGTTCGTATAACTATCATCCAAACATTCTCAGGATACAAATACAGATAATACAGAAGAAAAGGGAGATTGAAGATTGTACTACTGCTCTCCCATTTCCAAAGGGAAAGGATGTCACCAGGGTCTGCTGTGCATTTGAAAGTCATTGTTTAAACTGAAAGCAACAAGAGGTGTCATTTGTGCAATTTTTTCTCATTATGAAAGTGAATATGTTGAGTTTGCAGCAACTAAAAAGGAAACTGAGCATAATGAATGTGCCAAAAAAAAAAAAAAATTACACAGTGTAAATGCTAAGAGCAGAAGTGGCAGTACTCACATTCCTCAGCGGGAATTTCACCATGAGACTATTCTCATGCAAAGCAAACACATGAGAGAAGTGAATTTTTATGTTTAACATTCAAGGTCGTGCCATTTAAACAGTAAAAATCTATCTATAGACAGTGGGAAAAGACAGTGGCATCTTCTGCTTAAGCAGAATTCTTTAATCATTAACCAACATAGGTCTATAGTAGTTACAATAAAGACACATGGATACGGCTTCATAACAGATTATTTGTTAAGCCTATACAAGATTCTGGGTTTGAAGCCCACCATTAGGTAAAATATTAAACAGATCAATATAGTAAAGCAATTTTATTATTTTTTGCATAAAAAATCCATATAACTCACATTCCATGGAATCAAATCAATTTCTTTTTGGCAAGGAAAACAAAAACAAAAACAAAACCTGACATTTTTGAATTTCACTTTCTAAAATTAAAGGCAGCATGTAAGTTTAACACATGCTATTAGCCTGAAGTCAGTGAAGAAGAAAGTAGAATTCTTAATAATTGTGAATCTAGGTCTCTTTGAAGGTGTCCTTGAAAGAACCAATAGGGCAGAGAGTAGTGTAGATCTTGTCTAAAAATGAAGCTCAAAGGTTTGTAATAGTCCATCTTCTAGATGGCAAGAGTTACAAAAGTCTTTGCCTTTTATTTTCCATTGTGAGATATTAAATGGGAAAATGTATCCAGGCTATGTAGGTCCCTGTGTGGTCTGAGAGGCATCGGGAACCACAGCCCAAGGAATGTAGGACACGAATATGACTGTGTAACTGGCTGCTGTGAACTTTAGCAGCAAAGTTAAAAGACAAAGACAAAGAAAAGAACATTTACCACTTCAACTTATATTTCAGAGTCACGTAAGAGGCTCTCTTCACAGGATCCTATAAAATAATGAGAACATGGGCAGCATTGCTCACTTTTAAATCTCTTGGTAAAGAGCATTTATTATAAACAAAAACAATGGTTTACAAAATCAACAGAATATCACCAATAAATATAAATGATAATTTTCATATAGAGTTTATTCTGTACATTAAAAGATGATGAAATAAAAAAGAAATATTCTGAATTTTGTTGAAATGCTTTTTCTTAAATGGGTTCTAAGTCATTTAAATTGTTTAGAAAAGTTATAAACACCTGTCTTCTTTAGTATGCCTTAAAATATTAGTTTCTCAATTTCCAGAAAATTAGTATAATTTAAACTGTGGTGACAATAGTGTAAAATTAGGCAAAAGTAAGTAAGTTTTCCTTAATTATTGCAATTTTAGGTATAATTTACTAGAGCTTTTATTATACATTTTTTTTCATTTCTAACAGACTCTCCCATGGTATTGCTATAATCATGCATGCAATTCCTATAAAGTGTCCAATATTTGACTAAATCTTTTCAAATCAATCTCATTAATATTTTTAAAACCAAACTCCAAACAAGCCCTGTTTATGTTCTCTCGCTATGCTATGTTTTCTTATTTTACTTGTTTCTGGCCAGAAATGTAAATACTGAGCCAAGAGCTTCTACCAGATTATGAAGACAGCACAAAACCCACCGAAACCCAAGAAATGTAGGCTCTATATTTAATGTTCTGCAATTTTCATTTATTCATAATAAATCTAACAACCACTGATAAAAGAACAATTTCACAAGCGTGTTTGTAAATGATTATACTTAAAGAAATATACAAGAGAATTATAATTTCCCCAAAGATACTGATTAATTAAGCTATTTATTTATTTCTGTCCATTGTTAATTCATCAGTTGAATTGTGCAAATGGTAATCATTGGACACAAAGGGTTAACTTATACTGTGAAACATTTACACCTAAATACATTCTCCATAAAAATAACTCACCTGAATCTGAAAACCTACACTCTTCCTAACAACACACAACACAGGAAGTGAATGATCAGGATCAACTTTAGCTAAAATCATGGTCAGACAGGAATCTTCTCCCACCTCCCACGTGCCTTTCTGCTTCTTTGGGAAGATCCACATTAAGGGAATCCTCAACTTGCAGGTTGCTCATTGTTTGCTCTGTTAGCGATCATGCTTCCCAAAGGTGAAGACTTCTCAAATTCACCATAGATTTGTGATGTGTATTTTCAGAACTCCGTTTTTATCTCAAATACTCAATTTGCACAACTTTTATGCCCTCACTTTTTAATGTCTCTAGATTTCAAAACTAGGCATCAGAAAAAATAAATGTAGCATTTAAGAACAGGTGATCAAGGGGAACAAATGTAGAACTATTCATTATTCGTAGACTTGTGCTGGTGAGACTACTTACCACCAAGGTTTATTTCTATTCCTGTGACCCACAAAGAAGTAAGGGAAAACTTGACTCTCAAGGATTTCCTCTCATTTCTATATGTCCACAGTTGATATGTTCATACATACATGCATAAACCATAGACACATAAATAAGAAAATACATGTTTAAACAAAGAGTTAACTTCTGTGGTTATTTCCATTAGAAACACTGGTATTGCTACCACAAAACCACCGTCCTTGGTTAATTGCTGTAGATTTATTGAACCCTAGGCTTTAACTTCTCACTTGTATCTACCACTATTATGCACTATCATTACATAAAATGAGTTACCGTAACTCTCTGAAATTCTAATTATGCCCCATTGGAAAATACCAGGAAAGTCTACTATCTAAGGCATCTTCTTCCATGCCATACAATCCTGTGTGATTACGTTAGGCAATCTAAAACAATATATGATGAGCACTAGAGAAATTCCAGTGAAGATGTTTTCTTCTGTGACAACTTAGCTTTGGAAAAGTTCGTGAACCTTCTTTTTCTCTTGTTTGAAACTAGCTTTGCCGATTAAATTTATTCTGAAAAAACAACTGCTTAATAGTATTTCTTCATAATTGGATCATAGCATTGAGGGGCAATTCAGAATACAGTAATACTCAGCATTTCAATGCTGGGGCGGGACAAAGTAACAACAGACAATAATCTTTATAGCAATAATTCTAATATGTATGAGATACATCTGTGTACCATGCCACCCAGGAAACTGCTTCACCTCGTGTGGAAAACAAGGCACATTACATTTAGTTGAAAGTGTCATCGAATGAAACTTTTAATCTCAATCTTTCCTCCCACAGGACAATTTCCTTTCAAGCAAAGACAGTGGATAGTTCAGCAAGATTCCAATCCCTTTAAATCCACATCATAGCTTTGGAAGAGGCTCAGCAAAGCCAGGCTAGGAAACAGGGAGCCAGAGCTGTAACCAGTTTGCATCCCAATCCACCTACATGCCACAAACACGCCCCCGGATGTGGAGCTAGAACAGAGCCCAACCACAGAGGAATTACAGTCAGTGAGGAAATCCCAGTCAATGAAGAACACTTTGGGGAACCCTTCTAACGCTGAAGTCTGCCTCCCCTCCAAAACTAGAAAGCTCTCTGGGCTCCCAGCTTCCTAGGCTCTGCACCTCCTCCAGCCTGCTGGCCAGGGGCGATCTCTAGAGTTAGTCAGCCCACACGTGACTCTCGATGCCCACATGACATGACCATGGGCGGGGGAGAAGGACCAAGGAGTGGAGCAGGGAAAAAGTTACTGAACACTGGTCAAAGCGTCCAAACCAATTCGCCCCTTTCCTTCCTAGCCAGTCAGTGGCTCAAAGATCCCTAGGGACCTGCTGGGGACCTAGGAGTCTCCAGACCAGCTCTGGATATACTCCCAGCGTTCTCACTGGCCCCAGGGCTCAGAGCTACTCCCAACCCCTCTAATGACACCTCTGCACCTCAAGTTGCTCCATCCTCCCTTCTCTACTCCCCCCCCCCCCTCACTTGCCTCCTTCCTTCCCCGAACGCTCTATCTCCACTGTGGGCGAAGCCACTGACGCACATTCTATTTGGCCCCAGAGCTCTGAGGTCAGACAAGGCCAAGCACCTTCCAAAGGGGAGGATCCAACTACACAAACTAAGTTGTCTGCCACACCGCCACCTGGCTTAGTCCGCCGACTAGCCCCCTGGCCC
This sequence comes from Cricetiscus sungorus, assembly GCA_030556225.1. Lineage (NCBI taxonomy): Eukaryota > Metazoa > Chordata > Mammalia > Rodentia > Cricetidae > Cricetiscus > Cricetiscus sungorus. The sequence goes on from JANBXA010000031.1 coordinate 40,097,406, forward strand.
TGTCCCTCTAATGCTCCAGTCACAGTTCCAGTTCTCTCTGGACCCCACCCGGCGGTAGCGCAACGTACACCCTTCCAACACGCGCGCCCACCCTCTGGTTGTTCTCCTCACGCAGGGGTCCCACCGCCTGGCAAAGCACCGAGCAAGCTGCGCTCACCTTGCTTGACACACTTGAGCCGGAGGGGGTCCTTGCAGTGTTTGATCACGGCTAGAACGTCCCTGATGGTGAGCCCCGCCACGGGGGTCTCGTTCACCTCCAGCAGCAGCTCCTCGGATACCAACTTGCTGCCGCTTTCATAGGCCACCTTGCCCGGCTTCACCTCCCCCAGGTAGGGGAACTGTCCGTTTTCGGCGCCCCCCTTCAGTTCAAAGCCCAGCTGGCCCTCCGGGTTCCTGCCAATGACACTCTCATGGACTTTGCTTGTCCAGTGGCTTTTCTTTTTCAAGCTTTTGGACATGGCAGTAGGGTGAATCGCCTCAGTTTCTGAGGGTCCTTTGGGGGAGAGGGTTTGGGAGTCAAAATCGGGATGGAGGAGCCAGGGGTGCAAGGGATGAGGGTAGCAGACTTTGCCTTTCTCCCTCTCTGCTCCGCGCTTCCCCTCTTCTTTGGATGGAGTGTGGCGGAGGAAGGGGGAGGATGAGAGGGTTGGCTGGGCAGAGGTAGGAGAGCCTGGGTGAGGTTGTGCTGTCCCTTGAATGACACTCAAGGCTGTGGCCCCGCAGCGGAGGAAGCTGTGGTGGCGTTGGCGGCGTTAGCGGCAGTGGCGGCGGCCCAGCCAGCGCGAGCAGTGGCCGAGCTGGTGAGCGGGTGGCGTGGGGGTGGGGAGAAGGGTAAGGATGCCGGGGGCCACTCCTGCGTGCTGCGAGTGGGAGCGCGCGCGCGCTCGCCGGCCTCTGTGTTGTTAGCCGATATCCATGACAGCTGCAGTGGCAGCGGTAGGGAGCGCGTGTGTGTGCGCGCGTGTACTAGTTGTACTGTACTGGCAGGATGCGGGCGGGCGGGGAGGGGGATGCGAGCCTAGGGAGGAGGCGCGCGCAGCGGGTGGAGCGCCAGGGAGGGCTTCGCCGCCGTCTCCCTCCCTCCGCGGCTTGACCCGGTAGTGAAGGCGGAGAGAGAGGCAGGCCCCGGGCCGCCCCGCAGCCTGCGGGAGGAGGAGAGAGCCTGGAAGGAGGGGAGCCGCGGCCCGGCGTGGGCAGGCCGGCCAGAAGGGCAGGGAGCCCAGACTGGACCTGCCTTCAGCTTCTCTGTGAGCCCCGGCCTGGCCCGCAGGACACCTGGACTTGCTCACACTCCAGAACGGATGAAGCAGAAATCCAGGGACCTGATGGCAAGCCCGGTGCCTGGTGGCCTGTCTGTGGCTGCTGAGACTGATCCCGCCACCCAAAGCTGGAGTTAGAGGTCCTAGCGTGGGACTGCAGAGAGCCTGGCAGCCAGAGTTTAGACTTCACTGTTGGCTTGCTTCACTTTTACAGCCTTCCATTCCTCACAAAGTTCTCAGAAGTCCCTCTCCGACAAGGGAAAATTAGAGGAATGAGCCTGATCGTCCTGGCTGCAGGAAGAAGGTGAAATAGTATCTGCAGACTAAGTCCAAGAGTCCCCTGGGAGGGAAACTTAAGATTGTTGCATGGAGACAGGATAGATTGCACCTGCCCTAGTTGAAAAGTGGAGATGGTCAGGTCAATGAGGGGAGGGTTTGAGGAGATAACTGGAGTGAGAGTCTAGATGTAGAAATGGATGTTTTAACCTGGACAGGAGTCAAGCTTGTATCTGGGGACTAAGCCTTAATGACAATCAAAGATCAGACAAGCAAGCACCTTCCCTCCACCTCACCCCGCCCAAACACACACACACACACACACACACACACACACACACACACACACACACACTACAGGAAAGGCAAGAGGGCTCTTGGTGGGGCAGGAACTCAGCTCACTCTACCCCTTCTAGTTCCTTTACTTTCCTGTCTCTAAATATACAGCCAAGAAGAAAGCTAAACAGAGCATAGGGGCTGAGGGCTGCTGACTTCCCCTGTAAGACAGTGTGTGATCTTTTTAAGTTCCTGTTGCTTGCATTTCATTTGCTTAACTTTGAAATAAAAATGTTTCAGACAAAGAAGAAAAAGGAAAAAAAAAAAACAGTCAATCACCCACTCATCTTTGGAAACTACAGCATGGAAATCTGCAGCAGCAGCAGTTAAGATGTCTGGGAGGGAGTGTGGGAGGGAAGCAGAGCAGCCCCAAAGACTTCCAGAACCCAAACAGAAACAAGGGGTTTAGAACCCAGGCACTGCTGCTTTCCAGGATTACAGTATTTAGTAACATGTTCGGCCTTTCTTGGTTTGCTTCTTTTTAAATATGACCAACAATACTAATTGGGGCATGATACAATGAGGGAAAACTTAGGTGAGGGTTGTAAATCATTTGCCTGGCACAGGTTGCTTGGCTATGAATAGCAGTTTCTTTACTTCACTCAGTTTTTACTCCCCCCACCTCCCGCCCACCCATCCCCTCCCCACCCCATGGAAAGGACAGCAAATCAGGTCAGAACTGAAGATCTTTTCAAAAGGATACATTTGCTTAACTTTGTGTCTTTTTCCACTTGAGAAAAATGGATCTCCAGTGAATTGGCTGTGACTGGTGGGGTAATCCAGTCTTGGCTGGAGTGCTCAGGAATCAGTGAGATTTCCACTGAGAACCCAGTTTCACCCAAAGTTGGGCTAGGGATTACAAAAGCACCATTCTACTTGAAAACTGATAGGGAGCAGAATTTACGTTTGTTTAACACCAGTCACAAATTACCATCGATGTGCATGCAAATATTTCTAACTGTATAATGTGTTATCTTCCATTATGCTCATATTATATATTTCTTTTCAGGCTAGGAAAAGGAGGCACACAGAGATGGAGTTTATAAAGCTATGATTTTATGGTTTACAAAGTTTTGCATCTAACTAATGTGACAATAATTCCATCCATTCAGAGCCCACGGCTTGTCCTCACACCTCCACACAGCTCCTGCATTGAACTCACCCTCCCATGCATCGCATATAAGTGTACATGTATCATACCATGTGATGACTTAGTAGACCATGCCCATATGTTTAGGCCTGCTCCTTTTGTGTAAGAAAAGGAAAACAACAGCAAGGAGTAGCTGTTTTCTGTAAGAAACTCACATCACCCTTAAACCAGAAGGTTCATGGAGCTCTGTGTCAGTTAGCTCAGGGCTCTTCAGCTCCCAGGCCCCCTGTTTTGCCTTGTATCATATTAGAATCAGAATCTTCAAACACTTCTCTTGTCATCCTAGTGTTGTCAACCAACAGACAAGTTTGTTTTGTTTTTTTCACAAGTTAGGTTTTTCTGGAAGAGGAACTACAATCGAGAACATTGCCCTGTGGGATCACCTGTAGGCAATTCTGCAGGGTATTTTCTGGTTTGTGACTGAAGTGGTGAGAGGGTCCAGCCCACTGGACCAGCCTACACAGGTGGTTCTGCGTGGAAAAAATAATTCAGATTAAGCCAGACACAGATAGTAAGCAGTGACCATCTGTGGCCTGTGTTTTTGGTTCTTGCCTTAAGTCTCCTTAAGGGAGGACCGTAAGATGAAACAAATTCTTTCCTACCCAAGCACTTTTTGTCAAAGTGCTCTATCATAGCAGCAGAAAGCTAAGACAATTAACAATTGGCAAGATGCTAGGCTTTGTCGGTGTAAGGTCCTACAGTGGTTCAGATGCTTTATTTATTTATTTATTTTTTCTTTGGCTTTCTAGTGGGTGGTGTGAAAAATTCAGTAAGCGTTCATGTTTTTAGAAGTCTCCTGGACTGTCAGTGGCTTTTTTTTTTTTTTTTTTTTTGTAACTTTGTCCTGGAGTGCAACTGGTATGTTCTCACCAACTATGTGACATCTCAACAAATATCTTGACCATTACACGAGCCATGCCATTTATCATCAGTCTAATCTAAGTATGTGATGTTGAGCCATTTCAGGGTGGCAAAGGGTTGGTTGTTCTTGGATTTGAGTGCTATCCTATAGCCCTGTAGCTTGTGGATGCTTCCTATAGTGTCATTTTCTGTGTTGGATGCCTCCTATAGTTGTTATTTCTGTGTTGTTTAGAAGTCTCTTTTCTATCCCACCTTCATTTACTACACACACATACACGCACACACACACACACACACACACACACACACACACATACACACACACAGAATATATATGTATATATATAGTAAATAATTGCAGAACTAATAATATGTATCAATACATATGTATATAAATATTAAGTTTCTGATTGAACACCTTATATACGCTAGGTAAGTGCTATACCACCAAGCTCTATCCCCATCCCTTGCCCCCTTTGTTTTCCTCCCCACTATCCATCTCACTGTATTGTATTTAAGAGTATATTTGTGTATTCACATACTTATATGCATGCACTAACAATTAACAAAGAAAGATGGCGTGAATTTGAAGAAGAACATGCAGAAATATGGGAGGGTCCAGAGGGTGAAAGGTAAAGGGAGAAATGTTGTAAGGATAGTCTCAAACATAACAACAATAAACCTCAGTTATACAGCATGGTCACTAAAGTGGCTTTCTGAAGCACTGGTTCACTGATTGTTCATAGCTAGGCTGCTAAATAAATCCACCTGGTGTAGGTGGGCACACAAAAAAGTTACAAAACAATTTTTGTATTTCTTATTTATAAGATGAGAGCATAAGAAAAGGTAGGTGTTAAATTTGAATACTTTCCCCCTACTCAACCTAGAATTTTTGTTAAGAATTTGCTTAACATTTTTAACAAATGCTTCTTTCTATCAAGATAAAAATGTTATATTCATTTGTTTCTGCAACAAATTTTACTTCTTTTCAACTTGATTTTAGATGTATGGAAGTCTTTGTTTAGCTATTTTTATTAATTTACAAATTACACAATATATATATGTATACGCATATGTATATATATATATGTATGTATAATATTCTTCTTGTTCTCCTCTCCTACCTAGACTCAAAGAGATAAATAAAGCATGTATTCATGTACATGTGGATATTAAGCATTAAGAAAATTATAATCAAACTAGAATCTGTAGACCCAGAGAGGTTAGGCATAGAGGAAGGGACTAAAGAGGACACATAGATCTACCTGAGAGTGGAAAATAGAATATGATATAGGTTTTATTGGTGGACTGTAGGTTGGGGGAGGGGAAGTAAAATGGGAGGATCAGATGGAGAGAGGGAGGAGAGAAGGAGTTGAGGGAGGGAATGTGGGGAGAGACAGCTAGAACTGAGGGGCATTTGAGGAGCAGTATGGCAGCCTAGTGAAATGGAAACATTCTAAAATATATGTTGGCAATCATAATGAAGTCTTCAAATAATGGAGGAGATGGATTCCCAACCAGCCATCTTCTGTCACCAAATGAATATCCTAGAACTGGAACTGGGTTACATCCAGTTGTCCAATAGAATCCCATATAAATAGCCAAATAACCCTAGATGTTTCTAAGACAATAGTTTGTTCTTCATAAACTGATAGCAAGGGTCCATTGTGGAAGACAGCACCCACACAACTCATCAAACATTGAGAGGTCAAGCTGTTGCCTACATAGAACTTTTACCCCTACATTCTTGACAGGAACATAAATACCAGCCCAGACACAAACTTTTTGATTTACAATGCTGTCCATCCTAAAACATACATTGTGGCAATGATGGCGCAAAGCTTGTGGGTGTAACCAACCAATGTTGATTTGACTTAAACCCCACTGCATGAGATGAAGCCCATCTATATTTCTTTACTAAATTTTCTCTTTTCCAATCACAGTATTTTCTCTGATCTTATGACCAGACTTCAATTCATGCGTAATTAAAGTTAACTGCTTGGAAATCTTGACCTTGGTATTCAGAAATTGAACTTTCTTCTCTGTGTAACCTTCACTGAATCACTTAACCAATCAGAGCTTATTCTGTTACTTGTAAAAAGATGCTGAAATATATATGACAAGGTTATTCTAAGAATTATATAAAATGTGAATATACTTTAAAACTTTCATTGCTATGGGAATTGAAGGTATCATCAAATATTGGGAATGAAAGCAGCAAAGATAGAGTGATTAGTTTTCTATGAAAATCACAGTTATTCTGGAGCTGTTTTGGTTTGTTGCAGGGGAGAGGGAGATAATATTTTTGTATAAGATTTGTCATCAACTAATATATTGTTTATTGACTGATTGGTTTTAAGCAGACTAACTTTTTTAAAGATGAAAACAAATTGTTGTCAGTCTCAAGTTTGCTCTGTGAACTATACTACAGAAATCACCATTTTGTGATCTCACAACTGTAAACTTTATTAATTTTATTGCTTTTTCTTCTGGAACCTTTGCCCATTTCCTTATACATCCTTTGCTTTCTTTACTGCTTTTGAATTTTTTCAATGCATATCGTAAGAAAGAATTTCATAACAACATTCTATGTTCAGAGAACAACACTAGACATGATATATTATGAAAAAATATATACTAGATGTTGGAGAGAGTTCAGTTGGAAGAGTGCCAAGTATACATGCATGAACTCCTGAGCTCATATATCCAGTGCATGAATAAAGGCTGTGTGTTCACAACCCTAGTGTCCTGGCCCCCAGGTTTGGGCATAGGAGAACCCTGCCAGCTCAGTCTAATTCATGAGCTTCAGGTTCACATAGAAACCTTGTCTCAAAATGATAAAGGTAGGGAGAGAATACTTGAGGGCAACACCTTTGGTTGCCCTCTGACTTCCAGATGCACAGTATTTTATCTATGTAAACACACCCCCACCCCCCCACACAAACACAAACACACACAGGTTTCTATGATATAGCTACCACAGGTTCAATTGAAGTGGAGTAGCTTTTCCCTATTTTCTGAATACTTTTGCTTCATGTATCATGTCCCTCTTTAAAAGAATGCATGAAACAACCACTAGATTTTTCTGCTTCGGACTTGGAAACCCATGAGGCACCACCTTGAAGTTAACTTCTCTCCCTGGGTAAATTTGCCAAGCCTGGGAGAGTGGAAGAGCCCCGCCTGTCTCTTCTAGTAGCAAGAAAATCACAGACATAATACCCACTTTGAGGCTCACTTACTAAGTCTTACTGACTAGGACTTCACCTGGAATCACTTCCTTTCCTATCTTGCTTCCTCTGTGAACAGTCTTTAAGTCTGATTTCTCTCAGTAAATTTTTGTGTACAATTCACTTCTCAAGGTATGGTTCTATGGACCCTGGCTTAAGAATTTTCTTTTCATTTTTAATAAATGAGGAAATAAAGCTTCTCATATTCTGAATTACTTACACCATCAGTAAGGATAGGGTTGTGTGACTTCATGTGATTTTAAAGACCTCAGCATAGTTTACATTTAAAGACCTTCTTAGCAAGAATATATTGTTAGTTCGCATTTGTAAATAGAAGTGTACAGAATACCTGACATCTCATTGACTACCAGACATAAAAAAATATCTATATGTTAAATCTAAAATCCTTGTCAAATACATACAGACATGCTGCATACTTTAATGGAGAGTAGTAGCAGTTCTGTAGATATCCAGACAAGGGCTGTCTTGATGAGTAGATTAAGTTGAACCTTTCTGTTTGTTTCCTGTTCATCAGTAATGAAGTAACACAGAGATGGTTGTTTACAGCAGCACACTCATCTATACAGTGCAGGGTGAGACTTGTAACAGGTCACCCCCAGTTACACTTCAAATGTGAGAGTCTGCTCCTTCTGGAGGCTCTGGAGTGTGTTCTTCTCCCTTTAACTTGCCGCTGCTTGAGACTGCCTGTGTTCTCTGCTTTGAGATTTTGCTCTATGTATAGGATGTGATCCCTGGAACAGTCCTTTATGCATTCTATCATACTGATTCAGGCTCTTCTACTTTGCATGACTACTGTGATTACACCAGGCCCTCCAGAAACAATCCAAGTTCTTATTTTAGACTTAGCTGATTTAGCAAATTAAGTTCCACATTCAACTTCTTTTCACTTTGCCATATTGAATCACACACTCCAACCAAAGTGCTTCAACCCTGAACTTTTTCACAGGGGACACTACTCTGCCTACTACAGTTCTGTAGAGCATACTGCCTCCTTTCCTCATCTGTTGCGGTTCAAGGTGACAATGTGCCTGCAATGGCCTCCTTCCCTTATATACCTCTAAGGTTGGTGTCCCAGGTAAGACAAGATAATGTGAAATCTTTGAGATAATCAGAAATTAAAATAAGGACCTTGGGATATAAGGAAAGTCAGAAATTTCAAAACTGAAATTTAGTGGTTTACATTGGAAAACAATATAGAGGCGATGCCTAGTTTCCCATCAAATTGTAGGCCTAATTTATTTCAAAATTCTATGTCTGTCTAAATGCAGCCCTTTATCATCTAGTTTATACCCATTCACCTGTGGAGACAGATCTCCTGGACCAAGTTTTGTTTTGGTGTTTTGTTTTTAAATGAATTGTGTTGCATTTTACTGTCTCAAAGACAAGTTTTGTAATGTCTCCGCATATCTTTTATTGCACTGTGACTTCTGAGACCTTTACTTGTTTTCAAATCTGTCTTCTTCAGCAAGAAATGGGTGGTACTACGTAACATACTATCCTTGTCATATTACCTTTGCATGCTCAGGACCTGGCCCATTGGCAAAATATCAAAGCTCACCACCATTTTTCATTGTTGTGCCCAAAGTCTGGACCCCCAGAAACCACCAAGAGACCTGATCCAATACAAAAACAGTATTACAAGTCTGTCCCATGGAGCAGCATGGGTAGGGGCTTTGATTGTGATTACACAAGGTGTGGGGGTGTGGGGGATTCCAAAACTACATAGTTAGAGAATTGGGATTGGCTCAAGCCCTGTTTAGGGCTATCTGAACTGAGCTGATTGGCTATTTTGTGACTAGGGAAGTTGTAACATTTTTGTCTCACCAGAAGAACATCTGGTGTTATTTGTCCATTTCTGATTGGCCTCTCCCTGTGGTGGAGGTTTTCATAATGTTTCCTGTAACTAGGGCTAAGGTAGGGGCAGGAACATCTCCTTGACTAACTGGGGTCTGCATCCTGCTCAGGTCTTTTGCTATGGCTGCAGTTCTACTAAGGCCTGGGTCTCTCATCATAAGACTAAACAGATGGTTTCAGAAATTCTACAGTATCGCTGCTTCCTTCATATTGATTTTTATCTCTTCTATTAGAAGATTATATCTTTATGTCCATAGTAACTACTTCACATGGTAGAAAGCAGAGACATGTTGTCAGATATTGAGATATTTATAAATTAGCCTGGATTCAAGAAAAAAATCAGAATCTTTAGAACTTAACGAAGTCCTGTGTCAGGGAAGAGCTTTGTGGTGCCAGTGATGGTACTGGTGAGGGCAGATGATGCCCTCTATAGAGGTACTATGGTCATGTCTGTCATAATGTATGTCATTTACTTAAAAATAGCAATCTAAGCTACATTGATTTGTTTTACATATTGTTTATCCTCAGACTTTTAATAAAAGTATGTCTAATTGTAAATCCTTGCCTATTATCGACCTGAATAATTTTATTTGTACCTTGTTTTCACCTCAAAGTTTATATAGATTTTCAAGTTTCATTCTACTGTTGGGTTATATTTGTACTACTATACGCTCAAACTTTTATTCCTCCCTAGCTTTGCCTAGATTGTTTTATAAGAGGAACAGCCATGAATTCTGGATATATATTAAAATTTGTTCTTTAGAAATTGTGTACATTTTCCTCTGTATTTTGATTATAACTATCAATACCTCCCTTCAACTGTCCTAGTGTCCCCATCCATGATTCCTTCATCAACCTCATGTCCTTGTTTTACTTTCATTAATAACTTCCAAGTCCCATTAGTTCTACTCATATGGTCATGAGTATGGAGCCATCAGCTTTGGCATGGACAAACTAATAACAGCTATGCTCCAAAGAGAGTCAGCATTCCTCAGAAATCATCATTGTTAATAACTCCTCCACCAAGGGTTAGCCGTGGTGGTCCCATCCTCACTCATGCTGAGTCTCTGACTGGCTTGATATCATACAAAAAACTTTTGAAGGTAACTACAGGTACTACGAGTTGAAGTGTACATGAGCCGTATCGTTGTTGGCTCAGTCCAATGATTCTCTGGCTGACCCAGTTAAGTTCAATGACTAGAAGTGAAAGCCCATGTCTGGAACCAGTCTGGATAGCAGAGAATATGTGTGCAAATGCTTTTTATATTATAGCTGTATGCAATAAAGAAGAAAATAGAAAAAAAAGGAACCTGAAATAAAAGCAAAACTTTCTTAAACAGGCAAGAGTGTAGGATCATTTTCATTGCTAGAAATTTCTAAAAGAACTTGGTTTTTATAAAGTACTCCTACATGGCCATAATCCATGCCATAAAACTATACAGAGTGCAGATGAGAGCTGGTGGGGTAATTTTCTTAAATCGCTGCTCCATCTTTACTATCATAAATTGTGGAGAAGTTTGACTTGCTGAAGAAAAGAGAACACATAAAATGTATGTACTTTGTTCTTTGACTTAAATTTTTCTCTGTGTTTTATAAATCTTAATAGGTTCACCAATGAGAACTCCCAGTGCTTCTGTTATCAAATTCAACCTGTGCATAAAATAAGGAAGGACACTTTCTGGAAACACACACATACACACACTCACACACACACATATTATATATATATTCTTAATCTACAGTCTTGCTGCTGGAATATCAGTATCACACTTGACATTTTTTATTTGTTCTCTATTTGGAGCTTGTCAGTCTTACTTCATCAGTTCATAGTCTGCTAAACTCAAAGAAAATGATTTTTTTCTAGGCATTTCTTATTACGAATTTTGAGGTACTTTAAAATTTTATACACTTTGATTTTGTAACAACAAAACGCTTTGTTCTCTTTTCACTCTTCTACTCATATATATCTTATAGTATTTAACATACAGATATATACAGAAAACTATCAAATTTATTTTGCTCATGTTTTATTTTTCTCATCATAAGAGAAGATCTTTATTTAACATTTTTTTACTTGGCTTCTGAAATGTACATCTTAATTTCTCTAATTTCTTCTCTATAAGTCTTCTCACTGTCTGCCTTCAGTTTACCTTTTCATGCTTATAAATTATCTTTTTCATATGTTGATATATTGATAATTTTCATTTCTTTCACCTTAACTTTTAATCATTTGTCATTTTTACACATGTAGTGTGTACATGTGTGTATATGCATTTTTAAATATGTGCACAGTTATACATGCAGAAATTCATGCATGTGTGTATATGTGTTTGTGGAGGCCAGAAGTTGATGTCAGATCCTTGATGACTTTCCACCTTGTGTACTGACCTGGTCTATAAACAACACCTAGAACACATTGGTCTGGCTAGCCAGCTTGCTCCAGAAATCTCTTGTCTCTATCTCCCAAGTGCTTGGAGTCTAGCCACCACCCACCCATCATTTACTAAGGGGCTACAGATTTACATTCCTTAATAGTGAAAAAAACATGTAGGTCCAAGTAAACTGTGGGAAGAAAATCAACATATCAGATTTTGAAATATGTGCAGTGAAATATATTTTTCATCTTTGAAAACATATTGTGAAATTTAAAAACATTTATGCTTCATTTGTCAAACAATTGCTTTTTCAAAATGTAAGTGGGGTAAACATTTGAAAACAATGAAAATGTACTTCTTTTCATAATAATTTTAATATTGTTCCAAGCTATTCAGGCATTCTTTCATATGGTATAGTATTTTTTGAGCAATTCTTGAAGTCATATAGATTTCTCAGAATATAATGAATACTGGTTACCTTATTCTATGTTCTCACCAAAATATGTATATTTTATAATATTCCTACAAATGAATTATGTTAAACATGTGCATATATGTATTATATAGGATATTACATATATATCTTCCAAACACTACATGTAATTTGTGCATTCATCAAGAACAAACCATTTGCATAGATATGGAACTCTTTGAAATTCAAGTTTAAATAAAGATCATTCAAAAGGTATTTTGAATTCATATGTAATCATCTGAAAGTGCTTTTATCTTCTGAACTCATAGCACGAGACAGAGATCTTTTTATCACCTTCCTTTCAGATTCAGAGTTTAACATCCAAACCATCTTAGCCTGACTTCTAAACCATAGTTTCTTTGGGATTGTAACTTTTTCTTTGCATTCACATAAAAGCTGAGAGAATGAAGGAGACTATGTTAGCAGGAAGAAAAAGAACACATGACTGTCAGTGAACATGAAGAGAATATCACTTGGTTTATTAATCACAAAAATCAGCTAGCACTAATACTAAACACTAGTAAAAATCTTAAAGGGTTTAAAAGACTAAGATGTTTTAAATCTGGGGAAATGGTGAGGATTCAGCAAAATTGTCTTTTCCATCATCTCCAAGAGAGTGACTCTTAAACTTTAAAGGAGGGTAAATTTCTTCAAGAGAAATTATAGCATAAGATAGGATGTGATGTAACAGAGAGTCATTTCATTGCTGTATAAGATTTTAATCTTCAAATTTCCTTTACTAGGTCACCAGAGAAGAAATTTATAAGAGAATTGAATCTCTGTATAGAACTGGGCATTAGAGGAGTCAGTCAAATTAGGGTAAAAATTTCAGTGAAAATCAAAGCTATTACAAATTTCTGAAGAAAAGATAAATTTCTTAAAATCTAGGTACAAAGTCAACATTTAGAAAAACAATCTAAAGCTAGGATAGAATAGAGAACTAGTCATAACAATCATTTTTATCGATCAAGAGTGCCTTCCCTATTGTGAATATTTACCGGTTTCACTATTAGGCATGGATGCTGTCATTACCTTGGTTATGTCAGTACTATATTGTCAATCACAAGGCTCTCACTGTGCTGCTATCAGTAATGTTTTGTTTGAATATGATCGAGTGTCCCCCATGTATGGCGTTACTAGATTGCAAAAGTAGGTCTACTTCTTTCTTCTCATCAGCTCTGAACGAGCCCACTGCCTTTGTCTTCAGGTTCTCTCCCTGTTTCATGTTCGCCTTGTAAATCAGCCCAACTACAAATCCATTATAAAAATACATTTTATGGCTCTATTTTCAAAGCACCGCAATTGGGATTCCAATGCTTAAAATGTTATTTTTCTTGTCATCAGTGCAGTTGATAAGAGAATTAGAAATAAAGATATAGCACCTTTATTGGATATAAACAGATGTTTGGGGATTTTTGAATCGAAATTGAGGAGGCAAAGGCCATAGAGATTTGTGTGTGTGTGTGACTACAGAGGTCAAAGGTTCACTATTTTATGGATTACAAAATAAGAAATATATTACATTTTCTCTTCAATCTTCTTTTAAAATCTTCTAAAGAAAACTAATTTATAAAGAAACATTTTTCTGAGTTCCCACATTTACAGGGAATGGTAAATGAAAATGTACTTTTTAATAGAACTAATAAAAATTTTTCCTTGTTTGCTTTTCTAGAGATCACTGTAGGTCTCTCAGCAAGTATAGAAAGCTTTACATTTGAGATGTGCTTTAAACAGTTAGAAATAGCTTCATATTCCATCCAAAATGCTTAATTATTTTGTCAAGTTGCCTATTTATTTTGTACTAGATTTGAGATAATGACATGCAAACATCTCCGAAAGGTCTCTTCTGCTTTAGTCATACACATTTGGTTATTAGTGAAAAAAAATATGTTTATTGGAGAATAAGAGGTTTGTTGCCAGCTAACTATTCCCAGGAGTCTTCACTACACCAAACGATGCTTGGCAAATCCTATGATTTTCTCAGCCTAATTTGCAAGAATGAAGAGACAAGAAATCCGGGGGATGTACATTACATAAAGTTGCAAATATGGTATTTATTCTGTTTGCATTTTTCCTATGTAAAAGCTTTACACATAAGGAAAGTGAGACATTTACAAAAGGCTAGAGAACATCACTTCTTTAGCCTAAGCAAAGGCAAGCCTCTCCTAAGGAGAGAGTTCTAATTCAGCTGGGGTGACAACCATCTGGAGGAGGAACCCTTCAGCTGAGGGAAAATGTGTTTGTATCTTAAGGTGGGAAGCATGGACTGTCAGGAGCTAGATCATTTTCATCTTTCATTTATTTACTCATTGATTGCAGCACCGCATAGCTACATTGTGGGCCCTGTTTCAAAGTTAATTCCCCGCAACCCTTATGATGCACCGCGTGTGGTATTTCATAATCTGGGGCTTTTTATACGTGCGTTTTAAAAATGAGATTCTCCTTTATTCATTCTTGCCTCATGAGTTGTGTGCAGCTAACCTCTTAACTCCACCTAGAGCACTGTTTCTCTTAGGATGCCAGTGCTGCAATGCCCTTGTCCCACCATTCATGGAATAGCTTCATCGTCATTGTCCTCACACTTCACAGGCAGCTTCAAAACTGCTACCTTGCATGTCTGCTTTTATCAGTAGTGAGTTTCTTTTACAATTAAGTGGTATTAATTCATCAGGGTACATATGGCCAACCATAGCACATATGTAACATATAGCACTGGCAACAACAGTATTTAATCAGTAAGTCATTGACTGCATTAGATAACTTTATAACAATTTAGTTAATATGACATTTATCTTCAAAATATTTTTCTATGACACATATGTTCTGGTTAGATGCCAGTGTTCACTAGAATGTTTATCATCATTTTACTCAAAATAATGAAACATTAAATGTGATTGCTCACATTAGATGCAAATTATATTCATGAAAATAAGTAAAAATAGTAATTTATGTAACGATTATTAATTCAACTGTGTGTTTACTAAGGGATAGATTTCTTATGTGCATTTCAGTTCATCAGCATAGAAAGAGCTATTCCTGAAAATTACATTTTTAATTTTTTCTATGGTTTGTTTCTTTCACTTTGGGTTATAGAGGTGAGTGAATGTTTGAGGTATTCATTCATTACATGGTCCAGAGCATGGTTCTTCACTTGGAATTTGAGGGCTTTTCAACTATGCATACTGG
Organism: Cricetiscus sungorus; assembly: GCA_030556225.1. Taxonomy (NCBI): domain Eukaryota; kingdom Metazoa; phylum Chordata; class Mammalia; order Rodentia; family Cricetidae; genus Cricetiscus; species Cricetiscus sungorus. The sequence goes on from JANBXA010000031.1 coordinate 40,112,423, forward strand.
AAACAGTCCTGTATGTGATGTTGGGGAGAGGGGAAGAATCATGGTGTTGCCACAGGAGCTGTAAAAAGCAGCAATGATTTGATATTTTAATTGCTTCTTTCATCTTTTGAGGTCATAATATAATTACATCATTTTTTTCTTTCCCTTCCTCCCTCGAAACCTTCCCATATATCCCTCCCTGTTCTCTTTCAAATTCATGGCATCCTTTTTTAATTAATTGTTTTTTTACATGCATGTCTACATTCCTAAATACGACCTGCTTAGTCTCTGTAATGTTACTTTGGTGTGTGTCACTCCTTGTCACTGATTTAGTTTTAAGAAGCTTTCCCTTTGCTCCGTTTTCAGTGTCTATCCCAAGCAAATCATGCATGTAAAGTGAGGACAAAAACTGGATCTGTTTAAAAAATACTTCCTTGCTGGGAGGTGGCGGTGCTCAGAACTCAGGAGGCAGAGACAGGCAGATCTCTGAGTTCCAGGCCAGCCTTGTCTACAGAGCAAGTTCCAGGACAGCTTCCAAAGCCACGGAGAAACCCTTTCTCGAAACCCTCCCCCCAAATAAACAAAAACTAAAACAAAAACTTTCTTGTTTGCCATTCTATAAATTTGTAGAGGCAAAATGCCATGGCTAATGTCACATTAAATGGAGCCTATATCAGTGAAGAGGAGGAATGGGTAAAGATGATGTCTGCTTCTGCCTAGCCACCTCTTGCAGTCACTCAAGGTTGCACAAAGCCTTTAGCCTTTCATTCATATTAGTGGTTGTGATTCTTGGCCCCTTAGGGAGTCAAATGATTCTGTCACAGGGGTCATCTAACACCAGAGTAAAACACATGTATGTACATTACAATTCACAACAGTAGACAAATTGCAGTAGCACCCATATAATTGTATGGTTGAGGGTCACCACAATATGAGGTTCTGTATTGATGGGCTGGAGCATTAGGAAATCTTGAAAATCATTGACCCATTCCCATCTATGTGCATGTGAGTGTCGCGCACTACCTTTGCCGATAAGGAAGACGCGGCAACGGAAGATGTGTCCAGCAGAATCTTTATTGTAGAGCTCTTTACATGTAGATGGAGAAGGACCCCAAGCCCCAAATGCGCTCTGCTTAAATAGCCTGCAGGGCAACGTGCTCGTCTGCCATTGGTGCTCCGCACAATGCCTAATTGGTATACTTTCTCTGATAGGGAGAGCTCTCATAAGCAAATTAGCATAAAGTGGCGCATGCGCAACCGGCATAGCTAATGCTGTAAACAAGACTCAGGAAGCAGGAAGCCAGCGCCATCTTGTAATGGCGATTGCGGCTCCCGACATGTGAGTAGTAGACTCTTCAAAAAAAAAAAAAAAAAAAAAAACACACACACACACACCACTGAAAGGCTTCAGGGGAAAATTGAATTTCAAGAGGATGAGTACTGAACAGGCGTGGGTTACCTGTACTCAATAATCACATTATCCACCTGCTCACCACCATTAAGTGCCTTGGCCATTATTTTCTCCATTGACCATTTTCTCTGCCTAGAATATTCTTTCCTCACATCTGGTACCCAGAGTTCTGCCTGGGTACCAGCAGAGTTTACAGAGACCTTCTGTATCCACTTTATCTGATATAGTCTCTCCCTTTCTCTCTTCCACGGGAGCATAATTATAGTTTTCCCTGTGTCAGGGACTGGAGTTTGTAGGGCAGTAATCTGAACCAGCTGATCACCCCAGGGTCCTTCCTGAGCCAGGGAGTGTGAATAATGGAAAATTTAGCTATTGACAAGGAAAGGAAGACAAAGACAAAATATGATGTCAGGAAGGCAGGTTCAGTCCATTCTAAATGATCTACTTTATTCATCACCAAACTTAAGTAGTCAACCAAAGGCAGGGTCAGTGGCAGAGGACTTCTGTTATCAAGTATCAAGGGCAAACAGTAATCACTTCCTCTAATCCTAAAGGCACTCTGTAACTGCAATGTTCTCTGCCTTCAGGCATACCAATGGGGCAGGTACTCTCTGGCTCTGGGTGAGTATAAAGCCATCTAGGCCCAAATCTATTGTTATGTAGATAGAAGCCATTCCTCATCAAGGCCCAGGCATCCTGTAACCTGGCAGCTAATGTCTTAAGGAAAATAGGAATGATTTGAGCTCTCTGAACTCAAGACAAGATGAAATGGTTTCCATATATGGTCCTGACATCCCTGTACCTTTTTTCATGTGAAAAAGTTATTCATTATATTCATAAACTTGAAATAAAAGATATTTACTGAAGGCACAAGCAAATAAGCAAATTGGGACACTCCTGTTAGGAACAGTAGTAAGGCCTTCGTTTTGGATTAATGCTTCAATTACCAGTGTGAAGCTATTTTCCGTTCAGAACTATTTGGTTACCATTGTAAACAACATATTGATAGGAGATAAGAAGTTTTGTTCAATAACATAGTAATCTCTTCTTTAAAAAGTAACATAAATTATAACTGGAAATGGACCAAAATGCATGACAATAATAGAACACACACATGTGACCTGGGGTGATCTTAATTGGACTTTATATCATGAAAAAAAAAATGTCTGAAAGGCAGCCAAATTCCAACAGAAAAGTCTGCAGAGAAAGAATACTAATCCTGAAACTGTTGCTGGAGAAATGTAGGAAAGGGGTGAGACAAAGGCTTGCCTGAGGAGCCCTGCAGAGAACAAATATTCTAAATCAGATAGATGTTCAGTTCTGACTCCCATTGGTTAAGACAGCACTGATGGATGGAGGCTGGCACAGAATCCTTCAGGTTCTCTCAGTTCATTTTCTTTCATTGTCTTGGAGCCTGGTAGAATCCAACATAAAGTAAGTTAACAATGAGGAGAGAGAGAAGGTAACTTGGAAGGTGCTGCCTCTGCCTCTGGAGCATGATGGACAGAGAAGGAGGGGCAGGAACGTCAGCTGTAACTTAAGCAGGAAGTTTTTATCATCATTTTCACTCTGGATATTGCCTATCAGTTTCAAAGCTGAAATGTTTAAACGAATCAAATACAAGAAGTATTTTTGTAATTCAAGACAGATCTAAGGGGCTAATGAAGGTTTTACTGATGCAGAGAACTGCCCTACAGATCAGATTTCCAGGGTGTGAAAAGAGAAAATAAAGTGAACTCATTTTAACAATGCTACTCCTTCAGAATATTATAACTACATACCCATAAATCACATATAAATGCATACATTTATATCTGCATGTACTATGTGAATAAAGCATGTTGTCTCTTCCATTTTATTTTTCTTTTTAAAATTTTTATTTTATTGTTCTCTGAATTGTATTTTCTCATAGTTTTCTTCTTGAGTCCCTTAGGTACTAGCAAATAAGTGTAAAGGTTTTATACCGAATAATCTATATTTTCCCTTATAATTAGAGACATTTTCATTTCATCTTAGCCCCACATGCAATGAGATAAATTTGATATCCTGCCATACTTGCATATAAATGTTTCTAAAATACAAATCATCTCAAATCACTAGGATCGGAATTAGATTTGAAAAATGGATTTAATAATGTGTTCAAAATGAGGTAGAATTAATTCTAATTGAATTCGCAGAGGCTTTGAAATTAGACATAAATCTGTAATATTGGATTATATTAGATATGAATTAGTATAGGATTTGCATTCAGAAAAGTGTATTATGTTGACATCTGAGAATCATTTAGCCAGAACATTGGACCAGGTATTACCCCTTATATCCTACCTCATTCTATACTCAAATGTCAATGAACAATCTATGCAATTTTAGTTACCAATGTTAAACACCTTAAATACAGAATAACTAAAATTTAGATTTTACTGAATATTAAAACATAAATAACAACATTGCTGGCCATGATGGTTCATGACTGTTATGACTGTTATCCCAGTGCTGAGGAAGCAGAAACAAGACTACCACAAGATTGAGGCCAGCCTAAGTGTACAAAACAGGTTTCAGACATGTCCAAGTTGGGAAGATCTTGATGTGACAAGCACACACACATACACCATACACACACACACACACACACACACACACACACACACACACAATGAGTCCCAAGAAATATTTCTTAAGGGGTTACTATTTTAAGACCTTAGAAAGTAGCTTATAAAATACTAGCTGTAGATGTGATGGCTAGCAGCAGTCTGTGCTTGTAGCATGCTGGCAATAAAGAAATGTTATTTGGAACTGACACTGGTAATCTGCTCAAAATTTCCATTAGATTTTGCACATTGGTCCTGAGCATGAAAAACTAAATGTTTTCTAAAGAAGATTATCATTTTAAGTGAGGTGTATAAAAATATTTTAGTATGTAAAAGTTACTGTAATGATCTCATTTTCAGTTGTATAATTCATGAAATGAAGTAGGCAGTCTGCTACAATAGCTATCCATGAAAAATTAAGTTCTCAAATATAACAAAATTGAGTAAGTATTGACATTCATCACTGCCCTAAAAATACATTCCGCCAAATTTACTGGTTTTAATTAAATAGCATTTAGAGTTCAAGGGACCTTTAAATAGCTCTATTACTTCCAAGGAGACTAGTCTCCACTTCCCTCTGCTTTCTGGAGAGAATGTTTGCTAATAATAGGAATGTTTTAAGCAACGTCCTTACTTTGGCTCTTATGCCAGCAGAGGTGGCCATGGAGCTTAATGGAGGCGGTGAAATACAGACACATACTCAACAGGGATTCTTTGGGTACTTTTATTCCTCTTACAGAGATTCCTTTTCTGTTCTTTTCTCTTTCTCTAGCTCACAGCTGAGGCTCAAGAAGGGGCTGTTGTGTTGTATTGATGCCCTGCAGGCATGAAGATAAAGTCTAGAAGGAAGAAGCAGAGGCAGGACCCCAATTCTTTCCCTTGACTCAAGTTTAGAAGATTATTATTATAAAGTTAAGCTGCAAAGCTGGACTTATTTTTCCAGAACATAAATACATCACAGTTCTAACCATGTCCATTAAATCACCAGGGAATACATTTGAGTGAATTCATTTGAAGGATGCACAGAAACCTAATGCTGCCTATAAAACTGCAGAAGAAAATTCAGAGTGCTTTGTTTTGTTGTGGCATAGTTGCCATTTTTAATTTCTAGACTTTGAAGTAAATATAAATGCTTCAATTTTTAATAATGTAGACAAATTCCATTATTTTCTCATATACATATGTACAAATACTCTATTAATATGTGATAGTGTCTCATCTTTTTTTTTTAAACAACGTGATGAGAGATGAGATTTTTTTGTATGAATCTTTTTGTTTATCAGATGGTAAATTATAACTGAAGACAGATTTCATAGAGCCAAGCCTTGTCCTTCTATCCTCTTCCAGATCAGATCATTAGGAGCCATTATTATCCCAGGGAAGCAATATATCTGTTTCAGCAATAAGTAATTTATGTCCCTAGATTGCATTCTTTGTTCAGTGTCATGGTTGATGCAGATTTTATTTTTTGAGGATGAAAATTGTCATTTTAAAAATCACAAATCTATATCAAGAATGTTCCTCCTCAGCCATTCTTTAATTATAGGATAAAAAGCCAGAGAGTCAAATCAATTCTCTAAAGGAAGGAAAGTGGCTGCTATTAGCCTCTGAAAACTCATTGTAAAGACTATGCATTCTGCTGGGCAGTGGTGGCTTTTAATCCTAGCACTCAGGAGGCAGAGCCAGGTTGCTCTCTGTGAGTTCAAGGCTAGCTTGCTCTACAGAGCGAGTCCAGGACAATCTCCAAAGCTGTAGAGAAACCCTGTCTCGAAAAAACAAGCAAGCAAACAAACAAAAAAACCCCTATACATTCTGAGAAGCATTTACATACTTCACCTGTCAGGTGTGAGCAGTTGTTTGCAGGAGTGAAGCTGCCAAAGCTTCACATCAACTTCTCATACCTAGTACACACAGTACATTTCGATAACCAATTTGAATAGTCATTATTTCCTCAGATAAATTTACTTTTAATGGCATCTAGGAACATTGCCTTCTTAGTTTTTATTATTCTCTCTGTACTCACTGTAACCAGAAACTGGGATAATGCAGCTGTCCATAAAACAATATGAATGCAGCAGTGTTTGGGAAAATTGGTGCACGAAAACAAGCAATGTGGCAACTTGTCAGAGATGTTTGGGAAATATAGAGTATTAAATACTACTTAAAGAAAGAAAAAGGTTTTAATCAAAGAGCACCCAAATAATCTGAATAAAGTCCCATGTTAGAAGACAGTAAGCCAAACAGTAGACTGAGATTCATTCTTTCTGTGATGAAGCCAGAACAGTGCCTGTTCTGAGAACTCTGTGTGTACTTCTTCTGTTCTAAGACTACCTGGGGTCTTCTATCAGTAATGAGAGACACCTGTAGAAAACTACATTACTTTAGTAGGATCAAGCAATTCTGGTAAAAAAAAAAAAAAAAAGGGAAAACTGAATCTTATTACAGCAAACACCACCAACCCTGACTAGAGAGAGAAAAGAAGTAAATAAATGATTAATGGAAGAAATTCACTGCTTTAGGAAGGGGAAGTAATTACTTTAACGTACCTCTTGAAATTCTTATACAGAATACATTATTTTAAAATATCCAGAGCAAATAAATCTAAATAAAAATATGTTATACTTCAGATGTTTCCAGAAACACTTTGTGATATTAAGAATAAAAGAAAATTGCAACCTCTCCACTATTGCTCTGAGTCTTAGCTGGGGGAAATCTTGTGGATTCCTGGGAGGTTTCCTTGCACCAGGTTTCTCTCTAACCCCATAATGGCCCCCTCTATCAAGATATCTCTTTCATTGTTCTTCCTCTCTGTCCCTCCCCCAACTGGCCATTTGTTCCCTCCCTCATGTCCCCATCACTCATCCCATGCTCTTTACCCACCCTCTCCTTATTTACCGAGGAGATCTCATATACTTCCCCTTTCTAGGGTGATCTATTTGTCCCTCTTAGTGTCCTCCTTGTTACCTAGCATCTCGGGGAATGTGGATTGTAGCCTGTTTATTCTTTGCTTTACATCTAATATCCACTTATGATTGAGTACGTATCTTGTGGTGACTGTTCTAATTGTCATCATAGACCCTTCACCCAGTAACTAATGAAAGCAGATGCACAGATCTATGGCCAAGCAATGGTCCTAGTTCAATGAATCTAGTTACAGGGAGTGAGAAAGGATTACATGAGAAAGTGGTTCAAGATCATGATGTAGAAACCCACAGAAATACCTGACCTGAACACCTGGGACCTCATAGACTCTGGACCAATGTAGAAAGCTGCAAAGTGCTGAGCCTTAAAGATGGCCCTGGCTTCCGCCTTCCACCTTCCCGTTGGTGAGCGCTCTCTGCTTTCCTGTTAGAGTAGCCTATCTGCAGGGTCCATGTAGCTCACTGGGGTTGGTTAGTGCAAGGAGATTTAAGCCTGTCCCGCGGGTCAGAAGAGCATGTTCAAGGATCCTGATTAAAACTGCATGAAGAAGGTCTTCCTGGAGTCACGTCTTCCTTGATGGCGAGGGTCAGGCCCGATACAGACCAACAGCTAGGAAGTTTGCATAGTCTGTTTATGGGGTCCCTGGTAGTGCATGAGCTGACTATTTGGAGACCATTCCCTATGGTGGGATGCCTTGCTCATCACGGATGCCTGGGACCAAGAGGGGAGGGGTTGGTACTGCCTCAACTTGATATGCCAGGCTTTGTTGATTCCCCATGAAATGCCTTACTCTTACTGAGGAGTGGATGGGGATGGGGAGCTGAGGAGAGGTGGGGGACATTTTAGGAGGAAGGGAGGGAGGAAGAACTGTGGTTGTTATGAAAATTGAATAAAAATTTAAATTAAAAATCTGCAAAAAAATAAAAAAGCATAAAAGAAAAATTGGCCATACTAAGGGAGCAGAGAGGGGATGGGCTGGGGTTTGGTGTGAGTGGTAGAGGAGGATGGGAAGGTGGGGGAACTGAGATTGACATGTAAACAACCTTGTTTGAAATTTAAATTAAAAAAAAACAAAATGATCTGTACTACAAATTATGCATACTACTTAGAGGATAGAAAAAACAAAACAAAAAACAAAGAGGTAGAAATGTTGAGGATGATTTAAAATTTAAACCTTTAATGATACTTATTTTGGCACACCTGCAATCCCAGTATTGGATGCTAATACTGGAGTATTACGGATACCAAGCCAACTATGGCTGTAATGACAGCACAAAAGATAAACCAATCAACAAATTCCACATAAATGAAATTAAGTGTTGTCTAAAGTTTCTGCCCCATAAGCTGCCCCCAAATAGCCACACAGAGTCTTGGAGGCTTGATATTAATTATACATGCATGGCCAATAGCTCAGGCTTGTTGCTAGCTAACTATTGCATTCATGTTGACCCATATTTCTTATCTATATTTTGTCACATAGCCTGGTACCTTTTCTCAGCACAGCATAAACATCTTGCTTCTCTCTGCATCTGTTTGTGACTGTCTCCCTCTCCTATTCAGTGTTCTCAATTTGTCTCTCCCATCTAACCTTATCTTGTCTGGAGTTGGTTAGTCAGCTACTTTATTAAACCAATCACAGTACAAAGGAATATTCTCCAAAAACTTTCTGTAACACTAATATTAGGAGGTAACATAAAATTTTTCCTACAGATTTTTTCCATTCTTTTTTTTTGTGGGTGACAAGTTAGGATATGAGTGACAATTGAAATATCTTTATTTTTTTAATATGCAAATATTAAGCCATGACATTGACCAAGATCCCCGAGAAGTTGACTCAAAGGCATTATTCAAATGATCAAAATTAATTAAAACTGAGAAATAAAAATGAAAGTTATGAGTAAATATAGTAACCTTTGGAATGAACAGTAAAATTAATTTTTTATAAGTATTAGTACAATTTAATAGGGTATCCTTCATAAAAGACTATATTTATTTAATTATGAAGATAGCCTTCACATCTAAACTACCTTTATGCACTACATTAACTTATAAAAGATCTGTGGATGTCCAGAGGGCTAGCTAAGGCCATTGTATTTCATTTTACATAGAATGGAGTTACACATAATAATTCCTCATGAACTTAAAGCTAAAAAGTTATATAATCATAAACATTGTAAATATGAAATAAGCCATGAGCAAACTTTAGAATGATTTTTTCTTTTAAGACTATCAATGACATACAAAACCATATAGCATATATTGTAAATTACTAAACACAAAGCTGAATGTGAAATAGCAGAAAACAACTAAATGAGAAGTTAGTGTATGTTTAGTTTTTACAGTTAGCAATTATGCCTTCAGTACCAACAAGCAAAAGGTATCAGGAATAATTACAATTCAACAATGTCTTTTCATAAATACAATCCTTTTAATATTTGAGATTATAATTTAGTTACATCATATTCCTTCCCTTACCTCCCTCCAAATCCTCCCACACATCCCTTTCTACTCTCCTTCAAATTATTGGCCTCTTTTTCTCATCAATTGTTATTTCATGTGTATTTATTTGTATACGCACACACACACACACACACACACACACACACACACACACATATATATATATTGTTGCAATTACATAATGTTACTTGTTTGTATTTTTTACAATGTTGATCATTTGTGTTTTATTTGGATTCGTCTATCAATGTATTTTTGGCATATTACCTTGAGACAACTATGGCTCAAATTTATGCTGGCACAGTTCATGATATCTTACCTCATGTCCATTCTATCTCTTTTCACCTTTATTAGGATTTCATATTGATGGTGGATCATGCCTTCTCACACTTTCTTCTTTGTTCTCTTATTCATGTGCTGCCATGATACATGTAGTGGTAATTCAGTGCACTGAACTATTTTTCAGTGTACAAAATTGTTGATTAATGGGAGAGAGAATATTGATAAATTCTTTATCTTTTGCCTATAAAGGGCACTAAATCTCATTTTCTCAGTTTCTTTGAAAATGATGACAACTGAATGGAAAACACACACACACACACACACACACACACACACACACACACACACACACGTAGTAAGTATTGGCCAAAATTACAACAATCTTGTATTGGCCAGTTTCCTCTCTTTTTTATCCTAAATTAATAAGAGTTAATTGATTTAATATAGAGTGCTACTGAAGACCAAGACATTAATATAAACATACTCATCCCAGTTACCTCCTTATACTCACTACCACTTTACTCATCTTTACTTTCTCCCCAATACTACCTTGCTTACAATGATGTCTTCATTTGTGTGTGTTCAGATCTTGTGGTGTAGCCATGGCTGCTGTGTATTCCTAATTATATCAGTCATGCCACACCCAAAGGACAGCACACATACTCCTCCTTCCTATCCTTTAGCTCTTTTACCATGATAGTCTCTGGATCTGAAGGTGACACATTTGGTTCTAACATGGAATAATAGCTTGTTATCAATGTTTTGACTATTATGAATATTTCTATTAGCCTTTACCCATTTAAAAACGAAGCTCCTCTGGTCAAGGCTAAGAGCAGTCTAAAGACATGAACATTTTCAGAAAGAATTTTAGCAACCAGTATATTATCATAACATCACAAGTAGTGTCCCCTTAGGACCTGTGACCTTCCCAGGCTATAATGTTTTCTTTTTTGCCAGATTTCCAGTACCATGTATATAATCCTTCCAATGAAAGTCTTGAATCCAACTAGGAAATATTTGTTTGCTGTCAAAGCAATCAGGCACTATTGTCCCCATGGCCAGAGCTTGCCTGAGGTCAGTAGTATGAATTTATTAGCAGTCTCCAGGTATATTTTTATCATAGCCACAAAATAATAACATTGATGTAATCTAAGGCAAATGTGTTTCAGCATAATACTTAATTTTCTAAATACCTCTTTTCATTGCCTGTAGTCAATAGCTGGAGTCACGCCTAAGAACATCCCAATGATGGTATTATAATTGACTTTTATAAGGAAATGGCTCATGTACCAGAGGAATTGACAGACCTGACTAAAAGGTAACAATAGAACTCAAAGAAAATGAGTACAAAAGAGCTTAAAGGTCAAACCACAGAGTGGAAATATTGGATGAATATGGAAAACTCATTGAATGAAAGGACACATTGAAGCCTCACTGTCAGATAATGTGGAAACAATACTAAGTGCTCTCTCTCTCTCTCTCTCTCTCTCTCTCTCTCTCTCTCTCTCTCTCTCTCTCTCTCTCTCTCTCTCTCCTTCTCTCCTCTCTCTCTCTCTCTCTGCATGTGTGTCTCTCTATCTCATACTACTTTGCTGAGCATAACAAACTCAATGGAAACTGTGATTTCTCAGCAGGTTATTGAGAAAGAAGACAAGAGTATCAGAGAAATTGAAATGTCAAAATGAACTTATTATGGAAGAGTTAATCACTCACAACCTGATATAGTCATGCAATAGGAAGCCAAAACCAACAAGTCAAACAACAACAAGAAGATGAAAACCAATAAAGAAGGACAAGAAGAAAAAGATCAAGGCAATGGTGTTGTTCTTTTGCTGCAGCTATTGCCTAAAAAACACAAACATGAGACTCAGTGCCCACATGGAGTTTATTGAGAGAGGAGAGAGAAAGGGGGATAGCTGGTGGCCAACCAAAAGCAGGAGAGAGAGAGGGGGAATACAAGAAAGAGAGAAGGGGCCCCAGAGAGAGAAAGGTGCTCTTGGTGCGCTTTCTTTAAAAGGGGACCTTTTGCATGTGTAATTAAGTCCCATGCACAGGCAGGTAAAGCTTGAGCAGCCAGGTAAATTCTGACATAGGAATGACATGGCCATGAACATCCTGCCCATCATCAGGGGCGGGGTCAGGACACTGCTGGTTCCCAACATTCCCACCTCTTATTGTTATTAAAAATGTGGGGGTTGGGCATGGTTCAGCTGGGTCAGGAGACTGATGGTTTCCAACAAATGGGAAAGGCAAGGAGAAAAGGAAAATGACAGAGGAGCCTTGTGTATACCCTTGGAGGAACTGAGGCGTGGTTCTCTAATAAATTTAAGAGGCTGGGTTCAGGATGGGTGTACTTGGTGGGCTGCGGAAAATGTTAGAGTTATTATTATCAAGTTAGGCTTTTTGGTGTCAGTGGATGGTGGTAAAGCTGGTCAGAAAATGGTCAAGACAGTGGCACAAAGCAAACAACTACAGACTTAGTATCAAGTTATCTTGACTTTTAAGAATATGTGGCTATAGCTAGAAGGACCTGCTATTGTCAGATATGAGATAGGTGAGCAGAGGAACATGAGGAGGACAGAGGAAAGATGAGATGAGCAGAAACATATTACAAATTGCAAATGTTGCAAATTGTAATTCCCAGTTTCCACACATTTCAAATCCACAGCATAGTCACATTGAAAAATGTATGTGATGCCACATGAAATATATACAACAGATATTCCCCTGATTGTCTTTCACAATGACCTGTTTAATGGTTATAGTTTTCTTTAGTTAAGATTAAAGATAAGTTACATATAAGACTTTAGACTCACAAAGATAGTAGAGATGATAGAATATTTTCTTTATATTTTGCTAGATGTGAATGGACTAAATGTTGTTAACTGTGGTTCTTATTTGATAACTGTTTTGTTATATATTTTGCTATGTTAAGGTTAAACCACTTCTTTTTATTTTAGACAGAAAAGAGAAGATGATATTCTGTAAATATGTTTCTCATATTGTTGGAGAATACAAAAGCAAGATAGGCAGGACTAGGCAACAAGGAGGATTCAGGGAGAGCTAGGAAGAGAATCAAAATGTAGGACCAAGAGAGCAGAACTCCGGACCCTCCCTCTGGTAAGATAAGACCACATGGAAATACTTAGATTGATAGGAATGGGTTAATATTTAAGACAGAACTAGCCAATAAGAAATGCTAATAACAGGCCAACAGCTTTATATCTAATATAGTATCTCTGTGTGTTATTTGGGTCTGGCACAGCTGTGGGACCAGACTGGTGGGAAAACTACTCATAACAATGCCACATGAAGTATGTACAACAGATATTCCCCTGATTGTCTTTCACAAAGACGGGGGTAGCTAAACACTGGAGAATGGAAATATACAGGTATTTCTAGGACAATTTACATAAGAGACACTAGTGTCATGGAATTCAACATTGTTCAGCTGGAATGCCCAGCTCCCCCACTCTAAACCATGCCCCCTCAGAAAGACTACCCTAAGTCCAGGTTTCTCTCCCACAAGCTCAAGACAGTGCCTACAGGATATTTAAGCCCTGGTCTCTAGATTGGCCATGTGAATTCTCATCCTCCTCCCTCCCTCTGTCTCACTTCTGGGGAGCTGGAATGTCACCCAAAAGCACTTTGCCTAATAATCCTGGTCTTTTTAATTTGGATTGATCTGGCTTACGGCATAAGCAGAAAAACCTATTTTCAGAATATCAGAATACTAAAACAAAACAACACAAAAACAAACAAAAATCCAAAACAAAACCCTATCAAAATATTTCATTCTCATCCAATTCACCACATTTTGATGTGTAAAGTGTATTATACTATAACCAATTATAGCATATCACTGTGAATTTATTGAAGAGGCAGTTCAAGCCACAGATTCAAAGCTACTGTCTGTTACCATCTGTTATAAAAGCTGTTATTGGGGTTATCAGTTTGTTAAATAACAGCTGATTAGTAGTTGAACAGTTGATTAGTAGCCTTTGCTATAGGACTACTTATATCACAGGTATTCTCTTATCTATAATGAGGGTTCAATTCAGCTTTTTTGCACAAGATAGCAACTGCTTCAATCATGACTCTTCAAGGATATGCTAATGGTCCTCTTCTCTGTTGCAGCAGAGGATATAAATAAACTGATCATCTTGACAATCCATAGACCATAAAGTACACTAGTTGTCAAGATAGTTGACTTTATGAGCAGGAGAGGAGAATTATAGTATAGATTCTAGTACAAGTATCAGAAGTATGGTGATAAACTTCATCACTTCGATGGAATCTAGACATTTGGAATTCCAAATCCTAGGTATGCAACCATTTGAGTTTTAAGAAAAGTTACTGCGAGTCTCCAAGTTCTTAAATTTTAGAAGAAGAGGATAAATCTCAGTAAAGGAACAAGTCTCATTCAAACAAACATTTCTGTCATGATATGCTGTCCTAGAAGCTGATGAGCTCACCCTAACATGCTAAGTAACTTTGATATTGCAGTTCCTTCCTATGTTGCCTTTGTCAGAGCCATTGTTCTATACTTATATCATGAGCTCTCTATTATCATATAGCTGCCACATTAGTGAGAAGAAACAAAGATGGGTAGCCAGTTATGAATGTCTACTGCTTAAGCAAGGCATTCAGATAATCTCAAGACTATTTATCAATTTAAAAACCTAGCCTTCAGCAAATGCTCAGATTCTCTCTTTCTCTAATATACAAAACTGAGTAAAGTATTTTTCTGGTTTTGCATATATTTTAAATATATTGTATAATATCTTTTGTTTCCTTTTTTTCTATAAAATTATTTTCCTTTTATGCCCATCTAATTCCCATCTCCATATACATATATATATATGTATATATATATATATTCTAATAATTATCATTTCTTCTGATGAGTGTGTTATGCTCAGATTGAAGAGTTCCCCAAAATCCAACAAGGAAACTGAATCCCTTATGTAAAATCAAAGCAAGTGAGAATTTGGACTCTCTGTACTTTTCCCTTGGAAAATCCAATCTTGGTTAGTAGTTTGCCGTCTTTTCCTGGGTTCAGGTGTTGCTTTAAAGTAAACTGAAAACTTAGGCCTACTCCATCCAGCCTTGGCATGGCAGCAGTATAGCAAAGCAACCAGTGTGTCTTGGGCTCTACCAGTATATTGAATTCTTAACTAGCTTTAATAGAAATGTATATACATGAATTTGAAAGTACAAGCTACTTTTAAATATTTTTATCTATTTTCTTCACATCATCTCAAAAGTATTATCTGACAGCTCCAATATATAGACCATGTGTACTTCTATGGAATATTTTTAAGCATTTGTCTATGCCAAGATTTTCCTGTCTCTTTGCATATCTGGGCATTCTGGATAACTTGTGTGAAAGCTATAAGTTTTGATAAATATCTCAAAATATGAATTTAATTCTGAGGCAATTGAATTGCTATGGATCCTTAGCATCTTTGGTATTAGATTTTGATTGGCACATGTGTTTCTAATGTATCATGTGGTCTTTGTAGGACAGAGTTCAGTCCGTGTACAGTTTGTTCCCTTGATTACCTCCTTGATGCCTAGGCCTAATCCCCTATCTCTGGATCCCTCCACATCACAATTCCACTTCTAAATATTTTCTTATTCTCTCATCCTTCTAGTCAGTCGCTTGGCTTTTTTATTCCTCATAGCCTCATTGTGTGCTTGTTAGGTGAATTTTGGGCATTTACTGGTTGTATTTATTTCCAGGCTACCACTTTAATCTCAGTCCATGAACTGAGGTAGGCTGAGTGATTTCTCATTTAGATCTATGCTTAAGGCCACAGGTCTTATTTCCAGAGACAGGTGTCATGCATGAAGACAACCTATAGTAATCATCCCTCATTAGGAAATTTGTTGGCTGAGAAGTGATGATTCCCTTCTCGTGTTCACTCTAGGGAACTCTGCACCCAGACACTCCTCCTGGTGCAGTGGTATTTGTGCCGAGCTCATCTGCAGCAAGGTTTCTCCTTCTCATCAGCTCTGCTTGTTTTCCTTCTCAGGGCTTTTTTTTTTTCTAACAAATACTGTATAATAACCTCTTACTCACCAATCTTTTTCAGCTTCCTGGGGAACAAACTTGAATGAATCTCAATATATGAAAATCCTTACTTATGTTACTCAATTCCTTTACTAGTCAATGTCTGTATGTTGGGAGTAGATGTGCACACATATGCACAGACCACATACATAGAGGTCAGAGCACAGCTTCAAATTCCACATTGAGATAGAGTGCCTCTTGTTTACTGCTATTATGTACAAGGCTGACTGGTTGGTGTGTCCAGCGTTTCTTTTCTCTCTGCCACCCATCTCTAGACACTTGAATGTCTAGATTATGAACATATTTTATGCTGTGTCTTGCTTTATATATATTCTGGGAACCTAACATCAGATCTTCACAGTTGTACAGAAAACATGTGTGCCACTGAGATACCTTGTCAGCCACTTACTCTTTTGCTTTGAACTTTTAATCTTGCAACAGTAAACACTATCTTTAAATACCTTCAATGGTTTACTTTTATATTTGAGCCTTTATCTATTCATTGTTAATTTATGTTCACTGTATATGCTGGAGGTGTGATTTTTTTCTTCTTTGTAAGGCAAGTAAAATTTCTAATCACATTTATGAAGTGTTTGTTTCCTTGAGTTATGTAACATCCTCCTTATTACTTAACAGGTAATCTGCCTCAATTCTTATTCTTCCATTCATTCAGTTGTCCGTGCCTGAACCAGCCCCACACTAATCATTTTATCATATAATGCTATATTTGTTTTAATGAGTATTGAAAATTAGTGAGTCATTGAGTTATCTTTTTTTATATATATAACTAAAATTAATTTGTCCAGGTCCTTTCCAAATATAGCTGTTGTCTTGAATGGAATAGCAATGAATTTGTAAGTCAAGTTGAGGTCAATTAAAGCCTTTTATCTCTTAGTCATCAGATTCACAAGAATATTAAAACTTGCAATTAATTTGAATCCATTTTTAATTCTTCAATAGCAGTCTGAAAATATACTTTTCAGGCAATCTTTTCTAGATTAATTTCTAAGCAATTGGTAGTTTAGTTGTTATCTTAAATGACATCTGCTTTCCATTTATTCTCTGGTTACTTATTGCTAAGAAAGAGAACTCACTGAATATGTTTGAATGATGATATTTGAATTGGAAGATAAGTTTTATGTAATTTCTCAGAAGGCATTAAAAATGAAAAAAGGGTAGAAAGCCAAAAACGAAGGAAAATATATGGAGAATGGTGTTAGAAACTGAAATACATTTACAGAAATAGAGGCAAAGCATAGGTAAGGACAACATATCTGGAGAAAATATTACTGATTATTTGTTTCATGAATTGAGTAAAAGCCAACAAATAACTTAAAAGGATAGATCAGAGAGCAGAAATCTTATCCAGAAACATTACAGGGACATAAGATTATTGTAAACAAATTATAACTTAATTTCAAAGAGAAACGTAAGATTGGTCACAAGGAAAATAAAATAAAAACTCACTTGCCTTTACAGCAGCAACATTGAACACAAAATGTTTGCAGAGGGATTCAAATCTGATGATGTGTTTGGTTAAATTGGCATTTTAATGTTTGAAGCAAATTGCATATTATTCATATCAGATACTACAACAGCATGGGGACACTCTTGGAAAGAATTTTTACCTTTTAAATTGAGAAAGGATTGGAGAGATTTCAAAATCAAAATGTTAATACATTACAGGGAAACGTCTCTGAAGGAAATCCAGTGGAATCCATTGATGTCAAATAAGCAACAATAAATACATTATAAGCATAAAGTTGAAAAGTAAAACTTCTGGTGACTTAGAGCTAAAATACGGTTGGATGAAAAATGGCGGGGAAAGAAGTGGGCCAGCACTTCCATGCCAAGAGTGAAAGTTCAATGGTCAATAAGACATCCACAATAAAACAAACTGAATGCTGACATCTTTTATTCTCTGGTCCTTAGCATATTAAACCATATATGTTTGCTAGTCAACAAATACTCATTTAAAAGCATTAATACAGCTCAAAGCATAAGAATTATGTAATTGTATTCAAGAATTTGGGAAATGTAAAACCAAACCAAAATTGCAGTGGAAAAAAAACATAAAATAAGAGGGCAGGGAATTTTTAAAAAACATTACAGTAATCACTATCTGTGATTGGGGTAAAGCTCACTACAGTAGTTACATTCAAAACATAAAATCTATTGGTTTATATTACAATATAGAGCAACAAAATTGTCTAAAAGACACTCACTTAAAAGTATTCCATGCAAAATAAAATGAAAAAAAAATTACTGGAATTAGTGTGAAAGGGAGCATTCTCATACAAATTACAAATGTGTCCTTCCTAAAACCAGAAGAAATAATTGTATTAAGAAAGACATGGGTCACTGCATCTGCTTCCATCAGTTACTGTATGTAGGATCTAGGATGCCAATTAGTCTCACTAATCTTATTAAGGGGAAAAGCTGGTTCCGGTACCCTTTCCACTCTTGTTAAGAGTCTTAAATCGGGTCATCCTTGTGGATTTCTGAGATTCCTGGGTTTTTCTTAATCCCATAATGTCTCCCTCTATCAAGATACCTCTTTCATTTCTCTAACCCTCTATTCCTCCCAACTAAGTCTTCTTGATCCCTGATGTTCCCATACCCCATCCTCTCCCTTTTACCCCACTTCCAGTTTACCCAGGAGATCTGAACTGTTTTCCTTTCATAGAGCCCTCCATGTGTATTCCTCTTAGTGTCCCTCTTTTTAACCTAGCAGTGTGGATTGTCATCTGGTTATCCTTCTCTTTACAGCTAATATCTACTTTTGATTGAGTACAAGAGTGGGGGGGATATAAGAAACTGTAGAAAAGTGAGTGTAATCAGAATGCATTATATGCATGAATGACATTTTCAGAGTATCATTTTTAAAAAGCTATTTTAAAGAATACTTTGCCTGAAAGTGTTGAATTATTACTTTTCACAGGTAAATATTGCAGAAAATGGCAAATACCTTGTCTAGTGAATGTAAGGTACTGGGCTCAAATCCCCTCATCACATAGTGATAAATAAGTACTGTTAAAACATTAAATTTCTAATCTTCCCATCATTCATCAGGATTTCTATAAATTTTCCTCTAATGAATTTTCCAGTTTTAAATATTTGTTCACATAAAGTCCATTTGGGGGACTTTTCAAAAAATATATGGCCATTCCAGATAAAAAAATTATCTAGAATATGTAAATAAGGGAGATGGACAAAATCTAGGTCAGTGTAATGATACAGTTAAAGCCAATATATCAAAAACAATAATATCATAGCCTATAATCAATATAAAATATTATCTGTGAGAAATGTGATAGTATTTTTACAATACTAAATTTTTGAAATCTTATGTACATTTTATTCTTAGAAGACAATTTCAATTCATACCATCCACACATCAAATGCTCAGTACTCTCACATGACTATTGGTCCCACATTCTCCACAGGTACAATTAGTAAAGAAATAAGATAAAAACATGGATGAGCATTTGGAGATTTAAGATATGCTTTAAAAACAGTCATGTGAAGCACATTACATGAATGCTTTGACTAAATGCAGCATGAATTTAGTTGATGCTTGCTTTAAAGCATATCTCAGAAAATACCTCATAAGAAGGTACTGAATAGAAAGCTCACTAAGCATTACTAATTCTCTAACATTCTCTAATTTTACTTTGGTTTTACTTTCAATTATAACTAGCACTTGAGTGATGGTAATGGAGAAGCAAGGGAGTAGACTGACTTGGGAAATAAACACATAACAAAAAAAAACAGACTTTGGTATTGGATAAAATATGAAGTGCAAGGAGGAACAGGGTATAGTAAGGTTAATGGCTAGGATTTGGGCTTGTGTAGACAGATTTTGTGACTGTTACTGAGGGAAATGCTGGAGGAATCCCAGATCTTGTCAAGTTATAAAAAACTGTACTTCAGTGTTCATACTGATTATGAATATTCTTGCCAGCATGTTAGTTTTATAAGACTCTCTAGGGAATATGATTTTAAAATGGTCCTTCACCTTGACTGGCTATTATAGGAATCAGCAGAGAAAAGGATAAAATTACATAACCAGAAAAAATATTGAGAAAGATTCTAATAGTTTCCTTTCATGACTATGAAAAAAATTTATGCCATTGAAAATACAATTTATATTTTATTTGAAGTCTACAAACATTTTCCTAGATAATGCATGCATTTTGCAAGGAAAGAAAAACAATTAAAATTGCTTCCTGGCATAAAATTTAGGGAATAGCAACCAATAAATATATTAGTGAAGAGATTAAACATAAGTTGAAGGCACAGCTCATAATGCCCAAAGTAGTTATGATTAATTCCTATAAACATTATGGATTAGCAATGGGGATGCTAATCTATCCACTGTGGTCAACATGTACCTTTAAGACTTTATATGGTTTCTTCAGCCTGGACACTATATTTTTTTTACTGCTTCCTGTGATTCATTGGCCTTGTATATTTGAATCCCTCACTAATGAAACTGAAGTACAATTTTTATTTTTTGTCTCATGAGTTAAAGGAAACCATCTTCTCTGTGTGATAACTGGTACATGAGAGTATTTGGTAGACAAGGCTTGAGGGATTTCTGGAAGTTAAAATGTTCAAGACTGCTGCTGGGTGAATACTACAGGGAGCTAATATGGTACAGTGCAGGTGACTGTTATGCTCTGTTCAGGATAGAAACACATACACATTGCAAGAAGAAAGAGAAGAAAATTGTCATGTAAACCTGACCCCTAAAACTTTAAGAGGGAAAATAAAGGCAGTCCCCTTGATTGGTAAAGACAGTAAATACCGCCTTGTGGCCCCAGCAATCCTCTTCATGTCCCCAGACTACAACAGGAATATATATCAGAATAATTAAATACAAGCCCCCTTTATTTTTAATTCTCTTTTATAATTTATCCTTTTGTTATACATTGCATCATAACCTTTTGTCCTCTCCCTCCACTCCTTCTAGTCCCTTCTTCACCTCTCCTCCCGCCCAGATCCACACCTGTTCCATTATCTTCAAAGATAAGCAGGCCTCTGTGGAATATCAGTCAAACACACTGTAATAAGTTACAATAAGACTAGGTGTAAGCCCTCATATCAACTTCCTTAACAACAGTTACCTAGGGAATGGTTTGACCCTAGAGTAATGTTTAGTATGGATGATTCTACTTTGTATTTATACTCCTCAGTTCATTTTTTGTTATTTATATACTAGGGTATGAATCTTTGAACTGGAATGTAGTCCAAAGCCAAAATGGCTATTTTAAACTAAGAACAAGTAGACAGTAAGGCATTGTGGACCTATTCTTCCAACATCTATGTGATGCTCAGACCTTCTGTGACACTGGCTGACCACAGCAGATTTTAAGTACTGTGAATGAAATGAAAACATTTGATTAAAAATATGGAAATGTGTTCCTAAACATGGAGACATATCTTTATGAAAGTAATGCGTTCCTGTCCTGTCTCGTGTCTTCCTGAGTTTTCTCCTCACCCACAGATTATCTCACAGCCTCCTCTCATATTCCAATATTACCAACAATATTTTTCTGGCATTTCTAATGGCAGGCTTATTTTCAATACATGAGAGACAACATTTTGGATTTATTTGCATCATTAATTTAGGCTCTTAAAGCTATGAGCGTAAAAGAGAACAGTTCTACAGCAAAAGATAGTTCCTATCAGCGCTTGAAGAACACCTGTATTTGGGGACAATGGGGGCCTGAAGAAAGTGAGAAATGGAAACAATAAAGGAATCAAAGGTTTACTCCACAGAAAGATACTTGCTTCATAAAGGTGTGATGATGTGTGAAGTCTTCACTTTCTAAGCATTCAAAGTCATAAACCTGAAAAATAGACTATCTGCCTTCTAACTGTGTGGTTTCAGTGAAGTGGCAAAAGTCCACACTGGAAGGGACTGAGAGGTAAATACCCATACACTGTTATTTTAGACATCTTGTACACTAGAAACCTCAGCAGCCACATTACTGCACCTTTATTACAAAGAATGATATGAAACCCTATTTTCATCACTCAAGACATCAGGCTCTATTATCTTGTCAACCTGTTTTATCTACAGGTGAAGCTAGCTCTTTTAACTGCTTCCACCTTCTCATCTAAAATTTTCCTGCTAAGTTTTTTATTAAATAGTGTTGACATACAGATAAGAGAAGTAGTCATTTGTATGCAGTAGCTAAAGTGATTTTAATGAATTTGTAAGTAAATATGATTTTATTATATCGTGTGACTTTATATAAACATTAACTACTCAGAAATTCTCAGTTTGATGCTAAAAATAGGCTGTATTATTTTAGAAAACACTCTTATTACCAGGTCACGGTGGGAATTAGGATTATAACACTGGGGTTAGACATGGGTTGTGCTTACAAAGTTATTATACTGAGACTGTAAAGTCAGACTGTGTAATGTGCAGTAATAGTGAAAGAATGAGCTTGTGTCTATCTCCCAGCCTGTGGGATTATGACTAAGATTCTCATAAAGGTACTCATTTACTCCAATAACTGTTGTATGAATGTCTTTATCTAAGGACTTCCCAGTCTTTGGGAGTAGCTAACATAATAACATAATTACATAATTTCTAAGTGTTTGTTAGGACCATTGAACAAAAAAAAAAAAAAAAAAGAAAGAAAGAAAGAAAAAAAAAGAAAAGAAAAGAAGCTGGTAGTACGTACAGTGTGATTGTCATTATTACATTATTACATTATTACATTATTACAAGAGAATGTGGGCAATGGTTAGAAGTGACATCACTGCTTTATTTAATTTTATGAGGGAATTTGTCCACTGAAAATAAAGTATTAAAAATAAATTTATTGCTTTTAAATTTTTATTTCAATGCCTTATTACTGGGGATTTTTTTTAAAGACATGTAAGTCTGGGCACAGAATGGGAATGTATGTAGAAGTAATGTGTATGTGTTCATAACCCAGAGTTAAGCAATAGTTTCTGAGATACAAATCTAAATCACAAAAAATTAAAGGCTTAAACTGAATTCATAAAAATTTAAAATTTTTACACTGAAAGGAAGCTACCAACAAAATAAAAATACAATAAAAGAGAATTCAATATTTTAATGTAAGGATTGATTCATATAGAAAACATGTGAGAAATTCTCATAACTCCAAAATTAAAAGACAAATAGGGTGTAGGGTGGCACAAGTTCAATCATTAGAAACATAACTATAATTATAAACCATACATAAACACTTCAGTAGACTCAGTAGACATTTCTCCAAAGATGTTCTATTACTGGTTAAAATCACACAGAAATATACTTAAGTGAAAGACTGCATCCGGAAACCATAATGAAATGACTTTAGTATGAACAAGTGAAGCAAATATGCCCTTGGAAAATAAGTGGTGCTGAAACTGGAAAAAGTTTGACAACTATGCAGAAACTTAAAGAGAGTTACCATATAACCCTACTGTTAAATTTCCACTGCTAAGTATGCTTACAAAATATTCAAACTACACACACACACACACACACACACACACACACAGAGTTTCAATCAATATTATGACAGCATAATATATAGTAACCTAAATATAAATATAAACAAATTCATATCAACTGGTGGATCTTGAAAAATTTGTTGTGTATGATATGATATAATACTACATGATCATATAGGGCTGCTACATACTCTGTTCAGAATGAAATGAAAATTTGCTAAGTAAAAGAGGCCAGGACCAATACTCCTTACACTGTGTGGTCACATTTATGTGAAGTGCCCAGAATATAAAATTTGTAAAGACAGTAATTTTAGAGTCTATATGAGAATGACAGTGGCTGCTCATGAGGGTGGGATTTTTTTTTGTTTTTTTTTTGTTTTTTGTTTTTTGTGTTTTTTTTGAGAAAGGGTTCCCCTGTGTAGTCCTGGCTATCCCACTTCTTGCTCTTGAGACCTCAGACTCAAATAGATCCACCTGCCTCTGCCTCCCAAGTGCTGGGATTAAAGGTGTGTGCCATTACCATCAAGCAAGGATGGGATTTTTATTGGGGAAGACAACACTTCTACAGAAATAGATAACTGTGCTCATATAACTTTGTGAAGGTAACAAAAAACACTGAATTACACACATCCAAAGATTTATTTTCACATATGTGAGTTTCTCATTAGTGAAGTGATCACATTCCTACTGACTCCAGCCTCAATTCAATCTTGTTATACTATCTGAAAGGTAATTTAAAAATAAGCACAAGGTATGATTTATTTGCCGATTAATTTTCTAAGCACTCAGCATCCTTCCTCTAATTGCCGGAGACAAATTAGTAACTTGAGGAAGTTATTCTAGGGTTTGGGACAACATTAAATATATGATTCTATTTATTTATGCTTACATTGCCTACATCCCAGCACACAAATAATTTCCATGTCATAAACTGCTATTACTTATATCACCTGTGTTTGCCTTTCCAAATATACACTTAACAAAATTAGTTGGGGAAGTTCCATTTTTTTTCTACATGCTCATTTTTGTTGTTGGTAATGGGGATGGATGATGGGAGAAGGAGTGGATAAATGAATCCTAGAAACTTACCATAATGGAATTGTATTAGGCCCTTTCTATTCCTTGTATGAGCTTTTTGCAGGAGTTCAGCAGCATGACATCTAATGTGGATAGCTGGGTACAAACAGTACTTAAAAAACCTCAAAAACCAACACATTTCCCTACACAAGAGAAGCTGGCTCAGAGAATAGCATGGCGGTATTTTGTACTAAGCAGGATCATGGACTCAGTACCCTCTTTAATATCTTACACTGAAATCCTAAGGCAGATGCGATGGCATGTGAAAATAGCACCTTGGTTCAAAGAGCAGAGCCCTCATCACACAATCCATACCTTTGCAAGTACAAATATAATAGCTCTGTCCTTTCTCTTGCCCCCTCCCTCGTTCCCCTTCCCTTCTCCTCTTCCACATCCCCTCTTTCCTCTCCCTTCCCTCTCTTTGTCATGAGAAGTAAAAGAAAAGATAATCATCTGGAAACATCAAACCCCCTGACACTTTGACCTTAATCTTAGACATTCCAGTCTCAATAGCTGTAAGAATTTGATGTTTATTGTTGCATTTTCCCAGTGTATTCAACTTTCTTGTGTACCTGACTAAAGCACAAGAAGAGGAAGAGACAGAAGTGATGGAGAAGAATTACTGAGGGGGGGGAATAATAGGTAATATAAGTTTATTTTCTTGTCTTTAAATGCTAGATCTTGGATTCTATAGCATTGTGCTTGCTATGTACAATTTGTTAGGTGTTATTAAATGTATATTTTAAACTTAGTAATATGTAATAAAACTACACCTTTCTGTATGGCTTCATAGAAAGATAATGTTATTCCCCATCACAATATGGTAAGTATGAGCATATACACTTTTTGGGGGGGGTACTTTCATTTTGACTGCTAACATTCTGAGTACATTATATACGTTTCGAAGAGGAATCCATTGTTGTGGTATTTTTTTAATCTTAGCATGTGCTCATATAGCTTTATATTGAACTTATTACTTTAATGTTAGATTGGTACAAATGATCATATTTGCAATTAATAAACACCATGAATGTCATACTAACTGCATGTTTCTGACACCTGGGAAAGAGAATGAGAAAGGGAAGCTGAGGTAAGAGATAAGGAAGGCTACCATAAATGCCCTTCCCTGATAATGAGATCTGCTGTTTTATTGAGCTACATGTAGAAATGCAAATCTGGTCTTTGGAGGTGATACATGTATCTTACTGAAGATAATAACATAGACATGCACTTTTGCCCAAACCCACAAAATAAAATGTTTTAATTTTGTTCATTTTATAGAGCAGTTTTCAGTAGATTCAGGAGAAAACAGCATGCAAGAAGCCGAACCTTGTTGAATAAACATGATGGTGCACTATTCTTCCATTGATTCATTTAAAGCTCATACATGAAGGCAAACACTCCCAGGTGAAGGCGTACAGGAAGTAAAAGTTGTTGACAGAAGAGAAACAAGTTTTCTCTAGGGACAAGCTCCCAGATAGGGATAATCCCAAATGTGTGTGTGTGTGTGTGTGTGTGTGTGTGTGTGTGTGTGTGTGTGTGTGTATGTATGTGTATATATACATATATATGTATATATGTATATATATGCACACACTAAAAGATATAGAAATTCCACACGGAAGAGACTCAGTATGTTGGTATGTTGGCTGAACATGCCTGTGCAGAGAGACCGAGACTTTTTGAGGAAGTCATATTTTGGGGGAGTTTAGGGAGAAGGGAGTGATTGGAGGGGTGAAAGGGTGAAATTAACATAACTACTGTGTACTCATGTGTGAAATACTAAAAAAAAAATTAAAAATGGTAAAGGTTGATTAAATTTGTCTGAATTGGGGAAAAATGTAAGACATGTAACTAAATACATGTTTTGTCCTGATGGAAGTTAGCTCTTTGATTTGAACACTACTGTATGAAGTTCAGTTTCCTGTAGCCTTTACCTCAAATCTAATACACTGCATAGGATGTGATGTATGTTTTTGCACTGTGATGTCTGGATCTTGAAAGAAATAGTCACCTTCTGCATCTGTCTGCCTTGTTCTCTGGTTCCTACCTGCAAAGCTTCCCCCACACAGGTATTTGTTCCTCAGAGACAACTCCTCTTCTTCTTGTTCTTGTTCTTGTTCTTCTTTTCTTGTTCTTGTTCTTGTTCTTGTTCTTGTTCTTGTTCTTGTTCTTCTTCTTCTTCTTCTTCTTCTTCTTCTTCTTCTTCTTCTTCTTCTTCTTCTTCTTCTTCTTCTTCTTCTTGTTCTTCTTGTTCTTCTTGTTCTTCTTCTTCTTGTTCTTCTTGTTCTTGTTCTTCTTCTTCTTGTTCTTCTTCTTCTGCTGCTCCTCCTCCTCTTCCTCCTTCTCCTCCTCCTCCTTCTACTTTTTATTTGCTAGCTTGCTTTTTTGTTTGTTTTTCAAGACAGTGTTATTCTGTGTAGTTCTGGGTGTTCTGGAACAGTGATCTGCCTGCCTGTGCCTCCTGAGTGCTGGGATTAAAGCAGGATTGGTGGGACTAGGAGACTATGAGGAGAGAGGAAGAGTAGGGAGGAGTTTCAAGATGTAGAACCAATAGGGTAGAACTCAGGGCCCTCTCTCTGGTAAGATAAGACCACATGTAAATACTTAGATTGATAGAAATGAGTACATTTTTAAGACAGAGCTTTCCAATAAGAAATGCTAGTAATAGGCTAACAGCTTTATATTTAATACAGCATCTCTGTGTGTTATTTGTAGCTGGTGTGGCTGTGGGACTAGGCCATTAGGAAAACATGCTCATAACACTGTACAGAATTGTTTGTTTCATTAGGCCATTTTTTTCATTGACAATTTAATATACTTTGATCTTTAATTTTTGTGCTTATTTTTTTTACTTATTTGCAATCTTGCATATTATAGATAAAATATTTCTAAAGGTTTATATACACTTTTGTTTGCATAACAGTTTTAACTTTTTGTGATGAGGCCCTGAGAGTGCAGCCAGTGAATCCTGTGACAGATTCTTCTGTATGTCTTTAAGAGGCTGTCAAAATCTTCTTCCAGAATAGCTGGTTATTTTACTCCAGCTCTTCTCCATATATGCCAACATATGGTATCATTATTTTATTTATTTTTTCACCCCAAGTGTAATGTAATTTCATGTTGACATTTTTACTTTAATTGCATTCTATAATGACTAATGATGGAAACTGATGTCTGTGTTTGATGTTCTGGGAAATTGCTGCTTTTGTCAGCTTTCATCATGAAAATGGAGACAAAAGACCAAATGATCTTTCTGTTTATTGAGTATCTACAGAAGAAATGATTGGAGGACCCCTTAGGGGAGTGAGAGCCATGTGACCACTTTCATTGTTTTTGGTGTCAAAGATTCTTAATGCAGGAATAAAGATTCAGAGACCAACCTTGCCAGGCCAGTGTCATTCTTTATTATCAGGACAGCTATCCGGATAACCTGTGATTGCTGTTAGACTATTTTTTATTTCTTAGCTTGGGCAGTATGCATTTTAGCTGCTCATTTACTTTGCCCTGATGGAAGCTGCATTCTCCTCATCATTTCTGTAAGTAAACATGGTCAGTGCTCCCTGGTCAGACTGCCCTGGTGTCTTTCCCCACTATGAATTGAAGCCACCTAGATTATACCTCTGCTTGTTGCTTCAGCCCTGCTCTTTCGAGATTTTAACATGGACACTGGTAGGGCTTGTAGTGCTCTAAAGAGGCTCCATGACTATAGCAACCCTTATAAAGAAAACATTTAACTGAGGAGGCAACTTACAGTTTCAGGGTTTCAGTCCATTATCATCGTGACAGGGAGCTTGGGGGCACATAGTTGGACAGGATTCTGGGTACATTTTGATCAGAAAGCATCAGGAAGTCAGCTGTAAAACTTGGCAGTATCCTGAGCTTAGTAAGCCACAAAGCCTGCCCCCCATAGTGGCAGACCTCCTCTAACCAGGTCATACTCTCTCCAACAAGGCCACACCTTCTACTAGTGCTACTCCCTATGAGATTATGTGGGCCAATTACTTTCAAACTCCCACATGGGGCTCCATTTCATGATGTCATTTTCATCACTGATAGCCTGGGGGAAGGTTGCATTGAACTTTAATGGGCTGTGCTACTCCTCTCAGCAGCACATGCTTCCTGGTTTGGGTAAATATTATGAGCTTTCTATCCTTACATGCTATATTCTTGCTCATCCACTTCTGTTAGTTTTAAATACTATTTCTACCATCTGCTGTGTAATTCTTGTGTTTCTATTTCACTTAGTTGGTAACACTTAGATTCCATGCTTCTGGAGGAATCCTAGTAGCAAACCCACATAATCGTGTTAGGTGTTTGACAAGCAGTTAATATCCTGTATCATAGAGCAGAGAGTGATTCTCTCATCATTTCTTCCTACTCTCCATTATATAGTTTCTTCTAATTTAAACATCCCCTAAGATAGTCCACTGGGATAATACATGCTGGTCCCCAATGGTGAGTTCTGCACATTTCTGAAGCTACAATCCCGTTCCTCTCTCAAAAGATTCAGTAACTTCCCCAGCCAGGAGAGATTTCAAAGAATTTTCTTTAAGTGGAGAAAAGACCCATAATGTGTTCAAGCAAAAGCTCTCACTGTACTTCCTTAGTGAGGAATAGGCAACTCCTGAAGGTCTATCTACCTAGTAATTTCAGTGTGTCAACCTAAGTGTAAACTTTTCTTGTGCTCATTCTTTCCTAGATGACCTTGAACTTATGTTAGTATCAACAAATTTAGCCTGCAATCTGAGAAGCAAGCTCAGGGTCTCTTCCACAGTTTTCCTAATAAGTTAGCAGTTTCTTTGTAAATTATCAGGGGTGTCATACTTAGCTTTAATGTTAATTGATAATTAACATTATGCTTCTATATAGTTTGTCTCATCTGAGTTAGCAAGCTTAGCTAAAACTATACAATGTGTTTATTATTTTTTCTTCATTTCTTCACCCTTGTATCTATCTTTTCTTCCTCTTTTCCTTTCCTTTCTTTTTTTTTTTTTTTTGATAGAGTCTATCCATGTATGAGCCCAAACTGTCCTTGAAATTGTTCTTTTCCTGCCCTAACTGCCTACATGCTGGGATTACAGAAGGCATGTATTTGCTACTATTGCATTTCCCTGCATGTCTTAAACGGCTCCTATGCTGTAGCAACCCTTCATTCTCACCCTTTAGTAAGTTACTCAATACATAAAACAGGTGTCAGTTTTATGTTGGACTGCCAGGTTGTAATAGTTTCCTGGACTACACTATGTAATTAATGTGTAGTGTGAATCAATGCAGCTTTAAATTACCATACAAATTTGACTTTATGGGCTATTGAAAATGTTCAAGTTGGGTCCCCACGAAAAAAGATTCTGTGATAAATGTAATGGACTGGTAGTATGTACTTATGGGTATCAGAACATCTACAGAGGAGAGGAAAGAGGCCGGATTTTACAGATTAGCAGAAGTTAATCTCAATAGAAGCACGAGATGGCCATCTGCAGAGACATAAAGATGAAACCACCCTTCAGGGGTTGTCTAAATTACTTTTTTATTGTTGTGATAAAATACTTTTATCAATGCAAGGTCACTTATAAAAGAAAACAGTAAAATTGGGGTGTCATGATTCTAAAGAATTAGATTTAAATGAATCATGGAAGGGAACATGGCAGCAGTTATGCAGACCTGATGCTGAATCAGTAGATGAGAGGTCACTTCTCAGTCCACAGACATATCACACACACACACACACACACACACACACACACACTACAGCAGGAGTGCAGGCCTGATGCTGAAACAGTAGATACAGTAGATGAAAGCTCACTTCTCAATCCATAGTCATATGACACAGATGCACACACACACACACACACACACACACACACACACACACACGAGAGAGAGAGAGAGAGAGAGAGAGAGAGAGAGAGAGAGAGAGAGAGAGAAGACAGAGAGACAGAGAGACATGTAGACAGAGAGACAGAGAGGGGGAAGAGAAAGAGGAGGGGAGTGAGTCTGGCAACCTCAGGAGTCCTCACAACAGTGAAATATCTCCTCCAATAAAACCACACTTCCTAATCCTTCCCAAACATTTCCGTCAATTGGAGACCAAGCATTAAATATATGAGTGCTTCAAATGTATGACCCTATGGGGACCAATGTCATTCAAATGACCACAGGGATACCCTGGCCTGGATTGCTACCTAACCTGAGAAGGAAGTATGGCTTTGTGGGTTATCATCCACCTCCTGTTGCAGCTGTGTGGGAGCCATCTTCTAGAGCTCTTTTAGCAGTCTCAAAGGGGATCTGAGTATTTTCCATAGAGGTACATCCATTTTAAAATATGTGCAGTCATATACTCTGCATATATATGAGTTCATTCTATTTCACCCATATTCACATATATATGCATGTATATGTATAAATACATATATAAATTCATTTCAGCTTTTATGTAATAAAAAAGACATAGACATAAATAAACTTACACTTATAATTTTGTATTTACTTTTTCTGGGACAGCCCACTTTGTGTAGTGTTGAGGCATTGTGGCTTTTCCCTGTGCACTTTGGATGTCTATTGGTATTGTCTTTGTTCAGCTACTGTTTAGGCAGCCACATTGGTGAGACTTTGTGTGTGTGTGTGGGGGGGGAGTAGCCTCTGACACTCAGTTTAAT
The DNA here is from genome assembly GCA_030556225.1 of Cricetiscus sungorus. Lineage (NCBI taxonomy): Eukaryota > Metazoa > Chordata > Mammalia > Rodentia > Cricetidae > Cricetiscus > Cricetiscus sungorus. The sequence goes on from JANBXA010000031.1 coordinate 40,143,359, forward strand.
TATTTATTTGCATTTCTTCTGTTTTAAGTGATCCTGAGAATATCTTTATGTGGGTAGGAATCACTTAGACATTTTACTATCTCTTTGTAGTTCTAACTCATCTTTCCTTATGATTGTTCTTCCTTCATGATGCCTCATTTTTCTCTTGGAGGATTTTTATACATTGTATATAGTAACCTTTTGCAACATAATTGTGAATCATTTGCTCTTTACTTTTGCCTTTGTCTTTTAACTTGACAACAGAAATATTTTTTTTCCCTATGCCAGCATGCTTTTTAATGGATCAGAATGTTTTTTCGTTTTACCTCTGGATTTGGAGAGGAAATATATCCTCACATCCAGTCTCTAAGTCACACATTTATTTTGAGTTGTCTGGCTGTGTGCCAAAAGCCTGCACATGACTCTTCAGGAAGTGCTGTCTGCTACATCTTCAACCCAGTTCTCTGTTGGAAGCAGCGATATGTGAGGTCTCACCAGCCCTTCCCATTCCAACACTCTTAGGCACATTCCTGCCATATTTCCTATGCCAATGACTTAATTTGGAGGAGCCCTTGTGTGTGGCTGTGATGATGAGGCAGGATAGGAAGAGAGGAGAATTGTGGAGTCATGGAAAGGAGCCCTCATGCAAGAATCTGGCTGAAGCCTCCTGCCAGAGAATTAAGAGTATCAACACAACTAGCAACATTTGCTTAAAGCCTTTCTCCATTTCCAGCTGTAAACTTTCAACCTTTTAGAAATTACACTAGAAAACTCTATACAACAAAAGGACACATTGCAAACCCCTTGCTCAAACTTAGTGACCCCTTCGCCTTATCTGATTAGGATCACACACAATGCATGCTTGGAACGATTCTCGGTAGTGACTTCTCAAGGAAGAAAGAGAAAAGAGGGGCAGCAACCTTTTCAGCAACCTTTTGAAACAGAATCCAAATATCACCAAGATGGTATATATGACTGGTGCTAGGACACTTGTGATTCTCCCTTGAGAAGTTTGTTCCTACACTTTGATGACTTTTCCCCCTGAGTGTGTCTTATTCCTTGTGTTTAAAATTCCTTACAAATGTTTTTCAAGAACATGATCTGAGGAGGTGATGCCAAGTTCTTCGGAGGGCCTCATGCTTTCCCTGTGCACTATGTAAATCCCAGCCCAGTTTAAATCTGTATCAAAGCCAAGGATCCAGTTTTACCTGAGAGGAAATCCCTAAGATCCCTGCGAACTCTCCATCATAAGGTGCTGAGAGCAATGATGCAATTGTGCCTTCGAAATTGTCCACACTGACAGAAAAGGGAGGATCAGTTCAGTTACTTCTCAGGTATTCTGCCACAAGTATAATTGTTAGGAGGATTTTAGGCCATTTCACCCTGAATCCATATTCTAGACTTTTCCAAGTCAGTTCTTCCTCCATACAAAAGCAGCAAATTCTCTTGGGTCTTAGGGTTGGGAAGAAGATAGCTTGACTGCACTGGTATATACAGCTCTCACCTATAAAATAGAAAGCTCTGGAAAGTTCATGCATTTTCCTATAGCTTGCCTATAGTAAGTAAGTCGATGAAGCATGGCAACTTTGCTTATGTTGACTTCTTATTCTAATTTGCTACATTACAATACACATGTCTATCTTACATCGTGACAATTTTAGAGACTTTTGCAACTTTCATTTTCCTGTCTATGATATGTTGACAATTTAGTGGCATGGGAAATAAATTCAATGATGCAGTTTTTGACAAAGCTATCTTGTATACCTATTAGTTTTTAAAATAATGCATTTTCTGAAAGTTTCAAAATTCAGTCTTTAAATTAGTCATTCATTGTTATGGAAATCTGTTGCCTAAAATTGAAATATATCATTTTTGCTGAAAAAAAAATTGTTGGTTAAAGTAAAACGTGAGAACTCCTGATGTCAGTAGACTTAGAAAGCAGTGTTACTCTAAGGTAGAAGACAAGATATTTTCAATAGTTTACCACAGGCATCAATCCTCAGGTGTGCCGATGAATTGCTTATCCAAAACAATGAGTAAGGTTGTTATTTGTTGACATATTCTATATTTTAAATTTCTTATACATAAATGTTCAAATCATGTACGCATTAATTTATGTTAATACGTACAACATACTGGGTTTGCCGTTTTTCTTCCACTGATCCCATTTTTCCTTTGCCATCTTGCCTTATCTGTCTGCTAACAGTTAACTGGATGTTTTAACAATTTTAATTGGCTCTTCAGTCATCCCTCGTTAATCTGAGGTGTTGTCTTTATCAGACAGGAATGTGCTTACCTCTGAGTCAATGATGGGCTCCTACCACAATGGTATGAACTGTATATGCACTCCCCCACTGCCCTTTCTCTTTCTCCTTATGCTCCTCTCCTGGAGATTTAATCAATCTCATTATGAAGCATACTCCCTCTCATTACTATCTATTGCTTTTGTTTATGGAATTTCTAGAAAGTGCTGTTCTTCTACTAAATATTTTATTTTTTGAGTAAGCAGAAAAAGAATGGGAGGAAAGAAAGGCGCTAACCCTTGTGTATTTCCCATATCACTGTGTAGGGTTAGCTGATAAACTTCTTATTTCTTACATTCCCTGGGCTTTGGTGGTGTGTGGGGGGGGTTAATACAACTCTCCATTTCTTAGATCTGAGGTATCTGAGCACAGGATGAATTTAATTGAGGATTATAGCTTAAAAATTAAACAGAGGCATCTGGTGGTGAATTGTGGGTGTTTAATATGACTAAATCTTTGTTCATCTCCCTCAGTTATATACACATATATATGTTATATAGATGTTTCCTATTTAACCTGTTCAATCTCAACTAGATTATTGAATAAGTCAGTAAGCACACCTCATTTAACCCGTTTGTTTCAGAATACAACAGCAAAAATATCTTAATTTGTAAGTATGTGCAATGTTTTATACATCTTTGTTCTGTGAGCAAAACTTCAGTACAACTTCATTTTGATGTCACCCACTGAGTCATCAGGTTCCCAAGGCAAAAGTCCTGTGACTCTAGGTGACTAGTGTACTTGAAGGAGAGGATGAGCCTCGCCTAATTGCAATGGTTTTCATGAGTGGAGTGCCAAGTGCATAAAAATATGGACACAAGAATGCCAAGCCTGCAGAAAAATCTCATGCTTCTCGTTTCTCCAGAGGCCTCCAGTATAGCAAGATCTGAGTGGCCGTAGGTAAGAACTGCTGCAGAGAAAACAGTACACAGTGACACTATAGTGGCATTTGTTTGTCCATGCTTGGCTTGGAAACCAAGTCACTGCAGTTAACATCACGATGAATGTTATGCTGACCTACTTCATAGTTCATGATTACTTTCATTCATAAATTTGGAAGTTAAGGAGAATTTTACATAATTCTTCTTGGTGATGATGTTTGCCTTTTAGTGATTCAAATGTTTAAAATAAGTTTCCCCTACCCAATATAATTTGGGACTTTATTGAAGTGCATAATAAAACAAAACCTTAGATGTTCTGAAACAGTAATTTTACCTTATTCTAATACTATTTACTATTTAAATGGTTATTTACTGATTAGTTTTTTCTATATAAAGATACTTTAATGCTTGAAGACACAATCATGTTTACAATAAGAATTGTATCACTGTTACATTGGTTTATGTATTTAATTCCTATGTACAATGGCTGATTGAAATCAGGGAGTGATTTGTAATAGCAAAATTACTGCTTCACAGACACAAATTGCCATTGGCCATTTTGCTTTTGGCCAGTGGAGCCTCTCACATCTATGGCAGCAACATCACCAAGGAAATGGGCAATGTTTTTCCGGTGTTATCTGACTGAGTTAGTTGTATAGAGAGAGATAAGTGCCTTAATTTTATGAAACAGAATTCAGATGTTTTGGTTTTGTTTTGTCTTTTTTTCTGGTCCTACAGTTATACCCTTCTTCATTTGTAAGGTTTTTTTCCAAGTTGGATCTTCCATAATTAAATTTATGATACAATGCAGACCCTGATAATATTTATTATAATAACTTACATTGAATTGTTCAGTTTTATCTGACAAGATTTTTTTGTAACAAAGCTAACAGAATGTTTGCATCTGTAAGCATTATGTTGCTGGTGGCCAAACTGCTGCAAATATAAAAAGAATACCGCTTGTTATATTTAAAAATATATCAATGAGTATGTGGATTATAGCATAGTAATCATTTATTTAACAGCTAATACCCACTTATAAGTGAGTACATACCATAAACATTTTCTTTTTATCAGTACTAGCATTTTGTGTGAGATATTGGGCTAGAGAGGAGTGAAGTGAGGATGGGAGGCAGGAGATGGCAGAAACCATAGTTAGCAGCTTTGATAATTAACTAGGGGGTAGGTAGGGATGGGAACAGGAGGGACTGCGAGGGAAGTAGGGAATGAGAGGGGACTGGGATTGATATGCAAACTAAGAAAAAATAATAAATATAAATGAAATATATAATAAACTTCAAAAATATATCAATGAGAAAATAAACCCAAAATATTTGAGTTTTACATTTCTCCTGCCTGTATCACATGTATTTTGGTTCTCATGGCAACTCAAATTCACTCCAAAATGCCATTTTTCCTATTATTTCATTCATGCCTGCTACATTGCAAGACAGTTAAGGGAAGAGATTATAGCTTATTCATCTTTCCATCCATGGTGGTTTTAGCTCAGTGCACAGTAGAGTTTTCATGAATATTTATTGAATAATAAGCCTGCCTTTCCTCCCAGGCTGCCAAATTAAGTTTATTATACTGCCAGTCTCTCAGACTTCAAAACTCAGTATAATCTTTGCCTTCTAAACTCTCAACCTACACAAATTCCAAATGACTTTCAAATATACCTTCTCTCTTCATAGCAGTTTACTGGTTGAAGCTTTTTCTGTCCCCTGACGTTAACACGTCCACTTCCTGCTGCCCCCTTTCTGACTACCCCAAACAACTCGGCCAGATGATGTGCACTGAATGCTTACAGTAATTGTGACTCTTTCTTAGGTCAGTTTTCAGAATTTCTTCAGATCTAAAGGACACTCCTAGTCTCTACATCTAAAGTCTTTCGTGATGGGCTTTTGGGGCTGCTCCTCCTCGGTGGGAGACATGGGGTTGTCCTATTCTTCTGTCTCTGTATGGAATATGTATAGTTTGGGGAATAAGATGATTCCTTTCCCAGACCTTATTGCTGGCTTAATGTTTTCTAATCCCCCTGCACCATTATATCTGTGTCATGAGGCATCAAACAATAACAAGTCCTGGCACATTAGTGCTCATTTTCCAAGGGGATTTTGTATGTATTTGTTTACTTGTTCAGAGCCAAATTCATCAGGACTGAAAATGTTCTGAATCACATGAGCATGCATGCCCTTGATGCCATGCTATTGATTGAGCTATTGCTGTAGATGCTATCAATAGATATCAATAATATATCACTAGATCAGTAAAGTAGCTACTGCAGTCACTTTACCAGACATCTTCATCAAGGGTGATCTTGTCCTGTGTGTTTATATGATTCACATGTTTCTTGAAAACACACACACACACACACACACACACACACACACACTTTGTCTCAGTATATCAAACTTCATGTCTTTTCACCATGCTATATTACATCTTCCTATGTGCCATCTCCTTATTTGTTTCATGTATCCAAAATTTCTTGTTATTTTTGTTTTGGCAGGAAAATCAATATTTTCATCAGATACCTCTCTTCTCTACAGCTTCTGTGCTTCCTTTCTCTATTCACCACCTCCCTGCTTCCCATCATCTCCACCTCCTTCCTTGCTTCCTTTCCTCTTTTCCTACCTCCCTCTTTCCCCTGTTTCAAGTCTGCAAATAATTCCAAGATAATCTTCTCTAACACAGCTCCTCATTGCATCTTTCATGTTATCAATCCACTGCAAAAAGTCTTCTCATATTTTTCAAATACATCAACTCATACTTTAAAACATAGGGAATAGTTGAGAAATAACACTACTTTTTCAAAATTGTCTTACACATAGTCAAACAACATAAACAATAGATGCAAATGACATTATTTCTTTAAATAATCTTATAGTATTCAGATTTTCTTTTAAATAAATAAGCCTCTTTGGTTTTCATACATTCATATAGTTTTAGATTTTCCAATTCGTCTTTTAAAATATTAATTAAGTCTTTGAAACTACCCTAAATTGTATTTTTTATCATTTTAATGCCCACTTTACTTCTGCCAGATCTGTCTTTCCATCTGTACCCACCCAACTATTTTTCCTTGTGTTTTTTTTTTGTATAAAGTTTAATTGTACTGTCAAGATATTCTTAAAATGCTTTTTCAATCACCAACATGGATAGGGTAATGGGAGAATCACAGTGAAAACTGACAGTTATTAAGAGATAGTTTAATTACAATTTTTCCATTTACTTGGCAAGTTATGAATACATTCTGCGACAAATATTTTGGCAATGAAAGTTTACAAGTGATGTTACTGAAATCAACACACACACACACACACACACACACACACACACACATTTTTGACTCAGTATATCAAACTGTGTACCTTTTCACCATACTTTACCACCGTATACAGTTTATACACTGTATCCTCCATATGACATCTCCCTATATGATATTTCCTTCTCTTTGTTTCACGTGTTCAAAGTTTCTAGTATTTTATTGACTATGTGATGCTGTTTGCTTGTATTGCTTGGCTTCTTAATATTTAAGAGTCAGGGATATCTTGTTTATCATAAGGCTGGTTTACAAGCACACTTAGTTTAACAATAGATATTGCCTCTACATCTTGTGCATTTGGATAGATGATTGAGAGAGTATATTAGTGAGTATGGTACTAAGAAGAAACTCAACACAGCATGATGAGATGTGAGCTGACAGGTTTGATTTTTGTAGTAGGTAATAAAGAACAATGTCTTGTTGAACAGAATAACACTCTGTGGGCATGAGGAAAGCAAACTGTGGCAGACATACCAATCAGAAAAATCCATAAACAAGAAGCTGTGAGACAGTAGCCTGTCTGCAGTGTTGAAGAAATTGTGTGAACATTCTGGTTGAAAGAGAGTCGGTTGGTTGGAACATTGCAGAAGAATTTAGAGATGTAAAAATATGTCTCATGGTTGATTCAGAATAAGGACTTTTCTATTCACAGAATGATTTAAGAAATAGTCATATATTTTGAGAAGAGTAATGATAGCAGCAAGTATCAATTCTTATGAAGACTTTATTTTTGCTGTAAATAGAGCAGATAGGAACAAAACATCTACCAAGAGATGAAAGGTAGAAGTCTTCCTAAGAAAGGATAAATAAGAACCTACTCACATACTGACAAAATAGTACCGTAAGAAACAAACAGTGATATTGCCCTACAAAATTGCTTAGGAGATTATCTCAGATGATGAAGAAACCCAAGGAGCCTGGGCATACCTGATATTTCAGAGTTCATGAGCAGTTAACATAGTGGAAGACTTAGAGCAAAACTTTATGAGCATTGATTCTCATGGGAATGGTGATAAGGAATAAGCCTTTGAAAAATTGAGAGAACTTTCTTCTCATGACCCGAGAATGAGGATAATGGTGAATATTCAAGGATAACTTGGAAAATATGTGTAACACAAAACATAAAAGACCCAGAGACTGGTATTGGAGTTCACACTTCAGGAAAAGAAATGCAGCTGGCCAGTAGCTTCTCACCTCTACCTCATGCTGAATGGTCTGGTCCTGTCTCCAAAATTCACTAAGCCACAGACGTAACCTCTCCTCAGAGTGCCTGAAGAACTAATGCCCCATACTGAGACCTTGCTTCTGTATTATCTAATTCCCTATTGCAGGGATTAAGAGTGTGAGCTATAATTCTCTTTAATTTTGATTCACTCTTGTGTAGACCAGGATGGCTTTGAACTCAAAGGGGTCTCTATTTCTTATTCCTGAGTCCTAGGATTAAAGCTGGGTACCACCACCTCCTAGCTTCTAGCTGTTGGGAGTAATGGTGTTTGCCTGGCTTCTATGGCTTGTGGTTGACTTTGCTTTCTGATTCCTCCATCAAGCTTTAATAAATCATAAATAATATATCACTACAGTTTGTATCAGATATGTGGAAGTGTAGAAGCCTGTATGACTTAGGGACTGTGGTTTGCTTCTTGGTGACAGTGAAGGTATTTTGAGTAATGAATAATTTTACTTGATTTATTCCTATTCTCTCACCTCCAATTTCTATCAAAGATGCCCCATCATGTTTCCTTCCAACTTCGTGCCATTTTTTTATATTATTTTAAATTGTATTTATTAATTTAAACTTACTGACTCAAATTGATGCTATATGCATGCACAAAGACTTATAATGATCCATGGGGATATTGAAAAGACTCTAGTGGTCACTGTCATTAACCTGTAGCCCCAGCAATCTTTCCAGTAGTTTCTCATCAAGGGATGAGGCCTTGAAGCTTTGGATAGCAGCTCTCCTCAAAACTTGAATTTTCAGCTTGATTTAATCTTATGCAGAACTTGTATAGGAAACAACTACTATTGTGGTGTCATTGTATAACATTCATTTGATGTTCAAAGGATAGCATTTCATAACCTTCCTCTTCTTCTTCCTGCTCTTGTAATTTTACACTTCATTTACACTTGGTTGCCTGATCCTTTGTGGTGGGTATGAATGTAGATGTCCTATTTACAGATGAATGCTCACAGTTTCATATTCTTAGTATTTTGAACAATTATGCCTATGTGCACTGTCCACTCTCCATTACAATAAAAATTTCATAGACCAAGATTAGGAGTAGTACAATACTATGAATATGAACACAAATAATTAGAAGACAATTTTACAAAATGACCATTTAGAAAAACAACATCAATATATTCTCTACTAGGGTCTATGACTTCACTGGTCACAGGTTTTGGCCATATTTACAACAGCATGCATGAATTCTCTTCTATCCAACTGACCCCAAATCTAATCAATGGATGGAGCAGATGGTTGCTGCCATAAATAGGCTTGTCACTATTGCATAAATGGTCACATCTTGCCTGGCTGGTCAGTATTGTAACATGCAAGGTCAGAACTGGAAAGGACACTGGTGCCCTTTATTTGCTTGTAGTCTTCATAGCATCAAGTAGCACTATAAAATCTAGCTAGCAGACTTATTTCTTAGGAGGTTCAAGTTTGGTTTCCCTGAGTCCTGAAACCAGTGTTTATGGTGTCTTTAGAAATGATATCTTTCCTCTTGTTTGCTGGCAATAAAGAGCTATGGCAATATTCTGCATAGTTTACAGTGCCTCTGAGGCATTTCCTACCAATAATATGTAGGAAATAATCCTTGTCTGTCCTCAAGAGTATCATTTGGTAATGCATGTATTCTAGGAACAACAGTGCTCACAAATGTGTGATACTTCTATTCAAACTCCTTTTAAAAATCTGTATTTTAAATTAACTTACAAACTGCTGGGGTCTTATAAACCTTCTTCGTAGATCCTTAGTCTTGGTTAGTCTATCCTCCACCAGTTCTTCCCTGGGCGCCTCTGTCCCCACCCCCACCTTTCCATTTTGCCACCTCTTCTTTAAAATTATATGCATTTTACTTTCTTCCCTCACTATATTTTCACTTGGGTTACTAGATTATATATCTCAAGCTGTTTCTGTATGCACACTTCATTTTAGTTAAGTCTTCTCCTGGACCCTGGTTTCCTCATTTCTCTGAGTCGATTCCCTATTTGAGTCCTTCTGCTCACAAGCAGTCCCCATCTCTAATTTTACTTACATTCTGCTGTCTCTCCTTTAGGAACACACATAGTTTCATTATCCATCTGTTATGGACATAGTTTGAAATGAAGTCATACAGTGAGATTCCTTGGTTTGATATATCCTTTTCCAGATCTTTGGGTGGAAGCTGGAAGTGAGTATGGTACCAGTCAGTTCAAGGAGCTTTGTAAATGTTAGAGAAGTTGAGTTTTGTTTTCAAACAATGGTCATATATATGAGAGCATTTCAGGAGGCAGAATGGCAGGTGGAGAGATACAAATGACAAATAGAGCCTTCCTGAAATAGGATGTGTACTTTCTGAACACAATTAATTCCTGAAATAATGATTTTATGAATGTTTGCAATCATTTTTATGCACTAAATGTTCTAAGGAATATCTTAATCTGATTTTGTAAATTTTTTCTTCCTATCTGATTTTATTTCAGTTCATTACTATTTGTTTGCATTCAATAAAAAGACAATTTAACAGAGTATACTGTATTGCAATAATGTTATGATTTGGTGACAGTAATTTAGTCTTATAATTACAAATTATATTTCATTGATACAGACTTATCTCAAAATAATGTTTACATAAGCAAAGTATAATGACTTCATGCATGGTTCACTATAGTTGAGTAGAAAAATTACACATTTATTTTAAAGACAGGGTTTCACTGTGCATCTCTGGCTGTCCTGGAACTCACTTTGTAGAGGCAGGCCTTGACTCAGAGATCTGCCTACTTCTGTCTCCTGAGTACTGGGATTAAAGTTGTGAGTCACCACTACCAAAATATTTTGGCAAGATGAAAACTATTTCTAAATGCAAGTGAAACATTTTAATTACAAATTACAGGCTGTTTTTTTCTCTCTTAAGGACATTATTGTTTTATGATCTCTAACACAAAAAAATATCACTTCAAATTATTACAGTTAAAAAGTGCATTTCACTGGGCCATATTTTGAAATAGATCTGAATTACATAAAGCAAATCAAAATATTTATATTTTTAAATCTTGGATGGGTGTGCCAAGATAAGTACATGTTCAAATTTATAATTATCACTGTTATTAAGATTTGATGGACTTTATTTTAGTCACAATTGTTTAATATCATCATTATCTGACTCTTTATGAACATAAATATGGTGGTTATCTCAGAAAATCACTGTACCCAACCTATTTCCCAAAGTGATACTATTAAGAAATGGGACATTTGAAAGGTGATTAGAGCAGAAGGCTCCACATACATGGGGAAGTTTGAAATGTAAACTTCCTTCCACCACATGAGAATACAGACAGAAGGCATCACCAAAAACACAGAGAAAATTCCTGCCTGACACCAGTAATGGGGCACCTTTATCTAGTATCTGCTACCTGAGGACTATGAGTGACAAGCCACTTTTACTTATAAATTACTACAAAGCATTTTCTGTCTTAGGTAAAACAGACTCCAGTCCTCCTGGGTTTTGAGTCATCAAAATTTCCAGTCTAAAAATATTCTACTTTGTGTTTCCTATATGCTCACACAACATTTGTTTAAGAACTTACTATGTCCAGCTATTTGTGTTGTGAAGTATAAAAATTAAGCTCTTCTAAAAATATATTAAGACTCAGTGGGATGTAACTAAGCTTCACATAACTCAGGGGAGTAAGTGGTGAAAAGGAGGAGTTCAGTTTAGAACTGGAATGCCTGTGTCAGTGAGGAGGGTTTATAGAAAATTCCATCACAGGAGTGTAATTCTGTTAGGGCTTAAGCTAAGTGCACTGTGTACATTGCGTATACATATTTCAATACTTTGTGCTTAATGTCAATTTTTAGTTAGACTGTTTTGGCCCTATCTTATTTATTTTAATAAACATCTAACAGAAGAAATAGCATTGGGAACTGTAATCATGTCTACTGAAATTCATACTAATCCTTGTATCTCCAATTGACAAATATGAATTGGGAAAGTCTTTGCAAATGTCAGCTTTTTCTGAATACTTTTGAAAAAAACATTGCATTTCATCATGTTGCCACTGTTCTGTTCTTTAACCCTTCCTATTCCACTGGTTATCTAAATCCAAAGTGCACAACATCATAGAGCTATTTTAAGCTTGAAAAACTATCATCAAAGGATCATATTACTAGAAACACTTCATTTCTTGAATTCCTTGTCTCATTTCTCAATCTGTTTTCAAATATAGTATGCCTTAGTTCTGGCCTGTTGCACATGGCACTCCCACTCCACGACTCTATAGCGGGCTACTTTTTCTCAAGTATGTCACACGACCATCACTATTGTTACTACTGTTATGGCCATTGTTACATGCGCGACACACACACACACACACACACACACACAAACATACTCCCCAAACACATGCTCACAAACACACACATGCACGTACACAGGCACACACATGCACGTACACAGGCACATGCATACACTTGAGCACACACACACCACAGATACAACACGGATACCAATTCACAAAATACATTCACCATATTCATTCCACAAACACACACACACACATATACATATATATATATGCAAATACACACACATACATGAAAATACACACACACACACACACACACATACTTCCATATGCACATACTGCCAGACATCTCCCATGTACACAATTAACTAAGATAAGCATCTCATTTCTTTAATAATTTAATATCACTGAAATACCTTTCTTTGGGGGAATAAATGAATGTGTGATGGGACTTCATAAGAAGGTTTGAGAGAAATGGTAGAATGAGATAGAGCAATGTTGGGTGAAAATGATTTTGGTGCATATTATATATGTATAAATTGTCAAAGAATAAATAAATTTAAAAAAGCAATCAAAACCCACTGAGAAATAAAATGGAAGAAGTTATCTCTGGCCCCACAGTTGCTGTTGCATATATAGTCACATAACTCCTATGATTTCCTGCTCAATTGTTTTTTCACTATACAGAAACTGACATTTTATTTCTTCCTTGTTTCCCTTTAACCACAGTTAAAATATATTAAGGCTATGTTTAAGTCACATTTCATTTTGAGCACAAGGGGAAACTATAAATAATAGCAATCATAGAGATACAAGTGTGGGATATGGGCGGATCTAAGTCTCTCTCTCTCCCTCTCTCTCTCTCTCTCTTCCTTCTTACCCTCCCTCTGAATTCAAACAAAATCAAGCCTGGATCCAATGACTTCATCAGCAGTCATTTTCCCACTTTTTTATATTAAGGTTTTCTTGTAAGTTTCAAGAATGATGATTATTAAATTATAGGCCCTTAATGCAATACAGCCTTTGCTCTGTCCTGAAAGTGTAACTTCATCTGTGAGTCACATTCTCCTATTCCTTTCAGCCCATTGATCATTACATCATTCTATCATGTAATTACGTCTGCTGTCTTTATTTAGTTACTGGATGAGGCTTCACAGAAAGTGAATTTCTCTTGGAAATGCTAACTTGGATAATATCCACTTTAATGCAATTTCTTGGGTATTTTCCCTTCTTACATAATTATAACCAAAGAAAACAAATACATTGACTAAACTATCACCCAAAACTTGATTGCTTTATTCTCAGAGCAGCTCTCGATTTGCCATTCATAATAATTTCAGATAAGATTTTATGTATGTATGCACATATGTATGTACGTTTGTATGTATCTGTTTTTCATAGTTCTTAGGATTGAACTGTCTTTTGCCTTAAAATTAGATTTTAAATAAACATAATTTATACAATGATAATATAACTATGGGAAGTGAGAAAAATTATTACTTGTATAAATTTTCTGAGTTTTTAAAACATTTTTTATGTATGATAATATAGATGTTTTTGTTACTTGATGCTCAAAATGTCAATATAATAAACTTTAATATGAGTTTTCATTTGGTAAAACCCGAGCTGTATTTGCTGCTTCTGCTCAGGCTCACTTTATAAAGTAGATAGTATCAAGATATTAGCTGAGGTTTCTGAAGTGACAGTCCTATACCTATAGATTTTATACTTTAAATTACTGTGACTTCTTTGTTATGTGTTTTGACTTTGTCTCAGTTTATAAAGACCTCTAATTACATTTAAGTACTTTGTTTATTTTTAATTTTTATTTTAGATTCCAAACACAGTTCTCCCTACCACTCTTCCTCCCACCCCCAAACTTTTCCTTCCCCCAGCCCACCTCCAGTCCACTTCTCCTCATATTTAAGGGTTTCCATGAGGAGTCAGCTTAGTCTGTCACAATATGTTGGGGCTGGGCCAGGCTACTCTCTCATGAATGAAGACAGAGCATGGTAACCCACACTAATGCATGGGCTCCAACAAGCTAGCTCATGTACTAGGTTTGAATTGTTGTCCAACTGCCAGGGGCCTCTCTGATAGTTCAAGCTTCACAACTGCCTCCCACACATGGAGAGACAAGTTAGGGCCCTTAAAGTCTACACAATTGTAGATCAAGAGTTCAGGAATTTTGAAGAAATTGGCTTAGCTTGTCTCTGTAGATTTCTCCATGACAATCTTGACCTCCCATGCTCATGTAGTTCATCCTTGCTCTCTTCCACTGGATTCCCAGTAAAAGACAATTAGTAGCAGAAATTTAATATCTTTGCTAAATGCTAATTGTTTTCTTTGGAAATATAACACTTAAGCACTGAAGGAACTTGACAGTAAAAATACATATATTATTGGAAAATGTCATTGGGTAAGTTTTGATTTTATGGCAAATAAATTAATGTTGCTTATTGACAGACATCTGTACATTTTAGCCCTTGAGATAGGAATTAAAACTGTGTAAAATTTACCAGAAAATAAGTTAATTTTCCTTATTTAATATTACTTTGTAGTATGAGGTAATATAAATGTTAGACTCAACATTTTCTTTAGTTACAATTAAGTTGTTATCACTAAATTGCATATACCAGATCTTATTTAAATATCATTACACATTTTTCTTTTTTTAAATTTAAATTAGAAACAAGCTTGTTTTCCATGTTGATTCCAGTTCCATATTCCTAACATCCACCTCTGCTCCATACCAACCTCCTGTCCCATTCTCTTTCTGCTTCCCAGAGACAGGGAGGCCTTCCATGGGGTATCTTCAAAGTCTGTAATATCCTTTGGAGCAGGGCCTAGGTATTGCCTGGTGTGTCTAGGATGAGAGAGTATCCCTCTATGTAGAATGGGTTCCCACAGTCAATTTGTATACTAGGGATGAGTACGTATTCACTACCAGAGGCCTCATTGGTTGGTCAGGCCTCCTAACTGAACCCACTTTCAGGGGTCCTGGGTCAGTACAATGTTGGTTTCTAAGCTATCAGTCTGGGGTTCATGAGCTCCTCCTTGTTCAGGTCAGCTGTTTCTGTTTGTTTCTCCAACCTGGCCTTGACTCCTTTGCTCATGTTCCCTCCCTCTCTACTACTAGATTCCAGGGGTTCGGCTCAATGTGGGTGTTTGCTTCTTCTTTCATCAGCTACTGGATGAAGGTTATAGAATGGCATAAAAGGTTGTCATCAATCTCATTATCATGGAACAGCATTTAAGGTAGCCTCTCTGCTATAGCTCAGCTTGTTAGTTGGGGTCATCCTTGTAGATCTTTGGACATTTCTTTAGTGCCACATTTCTCTTCATGCCTATAATGGCTCCCTATATTATAGTATCTCTTTTCTTACTCTACTCTATTCTCCCTCTGACTCATTCTTCCTGCTCCCTCAATTCATCCTCTCCCACTCTTTCTCCTAACTTCCTCTGCCCTCCCATCATGCTCAGAATTTGCTCAGGAGATCTTGTCACACTCCACTTCTGTGAAGGAACATGTATGTCTCTCTTAGGGTCCTCATTGTTTTCTAGCTTTTCTAGCAATGTGGATTGTATGCTAATAATACTTTGTTCTATGTCTAAAAGCCATACATGAGTTAGTGCATACCATGTTCCTCTTTTTGTGAGTTGCTTACCTATATCAGGATGGTTTCTTCAAGTTCTATCAATTTGCCTGTGAATTTCAGAAATGCATTGTGTTTTTCTGCAGAGTAGTACTTCATTGTGTAAATGTACCACATTTTCTCCTTCCATTGTTCAGTTGAGGGGCATCTAGGTTGCTTCTAGTTTCTGGCTATTACAAATAATGCTGAAATGAACATAGTTGAACAGATCTCCTTGTTGTCTGAATGTGTATCATTTAGATATATGCCTAAGAGTTGAATTGCTGGATCTTGAGATAGACTTATTCCTATTTTCCTGAGGAACTGCCATACTGATTTCTAAAGTGGTTGTACAAGGTTGCACTCCCACCAGCAGTGGAGTAGTGTGCCCCTTTCTCCACATCCACTCCAGCATGTACTGTCCTTCCCGTTTTTGATTTTAGCCATTCTGGCAGGAGTAAGATGTATCTCAGAGTTGTTTTGATTTGCATTTCCTTGATGGCTAAGCATGTTGAGCACTCTCTTAAGTGTCTTTCAGCCATTTTAGATTCCTCTATTGAGAATTCTCTAAATTGTTCTCTACCAATTTTTCAATTGGATTATTAGTTTTGGTGACTAGCTTCTTGAGTTATTTGTATACTTGGGAAATCAGCCCTCTGTCTGATGTGGGGTTGTTGAAGATCTTTTCCTGTTCTGTTGGCTGCCATTTTGTCTTATTGACTGTGTCCTTTGCCTTACAGAAACTTTTCAGTTTCAGGAGGTCCCATTTACTAATTGTTGGTCTTAGTGTCTATACTACTGGTGTTATATTTAGGGAGTAGTCTTCTGTACCAATGTGTTCAATGATACCACACACTTTTTCTTCTAAGAGGTTTAGTGTGGCTGGATTTATTTGATCCATTTGGACTTAAGTTTTATGCATAGTGGTAGAAATGGGTCTGTCTGCAGTATTCTACATGTCCACATCCAGATATGCCAGCACCATTTGTTCAAGATGTTTTCTTTTTTTTTCATTATATAATTTTGGCTTCTTTGTCAAAAAGCAGGTGTTTATAGGTGTGTGGGTTTATCAGGGTTTGCAATTAGATTACATTGGTTTACCTATCACCTTTTGAACCAATACCAAACTGTTTTCAGGACTATAGCTTTATATTAGAGCTTGATGTCGGGGATGATGATGCCTGTAGAAGTTCCTTTATTGTACAGGGTTGTTTTGGCTATTCTTGGTCATTTTTCTTTTTCTATATAAAGTTGAGTATGTTTCTATTAAGGTCTGTAAAGAATTATGCTGGTATTTTGATGGAGATTGTATTGAATCTGTAGATTGCTTTTAGGAAAATTGCCATTTTACTATGTTGATCCTATCTATCCAAGAGCATGAGAGATCTTTTTGTTTTTACGTATTTTCTATAATGTCTTTCTTTAAGTACTCAAAGCTCTTGTTACATAGGGATTTTACTTGTTTGATTAGAGTTATCCCAAAATATATTATGTTGTTGGTGGCTAAGTGTGATGATTATCTGATTTTTTTCTCAGCCCATTTATGGTCTCTATATCATAGGGCTACTGATTTTTTTGAGTTAATCTTGATCCTGCCACTTTTCTAAAAGTGTTTATCAGCTTTAGGAGTTCCCTGGAAGAATTTTCTGGGTGACTCATGTAAACTATCATATCATTGGCAAATAGTAAAAGTTTAACTTCTTTTTTTCCAATTTATATCCCCCTTGATCTCCTTTTGTTGTCTTATTGTTCTAGCTAGAACTTCAAGTACAATATTGAAGAGATATAAAATGTGAAAAGTTTTATTTGTCCCTGATTTTAGAAAAGTAGCATTGAGTTTCTCTTCATTTAGTTTGATGTTGGCTGTTGGTTTGATGTATGTTGCTTTTATTATATTTAGGTAGGTTTCTATTATCCCTGATGTCTCCAAGACCATTATCAGAAACAGGTGTTGGATTATGTCAAAGGCTTGTTCAGTATCTAGTCAGATAATCATAAGATTTTTCTTTTTCACTTTGTTTATATGGTGGATCACATTGACAGATTGTCATATGTTGAAACAAGCTTGATCCCTGGGATGAAGCCTACTTGGTCATGGTGGATGATTTCTCTGATGTGTTCTTTGATTCTATTTTTGCATCAATGTTCAGGAGGGATATTGGTCTGTAGTTCTTGTTCTTAGTTTTGTGTTTGTGTAGCTTGTGTATGAAGGTGATTGTAGCATCCTAAAGAGTTTGTCAATGACCCTTTCTCCTATTGTGTGGAACTTTTAAAAAATATTTTGTTTAATATTTTTTACCCAATTCTCTCTCCCTCCATCCATCCCACTCTCCTTCCCTCCCAAGCCCCCAGACCACCCTCCCATCACGTTCCCTCTACTCCAGAGGAAGAGTGATATTGTCCAGGAGGGGTCAACAAAATAATAAAATATGACAAGTCATTTGGAATAGGGACTAGGCCCTCCCTCCTGTATCTAGGTTAAGAAAGTATTCCTCTATGGGAAACATGCTCCCAAAGTCCTTTTGTGCACCAGGAATACATTCTGGTTCCACTGTCAAAGGTTGTTTATACTTCCCAGACCTTCTAGCTGAGACCCATGTTCAGGGGTTCTGTGTTAATCCAATGCTGGTTTCCCAGCTATTAGTCTGGGGGGGGGCATTAGCTCCTTCTTGTTCAGGTTAGCATTCTCTATAGGTTGCTGTTGCCTGATCTTGTACTCACTCTCTGCATCTGGATTCCAGTTCAGCTCAGTGTTTAGCTGTGGGTATCTGCTACTGTTTCCATCAGCTACTAGATGAGGGCTCTATGATGGTGGACAAGTTAGTCATCAATCTCATTATCAGGGAAGGGCATGTATCATAGCCTTTCTACTGTAGTTCATATTGTTAGTTGGGGTCAGTCTTATTTGTCTCTAGACATTTCCTTAGAGTCAGTTTTCTTTTGAAACCTATAATAACTACCTCTCTTAAGCCCCCCTCTCTCCCCTCTGTTCCTCCCCTGACTCAATCTTCCTAGTCCCACTTGCTTTCCTATCCTCCTCTACTCTTTCCCCTAGACCCCTTTCCATTCACTACACCCCCATTCCCAATATGCTCAGGAGATATTGTTTCTTTCCCCCTGTGTGAGGGACCTTGTATGAATCTCTTAGATTCTTCCTTGTATTCTAGTTTCTCTGGTGGTGTAAATTATAGGCTGCTGGTAATCTTTTGCTCTGTGTCAAAAATACACATATGAGTACATACCATGTTCCTTTTTGTGAGTGTTACCTCAATTAGGATGGTTCCTTCAAATTCCATCCATTTGCCTGTGAATTTCAAGATTCCATTGGTTTTTTTCCACAAAGTAGTACACATCTTCTTCATCCATTCTGAAACTGTGGGGCATGTAGGTCACTTCCATGTTTTTGCTATCCTGTCACTATTTGCAGATGATGTGATAGTTTACATAAGCGACCCACAAAAATCTACCAGCAAACTTCTACAACTGATAAACACCTTCAGCAAACTAGCAGGATACAAGATAAACTAAAAAAAAACATAATCAGTAGCCCTACTATATACAGAAGACAAAGGGGCTGAGAAATAATAGAAACATCAACCTTTACAATAGCCACAAACAACATAAAGTATCTTAGTTTAATGCTTACAAAACAAGTGAAAGACCTATAGAGCAAGAACTTTGTGTTTTTAAAGAAAGAAATTAAAGAAGATACTAGAAAATGGAAATAACTCCCATGCTCTTAGATAGGTAGGGTCAACATAGTAAAAATGGCAATCTTGCCAAACGCAATCTACAGATTCAATGCAATCCCCATCAAAATCCCAGCACAACTCTTCACTGACCTTGAAAGGATAACAATCCAGTTTATATAGAAAGACAAAAGACTCAGGATAGCCAAATCAACCCTGTACAATAAAGGAACTTCAGGGGGTATTACTATCCCCGATTACAGCTCTACTATATAGCTATAGTCCTGAAAACAGCTTGGTATTTGTACAAATATGAACAGGTAGACCAATGGAATTGACTCAAAAATCCTGACATTACTCCACACACCTACGAATTCCTGAATTTTGACAAAACAGCTAAAAGTATACAATGGAAAGAGGAAAGCATCTTCAACAGATGGTGCTGGCACATCTGGACAATGGTGTGTAGAAAACTGCAGTAGACCCATATCTAACACTGTGCACAATACTCAAATCCGAATGGATCAAAGACCTCAACATAAATCCAGCCACATTGAACTCTTGGGAGAAAAAGTGGGAGGTACCCTTGAACAAATTGGTATAGGAGATCACTTCCTGAACATAATGCCAGTAGCACAGACACTGAGATCAATAATTAATAAATGGAACCTCCTCAAATGGAAAAGTTCTGTAAGGCAAAGGACACAGTTGACAAGACGAAATGGAAGCCCACAGACTGGGAAAAGATTTTCAGCAACCCTACATCTGACAGAGGGCTGATCTCTAAAATATACAAAGAACTCAAAAAAACTAGTCACCTAAACGCCAAATAAGCGCATTAAAAAAATGGGGTAAAGAGATGAAGAGAGAATTCTCAATAAAGGAAATTGATAATGCTGAAAGACACTTAAGAAAGTGCTCAACATCCTCAGCTATCAGGGAAATGCAAATCAACAACACCGAGATACCATCTGACTCCTGTCAGAATGGATAAAATTAGAAACACCAATGACAACTTATATTGGAGAGGATGTGGAGAATGGGAAACAGTCCTCCACTGCTGGTGGGAGTGAAAATTTTATAGCCATTTTGGAGATCAATATGGCAGTTCCTCAGGAAAATGCCGTCAGTCTGAGGCATATACCCAATTGGTCCACATCCATGCAACAAAGACAACTGCTCCACTATGTTCATAGCAGCATTATTTGGGTGGAACATTTTGAGAAGAACTGGTATTAGCTGTTCTTTGAATTTCTGGAAGAAATCTGCACCAAAACCATTTGGTTGTGGGTTTCTTTTGATTTGGAGACTTTTGATGACTGCTTTTGTTCCATAAGGCTTTGTAGGTCTATTTAAATTGCTTATCAGTTCTAGATTTTATTTTGGTAAATGATATTTATCCAGAAAATTGTCCACTTAATTTAAATTTCAAATTTTGTCAAGCACAGGATTCCAAAGTATGATTAGAATAATCTGTGGATTTCCTCAGTGTTTTTTGCTATGTCCTTCTTTATCTCTCTCTCTCTCTCTCTCTCTCTCTCTCTCTCTCTCTCTCTCTCTCTCTCTCTCTCTCTGCCTCTTGGTTAGTTTGGATAAAGGTTTATCTGTCTTGTTGATTTTCTCGAAGAACTAACTCTTTGTTTCATTGATTCTTTGAATTGTTTTCGTAGTTTCTCCTTTATTGATTTCATAACTTAGTTTGATTACTTCCTATTATCTACTCCTCCAGGATGGGTTTGCTTCCTTTTGTTCAGTTGTGCTGTTATTTCTCTAGTGTGAGCATTCTTCACTTTTTCCATGTGGACACTAGTGCCAAAACATTCCTCTGAGCCCTTCTTTCAAAATGTTCCATAAGTATGGGTATGCTGTGTCTTCATTATCATTTAATTCTAGAAAGTATTCAATTTCTTTTTTATTTTTTCCTTGACCCTATAATGGTGCAATTGTACATTGTTCAATTTCCATGAATTTAAAGGGTTTCTGCAATTTGTATTATTGTTGAATTCTTACTTGAAAGCATGGTGGTCTGATAAAATACAGTGGGTTATTCCAAATTTTGTACAATTTAGGTTTTCTATTTTGCTGAATATATGGTGTATTTTAGAGAAGGTTCCATGTGATGCTGAGAAGAAGGCAAATTCTTTTGTGTTTGGATGGAATTTTCTATAGATGGATGTTAAACCCAATTGGGTCATAACTTCTCTTAGTTCTTTTGTTTGAGTTTTAGTAATGTTTCTTTTATGAATGTGTATGCCTTTATATTTTGGACATAGATATTCAGAATAATACTCCATATTGATGGATTTTTCCTGTAATTAATATGAAATGACCTTCTTCATCTCTTTGGATTTATTTTAGTTTGAAGTCTAATTTGTTAGATTATAGGATTGCTACACCTGCTTGTTTCTTGGGTCTGTTTGATTGGTAAATCTTTTCCCAACCCTTAACTCTGTGGTAACACCTGTCTTTGAAATTGAGGTATGTTTCTTTTATGCAGCAAAATAATGGATTCTGTCTTTATATCCATTCTGTTAGGCTGTGTCTTTTTATATTAATCTTGGGTAATATTAATGACCATTGATAATTCTTGTTTTATTGACTTTGTTGGTGGTAGTGTTATGGTGTGTCAATTTCCCCTGCTTTTTTTTTTTCTTTAAGCTTCTGGTAAAGTGGGATTGTCAATTGCCTATGTTTTTGTTGGTGTAGTTGACTTCCTTGGGTTGGAGTTTTCCTTCCATAGCTTTCTATAGGGCTGGATTAGTTGATAAGTATTGTTTAAATTTGGTTTTGTCATGGAATACATTGGTTTCTCCATCTATAGTGATTGAAAGCTTTGCTGGGCATAGTAGTCTGGGCTGGCATTCGTGATCTCTTAGTGGTGGTAGAATATCTATCCAGGACCTTCTGGCCTTCAGAGTTCCATGGAGAACCCAGGAGTAATTCTGATAGGTTTGCTTTTATATGTTACTTGGTCTTTTTCCTTTGATGCTCTTAATATTCTTCCTTTTTTCTGTATGTTTGTTGATTTCATTATTATGTGGCAAGGGGACTCATTTTTGTGGTTCACTCTATTTGGTGTTCTGTAAGCTTCTTGTACTTTCACTGGTATGTCATTCTTTATGTTTGGAAAGTCTTATTTTATGATTTTATTAAATATGTTTTCTTTACCTTTGAAGTGGTTTCACACCATTTTATGTACCTACTTTTCTTAAGTTTGCTCTTTTTTAGTGGTGCCCCACATATCCAGGATATTTTGTGTTATAGTCCACAGATTTGTTGGACTTAAGTTTTACTTTGGGGGGAGGGATGGGATGGGAGGTTGGTCAGGGGGCATAGGAGGGAGGGAAATAGGGAGGGAAGAAGAGGAAAATGGAATTGTTATGTAATATATATATATATATATATATATATGATTGTCTTTGTTGATTAATCTATTTCTCCTAGTGTATCTTTAATACCTGAGATTCTTTCTTCCATCTCTTATTTCAGTTGGTTATGCTTGCATCTGTAGTTCCTGATCGTTTACCCCAGCATTCCCTCTGCCTGTGTTTGTGGGTTTTCTTCTGGTGGGTGGTTGGTTTTTGTTTTTTTTTGTTTTTGTTATTTTGTTTTTTGTTTTTTGTCTCTATTTTAGCTTTCAAACCTTGCACTGTGTGAATTGTTTCTTGCAATATTTGTTTTTTTTTTCTTCCATTTTTGGAATTAATGTGTTTGGTTTTTTTCTTCCATTTCCTTGAGGGATTTTTTTTTTTCATTAACTCTTTGAGGGTTTCTATCATCTTCATAAAATCTTCTGCTTCATCTGTGTTGGGATGTTTAGGTCTTGCTGGTATGCAGTCACTAGACTCTAATGGGGTCATATTGATCTTTCTGTTGTTAACTATGTTCTTATACAATTATCTTCCTACCCCTTCTTTCAGTGGGTATCGGTAGGGTCTGTCCCTCTCCTTGTGAGTACAGGACCAAGGTTCTCTTTTGATTAGTTCAAGCGGGTCCATTACTCCAATGGCTTTCCTCTTCTCATGGGTAGAGTTGGGACTAGTATCTCAAGGTTGGCAGACTCTGGATGGGCTACTCTGCCAGGACAGGTTGCCCAGTGTGCAGGCCCCAGGCCTCAGGAGGCTCCAAGGATGGCAATGAAAGACCTACATATCATGATTCCTAAAAAGTAATTATGACATATATCTTACAGAGCTAGCATGAGATGGGATACTGTAAATATCCTAAATCTGTGTGTTTAAGTGTGTGTGTGTGTGTGTGTGTGTGTGTGTGTGTGTGCGTGTGTATAAGTTATCAGCAAGTTAAAAAGAAAATAGAGACTTGAAATGTGTATGAGCTAGATATTAAAGCCTCTCCTGTTAATGGAGAATGTAGATTTATTTTATAGTTAGTGATCCCTTGCTCTGTATTGTTAACAGTGGTATTGTGAGCATTTTTCAATTTAGAATATAGCCTTTAAGAGTTGATGGCAGAAGTATATATGAGAAATGACGAAATCTTGTATTTCATGATAATATAAATAGAGAAAATTTGAAATTAGGGCATTCACAATGCAGGAAGATGTTTTGTTCTGAATAGAATGAGGGGAAAACTCTGCCTTCTAAATGAAGGATACTAAATGGAGGGAAAGAAGGAAATTCAAGACTTTATCAATAGTTATAATGGTTAGCATAAGCCATATTTATTGGGGTTTTTTGTTTATTAAGCAAGCTTTCTTTTACTCTCTCTCTTTTCTTGGTTCTTCCACTGTGTTGGAGAGAGGATGTAGAGCTGTGTTCCCTGATGAGGCATATAGTCAATCTTATATATCTTTTAAACATTATCAAAACATATACCTGACTATGAAGAAAAATAATTACTGTTTATTATACACATCATCCTAAGACCTCTGAGGAACTATGGTATGACTATGTAGGATGTAAGATGCTCAAGAAACAGGTGGTTGCCATGCTTGCCAAACTGCCACACTCGATTGGTAGATACTTGTTTTCTTTCTAGTAATATAGTCCTGTGTTTTGTTTAATTTAAACTACGAGAATGTGGCTAATTAATGAGTATGTCTCTTTTTGTATCTTCAGACAAGGACCAGTGGACAGTATATTGTATGAATCTTCCTTAAGAAACACAAGCATTTCTTTCATTACATTGGAAAGATGCTTTAAATATTGTTAAGTTTTAAATAATTTTCATACACATATAAATTCATCACAATATATTAGGGAACAACAAACTACAGATACATACAGTGACTATACTGAAATTCCTGAAAGGATCTTAGGGTTTTCCATACCATCTGAATTCTCATTAACTGTGATTTGTCTTTACCATACAGTGTGCTAAGAATTATATAGCAATAACATGTGTTTGGCCTTTTAATGGCCTTTAGGTCTTTTATTATTTTTACGCAGAAAGAGGTTTTTGTTGTTGTTGTTTTTTTAAATCACCAAATAAATAATTGGTAATAGATTTTTGTTGCAGAAATGTCTTTTGAAAACATTTTCTTATACAATGTAAGATGCTGTAAGATGAAGTTTAGATAATGATTAAGTCCCTAAATTAAAAAAATAATTCCCTTACCTCCTACCTTTCTTTCTTCCTTGTTTTGAAATTTCATTGCTGAGGATCAAACCCAGGTACTTGCATAGGGTAAGTGTCTTCCACTGGGTCACATTTCACATGCTCAGCCACTTTAAAGGTTTGAGAAATACATTGATAAATTGTACCCTCCTTTATTGTACAATCTCACTTATTGAATTTTAATTAATGTCTTGTAACATCATCTCATTTTGTAGCTCAATTTAGCCTTGAAGTGAAGAACCTCCTGCCTCAGCTCCTTGATTTACAGCCATTCATGACTGTAACTGATTCTTTGTTTTAGTTCTAAATGATCAAATTATAGAGATGGTAATACTGTTCAATTCAAATATTTATTGTGAGATTAAAAAAAAAAACCTCATTGTAGAAATTCAAATCAAGGCAACTCTGAAATATCATTTTATTCCTGTCAGAATGGCTAAAATCAGAAACACCAATGACAGTTTACGATGGAGAGAATATGGAGCAAGGGGATCACTCCTCTCTTGCTGGTGGGAGTACAAATGTGTACAGCCATTTTGGAGATCAGTATGACTATTCCTTAGGAAAATGGGAATCAGTCTACCACAGGACAAAGCAGTTCCACTCTTAGACCATGTTCATAGCAGCATTATTTTGTAATAACTAGAACCTGGAAACAACTTAGATGCCCCTCAACTGACAAATGGATAAAGAAAAGGTGGTGCATTTACACAATGAAATCCTACTCAGCAGAAATAAAAAACAATGGAATCCTGAAATTCACATGCAAATGGATGGAACTTGGAGAAAACATCCTGAATGAGGCAACCCAGGTCCAAAAAAAAAAAAAAGGAACAGGATGTGTACTCACTCACATATGTATTTCAGACATAGAGCAAATGATCACCAGCCTACAATTCACCCAGCCAGAGAAGCTAGGATACAAGGAGGACACTAAGAACGTCATACAAAGTCCCACACAGAAAGGGTAAGTGGTAAGATCTCCTGAGCATATTGGGAGGGGGACAGGAGAAAGAGAAGGGGAGAAAAAGATGGGTGAGGAAAACATGAGGGACCAGGAAGACTGAATCAGGGGACAAATAGATGAGAGCAAGAAAAGAGAACCATAAAAGAGGGAGCCATTTTAGGTTTGAAGAGATTCTAAACTGACACTAGAGAAATGCCCAGAGACCTACAAGGATGACCCCAACTAACAATTCAAGCAACAGGGGAGAGGCTACATTAAATACCATTCCCTGACAATGAGATTGATAACTATCTTATATGACAGCCTAGAGCCCTCTAATTACCTTATATGCCATCCTAGAGCCCTCATCCCATAGCTGATGAAAACAGAAATGGTCACCCACAGCTTAACACTGAACTGAACTCCTGGGATTAAGTTGCAGACAGGGAGGAGTGATGAGCAAAGGGGTCAAGCCCAGGCTACAGAAACCCACAAAGACAGCTGACATGAGCAAGGGGGAGCTCATGGACCCCAGACTGATAGGTGTGAAATCAGCCTTGGACTGACCTAGACCCCTTGAATGTGGGTCTTTCCGTTAGAAGGCCTGAACAGTCTATGCAACCTCTGACAGTGCAACCAGAATGTATTCCTGGTGCATGAAAGGACTTTGGGAGCACATTCCCCATGGAGGAATACTCCCTTAACTTAGAGATAGGAGGAAGGGCCTAGGCCCTACTCCAAATGACTTGACAGATTTTGATGAACCCTCCTGGAAGGACTCACCCCCACTGTGATGAGGGAGGGATCAAGGGGCATGGGAGGATGGGAGGATGGGAAGGAGAGGGAAGTGGGATCCATATATAAAAAAAGAAAAGATCCTCATTGTGAAAGGCCAAATTCAACATTATATAATTTTATTACTTTTCTTTGGGTTAACTGTCCTATTCACAGATAGCTCAAACAACACTTTTCAGCCACTGACTCTACAGGACACAAGATAGGCTGGGAGCAGTGTCTTTGTCCTGCAATTGGACTAGAGTTTCATCTTTTTAGTTCAAGAGTTCTGTGATGAGGTGGCACAAGCAAACTGAGCATGATTTATCTACTTTTGGATAAGACATTTTCCTTCAGAATACTAAGAATATGTCAGCAATAATTTTTGTTTTTTCAATTTTGTTTGCAAATTATCCTCCATATGAAACTTAATAATTCACATGCTAACTTGCCACTGTTTATGAATTACACTGCTCAGTTAATTGCTCTTCTTTGGAGGAATATTAATCTCCTTTCTCATGCTTGTTGTTTTGGAATGGAAATTTTATATATCTGTGTGACACAAAGCAATATCCTGGACAATCAGAAAATTAGTATTCTGGGAATGAAGTCAGCTACACACAGTCATTAGAGCCAGTGAAATTTTACCAACTAAGTTTGTTTTTGTCTTGATATTCCTCTAAGGTAGCTGAGAATCTTCTACATCATGCTACATTTTACTCATAAAGGTTTTACAGCTGGAAAAATATATCCATACAAGACAATGAAATATTTATAGCACATAAATACCTGGTTTTGTGTGACACAGAAGTTACCCTGTGCTTACAAAAGCAAGGCCCAAGTGCAAAACTCCAATCTGAAGCTTAGATTAACTCCTGTGGTCTCATTGGAAGGATGATTAAAATCACAAATTATGTTATTGTTTCATCTGTCATTTTCTGTAGAGTCGAAATAGTTTTCAAGACACGATCTATAGAGACACCCTGCATTGTTTAAATGTGTTTCTTGCTCCTCAGAATAGATAAATTACTTTAATCTACTTATTTTCTTGTTATCATAAAACAGGTGCTCAAATGTGAGAGGTCCCTTATAATAAGATGTCCTACCTGTAGAATAGTTTATGCTTACAAACTATATGAGAAAACTTGATAGTCTTTTTTCCCATAGAGGAGAAAAGAGTAATAAAAACTACTTTTCCTTACTTGATATTCTTCCTGTAGACATTTTTGGTACATTTGTTAATTTGTAATTGTTATGACCAGTCAGTCATAACATGTTTGTTCCTACTCTAATAAGAACTACCTATTAGACTATCTTCAAGGCATAGGATAGATATTCTTCATTGCTAACACAGTCCCTTCCTATCTCCTTTGTGTGTGTGTGTGGTTTGTGGCAGGGGATTTTTATGGAACAAACCAATTTGTTAGAATAATGTTTCACTGAACATTTGCAGGAATATGTTTTTATGCAATTTAGATTATATTCTGAGAAACATATTTAATTGGTCAAAAATGTATGCACTATGACTTTTGAGAAATACTAATACATTTCTTCCTGAAAATTTGATTTTAAGTCTTGAAAGCCAATAGTAGAGAGTGTGGAAGAATGAACCTCCCTGTTTGGTGACCTAGTACTTCATGGGATCTGACTCTTTTTCTTCTTTTATAACTTTTGTATTCCATATTTACTAGTTACTCATGTTTTCATTATCATCTGAAAGGCATGCAATATTTTGCTCACAGATTCATATGTGGCATACACATGTAGTCCCGCATACTTTATCTCCCAATTTGCAACTGTTTTAAAAAACTGCTGCTTTCCTTTATGTTTTTTGTTATTGAACTTATTTGGCATTTTAAAAATAGTTTTCTAACATCATTAGCTTTTCCTTTAGTAGCTCTTATTATTCTTGGTGAGAAAAAAATCTTTTTCTTTTAGAAAAAAAAAAAAAAAACGCAAAGCCAAATAAATAAATAAATAACCAAAAAACAAAAACCAAAAAAAAAAAAAAAAAAAACAAAAAAACACCCCTTGCTTCAAACATTTATGACAAAAACAATCTGGCATGCAGATCATTTGCAGAAACAGTGAGTTGACTTTGGAAGTGCAGAACACTATAGCCCGCAATAATCCTCTTACTGGCCAGACATTACAGAAGCCTCCTGAGACTGGGCAACTGGCCCAACTGCTGCTCCTGCAGTTCAGTAAAAGCTATGAACCAGCAGACATGATAATCTATGAACCAGCAGACATGATAATCTATGAACCAGCAGACATGATAATCTATGAACCAGCAGACATGATAATCTATGAACAAGCAGACATGATAATCTATGAGCCAGCAGACATGATGATCTATGAAACAGCAGACATGATAATCTATGAAACAGCTGACATGATAATCTATAAACCAGCAGACATGATAATCTATGAACCAGCAGAAGTGATTATCAGGTCAGAATGGCTTTGGGGCTACATGGAGGTATGACTGTTGAATTACAAAAAGACTTATTATTACTTGAGCAGGCGTTGTTTACTCTCAATAATTGGGAGGAAAGTGCAGGAGAATTATCTGTTCAGCATCACACTGGTCTACTTCGAAAGTTCCACGACCGGCAGGGCTCTGTAGTCAAATTCTGTCAAAATAACAGTAATAATAAACAAACAAACAAACAAACAACAGGAAAGAAAAAGAAAAATGTTCACTCAAATTAATTTGAAATCTGAGTAATATCAACTTCAAGAAAGACAGACTCCTTTGTTCCAAACAGATAGATGATAGACAAAGAGACACACAGACAGATTGAAGTGTACAAGCCGCTGAGAGTTCAAGCTATCTTTCACTCTAAAATCCACTTATCCTCTAACATGGCAAACATAAATCATATATCTGTGAATATTCTGTTTATTTCAGAAACTGAGACCTACTTGTTACAGTATATTTTGTTTTCATCTAATATCTTCATGACTGGAGGAAATTTTACTCCCTATCTGTTAGGCCAGACCTGAATTGTGTAGACTTTATTATTTGCCATTATTATTATGATAAAAGAACTAAAAGTGACTGTATTCTCCTTATTCTCTTAAAACAAAGTCCAACTGCTGATGATATTGATATTAATGAACCTAAATTTTCTTTTAGATTACATTTTAGTTTTTTACAGTTATATTTTTGTTTCACTTTTTTATATACTATCAAACAATTATGATTCATGAAATAAAGTGATCTGTCATTTTCTATTTTAAGTGGTTTATATTCCAACTTTGCATTGGAATTTATTTATTCATAGTTTGTTTCTGACTCTATTAATTTCTATGTATAGATTTTCCCCTCCCTCTCTTCCTTCTTCCCTTGGTCTCTTTCTTTCTTTTCTTTTCTTTTTCCTATTTATATTTCCTTACCTCTTGTGTTTTGGTACTACAGCTGGGATGTAAGGCCTCACACTAGAAAAGCCCTCTACTACTGCATAATCTAGACAAGATGTTTTTTCCTCTGGTGCTGAGAGAAGAGGTCCTTGTACACACTGTACAAACACCTCTCCTGTATTTCCCTTAGACCTCCACTTTCCAACATATTTGTAGAATGAGATGCTTTTACAGGGCAAGGGTCTTCTCATTGCTTATTATACTATCTTTAAAATGCCATATTTAATGTTTTACTATTTCTTTCCCCCATTTCAATATGAATGTATATTCTCTGACTTGAAATAGTTAATTTAATTTAAATTGATATTGAATTTAATTTTAAATTAGGAGAATTTATAATTTCACCCTACTGATTACTAATTCAGAAATTCAGCTTATTCAAGTATTATTGCATCATTTTAAGTTCATGGGGACTCTAGAGTGGTTTGGTTTATACCATAATTGCCATTGAAAGTTACCTGTGGATGAAAATTTATAATTGCCTTTAGAGCTGAAAGATCTTGATAAGAGTGTATGCATTTTTTATTCTTCTTAAAATCCTCCTTGCATTTACATATGGGTCTCTGTGTATAAGTGTATGCAGCAATAATAATTAAAGGAAAAGAGGGTCAGGGAATGAGGGACAACTTGTGAAGAGAATGAAGAGAGAAAATGAAATGGGCATAAAGGAGGATATGGAAGTGATAAAATAATATTTTTATTAGAATCTAATAGTAAATAAAAACTTTCATTCAAAAAGTTGTCTTAATAAGATTTTCAACAAATTCTTAAATATTCTTGATAATCATTTTAATTGCAAGTAAATTATTTCATACTGCATTTTCAAAGTTTTTAAGTCATTATTATTTTTGTTTGTGGTTTACTAAAGTTTTAATAAATTACAAAAAAATAAGGCAATATTATACACAAACAAAACTAATGTAATGTTTCCTCTCTGATTCTTTCCTACTGCTTATCTTGCTTTGGCTAGAAGCAAACAATTTTGTCAGTTTCCCGGTATTAGAGCATATGCCTCCACAATTTCACCTCTACGTATTTCAGACATGGAGCTATGTCACATTAAAATAAACCCACCCTGTTCCTAGCTTATTGAAAGATTTTGTGACCTAAAATGCCAAATTTTATCAACTATCCTTCCTGTATCTCTGGAGATAATTGATGTATATTCATGAATATTGAACTTTCTTGAACTCCATATATAAACCTCATTTTGTTATCAACAATAGTCCATCTCTGTTTTAAATATGTGTGGAATTATTTTATTAAGGAGTCTTTTACCTGAGTTCATTAGAAATATTAGCTCATAATTGTCAACTTCTAGTATCCTATCTAATCATTTTATGATCTGAATTATGCTACTTTGTAAAATGAGTTTGGAAATTTTACCTCATCTGTAGTTTTCTGAAGGTCCAGAAAGGCTTTCTGTCAGTCCCTAAACTGTTGACACAACTCAGTAGAGAGACATCAGACACTGTGCTTTAATTTGATGTGAGACTTTAATGTTGATTAATTCTGAAGAACATGAGGGATCAGGAAAATTGATTTGGGAGAATAAAGAAAGAGAGCAAGAAAAGAAATTCCTTAATGGAGGAAGCAATTATAGGTTTAAAGAGAAATCTAGCACTAGAGAAATGTTCAGGGATCCACTAGGATAACACCAACTAAGAATCTAATCAATAGTGGAGAGGCTACCTTAAATGTCCTTTCCTTATAATGAGATCGATGACTACTTTAAACACAATCCTAGAGACTTCATTCAGTAGCTGATGGAAACAAAAGCAGATACCAACAGCTAAACACTGAGCTGAACTCCTGGGATTCAGCTGTAGAGAGGGAGGAGTGATGGCAAAGGGGTCATCAAGACCATGATGGGGAAATCCATAGAAACTGTTGACCTGATCAAGTGGGAGCTCATGGACCCCAGTCTTTCAGCTGGGGAACCATAGGACCATAGGACCATAGGACCAAACTAGGAATGTGGATGTCAGTTAGGAGAACTGTGCAGTCTATGGAAGCTCCGGCAGTGGAGCTAGTATTTATCTGTATTGCATGAATGGACTTTGGGAGACCATTCCCAGAGGAATTTCTAGCCTAGATACATGGCGGAGGGGCTAGGCCCTGCCCCAAATGATGTGACAAACTTTGATGATCCCCCAGAAGGCCTCACCTTCCCTGAGGAGTAGATCGGGGGCATAGGAGGGAGAGGTAACTGGGATTGTTATGTAAAATAATATTGTTTTTTATTTAAATAAAAATTTATATAAAAAGACTATAACTCAATAAAGTTAATTATCTCTCATTACATGCCGATTAGGAAAACCTGCTCGTAACAAAGTTATGCCTCAACATGGACTTGAGAACTTTCACTTAAAACTTGACTAAAGCTTAAAAAGGGGTTTTAGAAACAAAAGAACAAAGACAAGGAAGGCTTCTTGGTAGTAGCATTTTTCTTGGTAGGACTGTTTTGGTAGAGACAAGCAGAAATTTGAGTGGATCCTGTAAGGGAGTTTTCCTGACTTAGCATCAGGGGCAAGATACTGCAAGGCTTTTAATAAGCATTGCTAACAATTCAGTGGTGTGTATGAGCAGCTGGATTAAAAAAAAAAAAAACCAAAAAAACAGAGATTAGCTGGGGCATTGGTGGCACACGCCCATAATTCCAGCACTTGGGAGGCAGAGGCAAGCAGATTTCTGTGATTTCAAAGTAAACCTGGTGTATGAAATAAATTCCAGGGCAGCCAAAGTTACACAGAGAAACCCTGTCTCAAAAAATGAAAAAATAAAAGTAAAAGAAATGGAGTAATAAAAGCCACATGGATATGGAAAGCACACAAAAAGTCTGGATACTATATGCTATGATGTCATGAATTGCTCAATTGCTAAGAAAAAATAATTGCTACAATACACTTGATTACCAATGCTGCTAAATTAATCCAATTTATATATTTTAAGAATACTTTGACTTCAAAATTTAAGTTCAAGGACAAGTTACTGGGGAAAAGGATTTCTATTTTTGTTCCACAGAAAATTTTGTGGATTCCTTCCAGAATAAAATGGTTTGATCAATCCAGACCCCCCTGAAAAAAGTCCCAGGTGATCTAACATTCAAAACAGTTGGGACAAGGCAGCATCACAGACTACAGCCAGGATTTCTATGTCTTCTTAGGTTCCCCATGATAGCGCCCACTACCAGCAGGAAGCAATTTTGAAAGAAAGGCACCCAAATTCCAAAATAACGTTTATAAATATTTGTTTTCATTTAAATGGAGTTGGTTCCATTTAATCACAATGAATCCCTTTATAAAAGTTAAGGGGGGAGTATGGTATAGAAATGCATACTTTGTTTTGGAATGGATTTTCATTTATTAATACAAATTTAAGGTCAATTTTATGATATGTATATTTTTCTTGTTTAGGTATTGTGGTTACAAAGCTCATTTAGAAATGTAATGTATAATTTAGTACATATTATAGATATTTATCTATAATAGTAAAAACATAGTGTTAGTTAATCTAGATATACAGAGATATATTTTAATTAGATAGGCATTCTTCAAACTTTTCACAGACCTACAGAATATAGAATTTTAAATGGTTTTGGGTCTTTCTTAACAATGAGAAATAACAGCTCCTGGCAACACCACCTGCATCAGAAAGGAAGATGGACATTAAAGAAACGCCTTATGGCGTTTACTTCCAATATGGCAAAACTAGCCATTGGGCAAGATACTGATCTTGTCTGGACTGTTTGACTTTATGCTATATAAATTTGTCATGCAGGATCCACAGGAAAGTGACTGGTGATACGAGATGGACATTGCTGCAGGGTTCCTGTTTAACAGAAGAGTCTGCCAGACAGTCTATAGGACACAGAAAGGGGGAATAACATAATATATTTCAATTATATATAATTATATTTTAAATAAAATTAGTGAATGAACACAAAAACTCAATTCATAGTTATATTTATTTTTTCTGATTTCTATTTCACATTTTTCTCTTGTGTTCCTCATTACTTCTTTCTTCTAACTACAGCCATAGCTTGCATATTTCCTGGTCCTTTTTATTTAAGACCTTGACCTTTGTTTCTGGAATAAGGCTCATTCCTCTAAGTTGCCCTCATGCAATATCATGCTACAATTCATATGAGGGGGTTCACTGAGTTTCCAAAGCTAATAAGCTTTGAGATATTATTGTTTTGCCCTTAATTGAAAATTTAAAGCATATTTTGTTTCCATGTATTTCTAATATCTGTATCAATTTCTGTTTTTACAGTATATTTATTAGAAACGATATTTGATAAAACTTTAGTCTTTTTAAGTTGTTTAAGAACAATGTTAAGAACATCTTTCAGAATGTTTCTGTGCATTTAAAAGGAGTGTATTCACTGTAATTGTTTTGTGAAACATTCTATGAATGTCTTGATTCATTTCCAGCTGATCTTTCTACTCTTTTATTCTTATTTTCCCTTAGATTTTATTAATATTTGCTTCAATTATGGATATATCTATATTTATAATTAACACAAACTCTTGTTCAATTGAATCATTTGTGCTTCTAGATTTCAAATGTTACTTGCAGTCTTTTACTTAAACTCTATTCTAGGTACAGTCATATACTGCCAAATGTCATTTTACTCAAAGATAGACGTCTTGTGTTATATTGTAAGGGAGTTGAAATAATGCTACAAATGCATTACTGAAAATAAACAACACACTGCTAGTCATAGAAAGGAATATACATATATATACATATATATGCATATACTATGCATATATATCCAAATGTGCTTATATTCCCTAATAATTCAAGAGTTTATAAGGTCAGGGAGGTTATGGTTATATTTGAGGTCATAGTGGGATACATAGTTGTGGTAGTTTGAATGTAGTGGACCCTCATAATCTCTCATAGATAGTGGCACATAGGAGGTGTGTTTTTGTTAAAAAAAAGTGTGTCACCATGGGAGTAGACTTTGAGGTTTCCAGTGCTCAAGATTATGCCCAGTGTTTCATTTGACTTCCTGTTGCCTGCAAGATGTAGCCAGCATCACATCTGCCTTCAAGCTGCCATGTTTCCTGACATGATGATAAAGGATTTGATCTCTGAAGCTGTAAGTGAGCCACCCCTATTAAATGTTTTATTTTATAAGATTTGCCACAGTTGTAGTGTCTCTTCATAGCAATAAAAAAAAAAAACACTAAGATAGAAGTAGGTACTAGGGGTGGGGCATTGCTGTGATAGGCCTGACCATGATTTTGTATGGAGGAATATGGACTTTGGAAGTTAGGTTAGGTAACTTAGGAAAGTAGTGGAATGCTGTAAGCACTGTTCAATATGCCATACTAGTAGGTACATGGAAGACATTGGTGATGAATGGTATCTGATGAATTGTGGGGTTAAAGAAGTTCTAGAGGAGTAGAATATAAGTATATGTCCTAGAGCCTGGTCTTGTCCTATTTTGTTGAAGAAAGTGCTTTCTTTTTGCCCTTGTCCAAAGAGTCTGCCTGAGGCTAAAGGGAATAATTTTGGATTAATTTTATTGGCAAAAGAAATCTCAAAACTCTGCTCTGCTGTGACTAGTGCTAACTCTAATTAAGATAGATAATGCAAAGGAGCAAGGTGAACAAAGAAAAATATTTGCAGAGAAAGAAGCAACAGAAAGTGGAATGGAGCTAAGTCTAATCTTCAAGTAGATAAATGAATTAAGAAATGGAACATAGGGAGTGGTAACCCCAGGGCAAGATTCTACTGCAATAAATGAAGATACTAAAGAAAATCTTAGAGATAGGTGTGGTGGGGCTCAAATTTAATCCCAACACTGGGAAGACAAAGGTGGCTGCATCTCTGAGTCAGAGGCCATGCAGTTCTACAAAGCAGCCATATGTAGTGAAGGACAAAAAGATGGTAAAGATGTAAATGAGCAAGGGCCCTATTCCAGCTCCAGTAAGCAGCTGAACTTGGCAGCTTCAGCCATATGGTTTTGGCTTCAGAATCAAGAAAGGTATAAGAAAAAGATTATGGACTCTTTCTTCATGAATAAAGAAATCCTCTGTGGCCAGGCATGTGTCAGGGGTCTTCTTGAAGAGAGGACCAGAAATGCCATTGAATGAAACTGTAAAGGTGATGCCTGGATTGCCTTTGAGATGCCAAGATATTAGAGATGCCAGAGTCATGGGATATCTTCTAAGGAAAGTGTTAAAAGGGAATGGAACCAGCCCATGAGAAAGAATAAAGCTGAAGGGAGTTAGGGATTCAAAGAGCATTTTGATATCAAACAGGGAAAATCTGAGCTTGAAGTTTATCCAGTTGTTTTGGGTCATTCTATGGTCCAGTGTTTTTTTGCTATGTTATTTGCATTTTGGAATATATGTATGTATGTATGTATGTATGTATGTATGTATACATATATATATACACACACACACATATATATATATATATATATATACTGTGTCTTTATATATTTGAAATATGTGATCAACTTTTTGATTTTGATTTTTATAGGGGATTATAATTAAAAGTTTGCATGAATCTAAGAAGAGACTTTAAATTTTGGACTTTACATCTTTGTTGGACTAAAAGATATTTGCATTATAATAGTGTTACAAGCTTATGGGAGCCAATACGTGGAATGTGGCAGCTTGAATGTAACTGGCCCCCATGAGTGGCACTATTAGGAAGTATAGCCTTGTTGGGTTGGTATAGCCATGTTAGAAGAAGTGTTTCACTATGGGGGCATCCTTTGAGGTTTCCTATGCTCAGGACATTGTGTATTGTTTCAGTAGACTTCCTGTTGCCTATAAGATGTAGCCATCATCTTGTCTGCCTGCATGATGCTATGCTCCCTAACTAAAACCGAATGTGGTACCAGGTGCAGCCTCAGTGGTAGTGGAAGGAGCAGGACTGAAGGGGCCATGCAAAGAAGTTGAGACTTGACACCATGAGGCAAGCCTATAAGAGGCCACTTGGGAAAGTGTAGCCCAGCTGTAGAAGAAGACACCAGCATTTTGGAGACACTAGTACAATGGGGTAACCACCAAGAACAGTAGCAGCAGTAGAGTGGAGCCAACAGGAGCCTAGAAGACAATTGTGTGTGCTGCAGAGGGTGAAGTCAGAGAAGTGACCCAAGCCTTTTGGGAGAGCTCAGTAGATTTTCATTGGATCCCAGACACTGGGCAGTTGAAATTTTGTTTTGCTTTAATTTGATTGTGACAGTGCCTTGATTCTTTCTTCTTAAAGTATGAATGTATTCTACTAGAACCCATAGTTGAAAGAATGAATTTTAAGAGACTTAAGACTTTAAAAAGAGATTTGTTATTTTAAAAAGCCTGAAATGTTAAATACTGAATTTGTAAAGACTTTGGGACTTTTAAAATTATTTGTGATTTTAATGTGACATCTTAGGGATGAATAGAGAGTAATGTGTTTGTGTGTCAGGTTGACAAGGGATGAGTCATACTGACTGGTTGGATATGTCAACTTGACACAAGCCAGAATCATCAGAGGAAGGAGCTTCAGTTTAGAAAATGCCTATTTGAGATCCAGCTGTAAAGCATTTTGTCACTTAGTGATCAGCTTGGAGATTGCAGTTCATGGTGGGTGGTGACATCCATGCACTGTTGATTCTGGGTTCTATTAAGAAGGTAGGCTGATAAATCTATGGGGAGCAGGCCAGTAAGCAGCCCTCCTCCATGGCTTCTGCATAAACTCTTGCCTCCGGGATCCTGCCCTGTTTGAGTTCCCATACTCACTTCCCTCAGTGATGAACAGCAATGCTGAAATGTAAGCCAAATAAACCCTTTCCTCCCCAACTTGCTTTTTTGTCATGGTGCTTCATCACAGCAGCCCACACTAGTGAGAACAGGTGAGTGACTTGCCTCCAGGCTGAGCAGCCCCACCTCCAGATCCTGAGCCTCAGAACACATTGCAGGCCCTGTTCCTAACTCTGGGGAATTCTATTGTTCTGGTGCAGTTCCCAGTACACAGCAAACAGGTGAGAGACCTATCAGTAACTGGAGTGCTGCTGCCCACTGAATTCTGTTCCCCCAAGGCCAACTTTGCCAACCAACCACACCCACTTAACTCATTATCCTCCCTTCCATATTCCCCCAAATGCCAGAAGACTCCATAGACCAATGAGGCCAAAATGGATCTAGGCACCAAATCACCACAAACCTCATGGAGACACCATTCTGGACCTGAAGACCTACCAAACACCAGAACCCTTTGCCATTTAGCCCATAAAAGCAATAAAGGAATTAGAAAACAAAGGAACAAACTACCCATCTATCACAGACAAGCATAAGAATTAACATTCAGACCTATAATCATTCAGTATCCAGATGTCTAAACACCAGTATAATAATACATTCAATAACAGGACAATATGGCACCACCACAACCAGTGATCCTATTACAACAAGACATTAACATTTCAATGCAGATGTAGCTCAAAAAAATGATCCTAAAAGTAACTCTACAAAGATGATAGAAACCATTAGAAAGTAAATAAAAAGTTCTCTTAAAAAATCCAGGTAAAAAATAAATAAAAAATTGTAAGAAATCAATAAGTCCCTTAATAAATGCCAATAAAGATAAGAAAAATTTATCAAACAGGAGAAGGGAACAGTAAAAGACATGAAAATTAAAATAGAAGCAATAAAGAAAACACAAACCGAGGAAATCCAGAAAATAAAAAACAAACAAACAAACAAACAAACAAAAACTGGCTAATTAATAGGAGCTATAGATAAAAGCATCAAGAAGAGAATATAAGAAATAAAAAAGACAATCTCAGAAGTTGAATATATGATAGAGGAAATGGATTCATCATTGGTAAAAGAAAATGTTAAATCTAATAGATTCCTAACACAAAACAGCAAGGAAATTTGAGATGCTATGAGAAGACCAACCCTGAGAATGATAGAAATAGAAGGATAAAAATTCTAGCTCAAAGGCAGAGATAACATATTCAACAAAATCTTAGATGAAAACTTTTTCAACCTAAAGAAAAAATGTGGGGTGGGTCACACACCCCATCCTGCCCACTGAAACCCAAGAGACCTGGGGACAGGCACAAACCATACAGCACCTCATCTGCTGCCATTAGAGCCTTGACCTTGTCCCCATTGGGAGGGGTGAGTGCTTGGCCTCACAATCCACCCTACTGAAGGCCATTAACCTCAAGGCCTTAATTGCCCAGGGCACATTACACTCCATGTTTGACCTGTCAAGACCACAGAGATCCAAGAGTAGCCCCAAATCATCCAGCATCTGTTCTCATTGAAGCCTTGAACCTGTACCCACTGGGAGAGACAGAGTGATTATCAAAGCCATAGCCCCACCTACACCAATTGGAGGTAGAGAGAACCCCCTGAATCACACACCCCGTCTGCACCCAATGGAGGAAGAGATTAGTAGACAACAGTATAAGAACTTATTCAACAACATATAGAAGAATATGACACCACCAGGGACTAGGGGTTCTAAAACAGCAAGACCTAAACATCCCAACACAGATGTAACAGGAAAAAATGATCTTAAAATAACTATGAAGATGTTAGGGGCACTTGAAGAGGTAATGAGAAAATCCCTTAAAGAAATGGAGAAAAAAAAAAAGCAAAGACCAAAAGAACAAAATGGAAGGAATCAAAAAATCTCTTAAAGAACCTAAGAACCAAGAAATAAGCAATGAAATGGGTGCAGGAAACAATTCAGTTCAAGACTGAAAAACTGAAATAGAGGTGATGGGAGATGTCCTTCTGTATGCTATAAATATAGGCTTCTCTTATTGGTTGGTGAATAAACCAACCAATGCTGATTGGCCAATAGTCAGGCAGAAAGTAAGGGTGGAGCTACCAGACTAGGAGAATTCTTGGAAGAGGAAGGCAGAAAAAAACCATGAGAGAGACACCATGTAGCTGCCCAAGGAGT
Source organism: Cricetiscus sungorus (assembly GCA_030556225.1). NCBI lineage: Eukaryota > Metazoa > Chordata > Mammalia > Rodentia > Cricetidae > Cricetiscus > Cricetiscus sungorus. The sequence continues at coordinate 40,183,341 of JANBXA010000031.1, forward strand.
AACATGCTAGCCAAATAGAAGCTGGAGCCATCGTCCAAACAATTTATGCATAATGCAGGTCTCTGTGTGTTTATTTGTGATTAAACAGATGCAGGACTATGTTAGGGCAGAAGCTTCTGCCAACAATAAAGAAAACACAAACCGAGGGAATGCTGGAAATGGAAAATCTGGGTAAATGATCAGGAACTACAGGTGTAAGCATATCAACAGACTGTAAGACATGGAAGAGAACCTCAGGTGTTAAAGATACATTAGAGGAAATAGCTTCATCACCCAAAGAAACTGTTAGATCCAACAAATTCTTAACACAAAATATCCAGAAAATTTAGAACCTAAAAATAGTAGGTATTGAAGAAGGTGAAGAAGTCCAGTTCAAAGAATCAGCAAACATATTCAATAAAATCATAGAAGCAAACTTTCCCAACCTAAAAAAGAATATGACTATGAAAGTACAAGAAACTCACAAAATGCAAAATAGACTCCACTAAATAAAAAACAACTCACTTGTCACATAATAATCAAAACACTAAACATACAGAATAAAGAAAGAATAGTAAGAGCATCAATGGAAAAAAAATAAGTAACATAAAATGGCTGACTTATCAAAATTACACCTGACTTCTCCATGGAAACTCTGAAAGCCAGAAGTTCCTGGATAATAGTTCTAAAGACACAAAGAGACCATGGATGCTAGCCCAGAATATCACGTCCAGCAAAGCTTTCAATCAGTATAAATGGAGAAAATAAGATATTCCATTAAACCAGATTTAATTAATACCTGCCTACAAATCCAGTCCTACAAAAAGTATTGGAAGGAATACAACCCAAGGAAGTTAGCTAAACTCACAAAAGTCCTACATTACCAAAACCTCCCAACAGGCAACCACACACACACACACACACAATAACATCACCAGTAACAAAATCAAAAATAAAATAAACCACCAATGGTCATTAATTATCTCTTAATATCAAGGATCTCAATTTGTCTATAGAAAAATGCAGACTAACAGAATGGACATGAAGCCAGAATACATCTTGCTATGTACAAGAAATACACCTCAATATCAAAGACAGACATTATCTGAGAGTAAAGGGTTGGTAAAAGATTTTTCAATCAAATGGACCTAAGAAACAAGCTGGTGTAGCTATCCTACTCTCTAACAAATCAGACTTCAAACTAAAATTAATCAAAAGAGATGAAAAATGTCACTTTATATTCATCAGGAGAAAATTTTCCATCAAGGTGAAATCTCAGTTTTGAACATCTGTGCCCAAATGCGTAGGCACCCACATTCATAAAAGAAATATTACTAAAACACTGGCAAAGGAGACAACTTTCAGAATAGTGTAGTGGTAACACAAACACTGGGACTCACAATTAATTAATTGAACCTCATGAAATTGAAAGACACTGTTAGTCGGACCCAATGGAAGCACACAAATTGGAAAACCATCTTGACCAGCCCCATATCAGGCAGAGGTCTGATCTCCAAAATATATAAAAATCCAAGAAACTAGACATCAAAAAACCAAATAATCCAATTTAAAAAATGGGGTATAGATAAACACAGAGAATTCTCAACAGAAGACACTTACCAAATTGTTTGACATCGTTAACCTTTAGGGAAATGCACATAAAAATTACTCAGATTCCATCTTATATCTGCCAGAATGGCTGAAATAAAAAACACAATTGTCACCTAAGGCTGGAAAGAATGTTGAGCAAAGGTAAAATTTTTCCACTGCCAGTGAGAGTGCAAATTTTTGCAGCCACTTTGAAAATCAATATGCTGGTTTCTCAGAAAACATGGAATGAATCTATCACAAGAACTAGCCATACTATTCTTGGAAATATACCCAAAGGATTCTAAATCATACCAAGGGGACACTTGCTTAGCTATGCTCATAGAGAATTAGTCCTAATAGCTAGAACCTGGATGCAACCTAGATGCCCCCAACCAAAAAATGGATAAGGAAAATGTGGTACATTTATACAATAGAGTATTACTAAGGCATTAAAATCAATGGTGTCATGAAACTTGAAGGTAAGCGAATGGAACTAGGAAAAATATATCCTGATTGAGGTAACCCAGATCCAGAAAGACAAACATAGTTATGTGCCCACTCATATGTGGATATTAGCTAAAATGTAAAAGATGACCATGCTACAATTCATAGCCCCAGAGAAGGTAGGTGACAAGGAGGACCCAAAGAGGAATACATGGCTTTTTCTGGGAAGGGAAAATAGAAGAGATCTCCTGGGTAAACCAAGAATGAGTAAGGATGGGAACATGAGTGGTTGGATTAGGGGCAGGATAGAGGAGGAGAGTAATCAATGACATGTGATGAAGCTCGGGGAGCAACCTGGTTCAAGGGAAACTCCCAGAAATCTACAAGGATGTCCTCAACCAAGACTCCTAGCAATGCTTGATGGGTAGCCTGAATTGGCCTTCTCTAATAGTTGAATTGGTGACTACCCTAATTTTCATCAGAGGATACTCATCCAGTATATGAAGGAAAGAGATGCAGGAATCCACAGCCAAGCATGGGGCAGGCTTTGGGAATCCTGTTGAAGAGAGGGTGAAGGGATTGTGAAACCTAGGTGTATCAAGGTCATTGCAAGGGAAAGCAAAGAAATAACCAACTGCGGCTTGTGGGAGCTCACAGACATTTGTGCCACATCTAGAGATACCTCATTGGACAAACCTAGGTCCCTTGCATATGTGAGACAGTGGTATGGCTTGGTTTACTTGTGGGACTCTTAACCGTGGGAGTGGAACCTATCTCTTACACTTTGTCAGGGTTTTGGGAACATATTCTTCCTTCTGGATTGCCTTGCCAAACCATAATATGAGGAAAGGTGCTTATTGTTACCTCAGCTTGATAAGCCATGTTTTATTAACCCCCAGTGAGGCCTGCTCCTTTCTGGACAGAAACAACAATAGAGTAGATTCTGGCAGGTGTTAGGACAGAGGAATTTAGGGGGAGTGAGTTGAAGTAGAGAAGGGATGTGAACTTATGGTTGGGATATAAAATTAATGAATAAAGTCAATTAATCATAATAAAAATGAATCCCTAACTAAGACAATAATGAATTTGAGGCCAGTTAAATTGTGTAGTAAATTGTGTAATATACACAAAATTATGTACAATATATTTTACTTTAAAACAATTGTAATTGGTCAAGTGCAATCTACCCTTAATATATTCTATTTTATGATATTTTACATTGTTCTCTAATACTGTGGGCAAAATCATCTTTGAACTAAATGGGAATTCACTGCCATATCCTTCTGTGTTCCTACTCTCACTATGCCCTTCACAGAACTGACATATTGCTGGGATAAAGCTGCCAAGTACAATGAAATCAAGAAGGTGGTGAAGCAGGCATTGGATGACCCACTAAAGATTATCCTTGGGCACACTGAAAACCAGGTTGTCTCCTATGATTTTATGCTGGGTCTGCCATTCTCAATGACAAGATTGTAAACTCATTTTCTATTATGACATTAAACATGACTACAGCAACAGGACCTCCAAGGATTAAGAAGTCCTGGGCCACTCACTCCAGCAAGAATATGGGAGGAAGAGAGGCCCTCAGCTTCTGAGAAGTCCCTGCCCCAACTGAGAAACCAACACTGAGTATTTCCCCTCACAGTTTCCATTCCTAATCCCCAGAAGAAGGGGAGGAGTCTAGGGATACTTACCCTCTTGAATAGGACTGGTACAGTTCACTGTATAGTACAAAATGTATATCATTAAACATTGTTATGCTATGCATGTAAGAACTTTATACATACCTTGTTTACTATGCCTGTATATTGCATAACAGGCTAGGTCAAGTGATTTACCTAGCCATAAGGTACTCTAATGTTCACAGAATGAAGAAACTGCATAATAATATGGATGGAGTTTTTCTTTTTATAATGTGTACTGCTAGTAATTGCTACATTTACTTCTCCTTGTGGAAATATAAAAAAAATCCATTTACCTCAGATAAGGTACCTATAGGATACTAATGTGGGGATTCCACCAAAGCAAAGTTTGGTGAACAAATAAGATTTGGGCTTATCTATAAGAGCATGGATAAAGGAGTAATAGGAATTTGGGGATCATGAAACAACTATGTTACTGTGAAGTCCCACCACAACATGCATGACATGGTAGATTGAATAAGAATGGCCTCCAGGGGTTCATGTATTTGAATACTTAGTCACTAGGGAGCAACACTATTTAAAAAGGATTAGAAGAATTAGGACTCAAGGACTTTGTGGAGAAAATATGCCATTGGGTTTTGTTGTTTCAACAGCCCATGCCAGGAATGTGCTCTCTCTATATTTGCTTGGTCAATCAGGATATCTCTCAACTATTTCTCTAGCAACCTGCCTGATGCTGCTGTTTTATTTGCATGATGATGACAGACTAACTCTCTGAATCTATAAGCAATGCTTCAATTAACTATTTTCTTTCATAAGAGTTGTCTTTGTCACAGTGTATTTTCAGATCAATAGAATAGTGACTAAAACAGAAGTTGATACCAGGAAGTGTGGTATTGCTGTGACAGGCCTGACCATGATGCTTATGGCACAATATGGACTTTGGGACCTTGGAGTAGAAACAAAGTTGAACTCTTTAAGCAGAATTTAATAAGCTATGATGTAGTAGCCTGAAAGGTAGTAGTACTGAGAATAATATAAATTATGATGACCCATATAAAGAAGTTTCAAGAAGACTGTTATCAAGTGGCCTAAAGACAATTTTTGGGATAATTTGCCAAATAATATGGCTGCCATTTGTCATTGTCCTAAAAGTTTACAATCAGCTAAACTGAGTTTTGGATTCATGTCATTGACAGGGGAGATTTCAAGAGAATCTAGCCTTGACTATGTCATATGGTTAATTATAATAAGCCCTATACTTTTCTATAGTGAAGGGAAGAGAGCTTAAGAAAGATAAATGAAAAAATGTTCAGTTTGAGGAGACAAAAGAGCACCAGTAAGTGTAAAGTTAGAATCAAGTTCTGTGCTCAGGCAGACAAAATTTAAAGAAAAGTCAAATGTTAAAAAAAGAACAGAGTGATATCCTCAGGGCATGATCCATCCAACTAAGCTTCTAACCTGTGTAAAGGAATCAAAGTAAAGATTAAGTAGTGAAGCAAACCATCAACAACAGAAAACTTATGCAAATTTAATTGAAAGAGGGGACCAATTTCTAGCCCCATCAAACAGCAGAATTTTGTAGCTTAGGCCATGTGGTTCTAGTTTTAGAGTCAAGAATTCAAAAATGGGTATGGAATCTCCTCTGTGGCCAAGGAAAGCCACTGAGGCCAGCCAGGTATAAAGGGTGTTTCTTCACAGAAGCCCACAGAGGCCATTGAGTAAAGCTGGGTTGTGTTAGAAACTCCAAGATATTGGAGATGCTAAAGTCATAATACCTGCCAAGAAATCTGCAGACTATATATGGAACCAGCCCAAGACATAGAAGTATGTTGCAGTCAACAAATCTGAGAGGAATTAAAGATCTGAAGAGCATTTTACTTCAGGCATATAGATGTGAAGAAAAAAGTGAAAGTTGGAATTAAAAGGGCCCAAAGTTTTATTAGTCACCAGGGAATGGCACTATTTGAAAGGATTTGAAGAATTAATAGGCACGGTCTTCTTGGAGTAGGTATGATTTTGTTGGAGGAAGTGTTTCATAGTTGGAATTTTCTTTGGGCTGCCAACCAGCTCCCAAATAAAGATACAAAGAGTTATTAATTGTAAATGATTGGTCTTAACTTAGGCTTGTCCCACTAGCTCTTTTAAATTAATTTCTGCTGTTTCTATTAATCTACATTTTGCTTTTGGGTTTTTTTTACCTTTCTTTCATATGTACTACTTTCCTGCTTCCTCTGTGTCTGGCTGGCTGACCACTGTTGTCACCCTGATATTTCTTTCCTTTCTTCCCCCTAGCCTAAATTCCTCCTTCTACTTACTCTTCTAGCCTGGAAGTCCCATCTGTGCCTCCTCTGTTGCTATTGAATATTTAGCTTTGTATTAGACCAATCAGGTGTCTTAGGCAGGCAAGATAAAACAGCAATACATCTTTAAATAAGTAAACAAATGCAGCATATCTTTGCATAGTTAAACAAATATTCCACAACATAAACAATATAACACATCTTTATATAATTAAACAAATGCAACACATGTTTGCGTAGTTAAACATACTACAACAGTGTGCTATAGAAGGATGGATTTTGAGGTTTAAAAACCATCATACTTTTGCTTTCTGTGTTGGGATCAGGATACAGTTCTCAGCTTCTTCTCCAGCACCATGCTTGCTTGTCACCATGACTTCTGCCATGATGATAATGAACTAAGCTTTTGAAACTGTAAGAAAACCCCCAATCAAATTCTTTTGTAAGAGTGGCCTTGATCATGGTGTCCCTTCACAGCAGTAGAACAGTGACTCAGACATGATAACCTCATAGAAACTGCATCGTGAAATATGAACATCCTAAATAATCTATTATCTCCCAAGATTATTGCAGTTGTTATGATAACTCTTACCAAGATGACTTCATGGGTGCCGTATGTTCTCTTATTTGTTAGTATCAGCCTCATTGAGGAGACCTACAGACAAAACTTTAGGATTTCTATCCTTACAAAGCACATCATTTTAGGTCTTTCTAAGTGGATTTTATAACGCTTGTGTTTTATAAAAGACGAATAGAACAAAGAAAAGAAAAGGTCAATAAAATTACTGCTGTGTAAGTAAGCAGTTTTTGTTTAAGAACATAGTATAAAGACATATTAGTCTAAGGCTATGAAATTCATCCATAATTAAGAAGGAAAGGAGGAAAGATTTGAAAGAAGCATTGTCACCTTAAAAATTGTTTATAAAAACACACTGCTATCTGATGGGAGATGACAGTCTGTAAATATCTTTCTTGTATTGGTTAATGAATAAAGCACTGTTTGCCAATGGGAAATGAAGATAGGAGGGACTAGGAGACAAGGAGGAAAGAGCAAGTAGTAAGGAGGAGTCAACATGTAGAGACTGGAGAGAACAGAGTTCTGGGCCCACCCTCCAGTGAGATGAGACCATGTGGAAATACTCAGATGAATAGAAATGGGTTAATCATTAAGACAGAGCTAGTCAATAGGAAAATAGTAATTGGCCAACAGCATTATATCTAATACTGCATCTCTGTGTATTATTTGAGGCTTGCTTGGCAGTGGGCCCAGACCTGATGGGGGATGTCATTCTGTATATATGTTTCTCATGCTGGTTAATGAATAAAGCACTGTTGGCCAATAGGAAAGCAAGATAGGATGGATTAGGAGACTAGGAGGAAAGAGAAAATAGTTGGGAGAGAGTCTGGAGAGTATGTAGAGTCTGGAGAGAACAGGTCCGGGTCTGTTTTCTGGTAAGATGGACCATGTGGAAATTCTTAGATTAATAGAAATGGGTTACTCATTAAGACAGAGCTAGCTAATAAGAAACTAGTAACTGGCCAACAGCATTATATCAAATACAGACTCTCAATGTGTTATTGGGGGCTGGCGTGGTGGCGGAACCTACAGGCAGGGAAAACATACTCGTTACACTGGCTGGCAGGGAAAAAACCTACACATAACAGCTATCTTGCTGTTTACTTCAGATACTTGTAGATTGAGCTTGAAGGAGATGGGCTATGGAGTATTAGCAGGAGTTGGAGGGATTCCACAAAGGATAGAAGTAGTCAGAATACATTGTAGAAATATGTGGGATCTTAAAGAATTAAAAAACAAAACTATTTAAAAAAGACCCCCATCATAGTAAAGGCAAATAAAAGTATCTTTTGGAACAGGTGTGTGTGTGCAGCACTGTAATTCTGGCAGGAGAGAACATGGCAAGTTTGATGACAGACTCGGCTTCAATACAAACTTCACACCAATCTTACTTGCATGGTGAAGTCAGAAATCATAATAAATAGAATTCATAGACATTTTTAGAAAATAACACCCCAATCCCAGAAAACTATATAGTTCACTTTACAAGGTAAAATTTAGTATTTGTAAATGATGCCCTGAAATGAGAAAAAAAAAAAAAAAAAAAAGGAAGGTGCACAAAGGAACAACCTCAAGAGAACAAGTAGAGTCACAATTCATGTCCATGGGTTGGGGTTTGTGAATGTTATTTTCCCCTTCTCATACATTAAGTGGTACAGAACCCAGAAAAGGAAATGATAAAAGAACAGAAAACAAGCTTAAAATCCCTTCTACTGCTAAAGAGTTGTGCTTGTCCCAGAATCCATCTCAGCATCACTGTCTTGGACGAACTACTTTGTTCCTGTTTCCCTGTTCTTCCACTTCCCTTGACTGATATATACCTGACCCCCTCAAATGTGTTGTAACATTACTGGGCTGCCTCAAAGAATGTTATTATCATTACCTGCTAAGCATCTATGTCTCTTCATTTTTCTCCTCTGAGTTAATTCTGTCTCTCATTATCGGGAAGCAGATTCTTTCTCCTCTCTCACCCCAATTCCATATGGGATTTACAGACTAAGTATCTGCCCACACATCCACGGTTTGCACATTTTTCACTCTCAGATATTTCCCTTGAGTAAACAAATGTGTTGCTTATTGAAGTTACTAGGGTAGTTCTTACTTTTCCTCCATTATGTATTTTATGTATGATATCTGTTTGATCTATCACTTCCTACTCAGTTTAAATCCTTTCAATATTTCATTCTCTCAATTGTTTCACATACTGTTGTTGTTTTTTGTAAAAACAACTTTTATTGATTCTTTGAGTATTTCTCATTTTGTACCCCAATCCCCACAATCTTCCTATCCCACCAAATCTGTTCTCTACCCTCCTAATCTTCCCTCCAAAACGCCAAATATAAAAGCTAAAACAAAAACCAAATCTACAAAGGAACCATCCAAATCAAGTCAAAATAAAGCAAGAGAGAGAGAGAGAGAGAGAGAGAGAGAGAGAGAGAGAGAGAGAGAGAGAGAGAGAGAGAGAGAAAATCTTATTAGGGAGGTTGGAGGCTGTAGTGTGACCTGGTGAGTCACACAGTTTGCCATTTAATCTCTTAGTGTTTCACTTGCAAGTGTCCATTGCCAGGAGTCACTCATCTTGGTCAAAGTCTCTGTTCCACCATCAATAGTAGGCTTTCAATGGGGCTCCTCTTGGATAACCTGTTGTTGCCCTGTGTCATGGAGATCCTACAGTTTTGGATCTGTGGGTTCATCTCATTCAACTGATCTAATAGTTAGTAGTTCATAGACGAAATGGATGCTTGGGTGGGCCAACTCATAAGCCTGGTTGTTGGCTTGGGTAGTGCCCGGGTTAGTCAACCTGCCAAATTTCTCTCATCATCATCACCTGGGTGAGGTGAGGGCTCCAGCATTGCCTCCAGCTGTCAACTCAATGCAGCCTCCAGCATGGAGCAAGGCTGGTTCTCCTGTCATTAGGGCCTTCAGGTGTGGCATACTCATACCATCAGGACCAGCTCCACTATCTTTTCAGCCAAGTTGCAAGGCCCTTTCTCTTTTGTTGTAGGGGGGTAATGCCTGGTGTCAGGTCTTCTGTTCTCATATCTTCAGGGTGACCCACCTGCACCCGAAACAGAAGGATTAGCTTAGTGTACTGCCTTGGTAAGGTCCTGGATTCTTTAACCTATATGCAGTAGCTGGTGAGAGGTAGAGTTAGTTCTTCCACTCTCATGGCCCCAGGAGCAGCTCTGTTGCCTGTTACAGGTAGCAAGGGCTGTGCGGGGAGGGGAGTTTCTCTCATCCATGCTACTGAATGGTAGATGGGAAGGTGGGGCAAATCAGCTCTGCTGTTCTTATGCCCTCTGGGCCTGCTCTCCTGCATCCTGGATAGCAGAGTGAGCTCTAGTGTACTACCCAGGTGATAAGCACACCCATAGTAAAGGGTAGGATCATCTTTCCCAAGTACAATGGGGGTGGAAGGAGCAGCTTTCTTGCTGCAGGCTACTGTATCCAGCTAGGGGCAGGACTAACTAGTTCAGCAGTGTGCTGGAATTTCAGCATGCATGGTTCCTATGATCCATTGTGGTCACATGAGCCATGGACATTAACACAGATCCCAGCTGTAGAAGGGCCATGAACACAGACATGATCCTGGGCAGTAGCTCAGGCCCAGACATCACCAAGACAGTGGCAGCACAGGCAGCTCAGATCAGTATGGCCCTGGTGGCAGCATGGCCCTTGAACATCAATATTGTCTTTGGTGGCTGGCCAGATCCTTGACATCTGCAGAGCCTTTGGTAGTAACAGGAGCAATGAACATTATCTCAGACCTTGGCAGCTGCAGGTCCATGCACCCAGACATGGTCCTAGGTAGCTGTCCACCCTGGACATCTCCATGGTCACAGGTGACAGTACATGTCACTCAGATCAATATGATCCCAATAACAGCATGGCCTTTGGCATCAACATGGTCTCAGGCGGCTGACTAGACACCAGTACCCATACAACCCTTGCTGATAACAGAAGCCATGGATATCAACTCAGACCCTTGCTTTGGTATGGCCATGAATATAGACATGGCTCTCCACAGCAGCCCTGGCCTGGATGGCACCATGACCCTATGTGACATGTTTGGCTCCTCAAATTGGCATTGTCTCAACAGCAGCAATGCCCTCAGACACCAAAAATATTGACAAGTTGTAGCCTAGACCCTGGATAATTGTGTGGCCTTGAGTGGCAACATGGGCCCCCAGATATCACCACAGACCCAGACTACTCACATATTTTAAAAATCCAATTAAGTACCTACTGTGTTTGGGAAACTCCACATGTGTACTTGTAGAGTTATTCTTACAGGAAACAGTGAAGCTCAAATTAAGCAGAAAGTCATTTACAAGAAAAGCATTTGAATTTTACATAGAATTATGTCAATTTCATTGAATTTTAGATCAAAGAGAAACATGCCACTTGGTGAGTCTGTGAGGTTATTTTATGAAAAGACTATCCAAGGATAGGAAACCTTCTTCCAGAGTAGATAACACCTTCTGTCCACAGTCATGATATAAAGAGCTCTGAGGAAGTACAGAGATGCTCCTGGCTTGGTCTTCTCCTCCATGTCACTGAGAGATTCAACATGGCTGTTGCTGCTATCACCACTCATGAAGTATTTGAGGATTTTAGAGCACAAATTCTTCAGTTTTCTAATGTGAATGGAGGAACAACTGCTCTCCAAAAACCCTCCAGCCCTTTGCACTAGATTGGAACTTCTGAGATATCCAGCCTTACCTACTTAGCACCTACCATTTACTCAACATCTTCAGTGCAGACAGCCATTGTAGGGTTCACCTAGCCCGAACTGCAGAAGCCATGGACTAAATCCTATTTGTGATAATATCCATTCTCTCTGGTTTATTCTAGAGAAATATGACCAAGGCAGTAAGCAGGATTTTCAATTTGATTCCATTTTTCAGTTTTGGGGCATCCAGGTTGCTTCCAGGTTCTTGCTATACTGTCACTATTTGCAGATGATATGATAGTTTACATAAGTGACCCACAAAACTCTACCAGGGAACCCCTACAGCTGATAAACACCTTCAGCATACTAGCAGGATACAAGATAAACTCAAAAAAATCAGTAGCCCTACTATATACAGACAACAAAGGGGCTGAGAAAGAAATCAGAGAAACATCACCCTTTACAATAGCCACAAACAACATAAAGTATTCTGTGGTAATGTTTACAAAACAAGTGAAAGACCTATAGATCAAGAACTTTGTGTCTTTAAAAAAAATTAAAGAAGATACCAGAAAATGGAAAGATCTCCCATGCTCTTGAATAGGAAGGATCAACATAGTAAAAATGGCAATCTTACCAAAAGCAATCTACAGATTCACTGAATCCCAATCAAAATCCCCACACAATTTTTCATTGACCTTGAAAGGATAATAATAATCTTTATATGGAAAAACAAAAGACCCAGGATAGCCAAATCAACCCTGTAAATAAAGAAACTTCAATAGGCATCACCATCCATGACTTCAAGCTCTATTATAGAGCTATAGTCTTGAAAACAGCTTGGTATTTGCACAAATATAGACATGTAGACCAATGGAATCGAATCGAAAATCATATTAACTCACACAACTAAAAACACCTGATTTTTGACAAAACAGCTAAAAGTATACAATGGGAGGAGGAAAGCATCTTTAACAAATGGTGCTGGCACAACTTGATGATGGTATGTAGAAGACTGCAGATAGACCCATGTTTATTGCCATGCACAAAACTCAAGTCCAAATGAATCAAAGACTTAAACATAAATCTAAGTCCTTCAACCCACTTCTGTCTCAGATACTCTTCTATTGCTGTGAAAGGATGTCACAAGCAAGACAACATATAAAAGAAGCACTTAATGGTGAGCTTGCTTATAAGTTTCAGAGGGTTAGTCCTTGACAATCATAATGGGGACCATTGTGTACTAAATATCCAAAAAAAAAAAAAAACCAAAACTAAGCAAAACAAAACAAGACCCATGTGACTACATCATAGTGTTAAAAGCAGCATTATTTATAATCACAAAAATGTTAAAAGAACACAAATATCCATTAACTGATGAACAGATTTAAAAAAATATGTGGTATCTCCAAAAGTATTCTAAAGTAAAACGGTTCATTTATTTATGCAGTAACATGGATGAATCTTGGAAACATCACACTTGCTTACAAAAGGTCACATACTTCATGCATCTATGCATATGAATGTCCAGAAAAGGCATTTGCAACTATTGAAAGAAAACTGGCAATTGTTTGTAGGGAAGAGAGAGTATAAAGTCTACTTTGGGTTGATGCAAATGTTCCCAGTTAAATCACAGTCATAGTTGAAAACTGCACATACTCTACAACTCAGCTAAATTGCATACTTCAAAGGGTGAATTTTGTGCCATGGAGATGATATCAAAATAAAGATTTTTAAGTCACTAATCAACCAAGGAAAAATACATAAATTGGCAGCTATGACAACTACCCAATGAGTTCTATATTGCCAGTAATCCTATCACATTTCTCTATATACTGCTTCTTCTTTCTGACAATGGATGTTGGTTGTAGCACGTGGCTCGTTTCCTCTGATTTTGTGTGTCTCATTCCTTAACTATTAAATACCAGTGAGCCATGCAATGAACGATGTCATACACAGAACTTTCTCTGTGCCTTTCTATGAACACTCCAGGCCCATCAAAGGGAGCAGGTTTTGTTGCTTCTCAAGACCCTGCCCCTGAAGGTCTAACCAGCAACAAAACCCAAAATCCAAGCAGAAAGCATTCTCATGTCAGTCACCTGTCAAATTTTGCCTACTTGATTTTGTTTAGTACTCCCAGTCCTACTGTGTTGCCTTGTCCTACTGTGTTGCCTTTATATTTCTTCCAAAGTATCAGCTGATGGGTTATTTCTCAGGAGTTCACACACTTATGCAAGAAGCAGAACTGTCTCTGCCTGGGACATTCAGATCCTGTAGCAGTAAGCTCATTAGTGAGGCTCTTAGTGAACTAGGTGCTCTGTATGTGTTGTGGTTGTGTAATTTGGTCTCTTCGTGTGATCTCTAACAGTAGCACTGGGGATGTCTGTTTCGCCTGCTCTTAGGATTTTTTTGTTCCTACTTGGTTGCCCATCCAGCCTTGATATGAGGATTTCTACCTAGTCTTATTGTAACTTGTTTTTCTCAGTACAGTTGATAATCCCTATTCTGAAGTGAAATGTAGGGCCTATGACCCTGCCGAAGAGGGGAAATAAGAAGGGTAACTGCAACACAAAATTAAAAGACCCAGAGACTGATATTGGGGTTCAACCTTCAAGCTGAAGTTCAGAAAGATATAGTAGTGGGCAACTAGCTCTTACTACTATCTCAGGCTAAATGGGCTGATCCTACTGCCTCTCTTAAAGAGGATGGAGAATGAATGCCTCATACTGAGTCCTTGCTCCTGTCTTATATACCTCTCTTGAGTCATGGGCTTAAAAGTGTGAGCTATAATCCTCTTTTCGACTGATTTAATCTTATGTAGATCTGGGTGGCCTTGGACTCACAGTGATCCGACTGCATCTTCATTCTGAGTCCTAGGAGTAAAGGTCCTTTTCTACTACCTCTTAGCTGCTGGTTGCTAGAATTAAATGTGTGAACCTGGCTTCCATGGCTTGTGGCCGACTTTGGTTTCTGAATCCTCAGTCAAGCTTTAATAAATCATAAATAATATATCACCACAGGTAACTGGGATGAGTGGAGGGAGAGGAAAATTGCAGTCAGATTGTATTGTATGAGACAATAATAATTTTTTAAAATGTAGAAGAGAAGTCATGGATTTGAAAGCAAGCAAGAGATTTGTGCATAATTAGAGTTTGGGGGTGGAAAGGGAAAGTGCATGATTAGAGTTTGGGGGTGGAAAGGGAAAGTAGGAAATGATGGAAATATATTTCAATTTCAATAAATAAAAATACTTAGAAAATATGTATTAAAAAGACAATAAAATGAATCATTTTGATTAGAAATAGCCCCTTTAGGGTTCAGAGAATGAACTTATGGCATCTTAATGAATGTTTGCTTCACATGCTGGAGGCCCTGTGTTCAGTCTTTAGTACCAAACCATGTTTGTTGGTTTTCATGAACCTAAAGGACAATAATTTTGAATTGCAAATTCTATAAGAAAAATTCAGATAGGATTGAACTTATAAGGATTGCTCTTATTTACTGACAAATTTGCAAAGTGAAATATGCCATCACTCTCACAGATTCTGACATTTTATTTCATGAGTGCCAAGAAAATAAATGACTTTAACTTGGCAGGTCATAGCTAGAAGACCCAGAATGTTCCTTCCAAAGAAAACGAGTAGCTCTGAGTCATCAAGCCAGTCCACTTTGCAGTCATCTCTGCTATGTGCTGATTCTTGTTCTTTCCATATTTAGCTGACCTTCTTAAAACTATAAAACTTATGAGACGCTACAGTTGACATTTATCCCAAGTTTTGTCTCTCATTTGGCCTGTCTCCTGCCGTTCACCCGTTGTAGAAAGCACAGGTTTAGAGGTTAAAGGGACTCTCAGATCCTTAATCCCTTGACAAGATTGCTGCCCATGTTTCCTTTCCTTTCCTATACTTGTCAATTTCTCAATTTTCCTGCAACCTGGCAAATAGTTTTCTTTAATTATTTGGGAATATGGGAATTAGGATAAGGCTCATTCAAGATTTTTATTCTCATAACATATCAGCAAGGAAGCTGATATAGTTTGCCCTTTGCTCTTGTTTCTTGGAGTTACTTTATAGACAGTGAATTCACTTTTCCTCCAATCCATTGGGACTTGGGCCCACACCAGGCATGTTTCCTTGCTGCTTCACTATGGGCTTGCTTATTGGTCAGCTCTCACCAGCTTCTACTTCGTGAGAGCTGTGAAAACATGCGGATATCAGTAGACCCTCAAGAAATGATCACTGAACTATTGTAGGCATTTGTTAACACTATCAGTACAAAACCTGAAGAAATCATCATCAGCTGTGTCCAATTTAGGAGATTTCAATTTCCTCAAAAACAAAAACTCTTAAACTATATTCCTTGTGATCTAAACACTGCAATAACAAAAAACATATTTCATGTAATTAAATAAATTGTTAATAAGATAGGAATTGAAGTTTAAAAGAATGGGTAAATATAGACTACATCTTTATGTTTGTCTAATTTCTAATTTGAAAAAAATTATATTGGGTTTTTAAATATAACTGGTATCAAGTCAGAGATAACTCAGTGGATAAATGGAACTCCCAAATAAAGAAGTAAATAAATACATGAAAAAACCAAATATTAAAAATGATCCCAATGATCCTGTTGCTTCCAGTTTTAAAATGATCTTTCACTACTAATTACTTGTCTTTTCAAGTTTTATTCAGATAAAATTTCTCTTTCTGTACTACCCTCTAAAATTCAGCAATTACACTGTATTTCTTCTGTACATTTTACTCACTATTATTGTTTGGTAGTGGGAGAAAAAGTATAATTTAATTTAATTTTTTTCTGCAGGACACAAGGGCCTCAACTGAAGTCAAATTTCCTTGCTTGGCATCCTAGCTGGGATAACTGCCTTTGTCATTTTCCACACTTGGTTACATTTTTTGATTCTCACTGTTCTTCTGTAAAGTGAAGATTAAACAAAGAGTTCCAGATGCACCGATTGCTGTTTTACTATGAGAAGTAAATGGGTTAATGGGGGTAATTTACATGGAAATTGCTGGCCACTATTAAACGCTGAACTGAGTGTTAGTATGAGTTCTCCATTTAGTGCATTTCAAAACTCTTATTTTTAGCAATTTCAATTTCAATTCCCTTATTTTAAATTAGAATGAAAAATTCCTATTTTATGGAGTGATAATAATGCTGCAATAACCAGAGCCAAGAGAAATAGTGTTGGCTAAGAGCACAATTGCTGAGTCCAGAGGCCAGCTCTGTTGCTTATGGGCAACGCCACTTTACCGCAAGCTGCTGAACAGCACTTTACCTCTATGCCCTCAGTTTCCAACTCCATACACAGCATGCGTGTAATTAGGCTTTACTGAAAATCAAGTATATACAGATCAGCTATAGAAGTGGCCACTGGCACACAGTAACTACTCAAACATTCTAGCTAATTTTACGATTAAACTTCCTGCTTAAAAATCTCCATGTGTATTAGCTTTAAAGTATATTTTGGTTTTCTCTTATATTGTGAAGTCTTAGAATATAGGAAGTAACTTTTAGCAATACTGAAAAATTTACTTAGATGCTTCCTTATTCTTTACATAAACTGCATAATTATTACCAAAGGTTCATTTTACCCATCACTAAATGATACTCTGTGTCTATGGATTATTTTATAACTATACTTGGTTCTAGAAACAATATTATCCTACTAAAGTGAGGTGTAAAAACAGTGTTATCATTTTTTCTTCATCCCATGATGGTACAAAGCACTGTCATAGTTCTCACTAAATTTTAAGACTTTTTATATTACCACTTATTACTAACTATATATTTATCTCTAAAATCTTTAGAAAGGATTTGACTTGAAAGTATTCTCACTCAGAAACGTGATACAATAAAATACTTCAGTAGAATGTAAGAATCACAGATTCCTTCACCGAGTGTGAGCAGAATGCCACTTTTAACAGTTTATTTCAACAATAAAGTTGGAGTTGCTGGGATGGGAGCAAGTGGTAGAGTACTTGTCATATACAAAACCATAGGTGGCTTGATTCACAGTATACACACACACACACACACACACACTTATGAGAGAGATTACAAGTAATTATTATTTAACAAATCTGTCAAGAGTTTTTATTCTTCTATGGTCTGACACAGTGTGACAATCTGAGAATTTATCTTAGTTCTTGTGGCTCAATTTAAATGCCCCATAGTTATTAATGCTCAGCACTTGACTTTATGAAGAAAAGTAGAGATGCCATGGGAGATGTAAGATTTCTTTTGTAGGACAGGGCTACCTATTTTGCATCTTAGCCTGGCTTACATGTCCACCTTCTTACAACACTACAAGCTTTGTTTAGTTTGGAATGAGGGCTGGATGAGTTTGTCTTTCTTTGTAATTTTACTGTAAATAGTTTATATTTAACCTTTAGAGTAGGCATTATTGGGACTAAGGGGATATTTTCTAATAAGAAAATCAAATATGACTACAAATTTGGCTATGTACTGTGACAAAAAATAATAAAGGTTAGAATAAAAACACATTAAAATCTCTACACACACACACACACACACACACACACACACACACACTCAGAGTGGGGGGGAGACTTTCTTTGTTACTAGTTCTGAAGTGCTCTATATTCCTGAAAATAGAAACAAGATCCTAATAGGAAGTCTATTAGACTGAGATAGCCCAGTGTTTATTTCAGGTGAATGCATCATAGACAAAGTACATAGTAAAATTAGAGACTTTAAAATATTAACATATTGTAGTGACAACATATGTGTGTGCCTGTGTGTTCTTGTATGTGTCCATGTGTGTGTCTGTGTAATTCATCATATCTTAAAGAATAAGAATGAAGAAAAAAATTCTATAATGACAATAGAGAAAGACAACATTATACCTTTTACACACATTTCAATAGCAAGTTCAAGGAGTGTAATAGGGTATTCACACAGTCATAATTTTGGACCTTGGAAAAGCCATCATTAAAAGACAAACATCTCCTAAATGAATTCGGAATGGGAATGGGGGGCAGTGAGTGGAGAAGGGGCTAAGAGAAAGAGAAGAGGAGGACAGGAAACCACATGGACTATGAAGATTGAATCAGAGTAGGAATAGACAAGAGAAGAGAAGAGAGAGAGAGAGAGAGAGAGAGAGAGAGAGAGAGAGAGAGAGAGAGAGAGAGAGAGAGAGAGAGAGAGAGGCAGAGAGAGAGAGAGAGAGAAAGAGAGAGAGAGAAGGAGAGGAGTCAATATAGGTTTCCAGAGAAAACTGACTCTAGAGAATTGTCCAGAGACCTACAAGACTGACCAAAACTAACAATTTGAGCAACAGTAGAAAGGCTACCTCAAATGCCCTTCTCTAATAATGATATTGATGACTAACTTATCCACCATCATAGAGCTCTCATCTAGTAGCTGATGGAAACAGAAGCAGACAACCACAACAGATGTAGAAAGGGAGGACAAGACCAGACTACAGAAACCCACAGAGACAGCTGACCTGAGCAAGGGGAAGTTAATGAAGACCCCGACTGGTAACTGGGAATCAAGGATTGAACTGACTCAGACCTCCTGAACATGGGTCTCAGTTAGAAGGCCTGGGCAGTCTAAGGGACCTCTGAAAGTGAAACCAGGATGTATACCTGGTAGACAAAAGGACATTGGAAGCACATTCCCCATGGAGGAACACTCCCTTCACCTAGAGGCAGAAGGGAGGGCCTAGTCCCTACTCCAAATGACAGATTTATATGACCCTTCCTGGAAGGCATCACCACCCTACATGTGTAGTGGTGGCGAATGGGATGGGAGGGTGGTCGGGGGCATGGGAGGATGGCACAGAGTGAGGGAGGGATGGATGGGGAGGGAATTGGGATCGATATGTAAAATAAGAAAAATAAATTAAACAAAAGAAAAAATTAACTATTGCTGAAGAAAAACAAACACTGTAACAGCATGCATGCTTCCCTCCAGTCAATGTGAACCTAGTCTGAAATATTTGGGATTAGAGAGCCTTGGAGTTAGAAAGTATTTTTTACTTTTCAGGCTGGGAATGTAATTCAGGACTCTGTGCTTGATGTTCAAGCTTTCAATTACTGAGCTAAATGACCTACACTTGAAATCACTTCCTAAGACATCAAACTATTAATGGTGAAATGATAAATCAGAACAACTCTCATCAATTCTCAACTGATGATATGCGGATCCAATGACATAGCTACAGTACTCAGCAGTTACCAAAGGATTCCTGCCAGAGTGACTCAGGAGGCCCTTTGGTGTGCTAAGGACAGTTCAAGGAGTTGGTAAACCATCTTCTGGGAGTTCAGTTGTGCTCTATATTACCTCCCTGGAGTGTAGACTCATGTATGCAACTATGTGTACTAGATTCATAAGACGAGTATTGCTAACCAGACTCTAAAACTCTCCTGAACTTTTAACCATTACAGTGTTTTGTCCCTAAAAGTTAATCATGGGATTAAGAAAAAGGAAATAAAATTTATACAATCAAAGCAAGTCTGTGGAGAATTTCTCACTCTCCCTCTCTCTCTCTCTCTCTCTCTCTCTCTCTCTCTCTCTCTCTCTCTCTCTCTCTCTCTCTCTCTCTCTCTCTCTCTCTGTGTGTGTGTGTGTTTCTATGTGTAGCTCTAGATTTCCTGTAGCTCATAAATAGAACAGGCTGACCTTGAACTCAGAGATCCACCTTCCTCTGCCTCCCAAGTACTGAGATTAAAGGGATGTGAACACCATGGAAATTTCTTTTAGCATAAAGATTAGTTAGGATTTCAAGTGAAGAAATAAATCTTTTAGATGCTTTCTCAAATAAAAATTCCTTCAAGGAATGTTTAGAAATGCAGAGGCTTAAAGTGAAACAAGAGTCATGCTTTTTCACTTTCATGTTGAAAACATACACACTGTAATTAATCCAGTGTTGTTACTGTGTTTCTAGAGCAGCAGTGTCAGCAATAAAACAAATATATGCTAATCATGACAAACATTCTATTTGTCTCAGTTCTCCCTGTATGTAAACACTGCTACAATATAATATAAATAATTGTGCACATACGTATTTTAAAGTAGCTTCCAATGTAACGCTTTCTTACAGGCTTTCTGATTCTTCCAGTACTTTCCCCCACACAGCTGTTTGAACACTTATGCCCTAGATTTTCCCTTTGGGATATCCTATCATGAGTTTCACCAACCTGCCCACCCTTCTCCCTTATAGAGTCTTGTTTTCCTTCGCTCCTGACCACTTTCTAATCTCAGTTTTCTCAGATACACGCACTCCACACAGATAATTTGAGTTAAGAACTAAGATTTGCTCTTCACAGAAACCCATTTTCACAAGTTGATTCTTTTAATCCATGAATGAACATGAGCTAACTTTCCTCTTTTTAGTGTTTTACTAAATTTCTATAAATGAGTATTATACAGTTCTCATTATAAAGAACAATGATTTCCTTGGTTATGTTTATTCCAAAATATTTTATTTGATTTGGAAAAATTATGAATGAGATTTTTTTATTTGATTTCTTCCTCAACATGTTTATTATTTGATATATAGGACATCTACTGATCTTTGTATGCTAGTTTCTATCTAGCCACTCCTTTAAATAGCCTGGAAGATTAACAATCAATGTTAATCATAGAGCATCTTAGGGTATAGAGCCAGATAATATATAACAAAGTTATCAGAGAGTTAATTAATCATTATGTTATTTTCTCCAAGATTTTGTGATTGTGGTGCTGAACACATTTTCACTAAGTTTTGTATACATACTTTACTTTTTAAATGTAAATATTTACTTTCCCATGTTCATAATGTTTCTTATATTTCTTAAACTGACTCCACAAACCTTGGATCTAGCTTTGAACAGACTGAAGCTTTTTTCTGAATACACACTTTCAAATTTGAAAGGTCATTTCAATTATTTATAAGTGTCATTCATTATATTAAAATATCAGTATTTATGAATATAAAAATAATATATTTAAATGATTGGTTTGACTTCATTTTGGTATTGAATCTAAATGTATCATTTTGTTTCTTTAACTAAGTTTTTAGATAATATATGCAAAAACATTAATAGGAATTTCAGCTATTTTCCAGTCTCTAGGAACATTGGAAATAAAATGTGTGTGAAGCTCAAACAAAAATCCATTGCTACACACCACCCAAAGATTTATAGATCCTTCTGTAAATCCAGGGACATCTTCATAATTGCTGAAGTGATATTTGTTTTTTAGCTTGAAAAATTATCTCACTCATACACTGAAATTTTGAGTTTTCTTGCCAATGGTTCTAGGATAAAATCCAGGCTTGCTCTCAAGCCCTGGCTCTTTTCTTCAGTAGGGCTGATCTGCCACACTAGGAAACTTCCTTCCTACCTTACCCTATTCTCTGAGGGTAGTATTCTTTCCAAATGTCAAACTCACTCATTTGGGTTTCAATCAACATTTTATTCAATTTAGCAAAAATATCATTCCCACAACACAGGAAATCAGAGGCTGGTAACTCATATTATTTATCAAATACAATTAATTCCAATTCCACCATTTCTCTCCTCTCTCTCTCTCTCTCTCTCTCTCTCTCTCTCTCTCTCTCTCTCTCTCTTCCCCCCCCCCTCTCTCTCTCCAGTGTAGATTTATGTTAGAAAAAGAAGAAGAACCATACATATGTTTTCCCAGGGCACAAGAATGAGCACAATGGACTCCCAGGGAGGATTGATTCAGACACTCTTTCAAATGTAGATTGTTTCATTTTTTTCCTTTTTAACTTAAATTTGAAACAAAATTATTTTACAAGTCAATCCCAGATCCCTCACCCTCTCATCCTGCTATATCACCCCTTCCAAACACCAGCCCATCCACTTTCTGCACCAGAGAAGATGAGGCCTTCCAGGGTAAGACTTCAAAGTCTATCATATCATTGGGAGCAAGGCCTAGCCCTACCCCATTTGTCCAGGCTGAGAGAGTATCCCACTATGGAATGGGCTCCTGAAGTCCATTCATATACTAGGGATGAATACTGATCCACTACTAGAGGCCCCATAGACTGTCCAGTACTCCTAACTAACACCTATGTTCAGGGGGTATGGTTAGTCCTATGCTGTTTTCCCAGTTATCAGACTGCAGTGCATGAGCTCCCCTTTGTCCAAGTCACCCGATTCTGTGGGTTTATCCAGCCTGGTCTTGACTCCTTTACTCGTCACGCCTCCCTCTCTGTAACTGGATTCCAGGAGTTTGGCTCAGTGTTTAGCTTATCTGCCTCCTCAGCTACTAGATGAAGGCTTTAGGATAGCATATAAGGTAGTCATCAATCTCATTATCAGGGAAAGGCATTTAAGGTAGCCTTTTCTGTATTGCTTAGATTGTTAGTTGGGGTTATCTTATAGATCTCTGGACATTTTCCTAGTGCCGTATTTCTCTTCAAACCTATAACGGACCCCTCTATTATGATATCTCTTCCCTTGCTCTCCTCTGTTCTTCCCCTGACTCAATCTTCCTGTTCCTGCATGTCCTTCTCTCCCCTCCACTTCTCCGTTCTCTTTCCCCCAAATTCTTCCCCACTCCCATCATGCTCCCAATTTGCTCAGGAGATCTTGTTCCTTTCCCATTCTCCAGGGGACCAAGTTTGTCTCTCTTAGGGTCCTCCTTGTTTCCTAGATTTTCTGTAGGTGTGGATTATAGATTGCTAATACTTTGCTGTATATCTAAAATCCATATATGAGTTAGTACATACCATGTTTGTCTTTTTGTGACCGGGATACATCACTCAGTATGGTTTCTTCTAGTTCCATCCATTTCCCTGTGAATTGCAGGGCTTCATTGTGGTTTTATGCTGAGTTGTACTCCATTGTGTAAATGTACTACATTTTCTCCTTCCATTCTTCAGTTGAGGGGTCATCAAGAGTGCTTCCAGGTTCTGGCTATTACAAATAATGCTGCTATGAACATAGATGAACAGATGTCCTTGTTGTGTAAATGCACATCTTTGGGTATGCCTAAGGATGGAATTACCGGATCTTGAGGTAGACTAATTCCCATTTTTCTAAGGAACTGCCATACTGAATTCCAAAGTGGCTGTGTGAGTTTGTACTCCCACCAGCGGTGGAGGAGTTCACACATCCCCTTTCTCCACATCCTCTCTAGCATAAACTGTATTGGTGTTTTTGATTTAATCATTCTGACAAGAGTAAGATGGTATCTCAGAGTTGCTTTGATTTGCATTTCCATGATGGCTAAGGATGTTGAGCACTTTCTTAAGTGTCTTTTAGCCACTTTAGATTCTTCCATTGAGAACTCTTTAGTTCTGTACCCCACTTTTTAATTGAATTATTTGGAATTTTGGTAACTAGCTTCTTGTGTTCTTTGTATGTTTTGGAAACCAGCCCTGTCAGCTGTGGGGTTGGTGAACATTTTTTCCCATTCTGTTGGCTGCCATTTTGTCTCGTTGACTGTGTCCTTTGCCTTACAGAAGCTTCTTAGTTTCAGGAGGTCCCATTTATTAATTGTCTATCTTAGTGTCTATGCTACTGTTGTTATGTTCAGGAAGCAGTCTCCTGTACCAATTTGTTCAAGGGTACTCCCACTTTCTCTTCTAAGAGGTTCAGTGTGGCTGGGTTTATGTTGAGGTCTTTGATCCATTTGTACTTCAGTTTTGTGTGTGGTGATAGATATGGATCTATCTGAAGTCTTCTACACATCAACATCCAGTTATGTCAGCACCATTTTTTTAAGATGCTTTCTTTTATGCTTTGTGTAATTTTAGTTTATTTGTCAAAAATAAGATGTCTGTAAGTGTGCGGGTTAATATCAGGGATTTTGATTCGATTCCAATGGTCTATCTGTCTATTTTTGTGCCAATACCAAGTTGTTTTCAGGACTATAGCTCTATAGTAGAGCTTGAAGTTGGGGATGGTGATGCCTCTTTTAATTCTTTTATTGTACTGGGTTGTTTTGTTTCTGTGTCTTTTGTTTTTCTATATGGAGATGAGTATTATCCTTTCCACATCTGTGAATAATTATGCTGGGATTTTTATGGGGACAACAATGAATCTGTAATTTGCTTTTGGCAAGATTGCCATTTTTACTATCTCGATCCTACCTATCTAAGAACATGGGAGATCTTTCCATTGTTTTGGTATCTTCTTTAATTTCTTTCTTTAAAAACTCAAAGTTCTTATTATATAGGTCTTTCACTAGTTTGGTAAATGTTATACCAAGATATTTTATGTTGTTTGTGGCTATTGTAAAGGGTGATGTTTCTCTGATTTCCTTCTCAGCTCCTTTATCATCTGTATATACTAGGGCTACTGATTTTTTTTAGTTAATCTTGTATCCTGCCACTTTGCTGAAGATGTTTATCAGCTGTAAGAGTTCCCTAGTAGAGTTTTTTTTTGGGGGGGAGGTAACTTATGTAAAATATCCTATCTTCTGCAGATGATAGGATAGTTTGCATATATAATTTGTTTCTAATTTTGACAGTTGTATAGTAAAAGAAAATTGATTTCTATATGTCTACTCCTTCCTGTTTTTCTGCACATGAGCAGTGAACATAGCTGATATATATATATATATATATATATATATATATATATATATATATATATCCTTGTATGCTATTTTGGTAATGGGCAGAGGCAAATCCTTATGAAATAGATAGCATATTAAAACAATAACAACAACGAAACTAAGCATCCCCAGGTGACTGCCTACTGGGTAAGAGACCATCACTGAATCAAGTTTGAAATGTAGATGAAAACCACAAATGAAGCCTTTCAAGGCTGGGAACATTCAACTTCTAATTTTGTGTGGTCGCTTGCTTGCTTCTATCTTTTGTTATTCTTCTTCTATGTCATACTAGAGATAGATCCTTGGGTCAAACACATTCTTGAGAAGGGTTCTATCATCTAGCATTATATACAGTTAGGGTTCCACATCCACGAACTCGATTAGAATACCTTCACCTCTGTATGTGCCTCAGACAGTACCTGGTAGCTAAGGTGATAATCTATGTTGCTAGGCCTGGTTAAGTTAGAATATTTCGATTTTAGCTATTGTTTCCATTGACTATCTTTAAAATGTCACTATCAAAGACTATGATTAGGGCAGATATTTTTTTTGGTTGTATAACTCTTACTTTAAAAAAGAAATAAATAACTTGAAATTGTCCTAATTGCCCAGGACTAGAAATGGTAAAGTGGTTAATAACACTTGTTACCATTGTAGCCATATGAAGTCATTCATTCAAAATGACTTGTAACTCCATATCAGGGTATTTGCACCCCACTTCTGGCCTCTGTAGGTGTCTTCATGCAAGTTCTTACACACACCAGCATACATGCCAAAATACAGAGGTCTTAGTGACATCAGGAAAGAGAACATACATACAGTGTTGGGGGTGGGAGTAGTGAAATGAAAGAAGGAAAAGGACAAGAGAGAGAAAAAGAAGGGAAACTGGAGGCCAGAGTGCTTTATGTAGATCCTCCTTAGAATTCTACATAACAAAGGAAGAAAAGATCTTGCCATCCAGTAGATGTGGGACAGGAGGGGAACAGGTAAATCTTAACTAGTTCTCATTTTCTATCTACTTACATAAAGGATTTTAGTGACAGAAGTATAGATGGAGTTCCTTTCCCTCTTGGTCTTGCATCTGTTTAATCCCAAATAAACACACAGAGGCTAATATTAATTATAAATATTAACTATAATATTAATTATAAATATCCATTGTTTGGCCAATGGATAAAGCTTCTTACTGGCTAGCACTCTCCTAATTATTAACCCATTTCTATTAAACCATATATTGCACAAGGCTGTAGCTTTCCTGTAATGCTCAGGCACTTTACAGTATCAGATTACTCTTTTGGCAGCTACATGGGGTCTCTCTCTCCAGACTCACTCCCTGTCTTCCTCTTCCTAGCATTCCTAGTCTTCTAGCTCCACCTATACTTCCCGCCTGGCTACTGACTAATCAGCACTTATTCACCAACCAATAATAGAAACATATTCACAAAGGCGTAACTATTTGGCATCCAACCGTTCACACAATGACTCCTAAGCAATTTTGTCTATGATTCTTTGCTTGTAAACTATTATTCAAGCTTTTCAATTATCTTGATTGTCAAAAAGCTTACTGAATGAAAATTACAATGTGGATCCCAAGAGCAGGCACACATTTTTTGCTTTACTGCAAGACATCTTTGTGAAGAAAAGAATTTAAAAACCGAGGTGTTATTTTTATTTACCTAGATATATTTTAAATATGGTTCCAATAGTAAAAATGATACTGATGTATGTAAAAATTACACATTTTGATCTCAATAATAAATGGTTTAATCTGTAACTAACAGAATTAGAAAATTTAGTTGATGAGTATGACTTGATTTAAATGACTAGATTATTTTTTCTTCAGAAAACATCTTAAATTTAGGTGGTATGATACAATTGCATCTCATTTTATTTTCTTACACCGGACTTATTATATGTATGGAGATTTTGGTAGATCATGAAGGTCTAAAACTCTATTTGCTCCTGTGGTTTCTAGACTACTGGTCAACAATCAGTTTGGTATTTTCCTGAGGGGCTTTTTGTTTCATTGTTCCCTTGGCTGGATGAAATCTATATGGTACAATTGAATTCTCCCTCTACATGTGCTGATTGAGATTGAGGTCATTGACAGTTAGCATCAGAATGTTTTGGATGTTAACTTACAGACATATTTTGAATCAAAATGAAAATTAATACTTCTTCAGCTCTTCATACTGACTTCAGAGGAACTCTCTCACTACATAATAGGGCTTCATAAATTATATTCATAATAATGCATCTTTCTCATTTTTGCAAAACATTGTCTCATTGTTCAGTGCTTACAAAATTGAGAATATTTTGCTATTATAATATGATATGATTCAATTATTTTTAAAAGAAATAATCAAGGTTTATGTGAGCAAGTAATTAGTAGTTACTGCTTACAAAACAGTTTCTTATTATGCTTCACTTTCAATGTTGGTTATGATGTATTTTATGTTTAGTTTAATGTTTGGGTGACAGAAATAATAGTTTTCTTTTATGTTGGGGGATATATAGGATGGTGCAATAAAGTGCAATATATATATATATATGTATATATATATATATGAGGATATATATATATATATGTGAATATATATATATATATATATATATATAATGTTATGTTCTTATTTTCATACCAAACTCGCTCATGACATATAGGTGGATAAATATGATCCTTAGGATTATGGTATTGACAGGTAAGAACAAACTTTATAAGTTGCACCTTATAGTTTTGTAGGTCACAGGGGACTTGAACTCCAAAGGGATGTGTGCTATATTGCCTAGGAGAGCTGGACCAACTAACAATGTGTTATAACTTTCATTAACTTCTTGTTAATGAAAATAAACCGACTAGTGCCAAATTAAGCCATACACACATGAACATTTTCTGTTACTCTGTTTTATTAAATCTGGGGTTACACTATTTTTTTAAAAAAGAAAACTGAGTATAAAGACACTTGTGAAATCTTGCATAGACCTATTCTTGCATCACATCATTATAGGCAGAGTTTTTTGTTTTATTTTTAATTTTATACATTTTTATTTAAATTTGAAACAATCTTATTTATATACCAATCCCGGTTTCTTCTCCTTCCCATCTTCACATACTCCTCATTGATCCCCATTCCATCCCCCATCCACTCCCCAGGGAGGATGAGACCTTCAAGGGGATCATCAAAGTCTGTCCCATCATAGCCTGAGAAACTAGGCCCTCCTCAAAGTGTCTAGGCTGAGAGAGTATTCCTCCATGGGGAATGGGCTCCCAAAATACATTCATGTACTAGGGATAAATATTGGTTACACAGGCAGAGGGCCTATAGAATGCCCAGGCCTCCTAACTGACATCCAAGTACAGGGGGCCTGATCTGGTTCTAGGATGGTTCCCCAGCTGTCAGACTGAAGTGCATGAACTCCCACTTGCTCAGGTAAGCTGTTTCTGTGGATTTTGCCACCAAGGCATGGACCCCTTTGTTCATCACCCCCCCTCTCTACAACTGGATTCCAGGGTAAAATTGCTAGATCTTGAGGTAGACTGATTCCCATTGTCCTGAGAAACTATCATCCTGATTTCCAAAGTGTTTGTGTAAACACATAGAATGGTAAAAAAGATATTCACTAACATTCCATTTGACAGAGGTCTGATTTCCAAAATATACAAAGAACTCAAAAAGCTAGTCACCAAAACATCAAATAACCCAATTAAAAAGTGAGTGGGGTACAGAACTGTATAGAGAATTCTCAATAGAGAACTCCTTCAGCAAAGTGTTAGGATACAAGTTCAATTCGAAAATCTCAGTAGCCCTACTATATATAAACAACAGAAGGGCTGATAAAGAAATCAAAGAAACATCACTCTTTAACCTAGCCACAAATACCCAAAAGTACCTTAGAGTAACTCTAGCTAAACAAATGAAAGACCTGTATAACAACAACTTTAAGCCTTTAAAGAAAGAAATTAAAGAAGATACTAGAAAATGGAAAGATTTCCTCATGGGGTGAAGCCTCCCATGAGGGATCATCAAATCTGTCACATTATTTGGGACAGAACCCGGGCCCTCCCCCCCTCTATCTAGGCTGGGGGGTGATGAGCAACAGGGTCAAGATCATGCTGGGGAAACCTACAGAAACAGTTGACCTGAGCAAACGGAAGTTCATGGACTCTATCCAACTGACAGCTGAGGAACCTGACTGAACCTGGCTCCTTGAATGCTGGTGTCAGTTGTGGGGCTTGAGCAGTCTACGGGACCACTATGGAATCTCAGTATTTATCCTTAGTGCAAGAAATCTTTTTAAAAGTATAAATATTAATATGTATTGGATAATTTGATTTTCAGGGAATTTGAGACTGTTTCCTCAGCTCCATGAGCAGATTAGTCAACACTAACTACTGGTTCCAGTGCTATTGAATATTTCCTCCACAAACAAAACAAAACAAAACAAACAAACAAAAACCTCACTGATTCAACTTTGTACTCTGGTTGAGTTTTGAAAACTATTTTAACAAATGATTTGCTGTCCATTTTTGGGATTCTTTTTAAATGTATTTTTCCATTGTCCCAATATTTTTTTTTCAGAAAAATGTAAGGATTTTTATTTAATAAATAATTTTTACACAAGTAATGTAATAAATTTTTATTTCATTTGAAATGGTAAGCTGTGGGTGCTATGTCTCACACTGAACACCTGAAAGATTAGATGATCCACAGTAGCCACCTGGGTGGGGTAAGCAGGTGCCCTTTATTGGAGAAGAATGGTTCATTCTTACCTCCAGGCCATGAATAGATACAGGCTGGGTAGGGAGGCAAGAAGAGCACTTTATGGTAAGGGGGTTTAGGTCTTGTTTTTGTTCTTCAGTCATGATAGGAACTTCTGTTTTTTAAAGTTAAAAAGCAATCTAAAATGTTGGCAGATGTTTCACTGCCACGGCTGATGACTGTTTGACAGCCTATAAGGAAACACAGCATTAGCCTCATTAGCCTCAGGGGTTTTTTTGTTTTGTTTTGTTTTGTTTTGTTTTGTTTTTGTTTTTGTTTTGTTATTGTGGGTTTTATTTCTGTTTACATTTCCTAAATTTTATTTCTTTTTCTTATTTTAATATTGATCCCAGTTCCCTCTCCCTCCCTCCTATGCTCCCTGACTCTCTCCCATCCCATTTCCTGTTCCATTACCCAGGGAGGGTGATGCCTAGAAGCAGTTCTTATCAGAAACTTGACAAGGGGTGCTAGCATTTTTTGTACAGGAAGGCTACCAAAATATTCCATTTACAATGATGTCCTGCCTACAAGCTATGCCCGTGCAGTGGTGGCACAAAGATTGTAGGAGTAACCAAGCAATATTTGGTTTGGTTTTAAGCTCACTCCATGAGATGGGACATATAGCCATGCTACTTGGGTGGCACAAAACCTGAGACTAGATAGCCCAGGGCCTGAATAAAACCAAATACAACTGTTCTAGCACTACTGCCAGGAGACACAACATTCCACCGAACTGGAAGCTAGGACACTACCCTCATACAGCCACCAAAGCCACTATGGGCTTCTGATGGCCTTAAGCCAACAGGCTAAGAAAGGAATAACAGGGTTAAGAAGTGTACTAATCCAGATTACTATGGGGAAATTGGATTGATTCTCCACAGTGGAGTGAAGAAAGATTATGTCTGAATACAAGAGATCCTTTAGGTGTGATGACAAAGGACACAGACCTTTCAGAAATAAAAATGTGGTTCACTTCTCTAAGAAAACAGCTAAGACGTGCTGAAGTGTTTGCTGAGGGTAAAGGAAATACAGAATGGGTAGTAGAGGAAGGTAGTTATAAATACTAGCTGGGGCCACATAATCAGTGGCAAAAAAGAAGATTAAAATTGACATAAATTTTTGTTGAATTTTGTTAAGAATGTGTTTGCATAGATAATTTGTGTTTTCTCTCCTCAATTTCTTTATCATACAATGTAATGTCAATTAAGATGATATCAGTGGTTATAATATTTAAGTTTGAGATGCTAAAACAATGTCCCTCAAGAGACATTTCCACTTATTCTAAATGTATAATGTGTTTTCAGTTGTACATAGGATACTAATACCATGTTAGGCAAAATTATGACCTGGTTAAAAATATAATGCATTTGTAGTTGTACATTTGATAGTTACATCATATTAGGCATAATTGTGGTTAAGTATATAATATTTGCAATTGTACATAGGATAGTTATATCATGTTAAACATAATTATGACTATGTTATTGCTTTATCTGGAAATTAAGCCTGACATGACAAAAAGATATATAATTGTGTATCAAATTGACAAGGGGTGGAATTGTGATTGCTATTCTTGGTTGTCAACTTGACTATATCTGGAATTAACTATAACCCATGTGTCTGGACACAGCTGAGGGATAGTTTTCTTAATTAAATCATTTGAAGTAGGGAGACCCACCTCTAATCCAGATCTTTGAGGTAGAAAATCCACCTTTAATCTGGGCCACACCTTCTACTGGCAGCTATACAAGCACATGGAAGAAGGAAGCTTGCTCTGTCTTTTCCTCTCCTTTTCTTCTCTCTCTCTCTCTCTCTCTCTCTCTCTCTCTCTCTCTCTCTCTCTCTCTCCTTGTCTCCCTCTCTCTCTCTCCCCCTCTCTCCCCTCTCTCTCCCTCTCTCCCTTTACCTCCCCCTCTCTCTCACTCACTCAGTTTTCCTTCCCCTCCCTTTTCCTCCTCTTATCCTTCAACCACCCCAACTCTCTGAGTTCTATGACAGGTATACACATTGTACAAGAGAAATTTGACTCCTACAAGTTATGGGAAAACAGGCCTCAGAGGATCTTAATCTTGTAAATTGGGTACAACATTTGTTATATAAGTACAAAAGTTTTAGTTTTGTTGACACATTCTGAAAGTTTGTGAAGTACTGGAAGAGCATTCTGGCTCCTGAAAGAATGAGGTAGGTTTGAGTAAAGATGATCAGACAGTGATTATTGAAAGGAAGTCATGAAGAAGGATGTCCTCCTAGATAAACAGTCATTAAAAATGTTCATGGGGCTCAAGTCCTTATGCAACATCCTGACATGAATATCAGAAATATTACTATTTATTTCCTTTATACTTATTTCCTTGAAGAGAATATATAAGGAGAATAGTTCATGGCAATAGATTGTGAAAAATTAATTAATTTTTATAAAATTGTTACCATTTTTTTAGAAAGATTTCTTAAATTCTTTTAACTAAAATTTGTACTTTAATGCCTAGCCAACTAGTCCCTCTTAAAGTGACATGTGGCTTAAATGTTCCCTAAAAAGTACTTAGAAAACTAGAGAAAGAATAAAAATATAAGAAATTATGGTATTAATATTTCACTTTCTTTGCCCTTCTGTGTCTTATGCTCTCCTTAATAGTTTTTTTCTTTGGGAGTTTAGTGAAAACAGCAAAAATTGAGGATCAAAAATTAAAGGTCTTCATTGTAGAAATTACCACATTTTGCAATTCACATAATTTATCTCCCCAAACCAATTGATTTTTTTTTTACATTTTCTATCTTGAGTCATAGTACTTTTAGTTCATGTCTTTTCAATTTAGTCAATATACCATTGTAGACACTCAAATGTAATTATAAATATTTAAAAACATATAGCAGAGCTCCTCATCATAATATTCTGGAAAATCCTCATTCATTTTAAATTACAAAATACTATGAGATATAATAGAAATTAGTGTCAACACTGTCATTGCCCGGTGTTCCATGGTTCTGGCTTCTCTGATACCCTAGAATCTTTATTGCAATATAAGCTTCACCTTGGTAACTTGGTCATAGCCCATTCAGGAGCTCCATGTAGAGAATTTTTTTCTACTACAATTGCCTAGCCTCAGTACCTTCTGGAACATTGGTCTAATTGTGTATAATCCTACCTTTTGTATGCTTCTGACATCAGTATCACATTAAAAACCCCAAGTTCTACTGTTAGCAGGAGATAGACCATGAATCCCATGAGGCACAGTAGCCTTTGCTCCTTGGAGGATGAACTTGAGAAAAATACATCTTCAGTGGCCCTGCATGAGCAAGATGCCCCTAGAGACTCCTTTTTGGCCACCATCTTTTCAAGTGATTAGATACTGCCTTAGTAATTCAGAACATAGACTGACCTAACCATATCAGGGGCTGAAATGCCAACTTAGCCTAGCCCTTTCCGCACAGTATCAACTAAATCACTGGTGATCAGAAAGCCTGATTGCAATGGAATAATAGTTATAAGAAACCACTAAGATCCTGAGGTCATTAATATGCATAATTAAGAGTGATGAATACTTCTGATCTTTGTTCTAGCATTTTGTCTATCATTGAAAGTAAGATTTACCCATTTACTACTATTTTGCACTTATATATTTTAGAATTATTGAAAGCATTTTCAGTTTCAAGATTTGCAGGACCTTGCAGCTGTACTTACAGTCCTAGTACTATTTGCTATTTGATCTTTTATAGTTTCTATTTCTCAAGTCAAAATTTAAAATAGAATCTGATTGCTAGCCAGAAAATAGGGTAGCTAACAGTGAATCACTTGACCACTGGACAAATAAATCTATTTTGATTGCCAGTTCTGGCTGTGAGCAGAACAAGTTATTCTAAATTCTTTTCAAAATGGATGTGAACAGAAAATAGAAGAAACATTATCCTAATTCAAAGTAAGACATTCTCAACTATTGAAGTACAAGCTGATTTTCTAGCAGCCTTCTGTGCTTCAATTTGTCAAAATTTACACATATAATCATGCATACACACATGTGTGCACGTGCGCGTGCACACGCACACACACACACACACACACACACACAGACACACACACACCTGAAACATAGAATAATATACCAAAAACTTTGGATCCATTAGACAACCAAGATTTAGAGTTTGTATTAATCTCATTGCTGTTACTTAATAAAATGTGAAAAATAATTTCTCTTCTAAGGAAACATTTAACTCCCCATTATGGCAGTTGAGGGTTGAAGCACTGTCTTGGCTCTGATGCAGACTTCATGGTGTTTAAAATCATGGTGAGAAAACATTTAAGAAGTAGACCACATGGGGAACTAAGGCATCATAGAGACAGAAAAAATCATTCTTAAACATTTTATAGCAGTGAAACTGTCAAGAACTAACTAGGGGTCTATGAAAATAACTTCGGAGAAAATCACTATCAGTCACACAGGGATTGCTTTTTAACGATGGCACTTACCATCACTGTTAATGTGGGAGACAAACTTCCAACACATGGATCCTTGTAAGATAAACCATAATAAACAATGGTAGAAGCCAAGGAATAATATTACTAATACAACAGTAGTTCAAAATGTAAAATATCAGGAATAATTGTCTGATAACAGCAAGTTAGATGAATAAAAGTCTATGTTTGCTGGCTGAGACAAACCAAGAGGAACATCATTGAAATAGAAAAACAAAACAAAACAAACAAAGACAACAACAACAAACAAAGAGATTCATTTGAACTATATCAGCTCCTCTTCCAAGTGAGAACACCTGGAAATGGAAAGGAACCAAGCAATTCTGAGCTTCATACTAGAAAGAGAGGAAGGAGTAAGTCCATTGCCAGGGTTCCAATGATGTATTTTTAGTCTTAAATGATGGTGACACTTACTTTTGCCTGCAAAATTCACATTATCTATGTCATCTGGGAAGATAGCTTCAATGAAGAATTGTCACGATTAGGTTAGAAATATCTGTAGGAGCCTATCTTTTTTATGTTGATAGTTGAAAGCTCTGTCCACTCTTTCATAGCACTATTCTCTGGTTCAGATTTTAATGGGTAGGAGTTGAGAAAGCAAGCTAAGAGGTTATATGCTTAGTATAAAACCTAGACATCCAAGTTCTCAATAAATATTAGGCACCAAAGATTTCTTTTCAACAATTCTATTTGCTTGAACTAATTAACAACATTATTATTCTTGCTTTTATTATAATTATTAAAGAACCTACCTTACACAAAAATAATTTTCCAAAATAATAAAATTGTAGAAATGATTCTAACAATAAATAGCTTCATTAATTCCAGGGGAAAACAATAAAATTAGAATATGCAATATATAAAGTCTTTAGCAAAATGATAAAAGTGTTAGAGTGATTGGGTACAAGAAACATACCTAAACATAATAAATTCAATACATAGCAAGCCAACAGCCAATATCAAACTAAATAGAAAGAAACTTAAAGCAATTCCTCTAAAAGACAATGCTATCCACACTCTCGTTACCCATTCAATATAGTACTCAAAGTTCTAGCTAGAGCAATAAGACCAAAAAAAAAAAAATAAGCTAGTCAATGGGATACAAATTGTAAAGGAAAAATCAAATTATCATACATAAGTGATCCCCAAAAAAATCTACCTGGGAACTCCTATAGCTCATGCACACCTTCACTAAAGTGACAGGATGCAAGAATAACTCAAAGAAATCATAACCCCTTATATAAAATTGATAAAAGGTCTGAGAACACACCTTTACAATAGCTACAAATATGAAATATCTTGGGGTAACACTAATAAAATAAGTGAAAGAACTGTATGACAAAAAGTTTAAGTTCATAAAGAAAGAAACTAAAGAGGATATCAGAAAATGAAAAGATCTCCCATGCTCTTGGATAGGTAGGATCAACATAATAAAAATGGCAATCCTACCAAAAGCAATCTACTCATTAAATGCAAACTCCAACAAATCCCAACACAATTCTTCATAGACCAAGAAAAAAACAATACTCATGATGCAATGCAAAAACAAAAACCAAGAATAGCTTAAACAATAGTGTACAATAAAGACATTTCCAGAAACAACACTATCCCTGACTTCAAACTCTACTGTAAAGCTATAGAAATAAAAAGAGCTTGGTATTGGCATGAAAAACAGACAGGTGGATTAACTGAATTGAACGCAAGACACTGATATCATTCCACACACTTATGAACACCTGAATTTTGACAAAGAAGTCAAAATGGTACCATGAAAAAAGAAAAACCTCTTTAACAAACAATGCTGGCATAACTGGATGTTAACATGCCGAGTATTGCAAACTGATGAATATCTATTGCCATGCACAAAACTGATCCAAGTGGGTTAAGGGTATTGAACCTGATAAAAGAGAAAAGTGGGTAGTGGCCTAGAATGCACTGGTACATGAGACCACTTCCTAAATATCAAAAGTGAAATCAAAAGTGAAAAGAGTAAAATATAAAACAATGTAAAATATTTAAAATATTCTTCATTCAAATACCAAAAATGTTAAATTTAAAAAGCTACATGGTAAAGATAAAAGATTTTTTTCACATAAAGGAAAGCATTTAATTGGGGCTTGCTTATAGTTTCAGAGGTTTAGTTCCTTGTCATCATGGTGGGGATCATGGCAGCATGGAGGAAGACATGGTACTGGAGAAGCAGCTGAGAGTTCTACATCTGGGACAGGAGGAAAAGAGAGAGCCACTGGGCCTGGCTTGGGCTTTTAAAACCTCAAAGCCCACTACCCTCCTCCCGCCCAGTGGCTTCCTCCTACAAGGCCATACTTCCTCTTTCTCAAATAGAGAATCCCTAGTGACTAAGCATTCAAATATATGTGCCCCTGGGGGCTATTGTTATTCTTGCCACCAAGTCTACCACATTACACTCTCTAGCCTCTGCAGATTTGTAGACTTATAATAATGCAAACATGCATTCAGTCTATCACAGTCCCAACACTGCCCAAAACTCCAAACTTCAAAGTCTTTGAAACTCATTGCAGTCTAATTATACCCCCTGTAAAATCAAAATATAAAGCTGATTGTAAACTTCTAACATACAATGACACAGAGTATACATTGCTATTCCAATAGTAAGAAAATGGGAGCATAGTGAAGAAATAGTGGATCAAAATAAAACAGAAAATCAAC
Organism: Cricetiscus sungorus; assembly: GCA_030556225.1. Lineage (NCBI taxonomy): Eukaryota > Metazoa > Chordata > Mammalia > Rodentia > Cricetidae > Cricetiscus > Cricetiscus sungorus. The sequence continues at coordinate 40,220,025 of JANBXA010000031.1, forward strand.
AGGGAAATCTTGAAATTCTGCATCTCCATGTCTGATGTTAAAACGTACTTTGCATCTCCAACTCCTTCCAGCTTTGCAGGCTGCCACACAGTTCTCCTTGGGCTGGTTCCACACCCACTATGAAGCTTTTCTTGGTAGGTATCACATGAGTTTGGCATCACAAACAACTTGTGATTGTCAGTACAATCCTGGCTTCCCCTTCTTAGGTTCACACAATGATCTCTTTGGGCCTCTAGGCAGAAATAATCCTGACACATGCCTGTTCTCAGAATTTCTCATTAGTCACAGAAGAAGATTCCATAAACTCTTTCTTGTATCCTTGACTCCAAAGACAGAGATGGCTGAAGCTAGGAAGTTCTGCTGCTTGATGGAGCTGGAACTTGGTTCCCTTGTTCAATTACATTTGTATTGGCTTTCTGTTCTACCCCTTGTCAACGAGACACACAATCATTTCTCTTGATGGCTTTCTTCATTTCTAAGCTTTCTTTAATTTCTTTTCACAAATTAGAGGCTTATTTGGGTGGGAGTTTGCCCTTAGGTCACTACTGCCTTTGTTCCATATAGCACCAGGCTTTTCTTTCAGCTTATGATCTTCTTGAGTACTGGACTTTGATTACATTTTCTGGTTCTGTTTTTCTCATCAAACTGTGCCTTCTATATTTCTCCTTGCCCCAATTGCTCATTTTCATTGTACATCTACATGAAGAGTGAGCATTAGCGAATATGTGGTACAATGAATAAATACTAGGTTGTCTCGAAATCTCCACTGTCAAAGCCTTTAATCCCAAGATCTTCAATTTAGCTTCAGGCAGATTTTTAGGACAAGGGTAACAAAGCAGCCACATGCTTTGCCAAAATATCACAAGAATTGTCTCTAGGTCACTTACAAGCATTCTTCCCATCTGAATCTCCTTGAGGTGAGCTGTTATAATTTATATTAATCTCAGTACCACTGTCTTCTAGTCTCCAAATAGTATAGCCCACTAAGTACCACTTAAAATGTTAAACTGCTTTCCTAATCTAAAGTCCCAGTGTTCACATTCCACCAACAAGCAGCATGGTCAGGCCTGTCACAGCAATATCCTAGTCTCTGGTACCAATTTCTGTCATAGTTACTATTCTATTGCGATGATGGGACACAATGGCCAAGGTAACTATTAAGAAAGAAAGCATTTAGTTAGGGGCTTACTTACAGTTTCAGAGGTTTAGTCCATTATCATCATGACAGGGACCATTATGCTAGAGCAGTAGCTGACAGTAATGTCCTGATCTACAGGGAGAGGGAAAGAGAGAAAGAGAAGGAGAGGAAGAGGGAGAGAGAGAGAAAGAGGAGGGGAGAGAGGGAGAGAGAGAGGAAAGGAGAGATACAGGGAGAGTATGTAGGCTGAGTTTTCTTGTCTAGACTGCCTGTTCCCAAATAATCACTCAGACTTTAATATTAATTATAAATACTTGGCCAATACCTCAATAAGGCTTCTTAGTGGCTCTTACAACTTACTTTAACACATATTTCTTATCTAAGTTCTGTCACATGGCTCATTGCTTATTACCTCATTTTGTACACATTCTGCCTCCACTGTGTCTGGCTGATGATGCCTCTGACTCTGTCCTCTTCCCCAGTACTTAGTTTGGTTATCCTACCTATACTTCCTGTATAGCTAACAGCCAACCAGCTTTTTATTAACAGTGAGAGCAGCAGATTTTCACAGTGTACAAAGATTGTTCCAGAGAGGAACAGAGAAAGAGAAAGAGAGAGAAGAGGAGAGGGAGAAAGGAGAGAGAGAGAGAGAGAGAGAGAGAGAGAGAGAGAGAGAGAGAGAGAGAGAGAGAGAGAGAGAGAGAGAGAAAGGTGAGGAAGGTGAGGCTGGGAAGCAAGTACCCTTGCATGCAGAGCTATCTGACTCCTCAAATTTAGAACTCTGTTCAGTTCCTCTGTAACTTAGGCTATTCCTATTTCTTATTTAAGCTCACACTTATTGTTGTGACTTAAAAAGAAAGAGACACTTCTAAGGCACTGATGATAAAGTTGTATTTCTAGAATCTATAATATATGTAGTATATAAAATACATTATTTGTTTTATTGCACTCTTTAATTCAATGATGTTAATTAAGAAATATTAACTGTTAGAGAAGAAATTCTCCAGAAGATATTGTCTATAAAGCAATAATTGTATTGAGAGACATACAGAACCATGGGGATAGAACAATGAAATATATTTACATGTTCTGATATATTCACCCAAATAAAATTTGTTATTTTGAATGGAGAAATTACCTTTAAGTTTATAAAGTACTGTATAATTTAGAGTCTCTTGTGATGTTTTTAATATTTTATTTTGGTCTTCATTTAAAAGTGATTATGTAAATGAGGCACATGCTCTATTTGTGCTCTATTTAGGCTCTATTTTGAAGACAAGGAAGGTACAAATCAAGTAGTAAAGTGACTGGTCAAAGATGATTACCATAAGCTTCTATAGATAGTGGACTTGGATTATAATGAATAAAGGAAAATGGCAAAGTTTTGAATTTCTTGAACATACTGTTCTATTTTTTTGATTATATGCCATAAAATCAAACACGAATTTGCAGATTTTGATAGGCTGTTGGCACACTTTGATTTATTTGTCTTTTGGCAAAGAGTATAGGCCCTGTTTGATTAAGGATTACATAGCCAGTGGACTGTAAAATCTGATTGTCTGTCAGCTATGATCCATTTAAATTTAATGAATCAGGAAAATAGTCTTCCTGATAAACAAAATATTATCTTGTTTAAATAATTTAAAATACTTAATAATTTCAGTATTTTGGACCAGTCCAAATGTAACACCCTTAGTGGAAAATATTCCAAAATACTTTTTGCTGCAATGGGAATTAAGTGTGCTGACTCTTCCATGATTTCCTGACCATAGTTTATGAGAGGGGCCTCAGTAAATGAACTTGTAATATAGTCAAGCCCTTTGGACCATCAAGTTTGTGTATGTGTGTGAGAGGGGGGGTGGACAGAGCGGCACAGAGAGTCTCTCTCTCTCTCTCTCTCACACACACACACACAGAGACAGAGAGAGAGAGACAGAGAGAGAGAGAAGAGGAGCTGGAAGGTAACACAGTATCTAGGACTTACAACCAATGTTTTTAACCTGAGTTCTATCCCCTGAATATAAATTGTGGAAGGAGACCATATTGCAAGACAAATTGTACTCTGATCCCTACACTTGCGCTGTTTGACCCATGCATTCCACCATCCACAAACTCAAGCTAAATAAATGAATATAATTTTTTTTAAAATTGAAACAACTTATGTTGAACTGGCTGGCATTGCATTAATAGTATAAGATCTCATAACAACTAAGTATTTTGACAAAATGTTCAATTGTTTTTCAAATATCACAAATCACTCAACTGAATCAAACCTACCCACCAAGATTGATGTGATAGAGCTACACACTACCAACTCCACAAATCCAGAATGAGCAAGATCTTCAATTTCATTGATAAAGTCATATTCTACTGGAAGAGTTAGTATTTATATGTACTAAACTACTAAACTTCACACACTTAAATATGAAGCCTGAATTAACTGATGAATCTATCAATATACTGCTTATTCTCAAATACAACATAATATTACACCAAAGTTGTCTGCATGAAGCAAATTTAAAGCATTTTTTATGATACGTGTATATGTGTTTCTCTCTCTCTCTCTCTCTCTCTCTCTCTCTCTCTCTCTCTCTGTGTGTGTGTGTGTGTGTGTGTGTGTGTGTGTGTGTGTGTGTGTGTGAATGAGTACATGCACTCATGGTGTGGTTGTGTAGTCCACAGATAGACATCAAGTGCCTTCCTCTATGTTTTCTTCCTTGTATTTTGAGGCAGGGGTTCTCAGTGAAATTACATGGTTATTTCGTAACTAGAACATCTGGTTGGTACTCTAAGGATACCTAGGACTGCCCAATATTCCCGGGGTTACAGACAAACATGACTGTGTCTGTTTTCTATATGGGTTCTGGGATCCCAACTCAGTTGCTCATGCTTTCATGGCAGGTACCTTACCAACTGAACATTTCCATATTATGTGGGAAGTTTTGTCTTAAGTGGATACATATATTAAGTCACTATTATTAACCCCTAGATATTGCTGAGCTTACAACCTTAAGTAAGTTACTAAGTAAATTGTGGGGTTTTATTTTCAATTAAAATTCTTAGAGCTGGCCAAAGAATTTTCTGAGATTTACTTTAATCACCTGAAATTCTTGTTAAAGTACTTCCCAACTCATCTTTTTAAAATGAAGGCTTTTGTCTTCTGGAGAGAAACCTACATTTTTCTCTTATGTGGGGAACATAATGACCTTGGCTTTGTTCTCCAAGGCACAGAGGCAAGCTGAAGTAATTTATAAGGAAATGTGATATGGCACATCTATTTCTACACAATAAGATTCCCTTGAGTTTAATAAACCAGGTTCTTCATGAAAACAGGATATTTTCTAGACACAGACCAGGAATGTTTTTATCAAGGGGTTATTTCTTCATTGATTTTTCTAAGAAAACCAATGTGGATCAGTCCTTGCCATTATAAAATATTGGCTATCTCCCTCATTTATCTGATACTATCCAGACACAGTAGTGTATCTGGATTACTCTCTCTGCACTCTATTCAGATCATCAGTCCTTCCCTTCCACTTAAAGCTAGCCCCCTTATTTTCATGCACTTTACCCCAAAGAGTGAATGCCACCATTGCTTCATCATTGAGAGCACTTCTAAAAACTATTATTAGCAAGACATATTGGCAAAAGTTTGTGGGTAAAATGTCACTCATGGAATAAATAATGAACTTATTTGATTGGTTGACCTAGGCATCTATAACTGTTTATCTTGCTACTCGAGAGTTAGTCATTTCTGGTCACCAGTCCACAGAAGAATCCTGAGGACAGGGGACTGGAACAGTCTTAAATCATCTCTTTTATTTCCCAGAGTTATAGTTTACTAACAACAAGTCTCAATGGCTAAGGTAAAATATATTTACTTAAGCAGTGCAGCTACTTTTAGAAACTCTAACATATAGTATCTATAAGGGAGTATCTGAAATTGTATTTTATAATGTTCTCATGGTTAATTTTACAGAGGAAATGTATACAAGACAAGATGTATGCTATTATAGAACAAGGATGCTTTCACATGGTATTTTGAAACTTCTGAAGTTTAATTACATTTCAAGGGTCTGTAACCCATAATTCTCTTTGATGTATTGTTCTGTAGATCAGAGGAGACAGAGCAAGTGGGCCAGTGTTTGCTGCTTGAGCATGAGGACTTCTGTTTATATCCTCATTACACAAGTAAATGCCGAGCTCAGCAGCATGCTCTGACCATGCCTATAATCTAAGTGTTGAGGGGTAGAGTCAGGTTCATCCCTGGAGCTTTTTGTCTAGCTAGCCTAACAAACTATAAGCTCCAGCAGTAGGAGGGACACTGACAGTGACCTCAGTGGTCTCAGAATGCATACACATACAGTAGTAAATACATGTGAGCACAGATGAGTGAAATACATCAATTCCTCCTATTTTTGACATTTCGACCCTAGATTATATTAAACAGTTTTATCAAGCTTATATTAGTGTTTTTGATAGCTTTATGGTACTGTTTAATGTCTCATTGTTTCTTCCATTGTATCATTAGTACTTTATTTCAATTCTATTTTTATGATAAAAATTGTGATAGATACTTTTGACAATGTATTTTAAAATCATATTTTTCTGTGATGTTTTAAAATATAGTATATAAACAGTTTTAGAAGTTATTTCATATATTTACTAAAACAATACAAATATTTGAGAAGATAATGTATTTAACTATCTTTCAGTAAAATATTATTAAGGGTTTAATTAAGAATTGTATATTTATATATGTTTTGAATGTTGATAGATTTCACAGTACTTGTTTTCTTATCTCTTTCCCCTTTGGGATTTTGTCTATTTTATTTTATTAAAAATTGATATTTCTGGAATTTTTATGATTTAATTTTTGTTTAGAGCTGACTATTATTTCATTGTACATATGGGACAGATATTCATTATCTATTTAAGTGCTTATGGACAAATGTGTTGTTCCATTTCCTTGCTATATGGAATCAAGGAGTATTAAATATGGAGGTGCAAATACCTTTGGTATGTTATGGAGTACTATTGATATTTATTCTTTTCTGGTCCAGTATATTTGGTGTTTTATATGCTTCTTGTATATTAATAGGCATCTCCTTCTTTGGGTTAGAAAAATTTTCTTCTTTGGTTATGTTGAAAATATTTTCAGTGTTTATGACCTAGGTTTCTTTGCTTTCCTCTCTTCCTACTATTCTTATATTTAGTCTTTCATAGTGCCCCAGATTTCCTGGACATTGTGTGCCTGAAGTTTTTAGATTTAACATTTTCTTTGATTGAGCTATCTATTTCTTTTATCTTGTTTTTAACGCCCGAGATTGTCTTCTACCTCTTGTATTCTATTGGAGAGGCATGCCTCTGACATTCCTGTTCAAGTTTCTAAAATTTTCATTTCTAGTGCCCCTCAGTTTTGGTTTATTTGTTAATTCTATTTCCAGTTTTATGACTTGAACAATTTTCTTCATTTCATTCCATTCTTTGTTGTGTTTTCATAGAATTCATTAATTATTCATTCATTCATTCATCCATATTCTCTTTAAGGTCCTTCAGCATGTTTAAACTAGCTACTTTGAAATACTTCTCTTGTGCTTCAGCTACATTGCACTTATCAGGGCCTACTGTAGGAAGGCTTTTTTTTTTTCAGTTTCAACAGAGATTTTTGTTGATGTTGTTTTTATGCTGACATCTAGGCATTTCTATTTGGGGTGATTGTAATTCTAGCTGCAGATTTCTGGTTTTCTATTTGTTCAGGAGATGTTCCATATCTTGATTTTGTTTCCCTCCATGGTTCTTAGCAGAGTATGGTGGCTGGGGGTTGCCTAGCAGGAAATGCTTTTAATATTCTCCCAGGTGTGGCCAATGGGATTCCCTGGTACAAATGGATGTTTCTAGGTATTGGGTGCTGGCATTAGGAATGGAGATGGTTAAAAGAAGAGTGACTGAGAAGGCCTACAAGAAGGTGGTAAAGTGAGTGTGCCATCAGGATCTGCTTGTTCCCCAGCAGGTGGTCTTCTGCAAAACTAGGGTTATGACTGGGAGACTGGAATTAGAGAGGGGAGGGAGAGTGAATATTGCCTACTTGATTTTATGGCCAGTGCTGGTTTCCAGAGGTACCTGCTGGAGTTGCTGGTCCAAACAAAGAGATGGAGGGGTGAAGAAAGGATATAGGAGAAGATCTGCGTGATATGGTAGCAATGGGCACAGAGACAAAGGCAGCACAAAAAATTGTTTGCTTGAAAGCTGGAGATAAGAATGGGTGACTGGAATTCTCATTTCTCTCTTGAGAGCTAAGTAGTTCAATTGTAGTTTCAATGGTAATGTTAAAATTTCAGTATAGAAATCAAATGTAATACTTCCGTAACAACTCTAAGTTGAATCTGTAGCTATATAAATACATACCAAGCAAACAAGAATCCACACTTTTATGTAGCTATTAAGTAAGTGTGGTATAATGCCACTCATTCTACACATTATGAAGCAAGAAATCAGGTAGTATATTCATTATAGTCAATGACCCAAGTGAGTATGTTTTTTCTCTAGTAGCTCTGCCAATGTTTTCAGAATTAGGCTTGCACATTCACCAGGACTGTCTAGTCTAGTCCAGTTGTGGTAAAAGGGAAACCTAATGCTCCTTCTGGAATTTCCTAGGTCAATTCAATTGTCTTTTAGGTCCTCTTTGCAGGGATTCTGACTATGCCACACACTGTCTTATCCCAGAAAGTGGTCTGGAACTGTAGTTCAAGACTCAGTGACCCTTTAATCCTAGGTTTATGCCTATGATACTGGTACTGTATGGACAATGTTGTCAATTTTTGCTGACAGCTTATGTGGAGTTTGCCCTACCCTGAACCATAAGTATATTGGCCTTAATGTGCTAATCTTGGGGAGCACTTTCCTGTGTATAGTATATTTTCTGTGTATATGATAGGGGGTCACTTAGGTAGAATTTTCAGTATAGGCTGTATTCTTTTAGATAAATTTGCAATCTGATAATAAATAAGGTCTTGGCCCAGAAAAATTTCCTTTTGTTCTCATGCAAAGTGTAGATGATCTTTTAATGACATTGATATCTTGAGCAGTTTCAAATTCCCCCTTGTCTGTTTTTACCTTGTTTAAAATTTTAAACTTGTTTTATCTTGCCAAATAAAATACACACACACACACACACACACACGCACGCACGCACGCAAGCACGCACGCACGCACACACACACACGCATACACACACACACACACACACACACACACACACACACACACACCATACCCCAACTCCCCACACTCACACAGATATATTATTCTGCTTCATATTTTACTTGTTCACTCTAGAACTAGATGAAGGCTGAGAGATGTAACAAAAAAAAATGCCTCATGAAGTTATCTTGTCTTGAAATTTCCTCATCTAAAAATGTAAGTCATTAATTGCAAATTCAACCTCAGGCTATAAGATAACTCTAAGATTAAAGGAACTAGCCCCATGTGGATGTGATAATGAGATTGATGACTAATTTATCCACCATCATAGAGCTCTCATCTAGTAGCTGATGGAAACAGAAGCAGACACCCACATCTAAACACTGAGACAAACTGGAATCCAGATGCAGAGACAGGGGACAAGACCAGCCTACAGAAATACACAGAGACAGCTGACATGAACAAGGAGGAGCTAATGGGTCCCCAGACTGATATCTGGGAATCTAGCATTGGACTGTCTCAGACCCCTTGAACAGGGGTCTCAGTTAAAAGGCCTCGGCAGTTTAAGGGGCCTCTGACAGTGGGACTAGGATGTATCCCTGGTGGTCAAGACGACTTTGGGAGCATCTTCCCTTTGGAGGGATATTCCCTTAACCTAGAGGCAGGAGGGAGGGCCTAGTCCCTACTTCAAATGACTTGAGAAATTTAGATTACCCTCATGGAAGGAATATCCTACATGTGCATTGGGGTGGGCAGTGGGAGGGAAAGATGGTCAGGGGGAATGAGAGTGTGGGAGAGAGAGGGAGGGAACAAGGGAGAAGGAACTGGGATCAATATGTCAAATAAGAAAAATAAATAAAAAATGTGAGAAATAACTCCTACATAAAGTCAGTCTTCTCACTCAATTTTCCATTCCAAACAATCCTTAACAATCATGCTCAGAGAGATTTCTTTCCAATATAATTCTAAATCCCCACCCCAGGTGACAATAAAGTTAATCCTCAATATGACCAGTTACTTTTCTGCAGAGGTAGAGGAAGATGGTGGTCAGTAGAACCCTCTACTGTTCCCAACAAATGCATCAAGTTAAAAAAGTCTTTGTATGCAAAGTAAATAAGATAGCTTATATCTTTGAATAAAACAAATTAAAAAGACATTAAACAAATTGGTAATGAGCTACCCGAAGTAGCTCCAGATAATTGCAATGTGTATTTTGTATTAAAATGAACAAAATTATGTCAATATCTGTGATAGTTACTGTTTGTTATGAACTTTAAAAGAGCTGGAATTAACTAAGAATAAGCCTGTTGGCATAGCTATGAGATACTATCTTGATTAGGTTAACTGAGGTAAAGAGGTCCATCCTAACTATGCATGGCACTATTCCATGTTCTGAGATCCTTGACTGAATGGAGAGGAGAAAGTGAATGGAGCACAAGCACTCATCTCCCTTGGCTTCCTGACTGCAGGTATATTGAGGCAAACTACTTCAACATCTCTTCAAGTTCTTGAAACTATGGTTTCCTTACCATGATGGACTGTGCCAGAAGCCCTAGTCAAAACAACCTTCTTTAAGTTGTTTTTTGCAGGTCACCTTATCACTGCAATAAGACAAGTAACTAATAAAAAGCAAACGATAAATAAGTAGATAGATAAATAATAAGTAAAAACACCAACCATGCCTGCCATGCTTCATCTTACCAAGTTATGCAAGCTATGGACTTCTACCTACCTCCTTTCTCCCAAGCATTGAGTAGAAGGACATGAAAGCTAGCACAGCACTTTGCTTTGAAGCTCAGTGCTAGATGCAACTCAAGGAGCTATTGTACCTGGTAGAAATTTAAGTCTTTAAGTGTGTGCCAAGGTTCATAGACAGGGTCAGCTGATATCATCCCATGGGACACTGGAAGAGACTCAAATTTCTGCCACAACATTTCTAGCTTCAGGATAAATTTGGAGAAGACTATACTTCCTATTACAACATTGCAAATCTTATAGCCTCATAGGCCACCTTCATATACCTATACCCTAGACTAGAATCAGTCTTGCGTAGTCATTATACTGTCGTAACCACATGCATCTCAGCCTTAAATATGAATGCCAACACCTGGTCACTACTGAAAGATAAGGCTTTAGAAGTATTCTGAGATGAGAGACAGGTTTGTGTTCCCATGAGAAATAATTGGTGTTTAGCCCATCCTATATTTTACCAGTATAAACTCTGATGTAGCCCCAAACTAACACATTACATCAGTGAGACTCAGGATTATCATGAGACTAAGTGACTAAAAGTCCACCTTCACATACACACAAGCATAGCCTTGTGTAGCACATAGTAGTACAAAACCAAACCAAAACAACAACATCCCACATCTTTATTAACTGTGAGAAAGCAAAGGTTGTGGCATGGAATTTAGTACTCACTGATTGTTTTAGACAGGCAGTATGTGTGCACATGGTATGATGCAGTTTGGTTGATACTGGTGGCTGTAACCTTGAAATAGTACATTAGGCTTATCCATCCATGTTTAATTTGTTCAGAATTGAACAGGTGTTTGCAATGCTTAGCCATGGGCATTTGTAACTGTGAGTAAGATATCTAAGCTAGACCTTGCCCTAGAGAATCTTAGTAGATATTCTTCTGGTATTTTCTAGTGACATTGTATGAAGGAAGAGAAAGTTAAGTCATAAAATATATAAAGTATTTAAAATGCCCATAGAGAATTCCAACAACCATGAACATCCGGCACTGTGACACAACCTCAGAAAAAACAGTTACCTACTTGGAATTTTTGGAAAATAATGCCAAACCAGTGAACAAGTCTGACAAAACAAACCTATCTTTCCATGGACATGTAGTACAACATGAGTTTTATGAGCTTTCAGAGAATTTTGTATGCACATGCCACTGTTGCATATCCAGTGTAAATCAAAAAGGAAATCTTAAAACACATGAAGTAAATGAATACATATTACATTACAAATGAATAGCAAAACAAGGGACTATAGCAAAGCAGTACAGGAAATTCATAGCAGTCAATACCTGCATTGGACAAGTAGAACAATCCAAAATAAGTGGCATATTGCTACATGTCAGAAAATTACAATATTAATAAGTAACTAAACATGACATTCATCAAGGAAAAACATAATAAAATTGAAGCACAATTAAATAAAATGGAAGATTTTTTCCATTTAAATATTCCATTTTTAAAAACAATGAAACATAAAAAAGTGTTTCTTCAAAAGACATTTAAATAAAATAGCAGACCCTTAGCTAGACTACATGAGAAAAATAGAAGTTCTGAAGGATGAAATCATAAATGGAAAAGCAGACAATTGACACCTCAGAAGTACAAGAGTCCATAAGACTATAGTCTAGCACATCTGATAAACATATGACACCACTTTAGACATATATATTTTAGCAAGAGTGAATTTAAAGGAAATAGAGAACTTGGATGGAGAAAGCTTCACTAGTTGCTGTTTTGTCTTGCAGATGGAAGACATTAGGCAATCAGCAGTACTTCCAAGGTTTGCCACATAGTGAAGGTTTGAGAGGAATGGGACATTCAGGACATAACGAATAGCGTGGTCCTCTGAGCATCCTAATAGATAAGGGCATGTTCTCTTCAGACGATTCTGCTATTAGGGTAGTTATCTCTTCCCATAACACAAGCACAGCACAGTGTCAGAGACAACCTCAAGAAGGCCTTCCTGAGCATACAACTTTGAGAATCAAAGCTCACTGCATTTTTTTCTGGGTTAAATCTTCTAGCAAAAGCCATACAACTATCTAAAGTTACTGAAAGACCAGTCTTCTAGCTACAAGGAAAAGAGAAAAAATTGAAAACAATGAAAAATTTCAATTGCAGCATTCCAGACAAACACCAAAAAGTAAAGGTCATTTCCCACTTAGAGTCAGCTATTTGATAAGCCAGCACTTGAATAGGATGGGACAAAACAGGTAGCAGCAGGTGATTTCCAGAACCAGAATAGTTTGAGAGGCCACAAAGGATCTACAGCTGTCTCCATTTTAGAGAACATAACTGTAATCTGTAGCTGTTTAACATACCATATCCATAGCAGACTTGTAAAGGGCACCCGAGATATAGACTCTATTGAAAGTGTTCAATAGCTCCTTAGTTAGGGGTGAGACTTTAGGATCCCCTTCTAATTCCATGCAAGAAATTTTTACCTGGCATGATAATATGCTGGTCTTGTGTAGGCAATTATGATTGTGCCAACAGTCATAATATGTCCAGAAGATTTAGCAATGGCTGTCTTCATTCTCAGACACTTATACTGCCTCCCCACCTTCTACAGTATTCCCCGAGCCTTGGTGAGGAAAGCTTGATGTAGGTGTCTAACTTAAAGTTTCCAAGCACAGCTTCTTATTCTTAGTACTGTGAAAAAACTTATGTATCTGTTAACCTCCACCTACTGGAAAACAAAGCTTATCTGACCAAAGGTGAGAGCAGTCCAAATTCATAGATTTAATAAACAGTTTCACAAAATGCCAATTTAGCAAAGAACATAAATGTGTACGCCTCTTGAAACTAAACAACACAACTCAGATAAGAAGAAAAAAAAACAGTGATTCCAAATTTGAAAGGAGTTAAAATTATGACTGTCTTTAAACACATTCTTCAGACAAAGAGCCCTCCAAACTCTCCACCAATCTCTAGAAAGTGAGAAAACTTCACAGTGATCTCCTGCCATCATAAAGTAAGAACATCCCAGCTGCCTTGCCTTCCATGTCATGATGGAGTACATCCCTTCAAAGGAGGAGCCAAAGCATATATATATATATATGCCCCACTCACTTCAGCGACTCTTCCAGGTATCTTGTCTTAGTAACTACAAAGGTAGTTAATATAGAGGTGAAATGTTTCTACAATGAAAACTTGAAAGCAATGATAAAAGAATACATAAAATTGTGGAATATCACCTCTTGTTGGGATAATAAATTCTGTTAATATCTCAGTTTTACCCTGAGCACACTACAAGTGTCCATAGTCAAATCTAAAATTTATATAGAATCTCAATAGTCTCAAATGCTCACATCAATGTTGAACAAAATTCATTAAGCTTGAAGCATTAAACTCCCCGACTTCACAATCTATTATAGAGATGTAGTCCTCCAAATAACATGATATTTCTTAAAAAGACACACAGACCAAGAGGACAGAACAGGGAATATAAAAGCAAACCCTTACATCTACAAATAACTGATTTTGACAACAGTGAAAATAAGTATTGGGAAAGAACAGAATAATCTTATAAAGAAAATAAGATTCAAAGCTGTGTTATGACTTGGAAATGAAATATTCCCCACAGGCTTATGTACTTGAATATATGGTCCCTAATAGTGGCTATGTTTGGGAAAGTTTTAATAACTTTAGGAGCTGGCCTATGCTATAAGTGGGTCACTAGGTATGGACCTTAAGGGCATACAGTTGGCTTCACTTCCTGTCTAGGCTCACATGCAATGTAATCAGCTGTCTCTTGTCCCTGTACCATGCTTTTGGCTTTATGAGGAGCGGAACCCCATCTTCAACTGTGAGCCACAGTAAACCCTTCTCTTGAGTTGTTTCTTTCCATATCATTGCTGTATCCTGTAATTCACTCGTTATAAAAGTCACTCAAAAGTGAACAAAGACATAAATGTGAGACCTGAGATCACTCAACTGCCAGATAAAAAGAGGGAAAATACTTCAGGATATTTCAGTTCATGCTATGTTATTACCTGGTTTTTATACAATAATGTTTAAAATGTTTATTCTAAGACTCTAGAAAAATGGTTATAAAGAAATTATGCTTGAGAAGAAAAATGATTATATAATGAAATGTATAATATGTAAATACAATTATATATATTTAACATAAATATATACATGAATATATATGTATATATACATATATATATATAATTAAAAAGTGGGCTACAGAGCAGATTTAGTAGATAAAGCATGTTTTGTGCAGGCCTGAGGACAGGAGTTTAATCCTTAGAGTCCACAGTAGTGTCTATCTGTAGTCCCACAATCCTCTGCTGAGATGGCAGGAGAGAACAGGAGCAACCAGGGGCTTGTCAGCCAGCTAGCCTGGCACCTGTACTTACAAGAGACATCATGATCAAAAACCTCTCTCAGACAAACCGTATGGTAAGGGTTGGTTATGGAGCTGCTCTCTCTGATTTTCATATGCACACTCTGATGTGAATATACAGAAACTCAACTAATATGTTGAAAAATATTTTGTATACCATAAAAGTGAACTTAACTCAATGCTGTTGTTCAAAGCTACTATGTGTTCAGTTACACAAGTATTTTGGTTCATTATGTTTTATTTTGTTAGAAGGACTTAGTAATGTTCACTTTGCTGACCCACTTTGGAGTATAATTTCAGTATATTTGTATTTCTATTTTCCCCTTTTGTCTTCTTGTGTTTCTTTTACCTTCTTAATCCTCAGAATGCTCCGGAACGTATAAGATCTGTGGCTCCTGCTGCATGTGCCAATGGGCAAAAGCCATGAGCTCATCAAGTCAGCTATTGTGTTACCATACTTCCTGGATGATTAGTGTCTGCATGCCTCCAGCCAAACTAAGTTCATAGGTCCCTGTTGCAGAGCACTGGGGTGCATATGCTCACATCTTTTCATGAGGGAGAAGGTAAACTGACCCGCTGAAATATAAATATAATTTATATTTCATAGTTTGAAATGAAATATAAATATAATGAAATTCTTTCCCTCTATGGGTTCTTCAGTCCAGCTAATCTGTAAGGACCAAACACCTGGAAATTTACACTTATTACTAAACTTAATTACAAAAAAAATGCCTTGGCTTTAGTGCCTACTTTATAATTTCTAACCTAAAATAATTTGGTTTTCTTTTGTGAGCATATCTATTGCCTTTATATTTAACTTTCCTGAAACATATTGTAAGTATTCCCCTGAGTTATTATGTGTACTGGAGTGTAAATTTAGGACTATGATTAGAAATCTTACGTTTCCTCTTTCAGAAATACATTTCTTGGGAATGTTCTCATTTCCCCCTTTTCTGTTATCACAATTCAAACTCTTGTTTCTTAAATATAGCCTCTGCTTCTCGTCTTTTAAATAATCTTTGTGTGGTTTGGTAATATTCTATGAGAATTTTCAAATCTTTTTGTTTTGTAAAATGTACATACTTTAAGTATAGATTATAATATTTATATTTCTAAAATTTCTAACTTTTCTCTTATTTACTTACCATTTATTTTTTTAGATGTTTAAAAATATTACTAAATTGTTTAAATATACATGTATGTAAATACACATAAAATATGTTTATATATATATATGTTCATAGACATATACCTGTGTATATCTATTTGTATATGTGATTATGTATGCCATTTTTTGTTTGCATATGCCCATATTCCCCAGCTGTCATAGTCAATTGTCATTTTACTACATTCAGTTAATTTTTCTTAAATGTGTGGACATTTTAATAACATTTTCTTATTTTTGAACACATAAATGGTATTTTAAGATAATGATAAACAGTATTTTAAACAGCAGGGATTTCTTTGGCTGTTGCATATGACTTATAATATCCTCACCCGAGTGGGTAAAGTCATGTTGGATTTTGCATGGAGAATATATCTTCCATATACACTGTCAAGTTTTCAGAACACTTACAGATATGAATTTTACTTGGGAGATGTACCTGATTCAAAGTTAAATTCTGAAAAGATAACAGAAATGAGTGCCTTGAAATCTGTAGGATAACTTTACTACCTGATTACTCTCTGGAAACTTACTGTCAATTTAAAACAGTTACATATGTCAAAATGCAATATACAGTAATAAGATGAAATTCTTTCGTAGTCTACTTTAAAACAGTAAGTCAATGCCATTTTAGTATAAAACAGAATTGTTTTAAGGTTGTGTCCATGTGTTATTCTAATTGAAATTTTTATTGTGGTTATTTCTTTTTTGTTTCGTTGTGACTGTGCTTTTACATATTTTCAAATTTGTTTAATTTTATTAAAACATTTGTTTATTTTATGCTAGACTTAATTATACATGCCTTTTTTAAAATGAAAACAAACATTTATAAACAATATTTGGGAATTTGGGAGTTGTTCTGTCCAAACTGCTTTGACTTCAAATTTTTAAAATATTTAAAATATTTAAAATGCTTTGACTTCAAAATTTAAATGTGATTTTTATTATTAATTTAGTTTTTCATTCTAATCCCAGTTCCCCTTCCTCCTCTCCTCTCACTCCTCCACATCTCCCTCCCCACCTCCTTTCTCCTCCTTGGAGAGGGTAAGGCCTCACCTAGTGACTCTACTAAGATTCTACTAAGTTTGTTCCATCATCACCTTGAGACAGGACCAAGACACCTCTTCATTCCCACACCACTGTGTCTAGGCTGAAAAAGGTATCTCTTCATATAGAATGGGTTCCACTAAGTCAGTTTGTGCATTAGACTTAGGTCTCAAGGTTTTTAAGGAGACTCTAAGATATGTAGTTAGAAAAGTAGGATCATTTTATTATTATTTTAATATAATTCCAGCACTTTTCTTTGATAGTTTCATTACAAATAAAACCTCAATGGTAGTTCTTGTGGTTGGAACATGCAGTGTCTCTACAATTTTGTGGCATTGATTTGTGAATTTCATGAGACTGCAGAAGTTTGGCTTTAGTTAGAGGAAGGAGGTGAGTGGCATATGCCTTCAAATCTCCTCTTGCTGCCTTGATGCCACTCTTCTATTGGCCGTGAAATAAACAGCTCCTTCTCCCCATGCTCCTGTGACAAATTGTGCTTCCACACTATGAACTTGGAATAAATAAAGCAAAGATTCTGGACTAAAACTTCCAGTTTCTTACAAGTTGTTAGAATTATATAATTTATAGCATATCTGTAAAATAGCAGGCAAAAACCATTGGCATTCCTTTGTAGTTGGATAGATCTCTGTCTAACAATGATCTTCATGCCTGTTTACATTAATGCTTTTCAGGGACTTTTGCTTCAGCTCTATTTACACTTCACTGATGCAAGGATCAGAATGAATCAGGAAATGACTCTGGCTTTGGGAGCTCTGAGGAACTCTCTCCAAGTTTTATGTGAGGTGTATATGAGATAATAAATATAGTTTAAGTGCACTAGAGGGTAACTGAATGGGAATTTCAATTGAAATCTCCACTTTAGAATTATGGTTGGATGAGTGTATCTACTGCTGGTGACTTAGTACATAAAAAACTGTGACTTTATAAGATTCAAATTCAAAGAAGATGAGCAGCCCTCATTCCAAACTCAGTTGTCTCCAAGACAAACACAAGTCCAAAGTGTCATTTAAGAATATGAGTCAGAAGTAGAATATATGTTGAAATAAAAGGTTAATTTAGAAAAGAAAAGCAGAGGAGTGTTCAGTTTGATTTTGTAAATGACAAATAAAAACAATGATAGGTACAGAGGAAGCCATATACAAATTGCACTGAAATGTCCATTCTACGTCTATAGGCTAGAGAAAACACGAATTATTCATTTGTCATCTGAGTTTGGCTTATTTCATTTACTATAATGATTTCTGATTTCTAGCTCTATATATTAACGTAAAAATTGTCAATTTTCTGTTTTTTATGTGCAAATAAAATGTAGTACACATATATCATAATATATATGTTTATTAATAGTATATTATATATATGTATGTATAATCACATACACACATCCAGTTATTTGTTGAGAAGCACCTAGACCCATTCTGTAGTTTATCTGCTACAATAGTGTCTCAGTAGATGCATGACAGTGTCACAGTCGAAGACAAAGTGAATATCCCACTACAATTCCCCTTTTAGTCTAAAGAAAAGATTTAGGCTTGATACAAAACTATATACAAAACAGTGAATAACAAGTGTGCTCTAAGAAAAGGAAAATCAAGAACAAAACAACCTACATATCTAGTCCTGGGGTAAAGGCATAACAGAGTTTACAATAGAGTTGTCCTAAGCTGGAAAACTTAAGTACCTAATATAACTAACTAGGAAGAGAGAATAATAGTTGTGATAGTTTAATCTTCAACCTCATCAAGACCTGAGAAGGAAAATAATGATACTAGGGTAGACAGGAAGTGTGGATGGGCAACTTCCAAAAAGAGCAGTGAGGACAGAAACAGCAAGCTACCTGAACAGTCACCCAGGTCTCACAGCAACATTGGTACAGCCAATTTTGGCTAAGGCCAAGAGTATTTGACAGACCACAACAAAAGCAGGGAGGCTGTCTTAGTCTGACTTAGCAAGGTTCAACAATCTTCTATGTTTTTCTCCTACAAGCACATAGAAATGCATGTCCAAATCAGTGGTCAAGGTGGGGGCAGTTTCTTGCCCAAATGGCCATTAGCTGAAGTGAGAATGACTCCAGAAGGAGCAACAACAGTGTCCAACATAATTTCAAGAAAGTGCAAGATGCTGTCAGGAGCAACAGTGTATCATGTCAAAACAGTACTAATATTAAAACATTTAAATGCCATGTTCTGCAGGTCTATGAAGTGATTGAAGATTGAAGATTAAGCATCTATGTCTGACTAATCTCATTCTCTTATTGGTTAATGAATAAAACACTGTTGGCCAATAGGAAAGCAAATAGGCAGGACAAGGAGACAAGGATGAAACAGGAAGCAGTTGAGAGAAGTTGTGATTTGTATATTTCTCCTCTTGTTTAGGTATTGTGTTTATATAGATCATTTAGAATGTAATGTGCGACACGCACCTCCACCAGCAAGGAAGAACGACCACACCTTGAGGATTCTTCTCAAATCACGCTTTATTGGAGCCTCTTGATTGAAGGGAGAGCAGGAAGCGAGGGGCTCCAAAAACCCAAATGCAGCTGCTTATATAGGGAAAAAGGACACGGATCGTACCCTGATTGGTCACAGCCGAAATGCAGACACACGAGGCCTTGGGATTGGCCAGAGACACCGTTCCTACTGCGCATGCAGGAAGAGCAGGACACAACACAGTCCAAGGAGGCGTTGCCCAACATGGAATCATTCACTGCATCCTGTAGGGGAGCGGTCGCCATCCTGTAGTGGCGGCGGCTCGCGGCTCCCCACAGTTCCCCCTTTTTATTTTAATATGAGCAGAGCAATGGTAGATGGTCTTATTCCCGTTCAGGTCCTCACCTCATGATGTGAAGACCGATCAAGGGATGCTGCGGTCATAGATGGCATTCCTTCTCCCATGCAATGGAACCTTTATTCTATTCCTGGGAGGTGCAAAGGCTGTGTCATCAGAATCCCATACGCGCCTTCCCCAGTGCAATGGGGCAATATTATTCCCCATGGGGTGCAAAGGCCACGTGGAGAGGCCCTATTTGCTCTTTAAGGCAGAAAGCCAGATTTGCAGGGAGGAGCTGGACTCCAAGGCAGCCAGTGCTTGAGAGATAACAACCTTGTCCCTTTTGGTCTGGGCTCGCAGTCGGCATATTAACCAAAGGCAGATCACGCATCCCCCTAAGCAGCATGCCAAAAACATTTCCACCCCTACCCATTCTTTAAAGAAGGAGACAGCTGAGGAGATCCAGGATAGAACAATTAGTAAAGGAAAAATTAGATAATATAAACAAGAAGGGAAGATAAACACATACTGGGGTAGGGGAATAAGAGGTGCTATTAATAATAGTTTGATTTTTTCTTAACATAAACCTCAGTAAGATTCATGGTGCACAGGCATGGATTTTGGGAAGGCTGACAGGATCCCCCGTCTCAGTTCCGCCTTCCCTGGAGTCTACCAGGTCAGAAGTAGCAGCAGGACAATCCACCGAGGGGGTGGATTCCTCATCCCATGGTTCAGCGGCATCTTCTACTTCTCTTGTCAATTGAGTTGGGACCCAATGGGGCGTCTCTTGGTTCTGTGGAAAAACACAAATAGCTCCCCCTAGATCTCGTGATAACCGGTTCCGGTCCATGCCATTTGTTATCTATTATATCCTTCCACATAACCATCCTTCTATCTGGCATAGGGGTGTCCATGGCATGCCTCTCTGCTGCCGTCCTTCCATCATCATTAGAAATTAAAAAAATTGAGTGTGAAGAGTGCAAGAGAGAATCTCTCTCTGGGGGAGGCAACCTCCGCTATTCCCCCTTTTTGTTTTTGGAGCATTTTTTTGAGACTTCTGTTAGCTTGCTCCACAATACCATGGCCTTGGGGATTATATGGCAATCCCAAGGTGTGTTGCACTTGTAGTTGGGCACAAAATGTGCAAAAACCATGAGATGTATAAGCCAGGCCATTATCAGTTTTTAGGTATTGGGGTTTTCCCCATGCCGCCCAGGCCTCCAGGCAGTGAGTCTTCACATGGGATACCCGTTCTCCCGAGAGAGGAGTAGCATGAATGAAACCGAAACAGGTGTCCACTGAGACATGTAGGTATTTTAATCTGCCAAATTCATTCATATGAGTCACATCCATTTGCCAAAGAGAATTAGGTTTGAGCCCTCTGGGGTTAACCCCAATATGAGGGGGATGAATAAAGGTTACACAAGATGGGCAAGCCTTTACTATATTCCTGGCTGTATTTCAGGACAATGCAAATTTCTTTCTCAAGGTATTGGCAGGAACATGATATAGCTTATGGAATCCTTTAGCTATATCAATCAGGTCTGCAGCCAACAAGGCTACGGTTCGAGTGGCCTGGTCTGCCTGCTCATTAGCTGCAGACATTGGGACTGGGAGCAAAGAATGTGCGCGGATATGACCAACATAAAAGAGATTTTCTCGGTTTAATATCTGGCTCTGGATTTGTGCCAGAATGTTAGAAACCATACTGGCCTGCCGAATAGAAGCGGCAACTTCAAGGGAAACAACAGCATTGACAACATATTGTGAATCAGAAAAAAAATTAAATGGCTCAGGATATCTTTTGAATGCTTCTAGGACCGTTAAGCATTCTGTAATTTGAGATTTATCTGGCTGAAATTCCAACATTAAGGGTTTTTGGATCTCTATTATTATTGCACCCCTTCCAGTTTTGTATCCATCAGTAAAAATAGTCAGGGCCCCAGGCAAGGGCTCCCGAGAGGTTGCCTTGGGAAAATAAACCAAATTTTTCTCAACAAAATTAAGCAATGGATGTTTTGGATAATGATTATCTATAACATTTGAAAAAGCACAAACTAAGATAGACCATTCATCAATTGTGGCTTCTCAGACTTCAATTTGTTGCCTCATGTAAGGGATAATCAATTTATCAGGCAGCTTAGCGAAATGAGTCAGGCTAAATTTCAGGCCCAACATGGCTTGTGCTGCCACAAGTTTGGGGTAATATTGGATAGTTCTCGTTCCTATTGAATTACCATGCAGCCACCGTAAAGGACCATTTTGCCATAATACACCTGTGGGAAAATTCTTTGATTTCAAAATGCATAAAAACAATGGCAAGGTAAGATCAAACCGATTTAATTGAGCTATCATGGTAGCTTCCTCTATTATCTTCAAGGAACCTAGTGCGACAGGAGTCAAGGTCCTACAAGAAGTAATGTCCGGATTCCCTTCCAGAATTGAAAATAAGGGCATTCACTCTGACCGAGGAACGTTTTAATATCCTCTGATCCAATTAATATCTCCCAACAGCTGTTGAAAATCATTGAGAGTTCTCAAAACAAAAACAGGGAATGAGAAGGCCAGGTGCCTCCATGTATTCCTTTTTATAAAATGGCAGCCTCCTCCTGTTTGAGCATAGGAAGGAGGTGCAGAGGGAGGTCAAGATTCCCGGGGTGCAATGGGGACATCGGCTTTTCCTATGGAAACATTATAGGCAGGAGGCTGTTGCTGTCCATACCTTTCTTCTTGATATTCAGCTGCAGCTTGTTTTAATTCCTCCTCCTCTTGGGAACTTAGTTCTGATATCTCCTAATCTGAGGATCCATCATTCAAGGATTCTTCACCTGGTATCTTAAATCTGAAGATTCCTCGAGGACAGGAAAAGGGAGTCCCCTTTATCTTCTTTATCCTTTTTTTCTTCCTTTTTTTGTTTTTCCTTTCTATGTTTGTCCTTAATATCTTTATATTATTTTTCTTTTCTTAGGCCTAGTTATGTCTTCCCCTTTTGAATCTGACTCTGAAAGGCTATCCTGATGTTTTGTAAGTGCCTTGTGCCCTTCCTTAAGTGTTCCCTTTCTGCATTTTCAGCACCAGAAACACAAAAGAGAACAACAAAAACAAGACTTACAAAGGCAAGGCAGAATGCGAAGGGAGAAACCCCAGCAATCAGCATTCCCAGAAGACTTACCAACGTTGCCACTCAGCGTGTCGAGTTCTGAATCCTCTTTGGCCCCTCCCTCAGCATCCGAGATTCCCAGGTTTCAGCATCAGGATGCGGCACACACCTCGACCAGCGAGGAAGAACTACCACACCTTGAGGATTCTTCTCAAATCATGCTTTATTGGAGAGCCTCTTGATTGAAGGTAGAGCAGGAAGCAAGGGGCCCTGAAAACCCAAATGCAGCTGCTTATATAGGGAAAAAGGACACGGATCGTACCCTGATTGGTCACAGCTGAACTGCAGACACCCAAGGCCTCGGGATTGGCCAGAGACACCGTTCCTACTGCACATGCGGGAAGCGCGGGACACGATGCAGTCCGAGGAGGCGTTGCCCAACGTGGAATCATTCACTGCATCCTGTAGGGGAGCAGTCGCCATCCTGCAGTGGCAGTGGCTCGCGGCTCCCCACAGTAATGTACATTTTAACAGAGATTATATATATATATTTACCTATGATAGTAAAAATTTAGAGTTAAGTTAGTTAGGATTTTTAGATATAAAGGGATGTATTTGAGATGAGTAGGCATTCTTCAAACCTTTCAAAACCTACATAATATGGTATTTAAAATGGTTTAGGGATTTTCTTGATAGTGAGACATAACTGCTCCTGGCAATAACACCTGTATCAGAAAGGAAGATGGACACAGAAGAAACACATGATGAAGTTTGCTTTCAATATGGCAAGACTAGCCATTTGGGCAAGATACCGCTCTTGTTTGGACTATTTGACTTTATGCTGTATAAACTCATCATGCAGGACCCACAGGAATGTGACTGCTGATACAAGATGGGAATTGTTACAGAGTTCCTGCTTCATGGAGGAATCTGCCAGACAGTCTTCTGGACACAGAGAAAAGTGACTGGCAAACTGCCAATACAGGTGGACAGTTTAATTTCCTCCTTTGCTGAGGAGTGAGCTAGACACACTGACTTGCAGGCTGAAGATGGAACATTACAGAAGATCTTCATGTGACTGACAAGGCAGTGAGTTGCCTCTGTCATTTCTAGAGTTTATATATTATCTTTCTGTGGTCTTTGATGGAGTTGAAAACAGTTATGGTTATAGATTTCCTTAGTTATGATTAAAAATAAATTACCAATAAGACTTTAGACTCACAAAGATAGGATAGATAATGAAATATTCCTTTAAATCTTACTAAATATTAATGGACTAAATATTGTTAACTGTGTTATTGTTTGATAAGTGTTTTGTGATATATTTTGCTATGCAAAGGTTAAAAGCCCTTTTTTATTTTAGACAGAAAAAAGGAGATGATAGGAGATGTCATTCTGTAAATATGTTTCTCTTATTGATTAATGAATAAGCAGTGTTGGCCAATAGGAAAGCAAGATATGTGGGACTGGGAGACAAGGAAGAAGAAGAGGAAGTAGTAGTGAGGAGTCAACATGGAGAGACTGGAGAAAGCAGAACACTGGCCTTCTCTCCAGTAAGATGAGACCATGTGGAAATACTTAGATTAATAGGAATGGCTTAATCATTAAGACAGAGCTAGCTGATAGGAAACTAGTAACTGGCCAACAGCATTTATATCAAGTACAGAGTCTCTGTGTTTTATTTGGGGTGGCACAGCTGTGGGTCCAGGACAGGCAGTAAACCTTACTACTAACACACAAGCAGAAATATAGCCACTTTTATAATATTTAATTTTCTCAGTCATGACCATAAAAAGTCTCTTCATATTACATTTTCTTTCATTACTTTTTCAGTGATTTCACATCTTAATCATTTTCCCCAAAATTTTCTAACTAGTTAATGTTTTAGAGCACAAGAACCATGATTATAGGAGCCTAGCAATTTTTTTTTATTTTTTTAATGTTTGTAATTTTATAGGTATAGTCAAGTTTCAAAAATCTGCTATGTACCCATTAGATTTTGAAATGCAATACAATATTCTAACATTTTTTTCCATTAAAATTTACCCAAATCTGGGGATTGCAAAGGTATCTTAGTGGTTAAGAACTCATATTGGTTCTCACATAGGACCTGAGTTCAGTTGTCAACATCCACTTCAGGAGGCTCACAACTCCCTGTGACTCCAGCTCCAAGGGATGCCATGCCTCTTCTGGCCTCTTTTGACTTGCAGTGTCACCTGCACTCATATGTGCATACTCACTCACAGATTCACACACATACACATAATTAAAAACACTTGTCAAAACCTAATTTAATATTTTAATAGCAACACATTTAATCAGAGATAACTATTACTGGATTACTTCCAGGGAATTTATGATTATTCATCAGAAGTATATACTATGTTGCATTTTAGAATGTTACATCCATTTAGGGTTTTAGAAATTGCAGAAAGAAATTAAATGACATAAATCAAGTTAGAGTGAATAGAGGGGAAATAAGGGATCCCATTGTCAGGCCTCTGCTGGAGAACCACTCTGAGTCCTTGCCTGCCTGATCTTTGACCCCTATCACCAGGCATATGCTGAAGGTGAGTCTGGGGACAACTCAGGTCGAATCACACCCACACCCTTCCCTGGGAACTTCCTGGGGTTACACCGAGTCCCCCTTTCATATCCTGTCCCCAAAAAGATCCACAACCCCCACACACAAAACCTGACCTCCCCATACTCTATGCCCTACTGTGCCCACTGCTCCAAAGCTCTGGTTTGGTACTGGACCAGAGTGCAGGTTCAACAACCCCTCCACATCCAGGGAATTTCCTGGATCTGCTCTGAGCACACTGGACATGCCTATCTACAAGGGACCACGCTGAGTCTCCTCCACATGCCTCATCTTTGACCCCCATCATTGTGCCTCTGCTGGAGGAGGGACTACCTAGAGAGCTTGGACCAACCAAGATGCAAACATCGAACTCCTGACCCACCTATGCCCACTGGGAGAGTGGCATAGAGAGAGAGACTCCACCTTCACCTACTGGAAGAAGCAATGGGAAGATGGAAATACAAGAAAACACCTGACAATAGAAAGACAAGCATGAGACCAACAGAATCTAGGGACTCTATACCAACTAGACCTGAATACACTAAAGCAGATGAAGCAGAAGAGAACGACTTAAAATATAACTTCATAAAAATTTTAGAGGCCCTCAACAATGATATGAGAAAATCCCTTAAAGAAAAGGGAGAACAAAACAAACAAAATATTGAAAGAAATGAACAAATTGCTTAAAGAAAGTAAGGAAAGCCAAGAAAAAACAAACAGATAAAGGAAAACTCAAACAGCTCAAGACTGGAAAACTATAATAGAGACAATAAAGAAAACACAAACCGAGGAAAAGCTAGTAATAGAAAAACTGAGTAAACAATCAGAAACTACAGATGCAAGCATAACCAACAGAATAATACAAAGAAGGAAGAGAGAATCTCAGGCACTGAAGTTAGACTAGCGTAAATAGAGTCATTGACCAAGGAAAATCTGACATCCAACTAATCCTTAACAAAACATCCAGGAAATGTGGGACACCATGAAAAAGCCAAACCTAAGAATAATAGGCATAGAAGAAGGCAAAGAAGCCCAGCTCAAAGGTGCAGAAAACATATTCAACAAAATCATTGAAGAAAACTTTCCCAATCTGAAGAAGGACCAGCCTATGAACACTATACTGAACACCAAATAGACTGTACCAAAGAAAAGAAAATAAAGAAAGAATATTAAGAGCAGTGAAGGAAAAGACCATACACATAAAGGAAGACGGATCAAAATTACACCTGGGTTCTCCATGGAAACTCTCAAGGCACGATGTCCTGGATAGATGTTCTACAAGTACTAAGAGTCTGTGGATACTATTCCAAGCTACTATACCCAGAAAATCTCTCAATCATTATAGACAGAGAAAGCAATATATTCAATGACAAAGCCAGATTTTCCCAATACGTATCTACAAATCCAGCCCTACAGAAAATTCTGGAAGGAAATCTTCAACCCAAGGAGATTAACGCTCACAAAGACATAGGCAATAGATAATACCACTTCACCAGAACCCAAAAGATAAAGCAGGGCAAATATATTCAAAACACCACTGCCAACAACAAATCTAAAACAAACAAGCATTAACAATCAATTGTCCTTACTTTCCCTCAAAATTAATGGTTTTAAATCACTTATAAAAAGACACAGGCTAACAGATTAGACAGGAAGACAGAATCCACCCTTATACTGCATACAAGAAACACATCTAAACTTCAAAGACAGACAAAGTGCTGGGATGGGAAAGGATCTTCCAAACAAATAGATCCAAGAAGCAGGCAGGTATAGCTATCCTAATATCTAACAAGTTAGACTTTAAACAAAAATTAATCAAAAGAGATGAAGAAGGTCTTTTTATATACATTACAGGAGAAATCCATCAGCACAAACTCTCAATTCTAAACATCTATGCCCCAAATATAAAGACACACACATTTGAAATAGAAACACTAATAAAATTCAAAGCTCTCATAAAACCTCACACACTCATAATGGGAGACTTCAATACCCCACTCACACAACTAGACAGAACCACCAGATAGAAACTTAACAAAGAAGCAAAAGAACTATACAGAAATTATGTCTAAATTGGGTTTAACAGACATCTATAGAACATTACATCTAAGCACAATAGAATACCTTCTCTGGTACACATAGAACCTTCTCTAAACTCAAGCACATACTAGGCAACATAACGAACCTCAACAGATAAGAAAACAAAATTGGAATGGTCCCCTGCATCTTTTCATAATTCCTTGCTTTAAAGTTGGAAATCAACAACAACACAAATCGCAGAAACCCTGCAAATTCATGGAAACTGAACAATGAGCAAATGCACCATACCTGGGTAAAAGAAGAAAGAAATTTAAGACTTCCTAGAAATTAACAAGAATGAAGACACAATATACCCGAAGTTATGGGACACTGTGATAGCAGTGCTATGAGGGAAGTTCCTTGCACTGAGTGCCCACATGAAGAAAATGAAGGATAGTCACATTAGAGAATTAACAGCACAACTCAATGCCTTAGAACAAAAAGAAGCAAACTCACCCTGGAGGAGTAGATGCCAGTAAATATGAGGGATGAAATAAAATAAAGTAGAACCCAGGAAAATAATACAAAAAAAATAATCAATGCAACGAAGAGTTGGTTTTTCGAGAAAATCAACAAGATAGACAAACCTTTATCCATGCTAACTAAAAACCAGAGAGATAACATGCAAATTAACAAAATTAGAAATGAAAAGTGGGACATAATAATGAACAATGAGAAAATCCAGGCAATTTTCAGGTCATATTTTGAAAATTTTTACTCCATAAAATTTGAAAATTCAAAGGAAGTAGCTTGGGATTAGCAGAAAAATAGACAGGTAGTCATATGGAATCCAGTCAAAAATGCTGATATTAACCAACTCCTAGGAACATCTGATTTTGACAAAACAGATAAAAGTATACAATGGGAGAAGGAAAGCACTTCAACAAATGGTGCTGGCACTCCTGGATGATTGTGTGTAGAAGACTGAAGATATACCCATGTCTATCACCATGTACAAAACTCAAGTCCAAATGGATCAAAGAACTCAACATAAATCCAGCCACACTGAACCTCTTATAAGAGAAAGTGGGAGGTATACTTGAACAAATTGGTACAGGAGACTGTTTCTTGAACATATCTCCAGTAGCACAGACACTGAGATTGACAATAAATGGGACATCCTCAAAGTGAGAAGCTTCTGTAAGACAAGACCAAATGGCAGCCCACAGACTGGGAAAAGATCTTCACCAATCCCACATCTGATAGACGGCTTATCTCCAAAATATACTAAGAACTCAAGAAACTAGTCAACCAAAACATCAAATAACCATATTAAAAAATGGAGTACAGAACTGAAGAGAGAATTCTCAATAGAGGAATTCAAAAAGGTTGAAAGACACTTAAGAAAGTGCTCAACATCCTTAGCTATCAGGGAAATGCAAATCAAAACAACTCTGAGATATCATCTTACTCCTACCAGAATGGCTAAAATTAAAAACACCAATGACAACATATGCTGGAGAGGATGTGGAGAAAAGGGAACACTCCTCCACTGCTGGTGGGAGGGCAAACTTGTACAGCCATTTGGGAGATCAATATGGCATTTCCTCATAAATGGGAATCTGTCTACCACAGGACCTGGTAATCCCACTCTTAGGTATATACCCAAATGCATATACTCTCAGGTATATGCATCCACATCCATACAACAAAGACATCTATTCAACTATGATCATAGCAGCATTATTTGTAATAGCAAGAACCTGGAAGCAACCTAGATGCCCCTCAACTGAAGAATGGATAAAGAAGGTGTAGCACATCTACACTGTGCCCCTGGCTGGATGCTAGGTAGTTTGTACTTAGCTGTAAACAAGCCTTATTTGGAAGTGTTTGATGGATCTGGTGTGCTTCCTCCTTTTGTGGCCTATCCAGTATCGCCAGGTGGCATGAGGTGATTGGGCTGCGAGAGCACATTTAAGGGCTTGCTGGGGCTGGGAGAAGCAGAAGCTGATGTATAAGGTTCCTGAATAAACTGCTTGAAGAAGAGTCGTGGTCATGTTTCCTTGCTGGCTGAGGTAGGAGCGACACTACACAATGGAAGACTACTCTGCTGGAAAAAAAATGGAATCTTAAAATTCACAGGAAAATGGATGGAACTTCAAGAAACCGTCCTGAATGAGGTAACCCAGTCACAAAAAGAGGAACATGGTATGTATATTCGCTCATATATGGATTTCAAACATAGATCACCTGCCTACAATTCATACTGCCAGAGAAACTGTTTTACAAGGAGGTATCTAAGAGATTCATACATGGTCCCTCAAAGAAGGAGAAAGGAACAAGGTCTCCTGAGTATATTTGGAGTGGGGGGGCAGTGAGTGGAGAGGAGTCTATGAGAAAGATAAGAGGAGGAGAAGAAAGCATGTGGGACTAGGAAGAAGGAGTCTGGGGAGGAATAGAAGAGAAAGAGAGAGAGAGAGAGAGAGAGAGAGAGAGAGAGAGAGAGAGAGAGAGAGAGAGAGAGAGAGAGAGAGAGAGAGAGAGATACACCATAAAAGAGGAAGCCATTATAGGTTTCAAGAGAAAAACTGACTCTAGAGAAATGTTCATAGACCTACAAGACTGACCCAAACTAACAATTTGAGCAATAGTGAAAAGGTTACCTTAAATGCCCTTCCCTGACAATGAGATAGATGACTAACTCATCCAACATTATAGTTTCTTCATTTAGTAGCTAATTGAAATAGAATCAGACACCCACAACTAAACACTACACTGAACTGGAATCCAGAAGCAAAAAGGGAGGACAAGACCAGGCTCCAGAAACCCACAGACAGTTGACATTAACAAGGAGGAGCTAATGGGCCCCAGTCTGATAGGTAAGAAACCAGCATTGGACTGACTCAGACCCCTGAACATGGTTCTCAGTTGGAAGGCCCGGGCAGTCTAAGAGACCTCTGACAGTGGAAACAGAATGTATCCCTGTTGCACAAAAGGACTTTGGGAGCACATTCCTCACGAACGGATACTCCCTTAACCTAGAGACAGGAGAGAAGGCCTAGTCCCTATTCCAAATGATTTGACAGATTTTGTTGACCCTTCCTGGAAGGCTCACCCTCCCTGTGGTGTGGGGTGTGGTGGTAGGATGGTAGTGTAGTTGGGGAGCATGAGAGAAAGGGAGAGAGGGAAGGAGGGAGAGGAAACTGGAATAAGAGCAAAAAAAAAATTATATTAAGAAGGAGGGGAAATACGACAAAGGCTTATATTTGATACTTTACTGGACTAAGGAGTGATGAATGACCATAGCAAAGTGCCCAAGGCTATGAAAGAGATTGCTTAGATGCTACTTTCTGTATAAAGAGACTTTATTTGGGTTTTAGTTATCACCTATACTATTTCGGAAAGTTATAGATTAACAGAAATATTCAACAAAACCTGAAATGTATTTAATTAGGGAGACATTTGTGTAGAATGCTTAAAGTACTCTGCAAACCAGATGCCACATGCCTGGAGCCAGCCTTTGGGAGATAGACACAGAAATATTGATAATTCAAGGCCATTCTTAGCTCTACTAGGTGATTTAGGGCAGCCAGAGGGGCTTGGCACCTTGTCATAAGCCAATAAACAGATAAATGGAAAAAAACATTGAGCATTTGAAAATGATAATGTAATTTCTGTTCCACACATTTTCTCTATTGTTCTATAACTGAAATTTCTAAGTTTTTTTATAAGTCAGTATTCCTATTATTAACTAAAGTTCATACTTTATAGTATGACTATGCCTGATTCTAACAATGAGTGATATGTTTCCACTGTGACTGTGTCCCATACAATATCCCTATGAGCCTCAAATATCTGTTTGGTTCTTTCCTTAAAATATTGACAACCCCTAAATTTGTGTATATTTGGAGTAATACTGATTTACTTCATCAATACACATTCAAATGTATTTACTTCTTCAGCTTCTTGTGATAATACCTCTTTACCTATACAACCAAATAATTTCCCCACCCCTAGTGTGTTTGTATGCAGGGTGTCTGTGTGCGTAAATTTTGTGCATGTTTTGAGCATGAATTTATTCATGTGTGTGTGTTGTGCATGTGTGTGCATGTGTATGTTGTGCATGTGCATGTGTGTGTGTGTTGTGCATGTGTGTGTGAGTGTGCATGTGTGTGTGTGTGTTTGTGCATGTCTGTGTGCATCTGTGTGTGTGTGTGTGTGTGTGTGTGTGTGTGTAATTATTCCTTCATTTGTTCAAAGGAGTCTTAGCTGCTTCTAGGTTTCTAGGTTTAAGATTATGTGACATTTCTTCTCAAAGCCCAACTTCACTTTAGATTTCAGCATTGAGAGTAACATGAGGGATTTCTTGGTTTTCTTATCTACAAAAATTTATCCTGAATACTTTCAGAACATAAAACTAACAATCTCAAGATGATCTTCATTAAAATAATGATATTCAAATTCTTTTCCATTTATTTGTTTTTCTTGGTGCTAATGTAATATCATTTTCAATCCTAAGAATTATACCATTGGCAGTTATTTCAATAAATTTGTTTTATTAGATAATATTTTGAAAGTCAAATATCAAAATAAAAACATATAGAGCCAAGTATTTTGCATTTCTTCTATTCCCAATCACTCCAGTTACTATCTCTTCTTACAAATAACTATAACCATTTAAGGATTAATTCAGCTTTTATTACTCTCTCTCTCTCTGTAGTGTATGTATGTGTGTGTGCTTGTCTGATGATTTTGGCTAAATTCAGGGTCATCTGCTCTACCATTGAGGGACTTCCCATTCCTTCTTTTCATGCATATTATTCCTTATGCACTTATTAAAGTACTTTTTTGGCAAACATTCTTTTGATGTGGGATAATGTTCTTGCTCAATGTAAATATTTATCACTCATATTTGTTTAATATAATGCTGATTGTCCAGTAGGCAGACTCCTAGACTAGAATAATTCTGGAAAGTAGAAAGGCAGAGAAGCAGTAACCAGCCAGACCCAGGGGAAGGAAGATGAAAATTCCTTACTGAGAAAATGGACCAAGCCACATGGCTCAACATAGATAAGAATTATGGGTTATTTTAAGATATAAGAGCTTGTTAGCAATAAGCCTGAGAAATAGACCAAACAGTTTGTAATGAATAGAGGCCTCTGTGTGTATAGTTGGAACTGAAATGCCAAAGGACGGGGGGAGGAGGGGAGTCAGAAACCTCTGCCCATATTCCTTAGTGTAGAAAGCAATTCTTAATTTTTGTTTTTGTCTGCACGGCAATCTAAAATATGGATGTCCTGTGATTTATCTAGCTATCTGACAATGATGAACATTTAAAGTTTTTGTGTAACTTTACATAAGTTCAGGCATTTAAATTCTTAAAGTAATTTTATACATATTGAGACACAAATAATAAAATATAAGCAAATTTCAAAATTCTAGATATTTCATATAAAATATTTCTTTTGTTTTTAGATAATTGTAAATGTTTAAAGACAGTCATGTTTCCTTTACCTGGTTCATCAGTCATAAATCTTGCAGAATTGTAGTACAATAATATACTAAGGATTTTGGTCTTGATATATTCAAGACAGTGGAAATACACAAACAACTCTTTCTATAAAAATAGAGAAAATTTTATTTTTTATTTACAATGTTTTTGTCTGTTATATCCTATTTTACTGATTGCAATATTTGGATTTATGGTAAGGGTAATGTAAGTACAAATCACTCATCTCAATCTGAGAGGAAGCAAATATGTTTTAATTTTGACATATTTTCTGATGTCCTTACTACAAGAAGAAGGGTATTTCTATCTTTGTTTTCTGAGCATGTGTATCAGTATTACATGTGGGGTTTTGTCCACTACTACTTTTTCCTTAAGTTATTCTGAGTCAATATTCTTCTTTTACCTGATAATATTGTGATATAGTTTGAATGGTTTTTAAATACTGTGGTTAAAAACAGATTGTTTAAACATGATATATATGTTGTTTAACACATTGCTACATTTTCCTTAATGATTGTGTTAATTATTCTATTATGTGTATGTGTGAAGAATAGTTATAGTTTCTGATTTTGAAATTTCTGTGTATAGATTTATGTAATGGAGCAGTTTTCTCTGAGATAAAACCTTTCTTCTTGGAGGGAAGGTGCTTAAGACACAGGATGCTTTAAGGTGAAGTAAAACATTCATCTTGGAGAGGAAATCATTGAGCTCATAAAAGAAACAATTCATTGGCTTCAGAAAGTTCCTAAAACTAACAAGATTTACTAACTTCCTTCTTCTTCAAGTATATCAGTAGTAAGGACTGTTGAGAGACACTCTCAATAAACTGATCTTCCAAGAGTCTTAGATCAGCTAACCTGCCTTGTAGAGACTCAGACCAACAGAACTGCTTGCGGAAAACACTCTTCAATCTGCTGAGCTGTGTACAGGTTGTACAGTGAGCTTCAGTTTTCCAGATGTTATGAAACATCATTCATATTGGAGTAGGCTTTTTGTTGATTTACTTGTCATTGAGTTATTTTGCTTCTGTAGTTACCCCTCATGCATAACTCTGTAAGTAACCCCTCAACCATAACCCTGTAAGTAATAAAACTAATTGGTTTGCCATGTTGGACTTTGGTGGTATCCTTACTTCAGTATGTAAATGTTCATATTTGTAGCAAGTAGACATATGTTAATATCTCTCCAGGAACTGTGTAACAAAGCAATTTGTTATTGAAATAAGACCAGTCTCATGTCATCAGTAAGATGTGTTCTCCATTCTTCTTCATTCTTGAACTAGTAGTTGCTAATAGCATTTCACCAAGGCTTAAAAAGTAAGGACTTGTATTTCCCTCTCATATCTTCTCCCTGACACCTACATTCAGTTTCTTGCCAAGTAGGTCTTTTAAAAGTAGTATCTTTGTTTAAAGCATTCACGTTAAGAAGGCAATACTAAGCATTAGTGAAATAAAGGGCACAAGAGATTCCTGGTGGGGAAGAAAGTAGAGTAATCAGATATTTACCTCTCCTTCAGCTGCTTTAAAACCAATCCCCCAATATTATCCCCAGCTCTGTAGCGTACCACTTGTGCAGTCTCTCTTCCACCCCTCTTCCTCATCTTCAATAGATCCCACAGATATTCTCACCAAATGTCCCTCTCCTCATGGTTTGCTTTATTCCATGCCCAAGTTTGGCAAGCACTTACTGAAAACCCACATTACATTAAGTGAAGAAAGTCAGCATTCTGCAGATCTTCAGCCCCCCTCATTTCTCTAAATTTAATATCCTAGTATCATCTCCAGCTTTGTAGGAAACAACCTGGTGTAGCCTTTACCTCGCTTCACAGGGGACTAAGTAGATCCTAGAGAAAAATCCTGCTTTCCTCATTCCTGTGGGCTCATACCCCCTCCACTAATCAGACATTCCTCTTCCTGAGTGTCAGATTCTTTATAATTGGAAAAACATTTTAACTGGAACTGCCATGGCCCATAACTCTTAGGATCCCACAAGAGTTTTCTGTCAGGTAACACATAACTGCAGAACTCTTCTTAAAACCAGAGAATGCAACAGAAACAAAGAAAAAAAAAACCACAAAAACACATACCCAACAGAGACAAGACCAGATATCAGCACCTAAAATTATAATCATATCAAACCCAAGTGTATAAACACAATCAATGGCAGCAAAGAAAATGTGTCCATTAGAGACAAACAACCCTGTCACAGCAGGTCCTGATATAGCAACATAGATGAAGCATTAGAAAAAGACCTTAAAATAGCATTTTGATATGATAGAGGTCATTACAGAAGAAATGAATAGAAATCTGAAATAAATCTATCAAAACACAACAAAAAGTAGAAGGAAGTGAATAAAACTGTTTAAGGTTAGTCTCAACTATGTAGTACAAGAAATGGTAGAAAGAATATCAGGCACTGAAGGCACCATAGAAGAAATGAATACCTCAGTCAAAGAAAATTTTAAATATAAACAAAGAAACAACAATAAAACCCTCATGTCACAAAACATCAAAGAAATCTGAAATACTAGAAAAAAAAACAAAATATGAGAACATCAGGATTAGAAGAAAAAGAAGAAACTCAGGTCAAATGAACAGAAAATATTTTTTTTTAAAAAAAATCAGCATAGACAAGGAGATGTCTAGCAAGGCACTATATATATGTATATATATGTATACATATATATACCTCCAAATAGACTAGGCCAAAATAAAGTCCTCTTGGTGCATAAGAACACTATATGTACAGAACACAGACAATATATTGTAAGCTGAAAGAGATAAAGTCTAAGTAACATATAAGGGCAGACCCTTTAGGATTTTACTTCTCAAGGGAGACTCTAAAAGGCATAAGGGTCTGGAATGATGTTCTACAGATTCCAAATGACCACAGATGCCAGCATAGACTATTATAGGCAACAAATTTTAGGTCACAATAAGTGAAGATTATAAAATATTCTTTGCTAAATAGGAATTTAAGTTCCATTTATATATAAATCTACCACCATCAAAAACAACAACAACATAACATGAATCTATAAGCATTGGTCATTGATATCTCTCAGCATCAATAGTTTCAATTCCCCAATTAAAAAAACAAAACAAAAACAAAACACACAGACTACCAGAATCAACATGACTCTTTTCTTTTGTTGCATCCAGGAATTACACTTTAATGTCTAGGATAGACATCACCTCAGAATAAAAGAACTGAAAATGGTATTCCAAGCAAATGAATAGAAAGTAACCTATCATAGCTATCTTAATTTACAACAAATTAGACCTTAACTAAAAACAAATCACAAAAAATTAGGAAAGAACATCGAAGGAAAAACCCACCAACAATAGACTATTAACATCTGTTCACTAAACACAAGGCCACACAAGTTCATAAAAGTAATGTCACTACAGCTTAAATCACATATTGATTGTGACACTGACAGTGGTAGGCTTTAATACCCCACTCTCCCCAATAAAACTTAATGAACATAGGTCAAGAAAGAAATTAAAGTCTTTCTAGAATTGAAAGAAAATGAGTATATAGCATATCCAGACTTAATGGACAAAATAAAGCTGATTCAAAGATTCAAATTCAAAGTTCCATGTGTCTACATAAAGTGGTTGGTGGGAACTCATTCTAGTAACTAAATAGCACACTTGAAACACTTAGAACACAAAGAGAAATCACACCCAAAAGAAATAGACATTAAGAAATAATCACACTCAAGGTTAATCAATAAAAAAGAACAAACAAAAACAACACCAAGAATTAATAAACAAAAGTTGATTCTTTGAAGACAAAAATAATATTGATAAACCATTTTCAAAATTAATTATTAGCCAAAAGGAGAATATCCAAATTTACAAAACTAGAGATGAAAGGGGAATATGGTAACTGACACCCAAGAAATCCAAAGAATTATAAGGACATACTTTAAAAATCTACAATTCAACAAATTGAAAAAATGATTGATTTTCTCCATATAAACCACTTACCAATGTTAAATAAATATCAGAGAAGCAAATTTAACAGACTCATAATACTGACAAAGAAGCAATTAAGGATCTCCCAAACAGTAGCCCAAGACCAGAAAGTTTTGGCATAAAATTCTAAAAGATTTTTTCAAAGAAGTATTAACACTAATATTGCTCAAATTATTCCACAAAATAGAAGCAATAGGAACACTATCTTTTTCATTTCAAGAGTCCATAGTTACCCTGGTACTCCTACCATATAAATATCCACAATGAAAACTACACACCATTTTCCTTGATGAACATAGATATAAAATCTTTGCTATAAAATACTTGAAAATATTCAAGAACACATCAAAAAGATTATTCAACTTGATCATGTATGCTTCATCACGTTGATATAGGGAAGGTTTAACTATGTAAACTGGTAAAAAAAAAAAAGTATCCACTATATAAACAGACTGAAAATAAACTGTGGAAAAGATGATGGAAAAGTATATGAGCCAGGAGGGATAGAACACACCAAGAAAACAAGGCTCTCTAAATCAATATGGTAAAAGCATATATGTACCCACCAAGATAAAAGCAGCATGCTGTAGTTTTATGGTATCTGCCTCAGGTATTTTGAGTATATATTATAGTGTCTAGTTTAGTATTTTTTGGGAATCCTGAATGTGCAAAAGAGTGGGTCTCTGATTCTTGTGCCTTTTCTTGGTATCTTTTCATTTTCTTCTTTTTGTCCAATACCCATATGCTCGATTTTATGAAATCTTATTTTATTTTGTTGTATTTTATTATTATCATTTAGAAGCCTGTTTATTTCATTTTTTATAAAGAAAACATTTAATTGGGGTGGCTTACAGTTTCAGAGGTTTCATCCATTATCATTATTGTGGAATATGGTGGCATGCAGGTAGACATTGTGCTTGTGCTGAAGAAGGAGCTGAGAGTTCAGAATCTTGATCCACAGGCAACAGGAAGTGAATTGTCAAGCTGGGCACAGCTTCAACACAGGAGAACACAAAGCCCACCCCAACAGTGACAAATTTCTTTTAAGGAGGCCATACCTACTCCAAGAAAGTCATCCCTCCTAATAGCACTGCTCCCTTTGAGGGCCATTATCTTCAATCCACACACACACACACACACACACACACACACACACACACACACAACACTCACACACACACATTTTAAATACATCTAAAATCCAAACCTATAGATACCTGTCTTTTTTACTTTTATATGGATATGAGAGATTAGGCAGCATTGAGGCTGAAAATGAAGACCAATTCATTAATTTTGTAGAAGGAATATATAAATGTTTATGTTAGTCATTCATTGACTGACAATGCAACTTGTGTGTTCTTGATAAAGAAAATGCCACCAGATGGGAGGGAATGTCAGAGGAAGTGGGAGGTGTAGGAAGAGAAAACATAATCAGGATAAATGATGTGAAAAAATCAATATTTTCAATAAGAGTAAAAAAGGCACAATCATTTATAAATCTATTGTTTATTATTCAAATATAGCATTTTAGTTTAGAAAGCCAATCTATGTGTATGACTTCACTTATTCTCATTTAATAGATGGAGACATCCAACTAAGACATGTCATATCCCTTAAGTGGAATTGTTCCCTAAAAATTCAAATTTCTAGTCAATCCAGATATTATAGTTATTTGTTCTCAGATTTTATTGTAAAGAGATGCCAAATGTTTACTGATTGTTAGGATATACAACATCATAAGAGAAATGAAACAAAAAGAAAAAAGCTAAAAGCATTGAGATGGCAGTGTATCAAGCACTTAAGAAAATTGCCTCTATTGTGACACAATTAAGAGAAAACTGTCTCTATTCTGACACAACAGAGAGATAGAAACTTTTAGGGTAATTTCATAGGTCTAAAATTTGAAGATTAATGTGACTCTTGTGCTTTTCGTGTATAGTAAGTTATCTCTTTTAAGGCTTTTAGTAATCTGTGCTTCCTTGCATTTAGACTTGCATTTTCTTGTTACATTGCTGTCCTGTGAGAACAGCAGAAAATGGTGGAAATTATGAAGCTAGGGCATGAGGTGTTATAGTTTATAGCTTGAACTATCTGATCCCTCACTCTAAAAATCTCGTTATCCTTGCCATGTACAAAATCAAACCATTTCATGAAGAGTAGAAAGTACATAGTAGAAATTCTGGTCAACAGCATTACATTGTCAGACTTTTGATTATGCTTCTTTTCAAATGCTAACTCCTATCCAGCATTCCAATACCTGCAGCTCTAAGAGATGTCTAATGGTAATCATAGGCATGGTGTACCAGATGACCCCTTCAGAAATGCTTGTCCTACAGATTCCTGGAGATTTAAACCATGTTTATTTAATTGTTCTTTATACAAGGTAGACTCTGGCACAGAGTTCAATTACTGGCCCAGGTCACTGTTGCTACTTTAAGCCATGGATTGTGTCTGAAAACTATTTGTTACATATTAAGAGGCAAATAATACACTAACAGTATAGTAAACATTAAAGGGTGCCTATTTTGATAGCAATACTTCCAAGTTTGTGTGCTACACTTATTTGAATACATGTAGTGTAAGTAACTAACTTAAAATCCAGATTAAATATTTCTATGTTGTAAAAGTAAGCAGCAGTTACTTAGAACCTACATTTTCATAAATGTGTCAGATTTATCACGGTTCAGAACTTAAGAGGCAGGAATAATATCTTCATGGCTGCTGTTTCTTCCTGTTATATTCCTCACCTATTGTTCACAAACATATCATTTATTTTATACAAACACACTTGAACTACAGAGTCTATCCTTTCATCTCACAAATCATATTTCTTGAGTCTGGTGTCTGTCTACCTGTTTCGGTCTGTCTCTGCCTCTCTCCGTGGTTTCTGCTGTTCCTCTATTAGTTATCTATTTATCTATTGCTACTTTCATTCTCTAGGCCAAAATCTCTCTTGCTTTTTCATTGCAAATTAGAGATAAAAATAAATACTTCTAATTATTTGATAGTTAAGTAATTATTGCTTCTTACCAGAGAAAAATGTACATGATGTCCCTAAGAATTTAAATGTTAAAGTCTTTTTACCAGATTACAGTGTTGGGAACAGGTGTGGGCCTTTACGGAAGACACATGGAGCACCAGGAACATGACCTCAGACAGATTATAGTAATCCAGTTCTGGCTTGGGCCATGAATGTTTGTAGCTGTGCATCTCGAGCTCCATGTGCTTCCATCTGCTATCCTCACCAGAAGACTACAAATGAGGAGGCACAAGTCTAGCTAGTTCTTGAGTTTCATATTAGCTGTTTCAGGTATCTCTGTGGTAATGCAAAATTTACCAACAAAGATAATTGGCATAATGGAACCACTGAAACATTTGGCCAATTAGTGAGTTAATGATCTCTGGCTAATACACAAGTCTAATGACTAAATACAGTACTTACTTAATAAGATGATTTTTTATTACTAGCAAAACTATGAACTTGTGTTCTGATAGCCATATTAAATTAAATTTTTAAAAACTTATATAATTGCTTTGTATACATTAATTTATAGATAGCTTGCTTTGAAAAAGTTATTGCTAAATATCTTAGAAAATACTTATATTCAGAAAATAAATATGATCTTTAGATATCCAATGCAAACCATAAATGTTACTGTATAAATTATCACATTACTATGGAAAATAAATTTAATATCACTTATGATGGAAAATGTCATTCTGTAAATATGTTTCTCATATTGGTTAATGAATAAAGCACTGTTGGCCAGTTAATGAATAAAGCAAGATAGGAAGGACTAGGAGACAAGGAGGAGGGAGGAAGTAGTAGGGAGGAGATTCAAGATGGAGGACAGAGAGAGAGAGAGAGAGAACAATGCTGGTGCATCTCTTCGTTAAGATAAGACCTTGTGGAACTACTTAGATGAATAGAATTGGGTTAATATTTAAGACAGAGCTAGCTGATAAGAAATTAGTAACTGGCCAATAGCTTTATATCTAATAAAGAGTCTCTGTGTGTTATTTGGGGCTGGCATGGCAGTGGGACCAGGCCTGTGAGAAAAACCAACACATAACAAAATAACATCCAATTTGGACCGAAGAACTTTCACTTAAAACTTGACAAAAGTGTTTGCACCTACCCCTGCCAGCAAGGAAGACCTGACTCCAGGAAGATCTTCATGCAGTTTTAATCAGGATCCTTGAAACATGTCCTTATGACCAGCGAGAGCCTGGGGGACCCCTGCACAAGCTTAAATACCCTTGTGCTACCCCAGTGAGCTACGTGGACCCTGCAGATAGGCTACTCTAACGTGGAAGCAGACAGGCTGAACAGACTTAACCAAATAAGGGCTTGTTTATGCCAGAGAGCGCTCACCCTTGGGGAGGTGAAAGGCGGAAGCCAGCACCATCTTTAAGGTGCTGCACTTTGCAGCTCTCTACACAAAAGTTTAAAAAGGGGTCTTACAAAAGAAAAGAGACAAGCAGGGATTCTTGAGGGATTCTTGGTAGTAGCATTTTTCTTTGTTGGACTCTGTTTTGCTAGAGAGAAGCAGAATTTGGGTGGCTACTTTAAGGGAGTTTTCCTGACTCAGCATAAGTGGTAAAACCCACAAGGCTTTAAAGAGCTCTGCTAACAATTCATTGGTGTGTATAAAAGCAATGGCAGTGACCACATCTCCAAACAGGAAACTTGCTGCTGGATGGTAGCATAGACCAAGGCAGTGAGCACAGCTCTCAGTTGTGGATGTAAAAGTACCTGCTGCCATCTTTGATAGACCATGGCTAATACAGATGTGGCTTTCATTTGACCAATGTTGTTGTTTACCAGATAAAAGACTCGTGGACGGAAAAAGATGAAGATTTACTGAAGGGACAGATTCAGATTAAGAAAAACCTCTAAAGGTTTACAGTATGTTTTAAAATATACATAGGCTCAGGAGAGATAAAGAAACACGGTAAAATTTAAAAAAAAATAATAAAAAAACAGAGAGTAGCTGGGTGTTGTGGCACACGCCTTTAACTACAGCACTCAGGAGAGGGAGGCTAGCCAATCTCTGTGATTTCAAAGTAAACCTGGTATGCAGAGTGAATTCCAGGACAGATAAAAATTTACACAGAGAATCACTATCTCAAAAAAAAAAATGAGAAAATAGAAGTAGAAAAAATAAAGTAATAATAATAATAATAATAATAATAATAATAATAAAACACGTACAGATGGAAAGCAGGAAAGTATGACAGAATCTGGATACTGTACAGTATTATATTGTCTTTGTATTGTTTGACTACTCAGGAAATAACAACAACTGTTAAGAATAAATGCTGCTGGCTTAATCCAATTTATATATTTTAATAATGCTTTGACTTCAAAATTTAAGTCTAAGGACAGGTTACTCTGGTAAGGATTTCTATTTTTGTTTCCACAGAAAATGAAAAGATGTGGATACCTTCCAGACTAACATAGTTTGATCAAGCAAAACCTCCTGAGTCACTGTCCCAGATGATCCACTATTCAAAACAGTTGGGACGAAGCAGCCCGCTGACTACAACCAGGATTTCTGCTTCTTCTTAGGATCCCCATGACAGTGCCCCCTACCAGCATGAAACAGTTTGGAAAGAACAATGCCCAAGTTCCCAAATATTGTCTATAAATGTTTGTTTTCATTTAAATAGGCTTGGTTATAAATGGTTATGATCACAAACAATATCTTCTTAAAGGTAAAAATGGGATTATATGAATAGATATAGATATGAATACTTAGATTTGAAATGGATTTTCATTTATTGATACAATTTAAAGTCAATTTTGTGACATGTATATTTCTCCTCTTATTTAACTATTGT
Source organism: Cricetiscus sungorus (assembly GCA_030556225.1). Taxonomy (NCBI): domain Eukaryota; kingdom Metazoa; phylum Chordata; class Mammalia; order Rodentia; family Cricetidae; genus Cricetiscus; species Cricetiscus sungorus. Next base: position 40,262,515 of record JANBXA010000031.1, read on the forward strand.
GTTTAAATAGCTCATTTAGAAAATAATGTATAATTTAGTAAAGATTATAGATAGCTACCTAGATAGTCAAAATTTAGAGTTAAGTTTGCTAGGTATACAGAGATGTATTTGAGATAAATAGGCACCAAACATTTCAAAGACCTATGAAATATGGCACTTAAAATGGTTCAGAGTTTTTCTTGACAGTGCGGCACAACTGCTCTTAGAAACACCACCTGTGTTGGAAATGAATATGGACATTGAAGAAATGTGTTATCGAATTTGCTTTCAATACGGCAAGAGTAGCCATTTGGGCAAGATACTGCTCTTGTCTGGACTGTTTGACTTTATTCTATATAAATGTCGGTTCTGGACATGCAGAACCGACAGCAAAGTGACTGCTGGTACAAGATGGACAGTACTACAGGGTTCCTGCTTCATGAAAGTGTCTACCAGACATTCTTCAGGAAACAAACAAAAGTGACTAACAAACTGCCAATACAGATGGGCAGTTTAAAGTTTCCTGCTCTGTTGAGGAGTCTGCCAGACACACTATGGCCTATAGGCTGAAGATAGAAAATCACAAAAGAACTTCAGGTGACTGATCAGGCAGCAAGTTGTTGTCTCTGTCATTTCTAGAGTTTATATATTATCCTCCTGTGTTCTTTGATGCAGTTGAAGACAGATAGTTTTGGTCATAGTTTTCCTTAGTTAGGATTAATGTTAAGTTACATATAGGACTTTAGACTCACAAAGATAGGATAGATAATGAAATATTTTCCTTAAATCTTGTTAAATGTAAATGGACCCAAAATTGTTCACTGTAGAATATTGTTTACAGTGGTTCTTATTTGATAATTGTTTTGTTATATATTTTTCTATGCTAAGGTTAAAACCCTTTTTTATTTAGACAGAAATGGGAGATGTACTTTTGTAATTATGTTTCTTGTATTGTTTAATGAATAAAGCACTGTTGGCCAATAGGAAAACAAGATAAGTTGGATTGGGAGACTAGGAGGAGAGAGGAAGTAGTAGTGAGGAGTTTCAAGATGGTGGATGAAGAGAGAAACGTGCAGGGGGCCTCTCTCCAGGAAGATAAGACCACTTGGAACTACTTAGATGAATAAAAATGGGTTAATATTTAAGACAGAGCTAGCTGAGAAGAAATTTGTAACTTGCCAACAGCTTTATATCTAATATATCATCTCTGTGTGCAATTTGGGGCTGACATGGGGGTGGGACCAGCTGGTGGGAAAACCTGCTCCTAATACACTTATTAATACTTAGCTTTTCCGTAAAATATGTCTAGATAGTAATATGAATGATTGCTGAATGTTCAACATAATTTAATACATATATACCTCTGAGGCAATTCAAACTAATTTTACAGTTGCTATTGATAATCTTGCAAACATGATAGTTCTTGAGTATTCCACAACTATGCTTAGGAAATAAGCATAAAAAAGAAAAGAATTATTTAGCACTGATGTGAAATAAATTCTTTCTGCCTATAACCATTGAATTCATCTATTGGAAAGGAAGAACTGATTATACTTTACTATTTATCTTTTTCTCCATCTTTTCTCCTTTCTAACATTGCCTCAATGCAACTCCTTTGGAACACGCAAACACTGTTTCTTTAATGTTTCTTTGATTGTCGAATATAGCCTCCAACACAAAACAGTTATTTTTGTTGTTGTTGTTGTTGTTGTTGTTTTGTTGTTGTTGTTGTTGTACTTTATATGTTTTAGATTCTGTAATGTAGATGTAAAAAGTATTTCTTCTTTTTTGTTGCACTAATCATAAGATCAGAATTAGGATAACTAGAGATGGCATGCCTTTGTGTATCAGGTGTATGCAAAACACTAGACTCTGAGTGACAGGTCAGTCCATTTTTTTTTTTAAATTACATTTAAATGTTTTGTGTGTGTACATCTGTGAATATGTTATAAAATAACTGCTAGAAATGATACTGCTATAAATAGAGAAGTGAAAATGGAGAGAAAGAGAAACACACACACACACACAAACATACACACACATACACACACAGACAGGAGACAGAGACAGAGAGAGAGAGAGACAGAGCAAGGCAGAGAAGGAGATAGTCTGAATATCTATTCTTCTTTAGAACTTAAGTTACTGGCTCACCATACTTTGGTCTACCAGATATATTCTATTAAAGTTTTGAGAATGTGATATTATGACTGTAATATATTAACATAAGTGGTCAAACAGATTAAGGAAATTTTAGAGCGTGCTTTTCCTGTGTCAATTAACATATCAATGTAGACTGATCCACATAGTGATTTTATTTTGAGGTGGAGAATAATGAGTTGGTCAATGAATGTAATGTTTTTATGAAAAATCTTTATAGAAGATTGTTTTAGCTCTCAGCAATTGATTACATAGTTATTATTTTAAAAGATGAATAAATAAATAAATAAACAAATGCCTTGGTTGCTGGACCACTAAGAAGTCATCAGGTTTGTTTTAATGAAATTGGACCTGGCTAACTATTTGCTCAATAAACTATATTTACCATTGTTTCATAAAGTTTGAATTGAATCAGAAAGGTGATGATTATCTGAGAGCTAGGCAGTTCACATGAAGCTATTTTCAGGATTGTTATTATTCTTGTCTTATATTCCTCAATGTATTACACATTTGTAGCCATCGACTATTGAAAATATCATCTAAGTTGATTTTTTTTTCAATTTTTGGTATTTTAGATCATTCTTTTGTAATAAAATTCTATATTACATAGTTGATTGTTACAGCTTTAGTTTTAAAGTTTCAAAATGTTAGTCAAAGGTATCAAATATGTCTGTGTTATTTACCTTACTTCAGATCTCCCCATAAGCATTTTGTTGTGACTACATCACCAAGAAGTGAACTTTACATCAAGAGAAGTAGAGTTAATCCAATACAATACAATAATGCCTTCTGAAATAAAGGCAGATAACTACTGTAACGCAGCATTGCCATCTTACTGTTAATTATTAATAGTATTATCTTACTGCATGTATTTTATAAATTAATTCTAATTCTGCATAGGCTATGTGAGGTTCTCAATCCTGTATTTTTAGGCATCCTATTTTTAGGGTCTGAAAGTATGCCTGTGACTATAAGCTGAAAAGAGAGCTACTTGGTTCCATGTATGATATCTAATGATAAAACAAGGAAAGTATAGATTATATGAATTGAAAAACCCCCTTTGGACAAGGAATCATAACAAAATAAATATATTATCTATAATTGAGACAATATTCTGATGTTTATGAGTAAGAAAATGCAGTGGTGTAGGAAATTTCAGTATTCTGTTGGCTGAGTCTTTGAGAGCACAACTCTTTGGGAATTCCTTCCTGTAATCTATCATGGACAATGTGATGATTCTTTATAAAGGCAGAGGAGCTGTCTCAGCCTGTTTCTTCTTGGTCTGAGATGAAGGGTAGGCTGGAATTTGTTATATGTGTACGCCTTTATTAGCTCTTGCCATACAACTATATGGAAATGCAGTTTCATCTAAAGTTACTAAGTGCTCTGGTAGATTTCTAGTCTTATCAGTGAAAACATGTTCTCAGACTTTGTCTATACACTTTAAGTATTTGCTTGTCAAAGGTATTGACTCTTCATTGTTTAAGTTTATACTCTATCTACACTATCCTGCTGTTGAAAGCAATGCCTTTGACTTTATTTTAAAATTGAATACTCTATGATATATAATACGTAATACATTTTTACCAAACTTTTCAAGATATTGTAATGCTAACTCATTATAAAAAGCTATAGAAATGACACTGATTCAAATTTTTTTTCCTCTTAGGCTGATGATACCTACGTATTTTCATTTGTTCAAATATACAGGTGCACACTGTCCAACTTCTCATCCTAAATTTAAGTTTACTCTTTCCAAAGCTTACAGGGTTAGGAAGTATAGGAACTATTCAACATAGTTACAAACTAACAAAGACCTCCATTCTTTTACTTTGCAAATCTAATAATCAAATCTAGAAGATTCATCTCTCCTGGTAGGTATTTTATGAACTTGTCTACATTGTGAATTTTTTCCATTATGTTCATAAATGTTACATCTGAGCTCACATAGGCAGCAGTTGGACCAAATGTTTTGTCTTCATATAGCAAGGATCAATACCCTCCTGCTTGGCAATTGATAGGATTTGGCCTCTCAAGGTCTTACTGCTTCCACACTTGGTAAAATCAATATTTCCCTTTTGTTTTCTGAAACTCTTTATTTCAAGAAACAATCTTGAATATTATTAAAACTTTGTTTAGCTACAATAACATTCAGTGGTCCTATTTAAATGTCACCTATAGTTTAAACTTTTTTTCCATATTGTTCTTAGTATGGATTCTGGAATGTATTTAAAGAGAGGCTTTTCCATTTGCCTGATTGCTTATCCTGTAAGTAATAATTTAGCCATCAGTAGTCTTACAAATTACATTGGTATACACAGGGAAGATATAGAAATAAGGGCAAAGAGGCTGGTTTTGGGGGTACTTTAAAAATGCTTTCCTAGCCAATGTTATCCTAACCTAATGAAGTCTACTCACACTTCCTGAGTAGAAAGAAGTTCCCATGCTACCTCTACTTTGAAAGCAACAAAAGAAAATAGATATCATTTACTTCTAGAAAGAGTATATCAGAAACTAAGGAGTAAACTCAGCTTTGACTTTTACAAATTTTGGCTTTTGTGTAAAATCTCACCTTATCTATCTCAATGATAAAGGTTTTGCTTGATCAGATTAGGAACTAACTTCCTTGTTATTTATTTTATGCCAAGTTATTTTAAATTTGCATTTGTAAGAATTTTCTAGAAAAACATTATATTTGAGCACCTAGTCTTTGTCTTTTCAATTTTCTTATCCCTGGAGCAGGGTAATTTTTTCAGATTCTAAATATTATCCTGCCCAATACAAACATCTTAGCACAAAGTGATAGACTTCTTTAAAATAGAAAATCCAAAATTTATCCCTTTCTTCTTTTAGAGCAATGTGTCAGATCACAGCACTCAGGAGATATCAGACTAAAAACATTTAACATAAAGGAAAAGAAGCAAACAAAAACACAAGAGACTTAGTTTTTTAGGTTTTTTTTTTTTTTGTTAAAGAATTGTGCTGGCTTGTTTTAAATGTCATTTTCCACAACTAAGAATTGCTTGAAAAGAGAGCATCAACTCAGAGATTGTCTAGATCAGGTTGGCCTTGAGGCAACATTGTGAGGGATTGCTTTCCTTGTTAATTAATATAGGAAGACTCAACCCATGGCAAGCAACAGAATTTCCTTGTCAGTGGTGCCTGCATTTTATAAGATATAGGAAAGCAGTCAGCATCGGGGCATACATCTATTTCGCTAAGCTCTGGAATATCTAGAATTCCTTTCTTAACCTCTCCACAAAAATGGACTGGAATTTTAAGCCAAATAAATTCTTTCTACAACTATGTTGTTAATGGTAAGGGTATTTTATCAAAGCAAAAGAATTAAATCTACATTGACAACCCAAAAGTGAATAACATATTTTGTTAAAAGGAAGAGTATATACTTAAAATAATTTCCATTGTTTATAAATTTTATACTCACACAAACAAATATAAATTATATTTGGGACTAGGAAGATTGAGACATTGGAGGAATAGAGAGAACAAATAAAAAGACAGAGAGAGATATCATTAAAGAGGAGCCATCATACCTTTGAAGAGAAAACTGATCTAGAGAAATATTCAGAGACCTACAAGGATGACCCCAACTAACAATCTGAGCAACAGTGGAAAGGCTATCATAAATGACCTTCCCTGATAATGAGATTAATTACTAACTTACCTATCATCAGAGAGCCCTCATCTATTAGCTGATGGAAACAGAAGCAGACACCACAGCTAAACATTAAGCCAAACTGAATCTAGATGCAGAGAGGGAGGACAAAACTAGGCTACAAAACCCCACAGAGACAGCTGACCTGAACAAGGGGGAGATAATGAACCACCAGACAATAACTGGGGATCCAGCATTAGCCTGAAGATAGGTCTCAGTTAGAAGGCCTGGGAAGTCTAAGGAATCTCTGACAGTGGAATCAGGATGTATCCTTTGTGCAGGACAGGACTTTGGGAACACGTTCTTCATGGAGGGATAATCCCCAAACCTAGAGGTAGGAAAGAGGGCCTAGTCACTCCTCCAAATGACTTGAAAGATTTTGTTGAACCCTCCTGGAAGGCCTCACTCTCCCTGTGGAGGGGGGTGAGATGGGAGGGAGAGAGAAAGGGAACTAGGGAGAGGGAACTGGGGCCTATATGTACAGTAAGAAAAAGATAATAAGAAAAGAAGAATGGACCCTTAGTAATTTATAAGGTCTAGCATGAGAGAAAAGATGGGAGTAAGGTTACATGAGAACGGGCCTTGCCAGAGATCCACCTATCCCTGCACTACCACCCTGAGTTCCTTCCTGCCTGATCTTTGACCCCCATCGCTGGCACCCTGCCTGAGGAAAGACATCTTAGAGAGCTTGGACCAACCAGAGCTACAGACATCAAACGTCTGACCCACCTATGTCCACCAGGAGAGTAGTGTAAAGAGAAAGACTCCACATGCACACACTAAAAGAAGTGAGGGGAAGGTGGCAATGCAAGAACACACCAAACAATACAAAGACAAGCATGACACCACCAGAATCTAGGGACTATACAACAACTAGACCTAAACACACCAAAACAGATGGGGCAGATGAGAACTACTTAAAAAATAGCATCATAAAAATGATAGAGGCCCTCAAAGACAATATGAGAAAATCCCTTAGAGAAATGAAAGAAAAAATAAACAAAAAATTGGAAGAAATGAAAAACTCTCTTAAAGAAAATAATGAACGCCAATAAAAAAACAATGAAACAGGTGAAGGTAACAGTTATAACTAACACTTGAAAATTGCAATAGAGACAATAAAAACACAAACTGAGGGAATGCTGGAAATAGAAAAATTGGGTAAACAATCAGAACTACAGATGCAAGCATAACCAACAGAATGCAAGAGATGGGAGAATCTCAGGTGCGGAAGATAAACTAGAGGAAATAGATTCATCGACCAAAGAAAATCTTACATCCAACAAATCCTCAACATAAAACATCCAGGAAATGTGGAACACAGTGAAAAAGCCAAACCTAAGAATAATAGGCATAGAAGAAGGTGAGGAAGCCCAGCTCAAAGGTGCAAAAACATATTCAACAAAATTTACAAATCCAGCCCTGCTGAAAATTCTGGAAGAAAAACTCCAATCCTACAAAGTTAATTATGCTCACAAAGATATAGACAATAGGTAATCCCACTTCACCAGAAATCAAAGGATAAAGCAGAGCAAAATATTCACAACACCACTGACAACAACAAATCTAAAATAAACAAGTATTAACAATCAATGGTCCTTACTTTCCCTCAACATTAATGGTCTTAACTCGCCTTTAAAAAGACACAGGCCAACAGAATGGATCAGAAGACAGAATCCATTCTTCTGCTGCATACAAGAAACACATCTAAGCTTCAAAGACAGACATTACATCAGGCAAAAATGTTGGGAAAAGATCTTCCAATCAAATATACTCAAGAAGCAAGCATGTGTAGCAATCCTAATATCTAATAAGTTAGACTTCAAACCAAAATCAATTAAAAGGAATGGAGATGGTCATTTTGGATTCATCACAGAAGTTTATCAACACAAAGTCTCAATTCTGAACATTTATGCTGCAAATACAAAGGCACACACATTTGTGAAAGAAACCCTAGTAAAAATTCAAAGCTCCCATAAAACCTCACATGCTCATAGTAGGAGATTTCAATACCCCACTCTCACTGCTAGACAGTACACCAAGACACAAACTTAACAAAAAATAAAAGAACTAACAAGTTTTGTGTCAATTTGGTTTAACAGACATCTATAGAACATTCCATCTAAACACAGTAGAATATACTTCTTCTCTGCTCCACATGGAACCTTCTATAAAGTCGACCATATATTAGGCAACATAACAAACCTGAAAAGTTACAAAAAATTGGAATAGTCCCCTGTATCTTATCAGATCACAATGCTTTAAAGTTGGAATTCAACAACACAAAGCACAAAAACCTTACAAACTCATGGAAGCAGAACAATGAACAATTGCATCATACCTGGGGCAAATGAGAAATAAAGAAAGAAATTAAAGTTTCCCAGAATGCAATGAGAACAAGAACACTACATGCCTGAAATTATGGGACACCTCCAAAGCAGTGCTAGAAGGGAAGTTCATTGCTCTGAGTGCACATATGAAGAAAACAGAGGATAGTTACATTAGAGATTTAACAGCACAACTGAAAGCCTTAGAATAAAAAGAAGCAAATTCACCCCAGAGGAGTAGACTCAGGAAATAATCAATTTGAGGGCTGAAATCAATAAAGTAGAAACCAGGATGACAATATAAAAAAATTAAGGCAACAAAAAGTTGATTTTTCTAGAAAATCACCAAGATAGACAAAACTTTATCCAAACTAATGAAAAATCAGAGAGAGAACATGTTAATTAACAAAATCAGAAACAAAAAGGGGGAAATAACTACAGTCACTGAGGAAATCCAGATAATATTAAGGTCATACTTTGAAAATCTGTAGTCCACAAAATTTGAAAATTCAAAGGAAATGAAAAATCTCTGAATAACTCTCACTTACCAAAATTAAATCAAGAACAGATAAGCAACTTAAATGCACCTATTAGTCCTAATGAAATAGAAGCAATCATCATAGCCTCCCAACCAAAAAAAAAAGCCCATATCCAGATGGCTTCAGTGCAGAATTCTAACAAACCTTCAAGGAAGAGCTAATACCAGTACTCCTCAATATTTTTCTACACAATAGAAGCAGAAGATTCATTACCAATTCTTTTTACGAGGCCACAATTACTGTAGTAATCAAGCCACACAAAGACACAACTAAAAAAGAGAACTACAGAACAATATCCCTCATAAACATTGATGCAAAAAAAATAAAAAAAAACACAATAAAATACTGGCAAATTGAATCCAATAACACATCAGACAAATCATCCACCATGACTAAGTACGCTTCATCTTTTGGTTTCATGGATGGTTCAACATATGAAAATCTATCAATATGATCCACCATATAAATAAATCAAAAAGAAAAACTACATGAACATCTCACTAGATGCTGAAAAAGACTTCGACAAAATTCAACACCCTTTCATGACAAAGGTTTTGGGGAGATCAGGGATAACAGGAACATAACTAAACATAATAAAAGCAATATACAGTAAACCAAAAGCCAGCATCAAACTGAATGGAGAGAATCTTAAGGTGATTCCTCTAAAATCAGGAACAAGACATGCCTGCCCTTTCTCTCCACATCTCTAAAATATTGTACTTAAAGTTCTAGCTAAAGCTGATATTAACCCACACACCTAGGAACACTTGATTTTTGCCAAACTGCAAAAAGTACACAATGGAAGGAGGATAGCACCTTCAACAAATGGTGCTGGCACAACTGGATGATACTGTGTAGAAGACTGCAGATAGACCCATGTTTATCGCCATGCACAAAACTCAAGTCCAAATGGATCAAAGACCTCAACATAAATCCAGCTACACTGAACCTCTTAGAAAAGAAAGTAGGAGGTACCCTTAACAAATTGGTACAGCAGACAGCTTCCTAAACATAACTTCAGTAGCACAGACATTGAGATGGACAAATAATAAGTGGGACTTCTTCAAAGTGAAAAGCTTCTGTAAGTCAAAGGACACAGTTGACAAGACCAAACAGCAGCCCACAGACTGGGAAAAGATATTCACCAATCCTCCATGTGATAGAGGGCTGATCTCTAAAATATATAAAGAACTCATGAAACTAGTCAACAAAACACCAAACAACTCAATTGCCAAATGGTGTACAGAACTGATGAAAGAATTCTCAATTGAGAAGATCAAAAAGGCTGAAAGTCACTTAAGAAAGTGCTCAAAATCCTTGCTACCTGGTAAATGCAAATCAAAATAGCTCTCAGATACCATCTTACTCTTGCCAGAATGGCTAAAATTAGAAACACCAACTACAACTTATGCTGGAGAGGATGTGGAGAAAGAGAAACACTCCTCCACTGCTGGTAGGAGTGCAAACTTGTACAGCCATATTGGAGATCAGTATGAAGGTTCCTCAGGAAAATGGGAATCAGTCTATCACAAGACCTGTAATTCCACTCTTAGGCATATACCCAAATGATCCACATCATTGCAACAAAGACATGTATTCAACTATGCTCATAGCAGCATTATTTGTAACAGCAAGAATCTGGAAGCAACCTATATGCCCCTCAACTGAAGAATGGATAAAGAAGATTTGGCACATTTATACAATGGAATACTACTCTGCGACCAAAAAAAAAAAAAAAAAAAAAAACAACAACAACAACAACAAAAAAAACCAATGGAATCTTGAAACTCACAGGCAAATGGATAGCACTTGGAAGTAACCATCCTGAATGAGGGAACCTTGTCACAAAATAATGGGCATGGTATGTACTCACTCATATAAGGATTTTAGACATAGAGCAAAGGATCACCAGCCTATAATTCACACTTCCAGAGAAACTAGGATACAAGGAGTAATCTAAGAGATTCATACAATATCTTTCACACAAGGGTAAAGGAACAATATCTCCTGAGCATAGTAGGAGTGGGGGGGCAGTGAGTAAAGAGTGAGCTAGAAGAAAGAGAAGGGGAGGAGAGGAAAGCACATGGGACTATGAAGATTGAGTCAGGTGAGGAATAGAGGAGAGAAAAAAAAAGATAGAGAGAGATACCATAAGAAGGAGCCATTATAGGTTTGAAGAGAAAACTGACTCTAGAGATATGTCCAGAGACGTACAAGGCTTACTCCAACTAACAATTTGAGCAATAGTGGAAAGTCTACTATAAATGCCCTTCCCCAACAATGAGATTTATGACTAACTTATCCACCATCATAGAGCTGTCATCTAGCAGCTGATAGAAACAGAAGCAGACACCCACAGCAATACACTGAGCCAAACTGGAATCCAAGTTAGCTTCAGCCTCCCTAGTCCTGGGATTAAAGTTGTGTGCTACCACTGACACCTGTTTGCTTGTTTGTTTGGTTTTGATATTTTTTTTAAATATAAGTTTCTTAATGTAAAATTTTAAAATATGTATTGTAGCCCATTTTGTAAACATTCTTATACTTTTCCCGCTAATGCTTATTTATTTTGCTGTATAACCATCCAGCCAGCTTCAGGGTGTCTAGCTTTTCTATAGTTGCTTTTTCAAATTTTGTTACTATTCTAAATAAGTGTTAGAATCATACTTTTTAAATTCTACTTCCAAATAAATTCTCCTGTTTAAAAAAGGAAGAAGGAGGAGGAGAATGGAGGAGAAGGAGGAACAGGAAGAACGAGAAAAACTAAAAATCTAGTAACTATTGAATTTAATCCATTATTGATAAAGTAATTATGTGTCTATTCTCTTGTGCTGCTGCCACTAACATCTATGAGTTTTGTTGTGGATTTCTATGTGTAAATATACAAGGCTTGTTTGATGACATAGACAGTTGTGATAAATGGACTATTTGTCTCACATTGTGACTCACTCTGTAGTCAGCTGTTGGAAACATCTGATGAGGTAGATGATCTTTCATTTTGTTTCAGGCTAAGGAGATAGTGAGTCAAAACTCAACCTTAAATTCTAATCCCACTATGAAAATATGACAGATTTACAGAGCTGTGCAGCTTTGGATATCTCTTATTTCCACTGTTGCTGCTAATGACTTACAGGCACAGGAAATCAGTCAGCAGTAAATAACCTAGACTCCCTTTGCTTTTCATAGTATTGACCAAGTGTGTTCCAACTCTCAGTTACACAGCAATCTGTGCAACACACTACAGACCTAAATAATTTACTGAAAAACTGTCACTTATGTCACAGCAAATTACATGCCCATTATTTTGATATTCATTAATGAATCCCAAATTATTATATCATTATTGTGAAATTACTTGAAAAAAGTCAATAGTCTGTAATGATATTATATTTATGTTTATTTTCCCAGTTTTAGTAAATATAAATGAGAAATTTTCCTAAAATTGAAGGAAAATTCCTTAAATATTAGTTATGAAATCATACTGTAGCTTAATGCCATAATCAAGTTTTCTTTTAAGTACAGTCACTATAAATAAATGGAGCTTTAAGAAATTTATCCTTTGTGAAAATATACAATTCACGTTTCTTAGAAAACACTTTTTGGACTACTCTTATTTCCAAAGATGAATGAATATTATTTCATACTGATTCATAGCAGTTGTGATGGCTGAAGAAAAAAGTGAGTTGGACTAAATCATCAGCTAACACCCAAGGATGGATAATATATTGCTTAATATTTATATTTATCAATCTTGAAATGGCTGCTTTGGAATCAGATTAATTATCCATTTTTCTATGATACCATAGAGATAAATGTATCCCAATCATGAAACAGTAGAAAGATCTCAAGTTATAGATTTAATTTCAATTGTGTTTCGCATACTGAACATCAGGTTCTATGGCCATCTCAGTGGGACATTCAGAGATAAATATGGTTTGATCCCTGCCCTTCTGGCACTCCAGTGAGTAGGCCACACCAGGCCATCAATAGATACACATACATTTGATAGACTGCATGAACCTATTGGCAAGATTCCTTCCTGGTTCAAGGAACCCCAAAAAGAGCTACTTGAAAGATGATTTATCATTTCTTTACTTTTTGTTCATTATTCCATATTTGAAATTATTATGCCTGCTGATAAGATGCCCTGTATGGAAAGAAGGCTTTTGATAAAGTAGTCAGAAGTCTTCTTGAGATCAGCCTGGATCATGCCATCCTTACAGGCAGACTTCAGAATCAGAGGAACAGAATCTTATCTGTATTATGCAGAGCCTTTGCTTTCCATGAATGATCCAAGAGAGCCTGGGGATTGAGAGTTCAGCTGTGTTAGTACTGCAGGACCATGGCAAGTGGGTAGCTGTCGAGACGATGGCACTGCCCCAGCAGCAAGTAGTGAAGGAAGTTCATTAGATAATACAAAGCTATAGTGTTTATATGACTTTTGACTTTAGCAAGGGAATTATTGACAAAACATCAACAAAAGAGAACAATCTCGTCTTTGTTGGATGTTAGTAAAAGATATATGAGACAAGAAAGAGGCTGTTTCATATTGGAAAACATTGTTGTGCATTCTAACTTAAGTCATTGATTGTGAAAAGAGGGTATATCAGGAATTTAAAGATTTGAGGTGCTGATGAAAAAGGGTAGGAGAGCACATCAAGGTTTCTATCTGTTGCTGGTTCTGGATTTTACTTCAGGCATCAATAACTGCTTTCTCACTGAGTGAAAATGAGAAGATGTGTTGAGAGAACATTCTAGAAGACTTCTTGACCAGTTTCAATGTCTGATAGGGTAGACTTAGCTAGTAATTGTTCCCTTCAAAAGTGCAGAGAAGAGACTCAAGTACTGTGGAGACAGTTGTTATAAAAAAGACAGCAGCAAAAACAAACCCACTTCAGTATTAAAGATTAAAATATTACTAAATCTCAGATGCAGTTGGTCTAAAAGCCATTGGTGTTAATCCAGTTATAAAGTACTAGTAAAATAGTGTAACTGTTTCTCCTGGAGAAAGTAAGTGCTTAGGTGTCGACTGAGGTAACCACCAAGTGCAGACAGTTAAAAGATGCTTTTCTCTGGTTATTATTTTATAGAGGGAATTTGATGAGAGTAAAGAAATGAAAAGTGAAAGACACTCCTTAAGCAACTCACAGAGCTTTCAATTATGTGTAGGTGAAGATGGGATTCATTTGGCGTTCCCCCCTTTTTAGTAGTGCTTAATAAATGAAATCAGCTGGCATAACTATGTTTGACATCAGCCACAGAGCATAGTGAATTGCTGAAACATTTTAGAGATGAGCAGAAATAAAGAGCTACTATAGATACATATCAACCTTTATTTGAATTATGGCACTGTTGGGGATGGAAGGACACTTTATGAGAGGTAAAATATAGTATAGATCTGAGTTTTAGACACTCTGTTTCTACACAATTGAATTTTGGGATTTCAGGGCTTATAAAAGAGCAATGGTTTAGAAAATAAGACAAGTTCAGGTGATGAGATTTTTATTTTTTTAAACAGAATTACTCAAGCTATAACTATTCTTACTTTGTCTCCAGAAACTCGAAAGTTCAGACATCAGAAAATTAGTCAGAACTATAAGTCATTTCTGAGATACAGACAAGAACAAAACAACCTCTTAAACACTTCTTAAGACCTAGTTTTTGCTCAAAATCTCCTTGTTCTTGTATATCAAACAGCATCCTTCTTACTTTTCTTTCATGTATTCTTGTTCCTCTCAGCTGAATATTTTTCCTATCCTGAATTTCTCTAAAACCTGTCAGTGAGGCTGTAGGTGTCTTGTACTTGAAACTGTAATGGTGGCCACACCACTTTGGGTGTGGCTTCAGGCAGATGGAAACCAAAAGAGGGAAGCTTAAGGTGTTCTTTTTGCTCTTCCTTTTCTCTGGGGTAAGCTGATCCAGTAAGGTCAGAGAAACTCTCCTGTGGCTCTCTGTGTTTTTCTGTGTAAGTGTTCCCTAATAAACACACATTTATCATTTATCTTGGGTCTAATGAAATCTTTGCACCCATGCCTTCATAAGAGTTTCCTTCTCTTTTGATAATTTTTTTAATTTAAAATTTAAACAAGGTTGTTTTACATGTCAATCTCAGTTCCCACGCCCTCCTATACTCCACTGCTCCCCCAATTAACCCCCATTCCATCCCCTTTCTGATCCCCAGGAGGGTGAGGCTTTTTACAGGGAGTCTTCAAAGTCTGTCATATCATTTGGAGCAGGGCCTAGGCCCTCCACCATATGTCTAGGCTAAGGGAATATCCCTCTATGTGGAATGGGCTCCCAAAGTCCATTTGTTCAATAGGGATAAATACTGATCCATTACCAGAGGCCCCATAGACTACCTAGTACTCCTAATTAACAATCTAAGCAATAGTGGAGAGGCTACCGTAAATGCCCTTCCCTGATAATGAGATTGATGACTACCTTATATTCTCTCCTAGAGTCTTTATCTAGTAGCTGATGGAAGCAGAAACAAACTCACAGCTAAACAGTGAGCCAAACTCCTGGAATCCAGTTGCAGACAGGGAGAAATGATAAACAAAGGGGTCAAGACCAGGCTGGAGAAACCCAAAGAAACTGCTGACCTGAACAAGGGGGAGCTCATGGACTCCAGTCTGATAGCTGGGTAACAAGTAGAGGACCAACCT
Organism: Cricetiscus sungorus; assembly: GCA_030556225.1. NCBI lineage: Eukaryota > Metazoa > Chordata > Mammalia > Rodentia > Cricetidae > Cricetiscus > Cricetiscus sungorus. The sequence goes on from JANBXA010000031.1 coordinate 40,277,858, forward strand.
ATACTTCATGAGACTTTCAACCATTCTTTTTAGTGAAGGCAGCATTTCACAGCACCCTTATAAGAGGAAATGTTTCTCTTTTAGACTGAACTTCACTGTGGCAACTTTAGACTGTAGAGCAGAATCTAGATGCTTCAAATTTGCTTGAAGGCTTGGGACCAGCACTTCATATGAGTAAAGCCTGAAAGGGCAATAATGATGAAGGCCACATTATCCTTCCCCTTTCTCCCACCTCCTCAGCAGTGAAGCTGGCTCTGCTCTTGGAGACTGCTGAGAATAGTAGATGGCACAGTGCGAGCATACCCTGAGTCACATACAAAACAATCCTGAATATGAATTGTAACAAGACAAGGGAAACTTCTGAACATCAGGAGAATTGAAGTCAGAGTGGTATGTGCTAAGGTTAAGTCTTAAGAAGCTCCAAAGCACTTGTCAGTGGTGGCAATGCCGTTGATCCTGCACTCTGGAGACAGAGGCAGGAAAATCTCTGAGTTTGACACCAGCCTGATCTACAGAGCAAATCCCAGAAAAGTCAAGTCTATACAGTGAAACCCCCTCTGGAACCCCCCCAAACAAAATGAAAAAAATCAAAAAAAAAAGAAGGTAAAGGAGAAGGAGGAGGAGAAGGAGGTAGAAGAGGAAGAAAGGGAGAAGGAGAAAAAGAAGAAGAAGAAAGGAGAAGGAGGAGGAGGAGAAGGAAAAGGAGAAAACTCTAAAACCTAAGTTATCTCACATTTGGATAGGACACGTTTTGGGAGATATGGGGCTAGAAAGCCTTAGAAAATTGTCTAAGGTAATTTGGTGATTTAGGCTAAGTTCAGTCAGATTGCAGTCCCTCTCTATGACATGCTCCCCTTCCTCCCTACCATTTCAATTTTTCTTCCATTCTTTTTGAAATGTACATTGGTAACTAGTAAATGTAGTTTCAGTTGTTAATGAAAATTGAGATTTGAGCTAACTTGACTGATGTTCACCATGCCACATTAGAGGTGTAATAGCATCTAGCAACTTGACAAGGTAGAAGTCAATAAAGAAATGAAACAGAAAGAACATTGCCTAGCCATAGCCACAGCTATGAGTAGCAAAACTTCAGAAGCCTTATCATCAGTGTTTAGGAAAGTTGAATGTACTCTTTGGCTTGAACTCTGCTATTATGAGCAACCCCTGGGAAAGGTCCTTCTGCCCATCACTTAATTTAACTGCTATGAATAGTATTTATTCATTTTTGAGGTCATTAAGAAACAAATTCTAAAAGGTTCACAAACATAAACACTAGTTATTGTAAAATCATACACAACTATAAATTTTCATCAATAATAAACTCCCATTTTACTGGCTTGTTTGAATTAACATACATAAAAGAATGGAACCTATCACCACAATGCTGAAATGTCTCCAAAACTGATTATAGTTAATGAATTTTTGTTTAGCAAAATAAAGTATCAGCAGCTTTTCCTTTCTGCACCCTATCAAAAGGATATGTACTCTCTCTCTCTCTCTCTCTCTCTCTCTCTCTCTCTCTCTCTCTCTCTCTCTCTTCTCTCTCTCTCTCTCTCTCTGTCTGTCTGTCTCTCTCTCTCAACAATTTTACCTAACATCAAAGGAAGAGCTTAATCCCTCTCTTCTACATTTTGTTTCCTTTATTTAACCTGCTTTCCATCCTTCCATGTAAAAAGTCACATGTCTTATGATAAAATAATTATTACATACAGGTGGTCATTTATTAAATGCAATTGCTTATCCTAATGCATAGAAAATTTTGCTTGGTTATTGAAAATGTCAGTTTGTAAATGGGAGGCATAGTTTAATATCTTCATCCATGTCTTTCTCTACATGATAATATGGTTTTCATCATAATTATTGTTGTATTTATATTTAGTTTATATTATAGCATGGCTTTACTTTTATTTAAGGGCATTTTGAGAATCTGTTTATGTGGATGCCAGTAGAGACCAAAGTATGGTGTTGGATATCACAGAACTGTGTTTATAAGCATTGTAAACCCCTAATGCAGGTACTGGTGACTAAACCCTGGTCACCTGCAGGAAGGTCAAGCACTTTTAACTTCTAAGTCTATCTCTGAACGTTTTTACTTTTGTCAACTGAAGAGTCAGGACTGGCCCAAATTCCTAGCCAACCAGATTTCTGAAATTAAGAACTTCTCTTCCTCTCTGGCTTTCATTTTGTTTTGCTTTTCAAGATATTGTTTCTCTGTGTAAGAGCCCTCACCATCCTGGAACTCAATCTGTAGACTAGCCTTGAATTCACAGAGATCTTTAGGCCTCTGGCTCCTACCTGCTAAGACTAAAAGCTTATGATATTGCGGCATAGCACTTTAATTTAACATTTTAAGTTTGAGAAAATTAACAATTTACAATCAGCAAACAGCTGAAAAGAAATGTCATGTACAAGTGGATCTGAAGAAAGACTTTAAGAATGGCACAATACATTATTGACACACACCTTTAATCCCATCACTTGGGAGGCAGAGGCAGGTGGATCTCTGTGAGTTTGAGGCCAGCCTGCTCTACAGAGCGAGTTCCAGGACAGGATCCAATGCTATACAGTGAAATCCTGTCTTGAAAAACAAAAAATAAAAAGCAAAACAAAACAAAGTAATGACACAATACAAGTGGATTTTACTTGTAGACAGTAGCTTTAAAGTCATAAAAGAAAATAAAAGTACTTAGTACAATAATTACTTAGGGTTGCTACTTATACCATAGCAAAAAAAAAAAAAAAAAAATAGTGAAGCAACTAGGGCAACAAAAGTTAACTAATTTATGGAACTCACCCAGGCAGTCCATTATCATGACTGTGGCATGGGTGCAGACATGCTGCTGGAGAGGGAGCTGAGAGTTGTACATCTTGATTCTAATCCATAGGCAACAGTATGCAAAGTGTGACACTGGGCATAGTCTGAGCACAGGAGACCACGAAGCCCACCCTCACAGTGACACACTTCCTCCAACAAGGCCACACCTCTTAATAGTGCCACTCCCTTTGGGGGCAATTTCCTTTCAAACCACCATACATATCAGTGGGACATTGAATTGCATTATGTTCTTAAGACATCAGAAAAAAATTAGAATTGATTTCTAAAGAATTGAAATTTATTTCTTTTCATGAACAACCATAGGACCAATAAAGTAAAATATTAGAAAGAGTAACATATTAGACTATTTTAAAACTGAAGCGACCTAGTGAAATCTTACACTTTTTCTAGTAGAAACAAGCTAGCAAATCTCTCCCTAAATATCTAGAGTTTCCAAAGGCCCAAAGTTTAATTTGCTGGTTTGTGGGCTACCCAGAAGAGACAGAGTAATATGAAAATAGACACATAATAAGTACAGGTCATTTTAAAATGCTTTGTTCCTCCTGTTAAACTATTGGCTTCATTTTATGACATCTAATTACAATACAACTACAGCAATTATTTGGCTTTTTTATGGTATCAAAGGTTAGTTTTAATATAGTTATGTGTTGATAAAACATGAATAAATATGTATTTATATATTTAATTTGAGATTTAGAATCATGCATTTGTATTTTTTGTTGTTATCTTCAGTTTGCTTATTTATATTTTCTCAGGTTTTCTTTTGTGGTATGTGTATGTCTGTGTATGTATGCTTTTCCAGTAAAATCTCAGCTACTTTGTAGTCACAAAAGACACTGACAGCAAAATATGTAGGCAATTCTCAATTTTGCCCTTTACATTATCTATGATTTTTTAAATCTTTCCTTGAGACTTGCAATTATATTAAGTCTACAATTGAATTCACTTTCTCAGAATTGATTTATGGATGAGATTGCTTTTCATGAAACTTGGCTTGTACAATGCCACCCTAACCTTGATGCATTTTATTCACTAGGATTTATCATTTAACACTGTTTTGTGTCTTAAGTACAGTCCTTTTTTTTTTATTATGATCATGAATGCTGTGATGTCTCCTATGCTATACTTTGCAGTGTAGAGACTGAAGCTATCTACTTTTTGAAACTTTATTGATTCTTTGTGTATTTCACATGCATTATGATCTCACTTTTCTTTCATGCCCCTTGCATCTGTTCTCTGTTCTTGTAAACTCCCCACCAAAACAATACAAAATTTAAAAGTAAAGTCAGACTAAACAAAACAACAAAGACAAAGACTCTTGTGGAAGCTGTAGTGTAGCCCAATTGTGTGTCGATTCACAAGGTTTACCCTTCATTCTCTTCGTTGTTACTTGAGGCCTCTGGTTTTTGCTCCACCACCAATAATGGGCTCTTACTGGGGGTCCTTTTAGATATCCTTTTGTCCTTTGTCCTGTGTGTGGAGATACTGCTGCTTTGGGTGTACACGTTCATCCCCTTCCCATGCCACATAGGTCATAGATGAAGATGTTGGGGTGGCTTACTTATAGCCCTGGTTCTGGTCCTGGGTGGTAGCCAGGTTGGTCTGCCTGCCAGCTTTCCCTCATTGTCAATGCAGGGTGAGCTCTCTAGCACTCTCTCAGCTACTTCACTCAATGCTCTCTGGGGAGGGGGTCCAGTCCTGCACTCATAGTCCAATATTTGGCTCACCCACACTAAGAGCACCATGGCAAGTACTAATATTTTGCCCAGGTTCAGTACAGGGCCCTCTCTCCTGATTGTTGTAGGGGTCATATTGGGGGTGGTTAGATCAACTCTCCTGCTCTCACACCCTTAGGGCTGGCTTACCTGACTTCTTCATCACCCACCAAAAACAAGGTCAACTCTATTGTGCTGCCCAAGTTGGGTAAAGGACCAGCTATCTTGTGTGCTGCACCTGGTAAGAGGCAGGGCTTGTTCATACACTCTTGTGACCGTGCCACATGCAGCAAGGGTTGGAGTGATGAGGGCATCTTTCTCTCACCCATGCACATTGACTGGGGCAGGATCAGGTCTCCTGTTCTCATACCAGCAGGGTACTCTTATCACCAACCACATGTCAGCTCTAGTGTGATGACCAGGTGGGGTGTGCTTGTGGTAAGGAGTAGGTGGTAACAACAGCCACAGACATGAGTGGAGAACATGGGTGCTGGAGGACAACCCATGTACCCAGACATGCCTCTCTTTGAAACCCTGGCCTGGATGACAACATGGCACCAGGTGACAGAGTAGGCCACTTACATCAGCATGGTCCTAGCATGGCCGTATGTCCACAGGTTGTGGCCTAGAACCCTGGCAACCATGGGGTCTTTGCTGGTAACATGGGCCACATATAACAATAAAGATCTTGGCCATGGTAGGGTCACATACTTAAACACAATCATAGGCAGCAGCCTGGACTCAGATGTCATCATATTCCCTGGTGGCAGTGCAGGCTATCCAGATCAGCATAGCCACTGTGGCCATGTGGTGTTTGAACACCAATAGGTTCCCAGGTGACAGCCCAGACTATAGTCCTCTGCATGGCCTTCAATGGTGATAGGAGTCACAGACATCAACATAGGCCTCCTTGGCTGCTTCAGGGACTTGAACCAAAACCTAGACCTTGGCAATAGCCCCACATCCAGGAGCCTCTTGGAAACTTTCTAGGCTTGATCTGGAAAAGGACATGAATGGCTTCCCCCAATACTTCTTGGTGTGTATCTGGGGTGCACAGTACCACTATCATATCAAGCACCTCCTGTGACTTTTAGGCCTAGGGATAAAAGAGAAGAAAAGCAAGAGCTCCTCATCATGCCTTGCACCTGGGGCAGGTAGGACTCAACCAAGTGCCATTTGTGATTCAAGCAGGAGCCCTGCCTCCTGGTAGTTCAGTAAGATACCATTATGGCGATCAAGTACAGGATGGAGAAATGGAAGTATGAGAGAGAGAAAGGCAGAATCACTCCTGGGTTGGGAAGAGAGGCATTCTGGAGAGGTCAGGAGTGGGCTTGTGTGAATGCCTTGCTGGCAACTAGAGTTCAAGCTGAAGGAATTTTGTGTGACACATTTTAGTCACAAGGTGCTGTGTTCCAGAAATGGCTTTCATTATTGATTGCCTCACTACCCCATGACAATTTTTCTGAAATACTTTCATTTCAAAGTATTTAGCATGCTAGTAAATACCTTTTTAAAAAAAAAATACCATATTGGTCTTTCAAAAGCATTTTGCCTGAGAAAGCAATGATGAATTCTACTACATGGACTTGAACAAGCATTAAAAAATAAGTCAGTTTGACTGTAAATATCATAAAAGTGGTTACAACATCTAAAAATATACATTAAAGATAATGAATTGTGACAAATATGGATATCAAAAGTAAGACTATTACAAGTCTGAAACTTAGCCTTTGCTTTAACAGCTCAGCATGTAAAGATAGGTTGTCCAGTCTATGTATCCATCCATCCATCCATCCATCCATCCATCCTTCTATCTATCTACCTATCCATCTATCCATCCATCCACACTGTTATTCATACTCACATATTCACACACATTATTAGTAGTTCAGTTCATGAGGCTCAACAAATTTCTTTTAAATGCATGACAATAATTGACCTTTTTCATTTTGTGTTCAAATTGAAATATAATTACCTTTTTCTCCCTTCCCTTTCCTCCCTCTAATCCTTCTTAGGTACCACCCCCTGGATCTCAAATCCTCTATTTATTCTGACACATTTACATTATAGCCCCTGCACCTAATTCTTGGAACCATGGTAGAAGGTGGGCCAGGAAGATTACAAGAGGCAGATGAATGGGAAGTTGCTGTGAGATTTTTGTCTCCTGTCTCTAATCTCTTCAAACAGAGAAATAAAGTCTTAATTTCTTGGGCTACTCAGGGCTTACATACTGAAAGAAAATATACAGAACAATTCTTTGAACTTAAGGAATATTATCAAAGTAGCAGTCACCTACTGAATGTTACACTCTTAGACTCACAAAGTCAGCTGCAATTCTTAAAGGGTCCATCCTTTCTTCAGTTCTTACCCAGGCATGAAGCCCATGCAACTACCTTAAAGAAGATGGTGCTTTTAAATTTAGTCTAAATCAACTGGTCAGTTCATTCCCTCCATTAAGCTACAATTTTCCATTTTAAATTATTTAAATGTCTTTTTATTTGAGCCAAATTCCCTGAGAGCATTTATAAGGAAGCTATGGCAACCTACTATTACATAATTGTCTTTATTTTTCTAGACTGAGGGTTATCTAAAATTGTCTATTTCTTTCATTGCTTTTATAATTTCTTTTTCTCTTGAGTGGAGTGTTAAGTTTGGCACTGTCTTCAGGTACATCAGGAACTAATATTATTATTGGTTTAATATATGCTTAGTCTAAAAGGTATGACTACTCCTGAGATGGTAGAGAAAAGATTAGGACTTTATGTTGGGGAACATATTCATTGCTATTACATTCTTTTCAGATAATTTCTAGCTTATAATGACAACAAAGCAAATGGTGTTAATTCATTTGTTCATACAGTCATCTTGTTTATTGTATGCATGGACTTGGCTTGAACCTAGGGCCTTGTGTTTGCACTTTATCCCAACCTGTGTCTTTTCATTTTTCTTTGGAGACAAAATCTCACCAAGTTGTCCTGTCTGTGAACTTGGTATGGAGGCCAGTCCTTGAACATTTGATTCCATTCCTTGAACATATGATTCCATGACTAGCTTTAGTTACAGCCTTTTGTCAGCAACCACAGTTTATATGAACATTGTTTTACCAAATATCCCAGCAATTTGCCAAGAGGGATATCTCTTGTGGGGCTATTTTAAAATGTCTCCATGAGTATATAAAATTCCACCAGTTGGAGAGAACATTGTGCTGCTTCTTCATGGGGGGAGAGCTGGCATGTGTCTCTAATAAAACATTTTCCAAAGAAAATGTTCATAATGGTAATAACAAAGGATTAGGAAAATTATTTTTTTATAAATGAAAATGATGACTTTTAAAAAACCCAAAAGGAAGCTACTCAGCATGAAAATAATCATAGAAGACTGGGTGTAATTGAGCATTTGACATCGATTGGAATGAATAAATTCTAACTGAAGTACACTTAAAATTAATGTTCTCATTTCATGTGCATTGACTTACTACATAGTCAAAGCTAAACAATGCTGCATTTTTTCCTGTGACAATTTACAATTCTCTTTAGATTTCTCTAATTTATGTGTATGAGTGTTTTGCCAGCATCTGTACCTGCTGCATATCTGGTGCCTACAAGTGAGAAGACAGCATCAGATACCCTGGAAAATTATGTATGAAACACAAGTGCTAGGAACTAAACACTGTGTCCCCAGAAAGAGCAACAAGTGATCTTAACCCCTGAGCAGTCTCTCCAGCTCCCATTGTTACTGCTTTTAATTCACAAATTCCCAGATGATTTGTAAGAAGCATTTATGAGACCTGCACATTTACTAAGGGATATTAAATAGTGGAAGATCTCTAATTCAATGACCTTTACAGTCAACAAACTGTTTAGTATGCTATCTTTCTAATAATAATACATGAGATTACTGAAGACAGTCTGAACAGAAGGTGTTTGTCAGTCATTAAAAATCATTGGTATTCATAGATATGGTAATAGTAATAATAATACTGTATGGTAATAAATGGTACTATGGTAATAATAACCTTTATTTCTTGCTTGTGTGGCACATTAGAGGAATTGCCAAAATTGTTTTTGTTTTGATGTAAATTGAGTGAGATTAATACGCTTTTGAAATGACAAGTCATAAAAATTCTATTGCACTTTATCAAATTTTTCCCTTTCAAAAAATATATGTAATTGTATTTAAAAGGTTAATGGACAAATAGTCTTAATCTGGGAGAAGAGTGTTAATTTCCTTGGTATCTTTTACTCAGAGTGACAGCAAGTGACCTTTCTCCAAAGGCTACACTAAAACTATTAGGGCAATTGTAGAGTGTGAGTATCTTTTAAGTTAACTATTGTTGATAAGCTACTTTCAGAAAATTTCAGTTTTAGGGAAATATATAGCTAGGACAGCAGCTTGTCTCTATGTTCCCTGCACAGTCAGAAACTACATGGGCTATTAATCCTTGAATGTAAAGAATGCTTATTTCTCAAGGCACTGAGCTCAGTTTGGAGATGAACTTACTTTAGAGCTGTCAAGTCTGAGCAAGTAGCTTACAGTAAATACTTACAGCTTTGATCATTGCAGATGCAACATGTCAGTTACATGAGAGGAAAGACAGTTGAAACAGTGAAAACTAGAATTATCCCTGCTGCCAGAAATGGGAGCAGCTGTGAAACAGAAGAAAGGTAATCCTATGCTAGTAGACAGTAGTGACAGGAAGTAAAGCATCATCTTCTGAAAGCTTGGTATCATGCTTAGATGACTTCTGTCTTACATTAGCTCTTTATAATATTAGGGGGCAGCTGTGGTCACTCCAATTACAAGTATAGGCATCATGAAGAGATGTGATAGCTTTTTCCCTCAATGTTATATATATATATATATATATATATATATATCATACATATATAGTCATGAAACAACAATTAAGGAAGAAGAGTCAAGAAGGGAAGATCTGGAAGACAGAAAGAGAGGGAAAATGTAAGTATATTATAATCATATATAAAAAGAAATAATTGAAAAAGGAAAACAGACATAAAGTCTTTAACATAGTACCTTCTCAAAGTAAATGATCCAATTTTTGAATGATATATATATGTATATGTACATATATATATATATATATATATATATATATATGGCTGACATATTAAGTACATTGTGTGTTTAAATATTACAGTACTGGTGTCTGCCACACAAATACAGGAAATTTATACAAAAGAAGTAATAAGCAAATGAGGTAGCAAAGGAAAAGGAAACAAGAAAGAGATGGCAATTGCCATTTTAGTTTGTTTTTCTCTCCCATACCCATTTACTCTTCTCGACAGGTAAATTTATGAATTTACATAATTTGGTTTTCCTTGTATAAATATATATTATCACTCTAAGTTAGGTAAAAGGACTAGGTGGTTTATAAGTAGTGTGTAAGAGTTTTCTGTATAACAAGAATTTGTCTAAGTTTTTTGACAGCTACATTTATTTAAATAATTTAATGTACAAGATTTTATAATTTAACCAGAACAAAAAGGAATATTTGTGAAAGCAAAACAGAATGATAAAGGTAAACTTACCTAATGTGTTTTCTATGAAAACCATAGTATCACACCACTATCTTACCCATAGGTATATCTTACCATGTTGATCATTATTTTATTTCACAGTTTTGACATTTGTTTAAGACTGTTGATGAAAATTTTCCAGTAGTAACCTGAAGAGTACCTTTTAGAAGAATGAAGAGGAAAAATATTCTTGTCTTTACTAATTGGATTTTTACATGACTGAAGAACATGGTGATTTTAGTAATGGGGTCTTATCATCAAATTCTGTTGGCCAAACAGGCATATCAGCATAGCCACTTGTTGGTGGCGCATGCCTTTAATCCCAGCACTGGGGAGGCAGAAGCAGGCAGATCTCTGTGAGTTTGAGACCAGTCAGGTCTACAAGAGCAAGTTCTAGGACAGGCTCCAAAGTCAAACAGAGAAACCTTTTTTTTTTTTCAAGAAAAAAATAAAGCAAAAAGAAGAAAAGAAAAATAGAAAAATAGAACATCAGTAATAGTCTGGATTTCTTTGAGTACATTTGGAACATTTCTGACTAACAACATAAGGAAAGTAACATACAACTGATTCTGGTATTTTTATTTGGAAATCTGTGGCTTCTGAGATCAATGTTATTGCCTATAAAAGCTAATTCCAATTTAATTGTTTAACATGAACATGTGTGTATATAAATGTATGCATGCATGTATGTATTTGAAGCTTATAAAAGGGTAGGCACCCATATGGTGTTTTCAAAGATCCTCACTTCCCTCATGCTTCAACTCCTTTCTTTGTCCAAACATCTTATTGATCTCCCCAGGTGGATTCCTTCTCTATTATCCCTTCCCTTCTTGACACCTATGTTCTGCTATTATCTCTCAATACAGACCACAATGAAAGAAGAATTGACTTTTAAGTTATGTCAAGTACAAAATTGTGAAACAAAATTTATAAAATGTCATCAAATTTGGAAGTAAAATGATTCCATTTATATAAGCTTGCATACAGAGTCAGTTTTTAGTTCTTTTTGTTGTTGTTGCTTGTTTTCTTTTTTTACACAATAAAGGACTAATTTATGACATGAATATTGGAGATATACCCAACCACTTTGTGTTTGGATTTAAGATCCACTCCATGAGATAGAACTTAAACCTGTCACTGCTGAAGTAAAAAAATCACTGCCATAATTCTGCTAAATGAACACAGAAACAAAATTAGTCCTAACAACACTTACTATAACCATAGAGGAGCTCATCACCCATCTCTAATCAGAAATGCTTCTTTTGCAATATATGGCAGAATATGGTAATTAGCATAGAGATCACAATTAGAAAATTTACAGCACTAAATTGGGATATGTTTCCCAAACCTCTCTGTCAAACTTAATGGATCTATGCAGCAGAACAAACAGAAAAATTTTAAGAGCCAGAAGTGATTGATGACTTTAGAGAATATCCCAGAAAGATAAAAACAAGTAGACACATAGTCCCATCCCTAGCTGAGAAGCGCTTTGCAACTGATACCTGCTAAGAAATAGGAAAATGAGTTTTCTCTAAAGGAATGATATTGAGTGTATCAATCTCACTCTAGAGTAAGCCCCATAGCCAAGAGTAATTGACTAATACGAAGCATACTATTGTGTGTGCTTTTTTTAAAATTTTTTAAATTTTTATTTATTTTTAAATGTTATTTATTTAAATTTGAATCAAGCTTGTTTTACATGTCAATCCCAGTTCCCTCACTCTCCTGTCCTCCCTTGTTCCCACCACAAACTCCCATCCTATGCCCTTTCTGATCCCAAGGGAAGATGAGGCCGTCCATGGGGAGTCTTCAAAGTCTGTCATATGATTTGGAGCAGGGTCCAGGCCCTCCCTGTGTGTATAGGCTGAGAGAGTATTCCTCTATGTGGAATGGGCTCCCAAAGTCTATTCATGTACTATGGATAAGTACTGATCCATTTCCAGAGGCCCCAGAGACTGCCTAGTCTTCCCAACTAACACACATATTCAGGGGGTCTGGATGATCCTCTGCTGGCTCCCCAGCTATCAGGATGGAGTCCATGAGCTCCCCTTGTTCAGATCAGCAGTTTCTGTGTGTTTCTCTAGCTTAGTATTGACCCCTTTGCTCATCACTCCATCCTATCTAAGCTGGATTCTAGGAGTTCAGCTCAGTGTTTACGTGTGGGTATCTGCTTCTGCTTCCATCAGCTACTAGGTGAAGGCTTGGAGAGAGGGCCCAGAGTTCTGCTCTCCCCATTCTCCATGTTGAATCTCCTTCTTGATGTTCTTGAAACCTCCTTGTCTCCTAGTCCTGCCTATCTTGCTTTCTTATTGGCCAACAGTGCTTATTCATTAACCAATAAGAGAAACATATTTACAGAATGAAATCTCCAATCATATCTTTTCTGTCTAAAATAGAAAGAAGGGTTTTAACCTGAACATAGCAAAATATATAACAAAACAGTTATCAAATAAGAACTATAGTTAACAACATTTAGTCCATTAACATTTAGCAAGATTTAAAGAAAGTATTTTATCATCTATCCTATCTTTGTGAGTCTAAAGTCCTATATGTAACTTATCTTTAATCCTAACTAATGAAAACTATAACCATAACTATCTGTCTTCAACTGTATCAAAGGCCATAGAAAGATAATAAATAACTCTAAAAGTGACAGGGACAACTCACTCTCTGGTCAGTCACCCGAAGTTCTTCTGTAATGTTCCATCTTCGGCCTATAGGCCATAGTGTGTCTGGCAGACTCCTCAGCAAAGCAAGAAACTTTAAACTGCCCATCTGTATTGGCAGTTTGTCAGTCACTTTTCTCTGTCCTGCAGAATGTCTGGCAGACTCTTCCATGTAGCAGGAACCCTATTGCCATGTCCACCTTGTTTCAGCAGTCATTTTTCTGTGGGTCCTGAATGCCCAGTTTATACAGTAAAAGGTCAAGCAGTCCAGACAAGAGCAGTGTCTTGTCCAAATAGCTAGTTTTGCCATACTGTAAGTAAACTCCACAACAAGTTTCTTTGATGTACAATTTCCTTTCTAACACAGGTGGTGTTGCCAAGAGCAGTTATGTCTGACTGTCAAGAAAATCCTAAACCATTTTCATTGCAATATTCTGTAGGTCTTTGAAAGATCTGAAGAATACCTATTCAACTCAAATACATCTCTGTATATCTATAAATCCTAACTAACTTAACTATGTTTTTACTTCTTTTTCTATACTTTCTGTATTATTGGCTTTAATTTAGATATTTTCTTTTGGTTTAGTTTCCTTTGAAAGAAAGCAGAAATAACATATGTTGGGGTGCTAGGTAAGTAAAGAGAATCTTGGAGGAGCTGGGGAGAGAGAAATAATATGATCAAAATCATATGAAATCATTTTAATTAAGAATAAAAATTACATTTTAAAAAGGGAGACAACATTGAAATTTAAACTCAAATGATATAAAGGGGAATATTATTATGATATCATTAAAGTATCCTGTTGTCTTGAATTTTGAATTAGAAATATAAGTAGGAAATCATGAGTTATTTTATAAAAATATCTTAGATATTTCCACATATAAGTCCAGAAAATAAAAATAACTTTCATGGGAAGAAATATATATTTTTCTCTATGTGATCTCTAAATATAATTACACACACAGAAAAAGAAGGAAGAAAGAGAGAGTGAGAGAGAAGGAGATTAGAGGGAAAGAAATAGGGATCCTGGTACTTAGGTTGATCCAAGTTCGTGCAGAAATTGTACCAAATGAATCCCCACCAAGAACTATATTTATTGAAGAAGAATAATAGTGTTATATCCAAAGAACACAGACTGTAATGTGAATTGATGAAAGGCATTGTCTTTTGTCTACATGAAGAATATTATACTGGGCATAGTGAAACATGGTAATGAGGTCAGAGGATTTTGAATTCAAGGTCATTGTGGGTAATATAGTCAGATCTCATCATAAATATTAGAAAAAACATGGTGTATTCTCTCATGATTATAATACATACATACATATATGCATACATACATACACTCTTAATGACAAATTCCAAAAATACTTCTCTACTTCTTTAGCAAATTTACACTGATATATATATATATATATATATATATATATATATATATATAATCTTCAAAGAACTTTGAACATCATCAACTTACTGCTATTGGAAATCTTATTTGGTTCTAAGTTATAAAATAAATAAAACTGCAACTGAATCAAGAAACAAATCATAGATATTTGATGAAAATTTCATGGATTATTACTATTAAAATATATTAATGGTTGTTTTGAGATATTTACCTATGGTAATGCTTATTTGTCATTTGCCTCAGCATAAGTAAGGTTACAGGAATGTAAGTTGTTTGTACATAAAATATGATGGCTGAAATTTGAACACTGATGATCATGAGTAGGGAAGACTACTATTATTACTAGATTTGTGTTATGTTTTATGACATTTTTAATATCCTACTTTAAAATACTATAACAATTTTTGTTGTATAGTCAGGAGTAATTGATGATGCTTTCTTGGGAAATACTGGGAAGTGTGATCTCCTTATATATTGGATTTATTTTAATCAGCCAAGTTAGATATTGGATATTTTCCTTTTCCTAATATTTCATATATATATATTTATATATGTGTATATATAAATAATTATATATACATATAATTAATTCAGATGAACATTATTAATATCTCTTTTCCTATCAATTCTGCCCATTCTTCCCAGACATATATTTGTAAATAACCATTAGTTTATCAATTTAGTTATATCATGTCCGTGCGTTTAAAAATAGCAGCTTTAATAGTGTAAAAACATGTTAAAATGTTAGGCTGTACTACCTTATTTTCATGTACTTAAAATTACTATGCAATACACTTCACAATTCTGCCCCTGAAACAGAGATCCAAGGCTTTCTTTGGCTCTGGTCTAGGATATGATGCTTCTCGTGCACAGTCACTTACTAGTGTCTGTCAATGCAGAAATCCTGTGAAATTGAAACCATTTTCCCTTTGCTTTTCATCACTGCTTCTGTTCTTTTCCCTTTGAAATTGCTCTATTATGTGGTACTACCTAATAGCTGACCAGGTAGTGCTACTTGAAAGCTTCAATTTGTCTTGAAATAAAATCCTAGTGAAAATAACTTCAGGAAAATTTATACTATTGAAAATTTAAAAACATACCACTGCTATCTTCATCTTGCTGTTATTCGTGACTGGTCATTATTTTGAAAGGGATTAAGGCTCCTTCTAACTGAACACAATAAAACTGAAGCTAAACTGTGATATGATACCTTTATTTATGGAGTGTGGTGCATTTTAATCTTAAAATCTAAATTATCTTCAGATATTTACTCCATGCAATTTGTTGATTGAAATATATGTGAGACTTGGATTTCTTTTGTAAACACATCGCCCATGGAATATGCACATTTGGATACACACAATTGGAACAGAAAAGAGATGAGCCTTGCATTATCCATCATTGATACCCAGTGCATCTCCTGAGCTCTCAGCAGCAGCCTTCCACTCCAGTCTTGACCAAGGGGCTTGAGAGGGAAAATGTTGGGTGTGTTTAATTTTTTCTGGTACCAAACTTATAACATGTCAATAACAACGGCCAAAGATGTGAAGTTATTATTTTGTACTGTCCCAAGGCTTATTGATTAAACTGTAGACCTTCCACTGTGGGAGGGACAGCAGTTCATATATTACCATGACAGATTTGCCTGTCTGCTATAAAGTGTTTCAGCCATCCTTTAGCCCAGGGTGTCTGAGCATTCATAGAGAATCTTCCTTAGCAGCCTATTAAATAGGGAGTTTATTTTGCAGCAAAGAGCATGCAGCTATGAGTCTATGACTGTTGAGTATACTTATGCTGTCATTACTGTTACAGAATTAGTAAGATGCTGCTGATTTAGAATGACATCATTTCCTTAAAAGACTCATTTAGAGTTTTCAGGTAGAAATTATGAGAACAT
The DNA here is from genome assembly GCA_030556225.1 of Cricetiscus sungorus. Taxonomy (NCBI): domain Eukaryota; kingdom Metazoa; phylum Chordata; class Mammalia; order Rodentia; family Cricetidae; genus Cricetiscus; species Cricetiscus sungorus. Next base: position 40,293,915 of record JANBXA010000031.1, read on the forward strand.
TCAGTTTTGTCTTCTGTAGCATGACACATACACTAAGTAATAATTCCAATTATAAATCTGTCATATTAAAAGGATATTATTACTAAGTGTTCAGCTGTTTCTCTAAGAAATTCACTTCCTCCCATATATACACTTGTATTTTCTGGAAGTCCATTGCAATAAACCATGTTTAAAATTTTTGAGCTTCAAATCTATTGCTCTCTTTCCTGAGAACAGGCCCCATTACATTGCATTTGAACTATAAATTAGTTTTGGTTTGTTTGTCTAAAAGAATTTAAATGATTTACTGGTCTATTTCTAGCTGTATTTTATAAGGTTAGTTTCACTGTCTTTAGGGAAACACTCTTATGATCTTTTCCCAATTTTTTAAGTACTGGCCTTTGAATGCAGGTATTTACATATATGTTTAAGTATGTCTTGTCAAATTAGCTCTATATTCTCAGTAAACCACCTAGGAAAATTAAAGAGAAACTACAGTCCATGTGTGACATAAAACTCCAGAGAACTATAAGTTTTTCCACACAAGATGAGTAGAAGATACCATAGATATCAAGCATCACACAGCCAACAGTCAAAAAATAACATGGAACAAAAAAATTGCCTTATATACAGTAGAATCTTCAGATATTACAGAATATCTATTGACATGCCAAAGTTGTTCAAAGCTACTTTAAACGTATTCATTTTATTCATCACAAAACAATCAACATTTTGCTTAAAAATGTCTCTGCTCCAGCCTGTAGTTCCTTATTTATCAATCTGATTTCATAACATAGTTTATTCTTTATAATTTATAAATAGCCTACTAATTTCCAAAATGCATGCATTTCTTATAGATGCCTGAGAAGTTTTGCTCAATGTACTTTAGATTAATCATTATTGACATTACCATATCTGGCATAGTCCTTATCTAGACCTTAGAGGAAACAATGTGCATCTCTGCAAGATTTTCACATAAAGTTATTCATATATGAAAGTATAAGAATAACTGTCTCAGAGAAGAATTATTTCTGGATATATTAGACAAAGTGTTCTGATTCCCTGGAAATTATTTTCACATAGATGAAATTTAACATTCCACAGTAAGTTTCTCAGCTGATCTCAAGATATGACAAGACTCAGCACTTGCTTCACATAGGCTTTGTAGAAGTGTGTAAATTGAGGCTTTTCATCTTGTCGCTACACAAAAATATCAACATTTCCATGTTTTACCTCACTAGTACTGACAGAGATCCTTATTTTCATTTTCATAACACATACTGAAAATATTTGTCTGTACTTTCTAAGTAATAGGTACCTTATATTATATTCCCCCAACCCTTTCTGGTACGTACCTAATTTTATTATTCCAGGAGTTACTGTGTCAATCCTATTTTGTGCCCCTTCATATGGCTACAGATGCACCATTGGTAAGTATCTAGTGAAACAGAATCTCAGGATCTCTTCTTTGGTAATTTCAGAACTTTCAAGACTGTGATAGTCTTAATCAGTACTATCAACATACCTAATGGGAGATGCCTGTGACCACTGTAAGTCATGAGTAAGGAGAAACAGAAGTCACTTGCAGCAGAGTACAGAAACTACAAAAATCACAGAGAAAAAGTGAAAGAAAATGGAAAATTTGAGTTTTCTAATAATAATCAAAGCATACATTCTAGTCTAATATTCCTGCATGTTTTCCCCCAATCCATGCTATCCTACTGTGTGAGTAAATTCTTTGATTTTCTCAAGCTTGTTAAAATTACATTTAATAAAATATTACTAAAAGACCTTAAAACACTAAATTTTGTGAAGAAAAAACCCTTTGCTGTGTGCTTTATATATAGAAGTTAGCACAGTTCTTGATGTCTATTGGGAAGATAAAAGAACTAACAATCATTGTGATAAATGAAAAATATTTATATCTGCATTGTTATCTCTTAATAGTTTAATATAAGAGTGAGAGTGTGATTTAATTTTCTAAATTATTTTTATAGTATGCAATAACTTTTTCACATATGCTTTCCACCACTGTTGTGTAAATTTGCTGATTGGGTCACTTAACACCCACTCTGCCCTGATTCTTGGGCAATTTTGATTGATTTGAACTGTAATAACCACACTCTCTTCACATTTTTGCACACTTCTGTTCTGTTCTTTTTGCAATATGGAACAGAAGTTCTGATCACCCAAGCACATACGTAGGTCTTAGTTAGGCTCATCAAGTAATCCCTGAAAATTTTTCTGTAGGAATTCAGAGAATTAAAGGAAACCATTCTTTTCACATTATATACATTAAGTTAGGAAGCAAGATTGTTTATCAGGGTATAAAGGTTTGCTTCTAAGCCTGAGACCTGAATTAGATAATCTGGATCCATATAATAGAAAAAGATAATTTATTCTAACCCTCTGACATCCACACATTCACTCTAGTATGTGTGCTCACAACAAAAACATAAACACATACTAAACTAATTAATTAATTAAATTTTAAAGCCTTAGGAACTAAGACATGGATGCTCTGTGTTAAAAAAAAAAAATCTGTATGGTAGTGGATCTCAAATGACCTAGGATCATTTAAAGAAATGCTCAACTATTAAGAGTAGGTTTTTCCATCAGCATGGTCCCACCGCCTCACCATACCCAAATAACACACAGAGACTCTGTATTTGATATAAAGACATTGGGCAGTTACTAGTTTCTTATCGGCTAGCTCTGTCTTTCATATTAACCCATTTCTATTAATCTACATATTTCCATGTGATCTCACCTTACTGGACAGAGGGCCCAGGCCTCTGTTCTCTCAAGTCTCTCCATGTTGACTCCTTCCTACTACTTCCTTGAGTCCTCCTAGTTTCCTAGTCCCACCTATCTTGTTTTCCTATTGGCCAACAGTGCTTTATTCATTAACCAATACAAGAAACTTATTTACAGAATGACGCCTCCCATCAACATACTTGGAAATTAGAGAATTGCAAATCAAAACTACTTTGAGAGTCTCTCTTACTTCTGTAGGATTGGATAAGGTCAATAACACAAGTAGTAGTTTATGCTGGTGTGCATGTGGAGCAAGGGAAACACTCCTCCATTTCTGATGCACATTCAAACATTCACAGACACTATGGGAATCAATATTATTTTTTTTAAAAAAATATTGGAATCAATCTACCTCAAGAGTCTGCTATAGAATCAAAAGATGCTCCATTCTACCCCAATAACACTTGATCAATCACCAGCTTTATTCATAATAGCCAGAAACTGGAAACAACTGAGGTGTCTCACAACCAAATAATGAATAAAGAGAATATAGTAAACAACATTCTATTACCCATCTGTTAAAAGATATGACACAATAAAATTTGCAGGCAAATGGATAGAACTAGAAATAAAGTCATCATGAGTGAGGAAACTCAGGCCCAAAAACACAAACATGGCATGTAATCACTCATAAGTCAATGAAGTCAATGTTAGCTGTAAAGAATGACCATGCTACAATCCACAGACCCAGAGACACTAGTAACAAGATTTTAAACTGATGCATGGCTCTCCCTGGGAAGAGCAAATAGAATAGATTTTCTGGGAGACTGGGGGTAAGTGGGGATTTAAACAGTTGCAAGATGTTGGGAAGAAAAGGAGAGAGTACTAGGAGAGACCATTAGAACTTGGGTGAAGGAGGTTATGGAAACCTAATGCAATGGAAACCTCATGAACTTATGAAGGCGGCACTAGTAAGAACTTCTAATAATGGAGGATATGTAGCCTGAGCCAGTCCTCTTCTATATCCAGGCAAGGCTTACAGTGTTGTTACTGAGACACCAACCTAGTCACAAAATATTTGACCTACAGTCTGCCTGTCCTGCATGAAAAATGTGCTAGGGCAATGGTGGCTCTGAGCTTGTGGGGGTGTCCAACAAATGACTGGTCTAACTTTAGGCTTATGCCACTATAGGGAGCCCAGGCCCTACATTGCCTACACACACACACACACACACACACACACACACACACATAAATATTATATATATTATTATATATATTATATATGTTTAGTTTGGGTTTTTTGGGGGAACTCCTAACCATGGAAGTAGGAGTGTCTCTGACTTCTTTGCCTGCTCTTGGGACCATTTTACTCCTATGAAGTGTTTGGTCAATATCCCTAGGAGATCGACTTTTTTCTGAAGGTAAAAGGAGGAGTGAATCTGCAGGAGTGATTTATGTATATAGCTACACACATACAAACACACACATAAACATATGTACAAAGAGAAACATATAACTGGTTGAAAGTGTATAACACAATTTATTTTTATGTTCCAGTTAAAATTGTATTCATTTATGTATTTATTTTTTTGTTTTTGATAATTTTTATTTAAATTTGAAACAAGCTTGTTTTACATGTCAATCCCAGTGCCCACACACTTATCCCCCCCACAATTCCCCATCCCATCCCCTTTCTGCTCCCCAGGGAAGGGGAGGCCTTCCATGAGGAGTCTTCAAAATCTGTCATATCATTTGGTGCAGGGCCTAAACCCTACCCCATGTTTCTAGGCTGAGAGAGTATCTCTCTATGTGGGACAGGCTCCAAAAGTCTGGTAATGGATCAGTATTTATCCTTAGTACAATACAATATTTTAAAGAAAAGAACTACTACTTTAAAAAATAATTTGGTGATAGATTTTATTGGAGTATGCACCTTGGTAGCATAACACCTTGATATAAAAATGATGAAAAAATACATTAATTATTATTATATTATAAATTAACCATTTGAGGGAAATATCTTTCCAACAGGTGGGTAAAAGTGCAGAGTCAAAATGTAAAGTGAGAGAAGAGTATTTCTAGAATATGGAGGCTCAGTGTGATTAAATTATAGAATTATTGTTCTGTAGTTATTAATAGGAAAATGTATAGCCAGAAAGTCCAATAGCTCCTGGAAAATGTAATTTTGCTTTATATTACATGTACATTAAAATGTGTTAAAGCTAAAGCAACTGAATCAATATATTGCATACTAATAGAAGGACAGGAATTCAGGTTTGCAAAAACAGTAAAATATATCAAGAAATGTATTCCAATAAGTATAAGCAAATAGAAAGCATCACTTTCAAATCGCTGTGAAAAACAGACTCTGATAAATGGTCTTAAGTTATCTAATTTAAATTTATGAAAAAAGGAAGAAAATTGAATAAAATATTCATATAAAATATTTTATTTAGAAATGAAAACATATATTACATAAAAATAATGCTATAAGAAATAGATTACAAAGAAATAGAAGCTAAATGTTTGGAAATATATGTTGTCAAAAGTTAATTTGAATTTCATACAAGTAGAGAAATGTTATAACTCAGGAAAAGTGGATAATTAATAGAAACAAGTAAAGTACAGTAAAAGCAGTAGAATGGCCAGTAATCAAATGAAAGATGATACTGCAAATAAAAGCCCATTGAAAAGTGAAGACCAGAAACTGGATTTCCTTTAATGGACAAAGTGGGCTGGCTCGGATCTCACTTTTTAGGCCAGGCTAGCCTTGAAGTCATAGCAATTCCTGCCTCTGCTTCCAAAGTGGTTGTGTTAAAGGCACCATCCACCATGTCTGGCTCTGCCTCTTATGAGCATTTTAAGATATGCCTAGTTCTGATACACTGGAACTTTGTCACAGACCTGTTGAGATACAAGGAGGAGACAAACAGACAAGTACGTCAAGATAAAAACACACAGGAATTCCTGAAATACAATGTATCAGCGGCACATCCACATTTAAGGTATAGAGAGAAGAAAAAAGGTTCAGGAAAACATGAGGAAATGCCTCTAAGTAGAGTTTTAGGCCAGGAGAGAAGTATTGTACACACACGCTGTTCCCCCTCAAGGAAATAAGCATTTTTTAGTTGTTAATTTACTCAGCAGGATATAGATATTGATGTACTTATTTATATAGGTAGAGAGATATGCATGTACTACAGTTCATATGTTATAGGTGATAACACTAAGAAGATATCATCAATTTGATGGGATTTGAGGGACACAGGAGGAATTACAAGGGGTAGGGAGAGGTGGGAATGATGTAAATATAGTAGTGATATATGAAATTCTCAAAAATTAAGATTATAGTTTTAATTTTTTATTTTTGAATTTGTAAAATTTACATTATTTCCTCCTCCTATTTCCTCCTACAAAGCCCTCTTATGCACAATCATGTTGTCATTTAAATTCATATATATATGAGGAGGCTGACCAGTATTAGTGTGCTGTTCCCTCAGAAAGATTCTAAATTCTCAGTTGTCAAGTGCGGAAGATTTGTGAACTCTCCCCTTTCCACATTCGAATGTTTATTAGTGATTTTCTTTTCTGGGTCATGGTTAGGCAATCATGCTGATGAGACATTATGGATGGCATTTTAGGAAGCACAATTTCATAGCTAAGTTCTTATTCCTACTTTTCTCATTGATCACTGAGTTTTGGGTGCAGAAGTTGTTTTGTAGATGTGTCAGTTGAGAATGGGTTTCAAACTCTCCAGTTTGATTAGTTATGGTTGTCTGTAACAGTCACCATCTCTTCTGAAAAGAACTTTCTTCGATGAGGGTAGAGAACTACACTTAACTGTGAGTAAAAGAACAAATATTTAGAATTCAGCTAGGGATTGTGTTGATCTATTAAGTGATGGTTGAAGGTGTCCTCTATGATTCATGACTTACCTAGTACCAAGAGGTTACCTAGGTTTGTAATACTAGGCATGATTTCCCTCTTGTTTAACAGGCCCTAAGTCTAATTGGAAAGCTGTTGGTTATCACCAAGGTGTGAATGGCACTCTTAGGGTTATATAGTACCATGCTTGTCATTGTTCTGGTTTGTAGGCATCATATCTGGCTAGGACTATTAGTAGCATCCTTCATTTGGAAGTTCTTGAGACACTTTATGGTAGCATAAAAGCATATCTTTAAATTTTGTTAGGGCTTTATTAGGAAATAATGTAGCCATTGTCTTGAGGTGGTAATTAAAGTGGTGATTAATGTATATATTCTCCATTTTTTGGGTTATAATCTTGGATGAAGAAGAAAGAAAACCAAGGCAAACAAATAAGTAAGGTCTAGAAGAAATACAAAAAAAAGAGATAAAACTCACTCCCTTCAACAGGTTCTCCATTCCTCTAGGCTTGAAATAAGAATAAAGAGGAAATATTTGAACAGGCATTGAAATTTACTTTAGATCAGGTTATAATTATATATATATATGTATATATATGCACACACATATATATGTAGATGAATGGATAGATAGATAGATAGATAGATAGATAGATAGATAGATAGATAGATAGACAGACAGACAGATGATAGCTTATAGACTGTTCTTGTGCTTCTGGGTGGGGTAATGAAGCTATGGGATGATCTTTTCTATTTATGGTCTTAAAAGAAAAATATATTTTTTTGTAAAAGAAAGAGAAAGATTAGTACTGAATTTCACAACAGTGTCTAGATACATCAGTGCTAGACACATCCTCAATTGTAAAATAAATTTGGTAAAAGATATAAAGCAGTTTTGCTTTTCATTTCATATAAATCACTTTACTAATTAGTTTCAATGTTATTTTCTTAAGTTATATTTAAAGGAAAATAACTTTAGATACAGATGTAGATTACAGGAAAGAAAAGTGACTATTCTCAGTATGGGACAGAGAAATTCACACATCTACTGAATGTGAGATTTGAAGAGAGTCAAAATTTCACTTGAAACAGGAAGTGAGTAATTCAGCATTTAAAATCATAACAGTCTTCATATGTCCTTTGACAATAATGATGTCGGTGTGAATTGAGGTAATATGTATCCCACTGCCAAGTAGGTAACAATTTGAGTCATTAGTTTCAGTAACAAAGCGATTGCTAAATCTATAGAACCTTACCATGATGCAACTGAATTCCAAATAGAAAAGCTACGTTTGTGTGTTCATGTATTTGTACATGTGTGAACTTATACATTTGTGTGTATGTGTGTGTGTGTATTTAACTCTACCCACCTGATATTTCATCTAACTTTCCAGGATGTAGTTGGAGACAGTTCATTCAGACATGTAAACATTTTGGTGATGTCCTATGCATTATTCCAGATAAGATGACTTAGAGTAAATCATTTATCATATGGTGTTGATAGGAACTGCAAAAGAATCATGGGATGTTTTTAGGGCTGAATAGTTAAAGAATGGCATGCTAAGATAAGGTTCCTTTGAAAAAAATGATGATGAAGAGTACATGGCTGACTCTGAAAGATACTGACATCCTCTCTGCAGGAAATATTCAAAATCATTGAGTTGGTAGAAAACCAAGGTCTTTTATTCATCTCAACCCTTCATGTGCACAATCTAGTCTTTACCCTTGATTGCTTGCTTTCCCAGAAGTGAACATCTTAACTTTTAAAGACTCTTTAAATTTCTAAATTTGGTAATATCATCTTACAGTTTGAATGGTATTGTAAGTCATTATCTGTGGTCAATGCCTGAGTACTCTATTTGCTAGGCTATTAGAAAAAAGAATGAAATTTTCTAAATGGTTTCATGAGAACTGGGTGGTAATGCTTGAGTCGAATGGCTTCCTAGGAGGTTGAGCACTATGCCTGTGCACAGTGATAAGATGTGTTGTTTCTGATTGTTTGTTTCAGCTTGATCATTAAGGTGAAAAAAATATGAGAGGTTTTGGGAGCTGGAGCTTGGAGAATAGGTGAGGGTTGTGCCATGTAAAGATAAAATGTACACAGAGATGTCTTTAAGTTTGATTGCTGAGAAAGTACCAACAGCTGATTATATATGCTGCTGGGTTAATCCAACTTACATATTTTAAAAATGTTTTGAAAATTTTGCTTTTGTTTCCATACAAGATGAAAAGCTATGGATTCATTTTGGACTAATGTGGTTTGACCAATCAAGACTTCTTAAAGCAGTGGATCAGGTGATCTAACATACAAAGCAGCTGAGATGATGCACCCTCAGACTACTATAGCCAGGTGTTGGTGAGGTTAATGGGTTTTCTCAAGATTCCCTTGGGATTGACAGTGCCCCCAAATAGCACAAGCAGCTTGGAGAGAACTAAGGCCACATTCCAAATATTGTTTATAAATATTTGTTTTAATTTTAATGGGGTTGATTATAAATAGTTAATGGTCACAGTCAATCTCTTTTCAAAAAGGGAACATGAGATAGAAATGAATATTTTGTGTATATATATATATATCCTCTTATTTAGGTATTGTGTTTATACAGCTCATTTTAAAATGTAATGTATAATGAAATAAAGATTATATATAGTTATCTGTAATCAAAACTTAGTTATGGTAGTTAGATTTTCCAGATATGCAGAGATATATTTGAGATGAATAGTCTTCAAACCTTTCAAAGACATATAGAATATTACATTTAAAATTGTTTATTAGTTTTTTTCATGACAATGAGACACAACTACTCCAGGTAAACAGCAATTACATCAGAAGAAAAGATGAGCATCAAAGAAACTTGATATAGAATTTGCATTCAATATGGTGAGACTAGCTATTTGAGCAAGAAATTGATGTTGCCTGGACTATTTAACTGTATGCTTTATAAACTGGAACCATAGGAAAATGACTGCTGAAATTGTCAAAGCAAGATGGAATAGTCCTTTATGGTTCCTGCTTCATGGAAGAGTCTAAAAGACATTCTGCAGGACACAGAGGAAAATGAGTGAAAATCTGCCAATAAAGATAGTTTAAAATTTCCTGCTTCACTGAGAAGTCTTCCAGACACACTATGACCTATGGGCTGAAAATAGATGCTCCAAAGATCCAGAAGAACTTTGGGTGTCTGTCCAGGCTGCAGGATGTCTCTGTCAATTCTACAGTTTATATATTATCCTTTGGGCATCTTTGATGGAGTTAAAGAGAGGTAGTTATAGTTATAGTTTTCCTTAGTTATAATAAAAGATAAGTTACACATAAAATTTTAGACTTGCAAAAGTAGGATAGATGATAGAATATTTTCTTTAAATTTTACCAAATATTAATGGGCTACATATTGTTAACTATAGTTCTTGCTAGGTAACTATTTCTTATATATAATTTTCCAATGTTAAAGCTAAAACCTTTCTTTTAAGGTAGACAGAAAAGAGGAGATAGATGATAGGGAATGCCCTTCTGTATATTTGTTTCTCTTATTGGTTGATGAATAAAACACTGATTGGCTAGTACACAGGCAGAAATATAGGCGGGACTACAGATGAGTAGAATTCTGGAGGGAGGAAAAGTTGATACCACCAGACAGACACCATGTAGACATGGCAAAAATAGGAGGGGCATTCTCCAGTAATAAAAGACCACATAGAATGTCTTAGATTAATAAAAGTGGGTTAATAATTAAGAGAGAGCTAGCCAATAAGAATCCCAGGCCACTGGCCAAAGAGTTTTATAATTAATATAAGACCCCCTCCTACACAGTGGTCTGCATTCTTGCTGTGGGTGAGTGGGAGTCTCCCTATGTATCTAAAAATAATAGTAAATACAGAAGATATCACCATAATGCAAAATCAACGCTTTCTATAAAGTTTCCTCTTTGTCTTGTGTTGTTTGAAGAATGCCCATGACTTGCATCCTTCATATTTGTGCTGGATTTTATAATCTGTTTCATCCCCTGGGTCATGATCTCTGTTACTTGATGCATTCCATTTTTACAATTTGGTGGTAAATTCATGAAAATTATGGACTAAAATTTATCATAATTTTGAGGAATGTATTTCAGCTTTTACTTATGCTAATAAAGATGTTTATTTTGAGAATAGAATATCTTATTAAATAAAAAATTACAATCTTTAAGCAAAGAATAAAAGTATATTAAATATGAGAGAGGGTTTTGAAAGACTCTTAATGTCTAAAATTATTTTTAACTGAAGTTCTTTCAAATGTGGCTCGTAGTTTAATGAGGCACTATAAGGCAACATTGCTGCCAGAATATAGCCATTTCTAAATATCATGAGATTAAACCTGAATGTCCTGTGACAATTTTAAAATATATTGCATACACAAATTGAGGTAATAATCACTAGGTGTTTTGCACTAATAGACTCATTAGATTGACGCATGGTTTTGTATGACATGAATGTTAGCTCTCCAATTTTTTGTGCTAAACATTAAAAGGTGAGAGTTCATATAGATAATAAATAAGCACATTGAAAGAGAAAGTTGTTAAAACTTTGTTTATTTCTTATGTCAAAATTTTTGTATTAGTATATTCAAATTCAAACATGAAATTAAAATTAAATCAATACGCTTTGTGATTGTAAATATGAGTCAGAGTTCAATGTTTCACATAGACCCATAATTTTCAGGTCCTCAAATGATCATGTCATTATTCACCATAGTTCCTACAACATGGAAATATTGTTAGAATTGAAAATTCAAAAGACTTTTGAGTTACCTCACTAATACCATCTGCATTTATCATTCCATGCTGCTACACTTGAGAGAAAACAGGAACAGAAAGGACTGCAGTGATTTCAGCATATCTAGGAAACCAGAAGATAGTTATGGAGTGAGAAGAAAGCCAAGGCCACTGACATTAGCCAAGCAGGAAGAAACACTAAGTTACCAGTGGCCTACTCCATAATGAATAGTAGAATATTGTTTTCAATAAGGAAACCATTGCTGCACACACAGGTTTCCTCCTCAGGAAAAGTGGCTATTTCTGAGTCAGTTCAGGAAAAGAGCCTTGCCTTTCCTGAAAGCATCATGCTGACAGGCCTCCTCTAGTTCTAGGACATGTTTACACAATCCACTAGCTGTGTTCTTACGCTGCACTCAGGATAGAAAGGATAGTCCTATCTAGTCTGTGCTCTGGACTCTAGAGTCAAGTGTCTCAGGGTATGTCCTTACTCGATAAACTCATTCAGCTACTAGAAACAGAAAGACCCAATTGAAACACCAAAGCTATGAGACTCTGTACAGACATGCTCCTGGCCTCTTGCTGCTCTGTCTCCAGTACCTCAGATAATTATGCTATTGTCACTTACGTCCTATTACTGCATCCTGTCCCCTGGCATTGATTGGCGAAGTGGTAAGCCTAAAAATGCCCTGCTATGGACAGAGGCCACCAATGTTATCTGAAGAATATCAATAGAAAATGCTGGTAAATTCAGGGCACTTAGAGATAAAGTCATTAAACACTACATTTTTGAGGAATAAATGGCTTAAAAGAAAGTTGATGAACATTTGTTTCATTTCTAGATTATTCAGAAAAATAAATGTCATATTTGAAGAGACAAGTCAATAACAATCTGTTACTAAATGAAAGAGATAACTTCTTTTTTTAAAAAAATCCATTGCTTATTTTATCCTGTAAAGTCACAGAGTATGAAAACTTCCAGGACATAGACTATAACAGATATTCAGAATACATATTTCATGCATGCAGTAATTCTGTGAATGAAATGTTTAACATACATGTGATCACATTAACTGAGGATTGGTTATGTGGTCTTAGCACCAAATAACTGGTCTGATCTTGTTTTTAAATTTGAGACAGTCCAATATTGATTCTTCTAGATTGTCATAATTTAGGGCTAAACTTTGCTTTTGTCTTCAGGATTCACTTACTCTTTAAATGTTCACTGTGTGTACATTTTTCTTCCTTTTTTGCCATGATTGATGGGGGATGTCATTCTGTAAATATGTTTCTCTTATTGGTTAATGAATAAAGCACCGTTGGCCAATATGAAAGCAAGATAGGCCAGACTAGGAGACAAAGAGGTTTGGGGAGAGAGGGAGGAGTACCTTCAAATGTCAAGACCAAAAGAACAGAGGTTCCAATCCTCTCTCCCATAAGATAAGACCAAGTGGAAATGCTTAGATTGATAGAAATGGGTTAATATTTAAAAAAGAGCTAGCCAATAAGAAATGCAAATAACAGGCTAACAGCTTTATATCTAATACAGCATCTCTGTGTGTTATTTGGGGCTGGCATGGCTGTGTGGTAAGGCTGGCAGGAAACCTGCTTATAACAAAATGGCACCAGCAATGTGGCTACTAAGAACTTCCACTTAAAACTCGACAGAAGTTTAAGAAGGGGTCTTAGAAATAAAAGAACAGAGACAAGCAAGACTTCTCCATAGCAACATTTTTCTCAGATTGTTTTGCTAGAGACAAACAGAAATTTGCACACCTTTAAGAAAGGTTTTCTGACACATAAGTGGCAAAAAAAACTGCATGGCTTTTAAATAGCACTGCTAATGATTCAATAGTGTGTATGAGCAGCAGAGAGTAGCTGGGTATGGTGGTGCACGCCTTTATTTCCAGTATTCAGGAGGTAGAGGCAAACGTACCTGTGTAGTTTTAAAGTAAAGTTGGTGTATGGAATGATTTCCAGGGTAGACAAAGTTACAAAAAGAATTCTAGGGCAGCCAAACTTACACAGAGAAACCTTATCTCAAAAAAGTAAAAAAAAATAAAAATAAAAAATAAAAGTAGATGTAATAGGGTAATAAAAAAGCCATGTAAAGATGGAAAGCACCAAAAGATTATGGATACTATGTGCAATGGTGTTGTCTTTAATTGCTCAATTACTAAGGATGAAATAATTGCTACAATAAACTTGATTATCAATACTGCTAAATTATTCCAAATTATATATTTTAAAAATGCTTTAACATCAAAATTTAAGTATAAGGACAGGTTACTGGGGAAAAGAATTTCTACTTTTGTTTTAACAGAAAATGAAAAGCTGTGGATTTCTTCCAGACTAACATGATTTGATCAAGAAAGACCCCCTGAAGCAACATTTCAGGTGATCCACCATTCAAAACAGTTTGGACAAGGTAGCCTTGTAGCCCACTACAGCCAGAATTTCTACAACTTCTAGGGATTCTTCAAGACAGTGCCCCCTATCAGCAGGAAGTAGTTTGGGAAGAACAATTCCCAAATTATCAAATATTATTTATAAATATTTGTTTTTATTTAATTGGGGTTAGTTATAAATGGTTAATGATCAAACCAATCTCTTTAATGGTATAAAGGGGATTATGGTATAGATAGGAGTACTTTTTTTGGAATTGATTTTCATTTATTGATACAAATTTAAGGTCAATTTTGTGATGTTTATATTTCTCATCTTGTTTATGCATTGTGTTTATATAGCTCATTTGGAAATGCAATGTATAATTTAGTACAGATTTTAGATAGTTATCTATAATAGTCAAAACTCATAATGTTAGTTAGCTTTTCTAGATATATAGAGATATATTTCAATTAGATAGTAATTCTTCAAACCTTTCAAAGATCTACAGAATATGGATTTTAAATGGTTTAGGGTTTTTTTAATAGTTAGGCAGAACTGCTCCTGACAACATCTCCTGTGTCAGAAAGGACATTGAAGATGGACATTGAAGAAACTCATTATGGAGTTTCTTTTCAAAATGGCAAGACTAGCCACTTATGCAAGATATTGCTCTTGTCTGGACAGCCTAACTTTATGATGTATAAACTAGACATGCAGGACCCACAGAAAAGTGACTACTGATACAAGATGGACATTGCTACAGGGTTCCTGCTTCACAGAAGTGTCTGCCAAACATTCTGCAGGTCACAGAGAAAAGTCACTGACAAACTGCCTATACAGGTGGATATTTTAAAGTTTCCTGCTTTGCTGAGGAGTCTGCCAGAAACACTATGGCCTATAGGCTGAAGATGGAACATTAGAGAAGAACTTCAGGTGCCTGACCAGGTAGTGAGACGTCTCTGTCATTTCTAGCATTTATATATTATCCTTCTGTGGTCTTTGATGGAGTTGAGACAGATAGTTATGGTTATAGATTTCTTAGTTAGAATTGAAGATAAGTTACATATAGGACTTTAGACTCACAAAGATAGGATAGATAATGAAATATTTCTTTAAATAATGCTAAATGTTAGTGGACTAAATTTTGTTAACTGAGGTTCTTAACTGATAACTGTTTTATTATATATTTTGCTATGTTAAGGTTAAAACCCTTCTTTTTATTTTAGACAGAAAAGATGAGGTGATGGGAGATCTCATTCTGCAAATATGTTTCTTTTATTGGTTAGTGATAAAGCACTATTGGCAAATATTAATGTAAGATAGGCAGAACTAGGAGACAAAGAGATTTGGAGAAAGAGGGAGGAGGAGATTCAAAATGTAGGGTCAACAGAATAGAGGTCCTAATCCTCTCTCCGGTAAGATAAGACCATGTAAAAATACTTAGATTGATAGAAATGGATTAATATTTAAGACCAACCTAGCCAATAAAAATGCTAGTAACAGGCTAACAGCTTCATATCTACTACAGCATCTCTTTGTGGGGCTGTTGTGGCTGTGGGACCAGTCTGGTGGAAAACCTGCATGTAACATGATGATGACATGGTAGGTTAATCACAGAAACTGGGCAAAGAAACTTCCAATTGTAGCAAATGGACTGGGATGTGTGTGTTATGCCTTTCTCACACTGGCCTTGCACATTTCTCATAAACCCATTCAGTGTTGAAGGTTACTAGACTTGGACATCCTCACACCAGTCTAGATGACAATACTGTCACAGAGTCAATCAAGGTGTGTACCACAGAGTTATGATGGTGCTGTGGGCCCATCTTCACTCTTTGCTTTTCTTCTTGGTTCCCTCACATGCCCCTCAACTGGTATTCTGCTTCCCCATTGCCATAAAGCAAAAACACTATTTTGTTATGAAATAAAATGCCCAAAATTGTGAGGTAAGATAACACCATTCTCTTCACAAGCTTTATCTCAAGTGTTTCTTTATATCTACAGAAAGTAAAAACACTGTGAGATGTTTTCCCATTCTAAAAATAAATGGGAAGTCTGAGTAGAGAGCTAGTATAAATCATTGTTCTTTATAAGTGTTTAAATTCTTACTTTATCAATTAATGGAAGACTACATTAAATTATTTCATGTTACATTATTCTGGTGCCAGTCATTTTGCCAATAGCTGGGATAACTACATAAAGTTTAAACAAAAACTAGAAATTCTTTCTAGCAAGTTGAAATATTAAAATTTTATAATTGTTGAGTTCAGGGAAAATGGCTAAAGACAAATATTCAGTTTCTATTTTTCATATTACAGTTATGTGCAACTTAACTTTGCTGGAGAAAGATTCATTTTATTGTTTCTAATTTGCTTTCATAGTCCTCTGTTTTCCCTATTTCTAAAATATATATGCTGTACTCAAGCTACAGGTAATCCTATACTTTCATATTTGTAAATATCTGGGATGCACAAACTTGGAATTTTAGTCCTTTGTGCAGGAAATAAAAGCTTTATGTGAGAGCAGAGACTTACAGATCAGGGAAAGTTCTTAGGATAAAAAAAAGTAAATATATACAGGACAAAATGGTCAATATGAGAAAATATTTGATCCAGAAATACTTCACACGTGAAATATCAAGGAGAATATGATTTTACACTCAAGTTTTAGCAGTTTAAAAGCACATATTTAGAGTTGGACTTATATTTACAAGTCATATTACTGTATCATACATATATATATACACAGGATTTGGTTGCTGAAATCATGAACATTTTCAAGTTGAATTAGAACTTTTGGGAAATGATTCAATATTCCATTTATCTCTATTAATAAAGTGTCATTGTTTGAACAGCCAGCCTGACCTTGTTATCACAAGCTGGTTACGATGCCAGCCACTTTATAAATCATGAACTCAGGGCCATCAAATGAAGGCTTTGTTCTCAGACTGGAGAATTATGCCGTCTTCCTGTTCATGAAGATCCACTTCATCTGCCTCACAAAACATAAAATAATAATTCATCTCAGAGTAATAATAAGATGAATTATAAAAGATTTCACAATTTAAAATGTATATTAATTGTTAATTAAATAATGATAAAAGAATATGTACTTTAAATTGCATTTATATCGTTGGCCCATAACTAGTTTATAAAAATTAAAATATTCTGTTCTATTAATTGAGTCATTAGCTATTATGTACAGCAATCTTCAATTCATAATATGTGCACTCTGTGCAAAAAATGTAATTATAGCATTCTGTTCTATGGCTGACGTAAGAATAAACTACTGCTTCAGATATCTGTCTTTAAGAAACTAGTGAGTAAAAATATGGCATAAAGAGCATTGTCATTGCTCATCAAAATCAATAAAATAGTCAGACCTAAGAAATTTTTCAATTAATATTTTTGTTTCTGTAAAGTGTTTTTGATGAATGGAAATGAATTGCTCTATTGGGTTTGAGGAAAGAGCCATTGCTTACAGAGCTTCGGAAATGAAATCTAGTTTATTAACTGTCTTACAATGTCACAGTGTAATAAAAATGTCCTGCTCTCAGTGTTTGTATTCACAACTTTGCATCTTTTTCATCCAAACATCCATAAGTAGGGAAAACACAGAAAAATAATTGTAAGTTCAAGAGATCATTAAAATATGTATGTAGACAAATTTGCAATGCTTCAGCATTTGGTAGTATTAATTTGGATCTGCTAAAGGAATAGAGCTTTAGGACCGAGAGACACTACTGTGACTCAAATATATTCTTCTAATATTTAGGTATTGGAAATTTAATATTAAAATACAGACAGTGACAAGACATTCAGAAGTTAATTAAGGTTCACTGAGGTCATGGTAGAGGGACCTGTGGTTGTCTTAGTAGTTTTATAAGAAGACAAAAGAGTGACTCTTTATCTGTCTCCCTGTGCGGTATCTACTACTATGATATGATGCAACAAAAGTCCTGGACCAAATACCAAGTGGAAGCCTATGACATGATTTTGGATTCGCCAACTTTCAGGGCCGTTGGCTAAATAAACTTCTATTCTTTATAATGTATCACTTCTGAGGTAAATGGACTGGGACAGGCACAAGGCTGAGGGTTCTCCTCTGGGGTTAACTTACAATAGAGTGTTGCCATAGGTACTGTTCCTGTCCAAAGAGCAATCTATGTATATAATTTTTTGATGGACCTTCTTAAGGAAAACAGAACTGTTTTTTTATTTCTCTATCGGTTTGTACAGAAGTGAAGGTGAGGTAAGTTCAGACAGCACCTCCCACAATGCCTGAGTCTAATCTAGCACCTCCATGAATACATTGCAGATCAGTGACCTAGTAGGTGTCTGGGTCAGCTGACTTTGTGAGGTAGATTGTCTTAATGGACTACTCTCAAGCATCCCTCTTGCTGGGATCATTGTTAATATTTTCAATTTAACAGTCTCCACAAATAATACAAGCCAGAGAATAAATTAATGTTGGGGAAATCCACAAAAGTTAACCTGGAAAAGTGATAATTTTAGAATCTAAGGGAGTTGTCTGATTTGAACATGTAAATAGCAATTACACTATCCATCAGAACTTTCTGTGATGATAAACATATATCATTTTCTCTGAGAAGGTTTTAATAATATCATTTCTATGACCAGGAAGAATAGTTTTTGAGTTTTAAAACAAAATAATAAACATATATATGATTATAGCTATACAGTTCAGTATGGAAGCCACTTTAGAATGTGTATTGATTTAAATTTTAACTATTTTTAATTTTCCTCAAATTAAAATCCTCAAACATTACCTATTATTTGACATCTTGTTATCTGTTCATAACATTGGTTGTTGAATTAGACCACAAGTCAACAGAATGATCTGTAGGAGGGAAGAAGAGATGAGGTGGAGAGAAGTAGGGAGGGAGCTGCTATGAACTTAAAAGACAGGAATGCCTCTGTGTGTGTGTGGGGGGGTGTGTATTATGTGTGTGTGTGTGTGTGTGCATGTGTGTGTATGTTTGTGTGTTTGTTGTGTGTGTGTGTGTTTGTTTTGTATGTGTGTCTGTGGTGTGTGTTTGTATGTGTGTGCATGTTTATGCATGTGTTTGTGTGTTTGTTTTGTGTGTGTGTGTTTGTTTTGTATGTGTGTGTGTGTCTGGTGTGTGTGTGTATGTGTGTATGTGTGTGTGTGTGTGTGTGTGTGTGTTTGTGTGTGTGTGTTTATTCAAGATCAAGCTGAAGTGCAGTAGTGAAGTGTTTTCAGATAAGATGAATTTACACTCCAGGCATTCAGAGGCTGGAAGCAGATAACCATAGATATGTCATAGAAGGTCTAATGTGTCCTCTGGAATCAGAAAGTTTTATTAACCAAAGTCCTGAGAGATTGGGAATACCTCAGCCTCTGAGATAGGGCAACAATAATTTGTTAAGATCTTTGGAAACTCCTGATTAAACAGACAGGAATGATGAGCACTTGGAATGGGAGTCTGGATATCAGAAGCAAGCAGAAGACCAAGCACCGGGAGCAGAAGGCTTGTCTAAAAAGCCTGACACAGAACCTGGCAAGGAAACTCACACCTGGGGACAGAACAGCAGTGATTTAGAGTTGCCTGAAGGATGCTTTCTTTTTATTTTCTAGGAAAATATGCCAATTTTGCATTGTAAAGCAGAGATGGGGAGAGCAAAGAATGGGAAGTGTGAATGGAAAGGGGGATCAAAAAGAGGAGAAGGGCTGAAGGAAAAGCACAGAGCAGGGAGGGTAGGGAAGAGGAAGGGGGAGAGAAAACCCCAGAAAGAAAAATGGAAATGGGGGAAAAGGAAAGAAAAGAATAAAAGAAACCAGATGGAATTTACAAACTTTTGCTCAAATCCAGTTACCATTAATTACATGATAGGAACAGGGACTAAAACTGCAAATCCCTGTTCCTCGTAACTTGTAATATTTACGATTGGGCTAGTGTTATATTAACTCTTCATTTAACAGAATTGGTAGGCATCTGGAAATTCCTGCCCCAGTCCTCTGGTGCTGGATTTTATGTATGCATTATTATGCCTTGATACTATATTTTTAAGTGGCTTTTTTTCTGTTCCTTCTTAAGAGAAACAAAAATCTTCCTTTAGTCCTGAAAACTTTCTCCTGGAAGATTAGAATATTCTGGTAATATTATTAACAGTGACCAGTTGCCTTTATTTTCAGTGCTAACCAATTTAGTTGTAATACACAGTACAAATAGAGCAAGTATACAGAGAAAATAGTGGATCTTGAATATCACAAACAAATATCCACATAACCAATTCACACATCTGCCAATGGAATGTAGGTTCATACTGCCTCCTCCCTTAAAAACAAACATAGCATTCCTGGCTTTAGCTTCCTCCATGTATTTGACGAAAATTATCATGCCTATACTCTTTGATCATTTACATAATTTAAATAATTAAGCAATTTTAATTATTTTTGAAGTTTGAATTATTTTTGACGTGGAACAAAGTGAATATCTTTTTTCATCTCAGTTTTCTATGTGTTGACTTAGTGGCCCCTATATGAAAGTACTGAATTCTAAGAATATACCACAGAGTGGTATCTTTTCTTTTGTTATTAATAGTCACATTATTTCCTATTGATAGTCTTAAGTATACTATCTTGGATGTGTTTGCAAATGGCTTTTCAGTGGCCAACACTGAAGAGCTGTTCAAAATATACCTGAAAGTTGGAGTGTTAATTCAAACCGTGTTAGAATAATGACCCATTGGAGACTCTTTCATGAAGTTTCCTGAGATGCTCTGTTGTACTCCTGCACTATAATTCCTGAAAGTACTTTTAATTCTGGCCGTTTTCATAAGTATGCTCCGGCATGTCATCTATTTATATATGTTATAAATTTACTGTCTTAGTGCAGGAAAAGATATATCTATTTCTATATGCAAAAGTTCTGGATTTGATTACAATGTAATTCATCAGTTTATTTTAATTAAGAAATATTATATTTTATTTTAAAAAATTAGTTCCTAACTAAAATTCATAGAATTGGCTGTATTATCTTCTTATAATTTTATCTTGTCATGTATTCTAGAATTTTTCCACATTGTTAATTTTGTATGTACATAGTATAAAGTGGCATTGAAATTTCATTTTACCCATATTGATACCCAATCAACAAAAGCACTGGTTACTATGGGTAAAATTCTTTCTCTCTTGCTATGCAAACACATTGATGAAATTCCAATGTACATTGTATGCTTTATATAAGCCTCTGCTGTGTGTTTTCTTGCTTTTGCAGTGCTGAGGGTGGAAATGAAATCTTCAAGCATTTTAGACACACATTCTGTCACTCAGTTAAATCTTCAATGCCTTTACCAACACTGTCCACTTTTTCTGTTTTTACTGCGTGTTCTCTCAGTTATGAGAATTATGAAAACCCATTCATTTATAAACTTAACATTTCTTCTCATACTGTCATTAATTTTTACAGATTTGTTTTTGTGTAAGCTAGAATCTGTGGATACCACTGTGGGCATGTGTGTATGGAGGCCAGAAGGACAGAAGAGAGCATACCATATCATTCCTCAGGTATAATCTATAATTTTTTATTTTTTATTGAGTTATACCACTTCCCTTCCCTGCTCCCCTCTCCTTTTTCACCCTACCTCTTCCCCCATGTTCACAATTTACTAAGGAGGATCTTGTTTTTTCATTGTCCTATGTGAAATCTATGTGAGATCTATGTGAGATCTATGTGTATCCCTCTTAGGGTCCTCTTTGTTACCTAGATTCTCTGGGGTTCTGGCCTATAGGCTTGTTGTCCTTTGCTTTATATCTAATATCCATCTATGAGTGAGTACATATTTGTCTTTCTAGATCTGGGTTACCTCACTCAGGATAACTTTTGCTATTTCTATCAATTTGCCTATAAATCACAAGATGTCTTTTTTTTTAAACCACTGAAGAATACTACATTGTGTAAGTGTACCACATTTTCCTTATCCATTTGGTTAATCCAGGTTGTTTTCAGGTTCTAGTTATTATGAATAATGCCTCTATGAACATAGTTGAGCAAATGTCCTTGTGGTGTGAATATGAATCTATTGAGTATATAAAAATGACTTTAGAAACCCATATATTAACTCACTACTATAAAAACCTCCAAAAATAAATTCATATTTGAAAGGTATTTCCATGATGTGACCATAAAATTAGGGAGACAATGGCCAAACTAGATAAATTATGCTCCAACCACATACCAGGTAAAACCTGCAGTGATAGAAGTAGGTTACATTAGTTTGTTTATTCCCCAGCCAAAAGGATTCCATGGAAATCTCAAATATTGTAGGCTCCTCCAGGGGTGGGCAACTCTAAGTAAACACTGTCTTCTGGAAACAATGGAATAGAAATATACATAAGCTCACCAGATAGTAACAACATTCATAAAATCTGCACAGATTCATGCCATACAAAATCTCAATCTTGAGAAGGGGGAAGTAAACTCAAATACACTTCTCTAGCCAAGAAGCCATTTGCAATTCATACTGCAAGCAAAGAGTCTATGTGTGTTTTTTTTTTCCAATAAAGTATTACTGGAGATATAAGCTACATTTCACAGTAGGCCCATGCTCAGGAGCTAGTTGTGGGCTTTTTTTCTGTTTTTTATTTTTTTCTTACTGATTTTTATCTGTTTGATTTGACATTTTTGTTTCTTGAGAGAGACACAGAGAGGGAGAAAGAGACACAGAAGATGAAGTTAGATAGAAGTGAGGATACAGGAGGAGTTGAGGGAGAGGAAACATGATCTGGATATTCCATAAAAAATTTTCAATTAAGAAAAATGCAAGTCCTCTCTTTCCTGCTCTCTTTTTAATTGCCATCTACCCCTCCTTCTTCAGAAAAGAGCAGGCCTCCCATGGTTATTAACTAGGCATGGTAACTAAGTTGCAGTGAAACTAGGCATTAAGCCTATACAAGTCAACCCAGTAGGATGTAAGGGTCCCAGAAGCAGGCAACAGAGTCAGAGTCAGTACTGATCCTTCTATTAGGAGTCCCATAATAAGGCCAAGATACAGAACATATATAGAGAGAGCCTAGGTCAGTCCCATGCATACTTCCTGGTTGCTGATTCAGTCTCTGTGAGCCCCTTGGAGCCTAGGTTGGAATCTGTGGGTTTTCTTGTGATGTTCTTGACCCCTCTGGCTTCCATAATCTTTTCCCCTCTCTTCATCAGAATTCCTAGAGATCATTCTAAAGTTTAGCTGTAGGTGTCTGCATCTGTTTCTATCAGTTGCTGGGTGCAGCCTTTCAAATGACCATTGAGTTAAGAACCAATCTATGAGTAGAATAGAGTATCATTAAAAATCATTTAATTGACACTTTTTTTTGCCAGCCATGCTTGGTTCTGTCTTGGGTCTCTGAGCTGTTCTGTGTCTGTTTCCTAGCCCTCTATATAGTGTCAGAGATGGGTTCCTTCTCATGGTATTGGTATCAATCTGGACCAGTCATTGGTTGACTACTTTCACAATTTCTGTTTTACCTATACCCCAGCATATCTTGTAGGCAGGACAATTTGTTGGTGTAAGACTTTTTGGCTGTGTTGGTGTTCTAATCTGATCACTGTAAATCTAGCCTGCTTACAGGAAAAGGCCAGTTCAGGCTCTATATTCCCCATTGCTCCTTCTGCCCTTCCCATATCTGACCCCTCTTTATAACATGCCCCTATATCCACACCTCTACACCTATCCAACTGTTATAGTCTGTTTCCCCTTCACAGTGAGGTTCATGCATCCCACCTTGAGACTTCCTTGTTACTTAGCTTCTCTGGGTTTATAGGTTATCCTTACTTTACTGCTAATGCCCATCCACATATGAATTACTACATACCATGTTTATCTTTCTGGATCTGTGTTATCTCACTGAGGATGCCTCTAATTCAAACACTCGATATTATGAATTAGGAAGACCATCTTGATCTATATAATAGTACTAGGTCAGCATGAGTTATACATAAGACATTGGCCTCAGGATCAATCTCTCTCTCTCTCTCTCTCTCTCTCTCTCTCTCTCTCTCTCTCTCTCTCTCACTGTCTCTCTCTCTGTGTGTCTCTCTCAAACAAAATATTGATAACTGAGAGGAAACAGATACAAGTGTATGAATAACATTGTAGTTCTGAATTTGGATAGTTTTCCTTGAGGACATTTTTTCTTAATATTTCCATATGAAAATCATATATCTAAAGCACAAATTTCACCAAAACATAAAAGTTTAGAACTTTTTAAGAGCAGGCAATGCCTACTTGAGGGGGAGGAAAATACAGCTCACGCAGTCTATTTGCCTCACTCACTTGTGCTTTACATGCACATTCCACTCACTGACATTGATAGTCACTGTACTCTGATGTTTGTGGAGCTTCAAATCCTCTCCCTTATTCCTCCTTTCTTATTTTGTCTGGTTCTGCCTGAAATGAACTGTCACAAGTTAAATTGATTGCACTAGACTTCACTCAGCAAAGGCAGAAGCCATCAGTCTTCATTATATCAAATGGCCTCCTCTGTCCTGTCATCTATCTTCACCAATAGGCATCAGTTAACCACTACACAGATACTCTGTGAGGTTGCTGATAATGTTTGCCATCAATTCAGCTTATAATTTCAAATAGACGAAGTATACCTTGAAAACCGAACTGGACCTTAAATGAGTCAGAGCTGCTTTGAGGCTATGAAAACACAGATCCACACATTTAGTTCTGTGCTTTATCACCACATATTTGGAATTAGCTGTTCTTCTGCATTAACAACTTGGCTCATACCCACAGGCTCCCTGCATTCATTTACAAAGACACATCAGTTTTTTTAAACAACTGGACCTGGAATCATCTTTTTGCCTGAGGAAAATTTCATATTTAAACAGATTCAGGTTGAATGTTATTCACATTACTGTTTAATAAGATTCATATTTACAAGTAAGATTTGATAACAAATGGTTGCCATGCAAAATCCTGTATATCAAATGTATGAAATATTAGTTCACTCTGGGATTCCAGAGGCAAAGAAAATTAAAACCTTTATGGGGTTATAGTGAAGGTTCAATGATAGGTTGAAATATCATGAATTCACCTAGAAGTATTGTAGAAAACAGCATCTTTAACACCAAGAGGGCATCAAAATTTGATTTATCTCTTTCTGCTTGAATAGCAAAAAAAAAAAAAAAAAAAAAAACATTGTGGTAGTCTTAAATTGGCTTGTTTATTTATTTTATCAGGCTCTTACTGTGTAAGTTCATACTATAAATAGGAAAATAAATGATCTCTAATTGCTCACACTTTAATTGAGAAATAAAATATTTTAAATGTGACTAAAACATCATGCCATCCAATTCTCAATTATTTCATCTACTTATACCCTAAGGTACTATCAACTTCAACTTTTCATGTGTCTTTCCTATGCATATTTTATATTTTATGAACTAAATTTATATTCAAAAATGCAAATGTCCCCCAATGTGCTTAAATTTTAAATAGAAGTAGGATCCTGTAGTTAATTTGTATCTTAATGATTTTTTAGATTGATTTATTTTGATGAGATTTTTTTCTCCACATGAATTTTTATAATTCAACCATTCCTCCCTTGACAGTTAACTACATATTTTACTTTCTCATTGTTACAAGATTTTAGCATTATTTGCATGTGATCCCATTCTTAATTATATCCTATACATATTCTTAATTCAGAATTATTTCATATACAAGTTGTATATAATTTGATCATATACTATACATTGGCATTGCTTAAACCTGTTTCTTACACAGTCCATGTACATTCCAAATAACTTGGATTAGCACCTATTTCCAGTGAACTTTGCATGATTGTTTCATGTTTTGTAACACAGTTTTTATTTTTTAATTGTTTTGCTGCATTCTACATAAACTTTATCTTAGGGTCTATTCTTTCTAACTTTATTTTAAAGTTGGAAACTGTGTAGCTCACTCTTTCTGGGGTGAAGGTGTGTAGGCTCAGATGCAGAATTCCAAAGTATAAAATGAATTAACATTATACCATTCACAAGTTTTTGTTGACCTTCTATGTTCTAAATTTTTCTCCCATGTGACCAACTGCAGTCATTTGTCCTAAGCCAGTGGTCACATTTGATGGTATGAGGGATGGACAATCAAGGATTATAATACTGAATACATCCCACAGCAAATGTTTACCAGCCAAAGAATGCCTCTTTGCACTGAGAAAAAGGCTTCAGGAATTTGTGAATAAGGAAATGAGTATACAGGAAGAGACTCAACCTCACACCCAAACCACCAATGTAGCTACCCAGCATTTGTAAAATGCATACTTGTAGTCATGTGATTTGCAGCTACTTAAATTTAGCTTCATTGCCTTTATCTATTTGATCACTAACTTTTATGAGCTTAGCGATAAATGCTTAAGATTAATGCACTTTTAAAATGTTCTGATCATTCTTTTCTAAAAATATAATCTTTTAATATCTAATTATGTGCATTGCCAAAGCTTGTTTCTATACTTTCTGTTTAACAAACACTGGCTATTCCAGTGTTTGACAGCTATGACCTATGAATGTTTGGGTTTGGATGTCAATAGATTTCAAAGTCCACTGTTCTTATATGGTTGTCTATCCATTCTATCTTCCAGTGTGCAATAGTGGGGTCTCTCCCTCTCCTGGTGAGTATAGGACCAAGGTTCCCTTCCAGTGGGTGCAAGTGGGTCAATAATACTCTGATGGCTCTCCTCTTCCAGTGGTTGGAGGTGGGACTAGGGTACTGGCAGACTTTGGATAAAGTTCAGTGTGATCCACTTTAAAAATGTTTCTGAGAAAAACAAAACAAGCCAGGATAGCAAAAACAA
This sequence comes from Cricetiscus sungorus, assembly GCA_030556225.1. Taxonomy (NCBI): domain Eukaryota; kingdom Metazoa; phylum Chordata; class Mammalia; order Rodentia; family Cricetidae; genus Cricetiscus; species Cricetiscus sungorus. The sequence continues at coordinate 40,320,517 of JANBXA010000031.1, forward strand.
TCCTATGCAGTAAGGGAACCTCTACAGGCATCCCCATCCCTGAGTTCAAACTCTGCTCTAGAACTACAGTAATAAAAAACATATTGGTACTGGCATAAAAACAGGCCTGTGGATCAATGGAATAAAATTTTCTAATCGAAAAATGTAAGCATCTCAAGAAATGGTGCTCGCATAACTGGATGTCAATATGTAGAAGAATGCAAATATATTCATATATATTAACATTCACAAAACTCAAGTTGAAGTGTATCAAAGACTTTATTACAAAACCAACCACAATGGACCTCATAGAAAAGACAATGGAAAGTAGCCTTCATACATTAACACAGGAGACCACTTCTTAAAAATAACACCAGTAGCAGATACATATGACAGAAATCAATAAATGGGAACTTCTGAAACTAAGAAGCTTCTGTAAGGCAAAGATTATGGTCAACAAGACAAAATGTCAGCCTACAGAATAGGAAACCATCTTTTCCAACCCAACATTGACAGAGGGCTGATCTCCAAAATATATAAAGAACTCAAAAAACTGGACAGCAAATACCAAATAATCCAATTTGAAAAATGGGGTATAGATCAAAACAGAGAATTCTCAAATGAAGAAATTCAATTGGCCAAAGGACATAAGGAATTTCTCAAATCCTTATACATTAGATATACAAATCAAAATGAGACTAAGATATCATGTTAGGCCTATCAGAATTGCCAAAACACTGATGATAGCTAATACTACAGAGGATATGAAGTAAGAAGAACACCCTCCATTGCTGGTGGCAGTGCAAACATGTACAGCCACTTTGGAAGTCAGTATGCCAGCTTCTCAGACAGTAAAATCATTCTACCTCAATACTCAGCAATATCACTCTTGGGCATATACCCAAAGGATGCATAATCATACCATAAGGACATCTATTCACCTATGTTGTTAGCGGCATTCCTTGTAATAGTCAGAACATGGAAACAACCTAGACGTCTATCAACTGAAGAATGGATAAAGAAATACTCCTTTACACAATGGAGTATTATTCTGAGTTTAAAAAATGACATCTTTCAATTTGCAGGCAAATGAATGGAACTAGATAAAAACCATCCTGAGTGAGGTAACCCAGACCCAGAAAGACAACCATTATATGTATTCACTCATAAGTGGTTATTGGGTTAAGCAAAAGATAACCAGGTTATAATCCACAACCCATAGAAGTTAGGTAAAAAGAGGCCCATAAGAGAGACACACATGGAAGTCCCTAGGAATGTAAAATAGTTAATATGTCCTCAGTAAACTAGGAGTAGGGTAAAAGGAAGGGTATGGGGGATGGGAATATGAGAGATCAAGAAGACTGATTTGGGGGAGGGAAAGAGTGGGAGAGCAAAGAAAGAGATATCTTGATAGAAGGAGGCATTATCGAGCTAAGGAGAAACCTGGTGATAAAGAAATTAAAAGGAATCCATAAGGATTACACCTGCTAAGACTCCTAGCAATAGTAAAGAGGCTGCGAGAATGGGTCTTCACCTTTCATCAGATTAGTGACTAACCTAACTGTCATTATGGATCTTATATTTTGTAACTGATGGAAGCAGATGCAGTGACCTACTGCTAAGTCCTGGGTTGAGCTCCTAAAGATTGGTTGAAAAAGTGGAAGAGGGATGATATGAACAAGGATGATAAGACCATGATGTGGAAAACCACAGAGGCAACTGACCCAATCTAGAGGGAGATCATGGACTATGGTTTGACAGCTGGGGAACCTTCATTGGACTGAACTAGATCCTCTATATGTATGCAGTGGCATCAGGCCCTAATTTAGGGGCATGAGTTGTCTTTTTTGGAGCCCACTCCCTATGAAAAGATAAACTGCTCAGCCTTAAGTTTGTCATGAATCAATTTGGTAAGCCAGACTTTGTTGACTCACCAAGGGAGACCTAACCCCCTATGAGGAGTGGACAGGTAGGTAGGATAAGTGGGAGGCTGAGAGGAAGATAGGGAGAGAGGGAGAGATGGGGGTGGAATGTAAAATGAAAAATAAAAAATTTAAATAAAAAAGCATCTGAGAGTAATTACTGCACTCTGTATTCAGCTTTTAGTGAAATAGCTATATTCTCTTCCAAGCTGGCTGCATTGTTTTGATTTTTTGCAAGAATGCATGAGGTTTGATAGTCCACATTCTCACTAGCAACTGGTATTGTCAGGTTCATATAAACTGAGGTCATTTTAATACATGTGAAGTAGAATTTTCTCTTCTTAATTGAAAATGATGATCAGCATGTTTTCATATCTTATTCGCTACCTGTATATCTTCTGAAGTAATGCATAGACACATTTGTATCATGTGCTTCCTTTTTAATTGTGCTCTTTCCTTTCTCATTGTCAATTTCCTTTTAAGATTCTTCTGTAGATTTGGGATGTTGGTCTTTTTGTCCAAGATGCAGGGTTTGTACACATTTTTCCAAAATCTGTGCTTTGATTTTTCATAGTGAAGCAAATTATCTTAAAATTTAGTTGGATTTTTTATTTCTGATAACTGGGATACTTACATGAATGATGCTACTGTGTTGCTAATATGTACTGATAAATTATCACTATCTATAACTTTAATATAATTTTCAGGTTTGAGGAAAACTCCTTTATTCAGTGTTCATTAATTTGTAATGGCAAATTACAAAACAGGCAACAATCATAATTTAGACTATTCCCACTCTTCCTTTTTTATGCTATGCATGAGGAAGTCAAATTCTAGGGGTCTCATTTGACATGATAATGGAAGGATACAACAGAGGTATCATGGCCAATGTTCACAGTGAAAACTAACAGAGCTTCAAAGATAAGATGAGAAGAGACCTTTGCCCCAAACTATGTTAAAGTTCAAGTAAAAGAAACAAACATATGAAAAATAGAAATAACAGGTAAAGACAGACATAAGACAAACACAAACTTAGATTTAGCAAGACCAACAATACCAAGCAAAAGAATACAGGGAGGTACAATAGTATTGTTGGAATCCATATAATGGTCCTCTAGGGGAAGCTTGATTCACAGGGCTTCTATTTAGTGGCAGGTGGAAGTAGAGAGTAGATACAACTCCAGCTTTTGGAAGAATTGCATTTGGTAGTTTAATTTCTTTTTCTTTTCCCTCTTCTAGGTGTTTGTGAAGCATTCATTTATCTGGTTCCTGACAACCACTAGTAGGCAAAGGGATATGAAACTACAGTCTGCAGGAATGAGCTTCCATGTCTAAAAAAGAGAGTGGGAGAAGGAAGAGTGATTGAGCCAAGCATTGGACTTATACTTGTGAGTTAATATTATAGTATGACTTTTGGTAAAAAGCCAATGGGAAATTAATTTACATTTTGAATATTTGAAGCACTCTTTGCTACCTCCTAAACTCTACAGACGAGTAACATTTTTAATAATATCATGGCAAAAGAGAGATTGCCAGTGGTTGGTAAATACTCATGTTGTCCAGACCCAATTGCAGATGCTTTGTACAACTCCTCAAAGATGCTGCCTTGAAACTAAGAATGTTGAGAGCTCTATTTGTTTGCATGTCAAGCTCCCTGATAATAAATATCCAAAATGAGCTCAAACCAATGCATTTGACTACATAGACCAAGTTTTTAGTGATTTGTATTAATCTCATATAATACAGGGGGATTAATATAATATTCAACTGCTGGTTCAGTAATATGAGGTAGTCTGAAACTAGCAACATCAATTTATAAAGGATGAAAAAGGAAGAATTTTTGATTTAAATAATGACATTCATGAACTAAAACCTTGTTTTCTGTGAATAATCAAACCCACATTCCAGAGATATGGATGTTGTTACTTCTCCCCCACTCTTTTATTCTAGGCCTTGCTTTATTGGCTGTTTAGGGGTTGGATGTATTTCTGTGTCTGTCTCTAGTCCAGTAACCTGTAGAAAGTGTGGACAGGAACAGAGAGAGGGTGAGAAAGATGAAGCTTTGGGATAAAATTATTTCTGCTGCCTCTTTGATAACTTCTCATGACAATTCAAGGGATCACCTTGCTACTTAGCAAGCAGAAGCCTTCAATAGTCCCTTTCCTGTCATTTCCAGGGTATGGAAATGCATCCCTTGCTTTCCACGGCTGGCAACTTGCATCTATACCTTCAGAGCCAGCAGCCTGGCATCTTTGTGTTTTTAAGAGTCTTATGACCTCATCATTCTACATTAAATTTCCTTGAACTTTCCTATAAGGACACCTACCATGACATAGATAGTATCTCCATCTCAAATCCTCATCTTAATGACACCACCAAAGTCGTGTTGGCATGGCACTTTAGGACCATTTCCAGGTTTATGGTCTAGAACATGGATATCTTCATCATTGTTCCACCATATGTGTTCTGATACCTACATGCTGGGTCTACAAGATGTCAAAAACACAGTGATAATATTGCAAACACTAAAGAAAGAGGTAAAGAAAAAGTAGGAGAGAACATATTTGTTCCTGGATATTATCCAAGATTTGTTCTATTCTTTCAAATTGAATTAAAGTTCTATAATAACTTCACATTGAACAAAACCCCTTAATGTATAATTAAAGGCTCATCAGCTTTCATCTAAAAAGCTCATGAAGATTAAGAGTTAGGTCTTTTGTATATTTCAGTCAAATCAGCATATTAAGACTCTCAGCAAATGTGACTCTTACCTACAAATGAGAAATGTTAAAAGAGGCACATGAGTCCTTTACCTTAATGGTAGAGTGGATGCCTTTAGATTCTCAAAGTGAGAGACTGCACTTTGAAGATAAGTGCACCACAGCCTGGATCAAGGTTAAAATGTACACAGCCACTTCTAAGTCCAAGTACCCAGTATTTTTATATCCATTGTATACAATGCATGTCACATATTATTTTCTAATTTATGGGCACATGACATATTAGAAATTTCTAAGTATAGTATAACATTATTTATTTCAGATGAGAAAATATTCTCCAGCTATAAACTGAAAATATTAGAGAGTCTAGTTGGCAATAATTTTATAATTTATCTACTCATTTCATTCTGAGATCTTAAAACACACTTTGGGTTACTAAGTCCTGGGGAAATAAAAATCAAAATTGATTGAAAATATTACACTCCAGCTGTACATCAATGGCTAGTCATTCCAAATCCCTGACTCAAATAAAGTTGGAGCATGCTGAGATTTCTCATTGTGTAAACAGCTTTAGCTTCTGACTCTTGAAGTACTTTTGTGACTGCAAGAATACTTTCATTGATCTGAAAAAAAAATTTCTGTAGATAATTATGTGATTATAACTTACATTTTGATTTTATCAAGCTAATTTCACCCAGAGTGTCTTGCTATATTGTGAACCCCTGCAATTACTACTTTATATTTTTTTGCAAAATGTTCAATCATGTACTAGAAAGCTAAAGGTCGCAGAGGGTCAGAGAATGCTTGCATGTTGTATAATGTTAATTCATTTATATACTTTTGTAAAATTCAGCTTTTGGGGTTTAATAATAGAGTGTAATAATAGAGTTTTATTAGCATTATAGTGCATATGTAGAAGATAAATGATGAAAGCTGAAGATACTTACTAATATTTTCAGTATTTGAAAGTGTTCTAAAGGAATACCCAAGCAAAGGTGCATAAGGTTCTCCTATAGTCCAAGGTCATTGCTCAAACAAAGCCTGAGGTAACAAATGGGATGTGGTAACAAAGTATGACCTTAAAAGCAGAAAAATAATACAAATTGGTCAATGATGCAAAGATAAAATCATGATAGAAGAATTTCCTTTCTACCTAGAGGATGTTCAAAGCTAATCTCAAAGGCATCATTTGGCTGTCTCCATTCCATGTGTTTATATTTTGATAAATGTGGTTAATAATATGTAGTATAGTGATTTTTAAACTTTTCTCTGATGTAAGTAAAATGATTATCTCTGAGATCTCAAACACAGAAAAGCTCAAAGCATAAATTAAAGTGTAAACTTGCACTCTTTTGTGAAAGGTAAATCCAGTTAAGTAACTTGACTGCATATCCAGGACAACTGTAGGGTAATGCATGGGAACTTTCAAAAGTGATGGCAGCAAACTAAAAGAGTCTAATAGGAAAGTTTTGCTAGGAAAGTAGAGTGGCGTGTGGCTGTAATTCCCACTGTTTACTAGTGGAATAAAACAGATTGCTCAGAAGTTTAAAATGAGAAAGTCTGGTGCAGCATAAAAGTCTGAGGCCCACCAATAACTCAAAAGACCAGAGGCAGCTGAAAATGTAGACATTGGAATCTGACCCAGGCAGGACTGAGGAGGATTTGTAGAATAAGCACACAAACTTTTCTTCGATGAGACCTCTCTTTCTTACTTTATGGTATTGGAATTTAATTCCAAAATTACTTGCATATTTCCACTTTAAAAGTAAGTAACAGACATTTATGATATCCATTTAGAATGGTTACTAGAGGTTTGTGCTCTCTTTGTTGCATGGTCATAAGCTTTATCTTACAGAGAACTGTCAATCCAAGCCCTCAGGAATGCACACCCAGCAATAATGCACACACTACATTTCAATTAAGTTTTGAGAACTACCTCAAACAGTTTCATGTCTATTTCTTCTACTTCTATTTTTTCATATTTTGAGACAGGGTTTCTCTGTGTAACTTTTATCTGTCCTGGAATTAAGTCTGTATACCAGGTTTGCTTTCAAATCACAGAGATATGCTTGCCTCTGTCTCTCAAGTGCTGGAACTAAAGGTGTGTGTCACCACACCAAGCGACTCACTGTCTTTTTAAAACCATTTTATTCTTTTTCTCTCCCAAGCCTATGTATATTTTAAAACACACTGTAAACATTTAGCGGTTTTTCTTAATGTGAATCTATCTTTACTGTAAATCTTTATCTTTTTCTGGCTATGAGTCTTTTATCTGGTAAGCAACAGCATTGCTAAAATGAAAGCCACAGTTGTTTCAGCCACGCTCTATCCAAGATGGCTGCAGGTACTTTTACCGCCAGAACTGAGAGCTGTGCTCACTGGCTTGGTCTATGCTGCCATCCAGCAGCATGCTGCCAGCATGGAGATGTGATCACTGCCATTGCCAGCTCTTGTACACACCATTCATTTGTTAGCAGAGCTCTTTAAAAGCTTTGCAGTTTTTTGTCGCTTATGCTGAGTCAGGAAACCTCCCTTAAAGGAGATGTGCAAGTCTCTGCTTGTCTCTAGCAAAGTAGAGCCCAACTGAGAAAAATGTTGCTACCAAGAAGCCTTGCTTGTCTCTGTTCTTTTGTTTCTAAAACCTTTTTTAAGCTTTTGTTAAGTTTTAATTGGGTGTTCTTCTGTCCACGTTGGACGCCATTATGTTATGAGTAGTTTTTCCCACCTCCCTGAACTCACCACCACACCAAAATCCAGTTCCTTCAAGAATGACTTTCAGCATCTGCAGGTTTTGCAGAACTTTAGAATCCTCATGGCAGCGCCCTCTCCCAGCAGGAATCAGTTTAAAAAAAAAAAAAAAAAAAAAACAGTGCCCAAATTCCTAAATATTGTTTATAAGCATTTGTTTTCTTTTATATGTAGTTGGCTATAAATGGTTAATTACTACTACAACCAATCTCTTTATAAAGATAAAAAGGGGATTATGGTATAGATATGAATACTTTGTTTTGGAATTGATTTTTCATTTATTGATACAAATTTAAGGTCATTTTTGTGATATGTATATTTTTCCTCTTGTTTAGGTATTGTTTATATAGCTCATTAAAAATATAATGTATAATTTAGTATAGATTATAAATAGTTACCTATGGTAGTCAAAACTTAGAGTTAAGTTAGGATTACTAGATATACAGAGATGTTCTCGAGATAAATAGGCATTCTTCAAACCTTTTAAAGACCTACAGAATATGGCATTTAAAATGGTTTAAGGTTTTTCTTAACAGTGAGGCACAACTGCTCCTGGCAACACCACCTACATCAGAAAGTACGATGGGCAGTGAAGAAACTCATATTGGAGTTTACTTTTGATATGACAAGACTAGCCATTTGGGCAAGATAATGCTCTTGTCTGGACTGTTTGGCTTTATGTTGTATAAACTGGACATGAAGGACCCATAGGAAAGTGACTGCTAAGATTGCTACATGGTTCCTGCTTCATGGAAGATTCTGCCGGACAGTCTACAGGACACTGAGAAAAATGACTGACAAACTGCCAATACAGTTTAAAATTTCCGTTTTTACTTTAAAGTCAGCATGTAACTACTTGGGAGAACAGAGGTCTGGGCCCCCTCTCCAATAAGATGAAACCACCTGGAAATATTTAGATTAACAGAAATGGTTTAATATTTAAGACAGAGCTAGCCAATAAGAAATGCTAGTAACAGGCTAACAGCTTTATATCTAATACAGCATCTCTGTGTGATATTTGGGGCTGGTGTGACTGTGGGACCAGGCCGGTGGGAAAATATACTTCTAACACTCATCATCTTTGAGATTTCTAATACAACTGTCATTTAGTGGGATGCAGGCAGGGAACTTAGAGTACATTTTATTTAATACACTTAAATAACATTTCAGATGTTGACATGGACATGGTGAAATTATGTTGTTTCATTCCTTAAAAAGCATTGCAGAATTTACTTTTCCACCAATCGCTTGATTATCAAATGTTTCATACCAAAAAATAAACTTAGAGATTTGTTCTTATGCCATCTTCTTTGTTTAGACATCATACTAAGAACTGTTCAAGAGATTACTTAAATTAGTAAATTATGTTTTATTTTGCAGTGAAAGTTCTTGCGCTAGCTAATTTTTTTTTACTGTTATGAGTAGCATCTAAAGAAATTTGTGAATTGTCAAGGCTAGGTGCTAAAAGACAATATATTGTGGCGAAGATTCTTCAGTTCAACCTCTGGTGAGGACCTCAAGGCAGATGACATAAAAATAAAATATCTGTAAGAGCAAAGACTACAGGGTAGAGCAGAATATCAGAAAGGCTTGGGAGATCCCAACCTTGGTCTCATATAACAAACTACCAGAAACTGCCTGGCCCATAACAACTTCATTGATTCCTTCCAAGGGCAGAGCCTCTAGTAATGTCCTACAGAGTTTTATCCTTAAAGGTTCTACCACCTATCATATTGCAGCATTGGGAACCAAGCATCCAACACATGGAAATTCTAGATATCCCTATTTCAAAAAAATGTTCCTGCTACACTTTTTGTTGAATGTTGATTTTCAATGAATACACACATGCAGACAATGCCTCAGGAGCTCAGGAGATAATCTATTCTTGGAATAGGAAAGTAATGCCTTCATCTATCCTATGTCTTTAGAGTATTGGTTACTTTTAATCTGTCTGTATGATAAATAATTGTTGAGAAATTCTGTCCACAGAAGCTTTTTCAGACCACCCTTTCACCAGCATACATTTAGCCTCATCTTTCGTATGCCCAGGAACCTCCTGAAGATTATGTCTTATTCTCAAGTTTTCAAAAGTACTATATAATTTCATTCTGACTCATCTGACTTGGATTGCATATATATAATTTTTAAACAAATGAGTTATTAAAAAATGCTTTAAAGCTATGGGGGTGTAGAATACTTTAAGATACCAATGGTGTGTCAGATCATGTCCTGTTATTTTACATTGATGATAAAAATAACACATGAAATTCTACTTTTATTAATATAGTTTATGAGGGAATAACATGTGTTTTTTAGTGACAACTTTCTTTAATCGTGACAGCAATAGATGTATCTTCTTGGTGGTTAGTATTCATTGTCACATTTCTGAGTATGCTTATAAGGGTGACCAGAGAAGATTAACTTAGGAGAGAAAACTCAGCCTGAATGTAGGTAGTAATGTCCCTTAGAATAGGTTCCTACATGGAATGGAAAGAGAAAAAGACATGTTATCACCATCATTCATCTCTCTCCTCTCACTGTCTGTCTGAAGATATCATGTGACAAGTTGCCACCTCATGCCCTTGCTACCATGCTTTCTAGCCATCTTGGATGACTTCCTTTTCAAATCATGATCTTGATTATACCCTTCATTTCTTACACCATTTCTCAGGCATGCCATTATTCAAATTATAAAAGTAATGAGTATAGTACTATTATTTCTATTGTATTACTGAAATATTGAAACAGAGGCTAAATCAGAGGCAGAATAAGTGAAGGCCCCCATGTTACACAACTGGGAAATCACACTGGCTCTCTATAGCAGGGTACTGAATATCAGCACTGATTACATTTCAGATTATCCTGCTACACTTTATAATATTGATAATGTGCTTCTGACAATTTATAAAATGGGGAGTACAGAATGTGTCATATTTTATGAATAAAGTAATCACGGTGTTTTGTAAAAATTGACAAGGTTTGGGATTACAACCCCAGTGAATGCAATCTCACAAACAGGACAAAAAACATTACTTAACAGTTACGTTCCACTTCCTAATTTGTAAAAATGGCTTCAGGGTATACTTCAGAATCCACGAAGCCAAGATGTGAAGAAAGGCTGGCTCCCTGAAATCATAAAGTCAATTTGAAGCTGAGAAGTCAGAAAATATAATAAGGAAATGTTAATTCATTGGTGTTCCTCTACATTCTGAAATTACTTTCTCCATAATTTTTTCAGTACTGAGAAATCCAAAAACACTCAAAATTATCCCGAGACCTTTTAAAAATCTTTAGATTAAATATAAATACTCATGTATGTCTGCAATATTTAAAAAATGAAACAGAAAACTTGCAGGTTATGTATTAGAGCTGTACACTCAAAATTGCTCTTTCTTGTCTGAAATAGAATCCAGAAATATATCTTAGATGTAATCACCTGGTATATCTACTTTCCATGTATTTCCTGTGATGCACAATTTTTATTTGTCAATTAACTGAATTAATGGTCACTTAGGTGACACAACTATGGGTGTGGCTATGAGAGTTTTTCCAAAGACTCTTATCTTATGTGGGAAGACCTACCCTGAACATGGGTAGCACTTGTCTTTGGACTGAATTCTGGACAACATAAAATGGAGAAAGCTGGCAGATGACCAGCATGTATGTCACTCTGCTACCCAAAGTGAACGGATTGTGAGTAGATGTACCAAAATCCTGCTGCCATACTTTCTTCATTAGGATGCTTGTATACTTCAATGTGAGACAAATCAAAGCCTCCTTTTCTAAGTTGTTCGCCACATATTTTTTCACAGCTCTGAGAAACATAAACAAATCACTTCATTTGAAGTATTTATCCACAACTTAAAGTGGACATAACCAATTCATTTATATACCTTCTCTTACCCTCCTTCTGAAACTTGTGCCTTGAATGACTTTTTGATAAATAATATTTCTCTCCACAATCATCTAATCCACCCTGTGCATGTTATGTAAGTAAATAAGGCAAATAGTATCTTGGTGTGATGTTTGGAGTTTGCATTTGCTATATGAATAATAAAATGCTACACTAGGAGGGATTTTCTTTAAATACTAAGGAGATCACAAGGTTTTATAAGTCTGATAATATTCAAAGGACACCTAAATTTCTAATATTGTCAGCCCACTACTTAGTTTAGACATTATTAAGTTATCTTCTAATTCTTCTAGATCCTAAAAGAAAGACACATAATAAACAATCACCTGAAAATAAATTCCTAGCCCATAAAGGCATAATTGCTATATGCTCTGGTACAGAAAACCTAGTTTTGCTGGGCTTTTTCAAAGCGTGCGTGCTCACACACACACACACACACACACACACACACACACACACACACACACACATTTTCATATACTAGAATTCCTTGTCTTTTATCTATTCCTTTTATAAAGTAGAAAGGAAGATAATCTAGAAATTTAATTATTTAAGCCATCATAATACTTAACAGTTAATTTATAAACACTTATTCTTCTACAATAATGAGGGTACTCTTCACTTTTTATGAAGAAAACTTCTTTGTGCAACAGACAGAGACCATTTCAAACAATCACAACCAAAGAAAATGCAGACTGTGGAGTCTAGTTCCAATAAATACATCTACAAAAATACTGCTGTACTTAAGCCTCAGCATTTCAGAAGAGTAGTGTAAAGATTTTATGAGCCAGAGGATAAGGGACTTTGCTGTGGGAATATCCAACGCTGCACACATAATGTCTCAACAACACAACTGCCCAAATATAAGCTGAACAAGGATGACACTGACAGACATACCAGACTGCATGGGGATAAGTTCACAAGGCTTCAACCATATGCAAAGAACTATAGAACTATAGTCAACTGAGGAAGCTGAGAGTTGGCCTTCTCTTGGGCAAAACATACCATTGGGTGTCCAGTGTCAAATGGCTACTTCTGAAAACACATACACAGGGAGCATCATGTAGCCTGAAAAGATCATATTTAGGAGTATGTATATATATATATATACATATATATATATAATAACAATGAAAGGAGAAAATACAAGTCTGAAGGAGAGTGAAGGGAATATGGGAAGATTTGTACAAAGTAAAGGGAAGGACAAAATTTATTATTATATTATAATCTCAACAAATAAATGTAACAAACTATAATTTAAAAAGAAATTAATCATAAAAGTAGACAGCATTACCTAATAACTATAACATACACTAAATAGCATTATATATACAATACCAAAGCTGTGTAACCAGAATTCATTATAATTTATAGTTTAATTGTTATTTTCCTTTCTCTTACTACTAGTGCAAATCCAGTAACTAGAATAGAAATTTAAATATATTTCTAGCTATCTCAAAAAACAAGCAAACATATCTTATTATTCATAACAATATAGCCTTGATTATTTTTGTTGATTTTTTTCATTTAGTGTTTATATAAAAGACAATTTCCAAAAAAGTTTAATATTCAACTTTTCATGTTTTCTTTTGTTATCTATATTATTATTACAACTTTAGAATTTTTCTTTTGAAATAATTTTTGAGAATTTATCTTTTTCTTTTCTACCTTACCACTTCCATATTCCCTGTGTACATAGTTACATAGTCTCCCCCACATCTGTGTGTGTGTGTGTGTGTATGTGTGTGTGTGTGTGTGTATGTGTGTGTGTATATGTTTTCATTTTACATAATATTGCATTTTACCAACATTTTATGTTCCGAGACATGAACAGCTTATAAACCTGATAGGAGATGTTATTCTGTATATATGTTTCTCATACTGGTTAATAAAGCCCTGTGGCCAACAGGAAACAAGATAGGTGGGGCTAGGAGCCCAGGAGAAGGAAAGAGGAAGTGGGAAGGAGGGGTCGAGATGTAGCCTGGGGAGGAAGGAAGACGCCCGCCGTGGCTCCCCGATAAGATGACCACGTGGAAATACTTAGATAAGTAGAAATGGGTTAATAATTAAGAAAAAGCTAGCCCATAAACAGTAAATGTAATTGGCCAACAGGATTGTATCAAAAACAGAGTCTCTGAGTGTTATTTGGGGCACACGTGGTTGTGGGACCATGGCAGCAAAACCCCTGCGGCTGGCAGGAACAACCTGGCATAACATAATGGTGTCAGAAGTGGGATTGAGAACTTTCACTTAAAACTTAACAAAAGCTTAAAAAATAGTTTTTAGAAACAAGGGAACAGAGACTAGCAAGACTTCTTGGTAGCAGCATTTTCTCAGTTGGATTTGTTTTGCTGTAGACAGAGATTTGCATGGCTCCTTTAAGGGAAGTTTCCAAAATTAGCATAAGAGGCAAAAAAGCTGCCTTGCTTTTTAAGAGCTCTGCTAACAATTCATTGGTGTGTACAAGAGCTGCAATGAAAGTTTACACTGTGTTTTAAAAAATACGTTGGCTTGTGAGAGAAAAAGAGACAGTATACAATGGTTTAAAAAAGAAAAAAGGAGTTAAATGGATGGCTATGGTGGCGCACGACATTAATCCCAGCACTCAGGAGACAGATGCAAGCAGATCTCTGTGATTTCAAAGCTAACCTGGTATGCACTGAATTCCAGGACAGATGAAAGTTACACAGAGAAACCCTGTCTCAAAATATGTAAAAATAGAAGTAGAATAAATAGAGTAATAAAAAAGCCACGTAAAGATGGAAAACACAGAGAGATTTTGGATATTATACATGCTTCTGTTGGCTTTAAATTATTTGATTGCTGAGAAAATAACTACTGATAAAAGAAATGCTGCTAGATTAATTCAATTTATATATTTTAAAATGCTTTGACTCAAAAATTTAAGCCTAAGGACAAGTTACTGGGAAAAAGGATTTCTATTTTTGTTTCCACAGAAAATGAAAAGCTATGGATTCTTTCCAGACTTATATGGTTTAATCAAGCCAGACCCCCTGAAACAGTGCCCCAGATGATCCAACATTCAAAGCAGTTGAGACAAAGCCTTGCAGACTACAGCCAAGATTTCTGCGTCTTCTTAGGAACCCCATGACAGCGCCCTCTACCAGCAGGAAGTGGTTTGGAAAGAACGACGCCCAAATTCCCAAATATTGTTTATAAATGTTTGTTTTCATTTAAATGGACTTGGTTATAAATGGCTGTAACCACAAACAATTTTTTTAAAGGTAAAAAAGGAATTATGGTATAGATATGAATACTTAGCTTTGGAATGGATTTTCTTTTATTGATACAATTTAAGGTCAATTTTGTGATATGTATGTTTCTCCTCTTGTTTAGGTACTGTGTTTATATAGCTCATTGGAAAATGTAATGTATAATTTAGTAAAGATTATAGAGAGTTACCTATGATAGTTAAAACTTGGAGTTAAGTTAGTTAGGATTTCTAGATATGCAGAGATGTATTTGAGATGAATAGGCATTCTTCAAACCTTTCAAAGACCTACAGAATATGGCATTTAAAATAGTTTAGGGATTTTCTTGACAGTGAGGCACAACTGCTCCTGGTAACACCACCTGCGTCAGAAAGGAAGATGGACATTGAAGAAACATGTTATGGAGTTTGCTTCTAATATGGCAAGACTAGCCAATTTGGCAAGGTACTGTTCTTCTGGATTGTTTGACTTTATGTTATAGAAACTGGACAAGCAGGACCCACCAAAAGGTGACTGCTGATGCAAGATGGACATTGCTACAGGATTCCTGCTTCATGGAAGAGGCTGCCAGACAGCCAGATATTCTACAGGACACAGAGGAAAATGACTGACAAACTATTAATACAAGTGGGCAGTTTAAAGTTTCCTGCCTTGTTGAGGAGTCTGGAGACACACTATGGCCTATGGGCTGAAGATGGAACATTACAGAAGAACTTTGGGTGACTGACCAGGCAATGAGTTGTCTCTGTCATTTCTAGAGTTTATATATTATCCTTCTGTGGTCTTTGATGGAGTTGAAGACAGATAGTTATGGTTATAGTTTTCCTTAGTAAGGATTAAAGATAAGTTACATATAGGACTTTAGACTCACAAAGATAGGATAGATGATATTTTCTTTAAGTCTTACAAAATGTTAATGGACTAAATATTGTTAACTGGGATTCTTATTTGATATCTGTTGAATGGTATATTTTGCTATGTTAAGGTTAAACCCCTTCTTTTACTTTAGACAGAAAAGAGGAGATGATGGGAGATGTTATTCTGTAAATATGTTTCTCATACTGGTTAATAAAGCCCTGTGGCCAATAGGAAACAAGATAGGCGGGGCTAGGAGCCCAGGAGAAGGAAAGAGGAAGTGGAAAGGAGGGGTCGAGATGTAGCCCGGGGAGGAAGGTTGATGCCCGCCGCGGCTCCCTGATATGATGACCACGTGGAAATACTTAGATAAGTAGAAATGGGTTAATAATTAAGACAGAGCTAGCCCATAAACAGTAATGGTAATTGGCCAACAGGATTGTATAAAATACAGAGTCTCTGAGTGTTATTTGGGGCACACGTGGTTGTGGGACCATGGTGGCAGGACCCCCTGCGGCCAGCAGGAACAACCTGCCGTAACATAAACCCAATACAAATTACCCACTGTAATGAGTATGTTTTCCTCACCAGCCGCCTGGGCCCGCAGATGCGCCAGCCCCAAATAATACATGCTGAGACTCTGTATTTGACATAATGCTGTTGGCCAGTTACTAATTTCTTATTGGCTAGCTCTTTCTTAATGATTAACCCATTTCTATTAATCTAAGTATTTCCACGTGGCTCATCTTACCAGGGAGTGACAAGCCGGCATGATGGTTTTTTTTTTTTTAGGCTCTCTATGCTGATTCCTCCTTACTCCTTCCTCTTTCCTCCTTGTCTCCTAGCCCCACCAATCTTGCTTTCCTATTGGCCAACAGTGCTTTATTAATTAACCAGTATGAGAAACATATTTACTGAATAACATTTCCTATCATCTCCTACTTTCTGTCTAAAATAAAAGGAAGGGTTTTTACCTTAACATAGCAAAATATATCACACAACAGTTATCAAATAAGAATCACAGTTAGAAATATTTAGTCCATTAACATTTATATGTAATTTATCTTTAATCCTAACTAAGGAATCTATAACCATATCTGTCTTCAACTCCTTGAAAAACCACAGAAGGATAATATATAAACTCTAGAAAGGACAGAGACAACTCACTGCCTGGTCAGTCACCCGAAGTTCTTCTGTAATGTTCCTTCTTCAGCCCATAGGCCATAGTGTGTCTGGCAGACTCCTCATCAAAGCAGAAAACTGTCAATCTGTATTGGCAGTTTGTCAGTCATTTTCCCTGTGTCTTGTAGACTGTCTGGCAGCCTCTTCCATGAAGCAAATATCCTGTAGCAATGTCCATCTTCCATTAGCAGTCACATTCCTGTGGGTCCTGCATGTCGAGTTTATACAGCATAAAGTCAAACAGTCCAGACAAGAGCGGTATCTTATTCAAATGGCTAGTCTTGCCATATTAGAAGCAAACTCCATAACGTGTTTCTCAAATACATCTCTGCATATCTAGAAATCCTAACTACCTTGACTCCAAGTTTTGACTATCATAGGTAACTCTCTATAATCTGTACGAAGTTAAACATTATACTTTTCAATGAGCTATATAAACACGATACCTAAACAAGAGGAAAAATATACATATCACTAAATTGACCTTAAAATTGTATCAATAAATGAAAATCCATTTCACAACAAAGCATTCATATCTATAGCATAATTCCCTTTTTACCTTTAAAAAGATTGCATGTGGTCATTAACCAATTATAACAAAGTCCATTTAAATGAAAACAAACATTTATAAACAATATTTGGGAATTTTGGCGTCATTCTTTTCAAACTGCTTCCTGCTGGTAAGGGGTGCTGTCAAGGTGGATTCTAAGAAGATGCAGAAATCCTGGCTGTAGTGTTCTGTAAGGCTGCATTGTACCATTGATGTTGCTTCAGGGGATTTTGCTTCATCAAACCACATTATTCTGGAAGGAATCTACAGCTTTTTCCCAGTAAACTTGTCCTTACACTTAAATTTTGGAGTCAAAACATTTTTAAAATATGTAAAATTTCTTTTTTCAGTTGTTATTTCCTCAGCAGTCAAACAATTTAAAGATAACAGAACAGCATACAATATCCAAATTCTCTGTGCTTTTCTTCTTTACATGTCTTTTTTATTACTCTATTTTTCTTACTTCTATTTTTACATATTTTGAGACAGGGTTTCTCTGTGTAACTTTTATCTGTCCTGGAATTACCAGGTTTACTTTGAAAGCACAGAGATCTGCTCACCTGTCTCCCGAGTGCTGGGATTAAACGCATGTATCACCACATACAGCCACACACTGTCTTTTTAAAACCATTTTATTCTTTTTCTCTTTCTCTCCCAAGCCTACGTATATTTTAAAACACACCTTCAACCTTTAGCAGTTTAAAAGCCATGCAGTTTTTTGTCGCTTATTATTATTATTTTGGAAACCTCCAAATCTAGTTTGCAGAAATTAAAAATGGTTTAAGTTATACACAAAAATTGAAGATTTGGAAGACTGTGTACATAGTTACATAGTCTCTCTCTCTCTCTCTCTCTCTCTCTCTCTCTCTCTCTGTGTGTGTGTGTGTGTGTGTGTGTGCTTTTCATTGTACATAATATTGCATTTTACCAACATTGGTGTATAAACTGTGTCCATGTCTGGGAACATTTTATGTTCCAAGACATAAACAGCTTGTAAACCCAATACAAACTACCCACTGTTCCTTTAATGTTTTAATTTATAATATTTATAAGTCATTGTCAATTGATTTGACCACTTCTGGATTTACCTTCCTTAGTTGATATTTTTTCAGTTGTCATGAAATCTGAGTGACTGTAAACTTTGGAATGACTTGTCTTATTTAACTATTCTCCATTTGCTAGAAATCAATAAGCATATTCTGTAGATTATTTTCTCAGTAAATATAACTTGGGAGAAGATAGATTCATGCAACCCTAACCCTGAAATTGAGAATAATGACTTGACAGATTTTGTTGATCCCTCCTGGAAGGCATTACCCTCCCTGTGGTGTAGGGTGGGGGAAAGGGATGGGTGGGTGGTCAGGGAACATGGGAGGGTGAAAAAGAGAGAGGGAGGGAGGAAGAGAGAACTGGGATTGATATATAAAATAAGAATAAATAAATAAATTAGACCAAATTAAAATATATCACTCATTATATTTTTAAAAAATTCTCTGATATATTTGAGTATCAGAAACACTGACTATATTGATGGACTGTTTCACATTGGGGACCAGGAATCGTACTGATGATTTTTTACTGGGTGGTTTAATTGTGTTCAAATATCACAGAATGTACTTACATGCATGAGGAATGATACAGACTACATTTCCCACACAATTTCTTGATAACATCAAATTAGTAAACACACCATATATGAACCTGGTGATTCATTACATTATACCAAATTCAATTGCATAGGTTTAGTTTAAATTAATGCATACTTTCAAATAACAATAACATATTGAATAGCTGTGGGTGTCTTTTTTCATCAGCTACTACATGACCACTCTATGATGGTGGATAAATTAGTCATCGGTCTCATTATCAGGAAGGGTCATTTATGGTAGCCTTTTCACTGTTGCCCAATTTGTTATTTGGGGTCAGAAGCAGACACACTGCTAAAGACTGAGCCCAACTGAATCCAGATTCAGAGAGGGAGAACAAGACCAGGGTATAGAAACTCACAGAGACAGCTGATCTGAACAAGGGGGAGCTAATGGGTCACCAGACTGATAGCTGGGAAACCAGCATTGGACCAACTCAGATCTTCTGAACATAGGTCTGAGTTAGAAGGCCTGGGCAGTCTAAGGGACCTCTGGCAGTAGAAACAGGATGTATCCATGGTACACAAAAGGATTTTTGGAGCACATTCCCCATGGAGGGATACTCCCCTAACCTAGAGGCAGGAGGGAAGGCCTAGTCCCTACTCCAAATGACTTCCCAGATTTTATTGACACCTCCTGGAAGGCATCACTCTCCCCGTAGAATGGGGGGAGGGATGAGAGGGGGCATTGGAGGGAGGGTGGTAGGGGGCATTGGAGGGAGGGAGAAAGGGAGGAGAAGGGAGAAAGGGAGAGAGGGAGGGAAAGGAAACAGATTAATGTGTAAAATAAGAAAAAAAAACAAAGAATATTATAGTTATAATTATATACTGACCCTCACACCCATAGTATAAAACTTCACTACCCCATTCTTACCAACAGACAGGGAATTCAGACAAAATATAAACAGTGAAGTGCTGGATCAAACATATGATATAAATCAAATGGACCTAACATGTTTACAGAACATTTCACCAATCACAAAAGAGTATATCTTCTTCTCAGGACCTCATAGAATGATCAATAAAATTTCCTGCATACTTGGACAAAAAGCAAATATTCACAGATATGGGAAAATTGAAACAACATCCCTCAATCTGTCTATCAAGATGACTATCAACAACAGCAGAAACAACAGAGGGCTTACACACTCTTAGGAACTGACCAATTCACTATTGAATGGAAAGTAGGTCAAGATGAATATTAATAAATTAATGATTGTCAAAAATTTAATGATTATCCAATATATACAAACTTGAGAGACATGGTGAAGGTGGTTTAAAGGGAAAGTAATATGTAAACAAAAGTGTCTATATTAAAGAAAATATTGAGGGATCTCTTACTAGTAACTTAATAGCATATCTGCAACTACAGAATAAAATGAATTAATTACACTCAAAAGAAGTAGATAGCAACCAAGAAATTAAGGTCTGAAATTAATAAAATAGAAACAAACAAAACCAACACAAAGAATCAAGGAGTTGTTTATTTGAGAAATCAGTAATATTAACAAGCCCTATGCAATAGCTAAGATGAATTACCAAGTGACAACCCATGCTGGTGAGGATGTAGAGCAAGGGAAACACTCATCCATTGCTGGTGGGAGTGCAAACTTGTACAACTTCTTTAGATATCAGTGTAGAACTTCTTCAGGAGGATGGGGATTGATCAACCTCATGCTCTACCTATACCACTTTGGGGCATATTTCTAAAGTATGTTTCATCCTACTACAGAGATATTTGCTTGACAATGTTCATTGCTGCTTTAACCATAATGGCCAGAAATTATGAAAATTTAAATGTCCCTCAACAGAACAATGGATAAAGAAAATGTGTACATTAATACAAGGAATTATTAAACTCAGCCATTAAAAAAAATAAAATTCATGGGTAAATGTGTAGAACTAGAATAAAAATTATCCTGAGCAAGTTACCCTAGGCCCAGAAATGAAAACATGGTATATATTTACTTATATGTAGATATTAGCTGTTAAGTCATTGATACTCAATCTACAATTAATATAAGAATAGAAGTTAGGTATTGTGTGAGAAACTAGGAGGTACAGATGGCTCTGTTTAGAAAAGAGAAGTAGACTTGTTAGTTAAAGAGGGATGGGGGTTATGGAACTGTAGGAACACAGGAGAGAGGAAGGAGAACGAAGGAAGGGAATACAGGGAGAGATGGCTAAAAGTAAGGATCATTTGAAAGGCAGTCTGGGAATCAAATAAAACTGGAGAGATGGCCCAGGGTTTATGAAGACTGGCTGCTCTTCCAGAGGTCCCGAGTTCAATTCCTAGGCCACATGGTGGCTCACAACCATATAATAGGATCTGATGTCCTCTTCTGCTATGTGGTTATGAAGGTGATCTAAATGAAACTGCTAAATAATGGTGGGAAGTAGAGTCCTACTCGTCATCTCTTGTTACCAAATGGAGCTTCCTGGACTGGAATTGGTTGTATCCAATTGATAATTCCCAAGACTACAGGTAGTTCTCCACATACTGATAGGAAATATCTCTTGCTGAGCACACCCCTAGAACTCACTGAACATGGAGAAGTCGAACTGGTGCCTCTAACGAGCTTTTACCTTTGTGTTCTAGTCTTTGATACAGGAAATCACTCTGGGGGCTTCCAATAGAGAAAAGTACACACCACGCTAGCCACAAACCTTTTGACATACAATGGTGTCCTGCCTACAATGTATGCAAGGGCAATGGTGGAACCAGTTGGTGAAAGGAACCCACAAGTGTGTGGTTTCTCTTAAGGCTCATTCCATGAGAAGAACCAACGTCCTAGACTGCTTGGCTGATCAACAACCAGTGACTAAATAGTCTAGGGACCTAGGGTAAAACCAAATACTACTGCTCTAAAGAATGTAGGAATAAAAAGACGTATGACATTCTGCTATACACATAAATCAGGGCCTTGTTTAAAATCAACCAGAGAAGCTTTCTCTTGAAGCAGATGGGAAAAAATGGAGATACTTCGAGTCAGTCATTGCACAGTCAATCATAGACCTTGAAGCCCAAAATAGGCTATCTCTATGGAATCCATCCTTCCAAGGTCTCAGGAAACCCCACAGAAGAGGAGGAAGAAAGAGTGTAAGAGTCAGTCGTGATTTTGAACATCAATAAATAAGTCTCTAAACCAACATAATCAAAGCTGACATAGAGGCAAAGAGCCTAAGGCAGCATGCACAGGGTCTGCATTGGTCTGTGCCAGGTCCTCTGTGAATATCATGGCAGCTTAGCGTTTTATTAGATTCCTCTATGTGTGATGAAGTGGGTCACTGTTACTTATGCCTTCTCTTGACCTGTTTTCTTTCTTTTGGCTTGTTCTGATCAACTCTGATGGGTTAGTTTTTGTTTTATATTGTGACATTTTATTTTGTTACATTTTACTTTATCTCTTAGGAGTCTGTTTTCTAATGAAAGAGGGTGGATTTGTGTGGAAAGGGAGTCAGGGAGGAAATGAGAGGAGTAGAGTTGGGGAAACCATAAACAGGAAATATTATGTGAGAAAAAAAGACTCTTCTTGATAAAAGGAAAACAAACAATGGATAATTTTATGAGAATATATTTTCTAAAAAGATTAGGAAAATAAAATTTTTAAGTTGAAAATGCAGATTATTTCCTTCTCTTCTTTCAAATCTTTTCTCTTATCCAATTCCATTCACATATGTTCTCAGTATAAATAGGTAAAGTCAGTAAATTTAAGTGGATTTTGTTTTGTATGATTGGGAGAACTGAAGTATTTGTCTTAGGTGAGTGATCAATTTCATTTAATCTGTCTTCTTTCAGGACCACCATGTTATCAAAAACCATAGGAATAACATGAATTTATTTGTTAAAATAACAATATGACACAAAGAATTTATGCATGGTGAACCTTCCAGAATAATTTTAAAAGATGTATTTCAAAGGTAAAGCAAGTTCAAACTCATCTCACACAGAATATCTTTCAATTAAAATGTAACTTGCAAAGATTCAATTTAAGAGGAATTTCATTTTCAACATGATTTCAATATATTTTAATGAAAGGAACACATTTTGGGACTAGCCTAACAGTAATAGCAGTGATGGCCTGAATAAGACAGTGTAATTTGTTCATTGCAAAACAACCTGATTTCAAATGCTCAGAGTGGGTACTTGGGCTTGATGAAAGCAAGGGAGAAGTACTCTGAAGGAGCCAATGCTGAAAAATAATGTCTTGGAACATGGAGTTTTCTGTTTAGGGATCATTGCTAGGGTAATAGACTGCATAGAGAAAACAATGATCCATCTCAAAATCTCACCTTTGGCCAAATTCTGTTATTAGGTTTACTTAGCTTTTTTCCCTTTAGTTGAGTTTGTTGTTTCCAATCTGTTCACACTTTGCTGAATCAATTACTATGCGTGCACCCTCTCCTCCATTTTCTTCTACTCTAACCTTTGCTGACTTTCTCTATCTGTACACTTTCCTCCATTTTCTTCTATGTCAATGTGAGGAAATGGGCTCTTCTTCTATAGAATTTCTCACAGGTAAACATTCAACCAATAAGCTGGGATACATTTTCTGGGCAATTTTAACTTCTTAAAAATTATATGTTTAGTTTCAAAATGTATTATCCTTTTAATTCAGCATTTAATAACTTCTGCACAATAGTGCCCATGAATAGCTGAAATGCTTTGCTCATGAATTTTTATGCACTTTTACAAATTTAGAGCAATGACTTTCAATTCTCAGACCATTGCCACAGTTTCTCTTGTTACTTCAACTCTGCACCACCTTCATAGAAGCTGTGGAAGAAAGCCTAACCAGGGATTGTCAATAGTAGATTTACTTTAGAATAATCTGGGAAGCATTAAAAAAGTTCAATGGCCTGAATACCCCAGAAATAGTCTCCTGAGTCTGAATGTTTCTCAAGTGATTCAGTATTACAGAGACTGCTGAGAAAAACTGAGATAGATCAGATATATGGGCTGCATAAAAATAGAAACTTACCTCTCATTCTCTATATAAGTAAGCATTATTCTTGCTCTCTCAAAAAATTTACTCTGAACCCAATATAAACAGTTCCTTGTAAAAGTGGGGCTTTTATTTATGTTTATTTATAAATAAATATAATTAAACAATGACATTTTCCATGCTTATCATGATGAAATACTAATGAATTCTTTATTTCAATTTGTATTAGCTTGTATTTTCTTTTATAAAAATATTAATAATTAAACATGATGCTCATCCTTGACCCAAGGTAAGTCATCTAGTGAAGTTTTACAATTTAAAAAGCGAGAGTACTATAAATTGCATGTCCTGTTATTTCAATGGCAAGTATACATTTCTTACTATTAGTGGCATGTAAGTGAAATTTTAAGAAATTGGTACAATTTTTGATAATTTAAACTAGTAAATAAAAGGCCACTTTCTGAGTATTGATTCTGTAGCAAGTCATTGTACACAGCGGTGTGGTTTTCTATGAGTTCTATCTTATTTCATATGTGATGACACTATGTCATGTTGACTTTACATAGTCTTCTAACCACTGCTTTCCAATGTTTCTATTCATCTTTTTGTTAAGAGGTTCCTGTGTAGTAGGTCATATTCCGTAATGACTTACAGTCCAGTTTTGAAAACTTCTAGAGGTAATAAGAGCAGAAGTTCCAGTTGACAGCTCCTCGCCTAATTTATGTGATACAGTACTGAAACTAAGCCATCTAGAATTGTACAGAGTATGCCAATTGCTTCCAGAAAAGTTTACAAAAACAACAGTTCAATATTAAGTTTGATTAGTCAAGAGCAATTCAAAACACTTGGAAGTAGTTGAGCCATTTATTACCCTTAGAGAAAGTGAAAACATAATTTGAATATGAAAACTAGATAGGGACTAAGAATTCCAGGCATTGATCTTCTTACATTCTAGAAACACATTTTCATCTGTGAAAGAAGCAGAGATAAGTAGATGCTGTCCATTCTTCTGGTGGCAAAGTGACTGAAATGCAAATCATCTTTCCCATCATAAAAAACATGAAGGCTGAGAGGTACACACACAATGGATTACATATGTTCTAATTACAGAAAAAACAATCACAAATCTACTTGATCAAACCAATTTGACACCTAGTTTATTTCCAGTTTTACTTACTGAAACAAAAGCTTTTGTCATATAGAACACATTAATATTTAGCTATTGTTATATGGAATTGTAGGTGAGAGTATTCATCTAAGGGTTAAATCTAATGGTAATGACAAATAATTTGTTATTAGCTGTCGATTTCTAGTAGAAATAATCCACAATCTTAAGAAAGTTATTTTTTCTGTTCCTGGTGTAAGGATTTTATTGATTTCATTGTTTAAGGTAACTAAAATTCTTTTTATGACAATGACATTGTCTGATGAAAAGTTCAGTCTATTAATAAGGTGAATTATTAAGAAGTTACTCACTTTGATAATATTTTGAATCTAAATTAAAATGTATTTGTCATGATAATATTTAATACAATTATCTGCATATTTTACATATTTCACTAAGTAAAGTTAAAAGACTCCAAAGGAAAGAAATATCAAATTGCAACTAAAGGTCAGCTGTGGAAAAACCTGCACAATTGCATAATATTTAAAGTTACCAAAAATGAAATATAAACAAAATGCTGTGGGAAACTGGAACTGTTTTATTCATGTAAAAAGTGATGAAACATTACTTAAGAAGTTTAAGGCACAATTATCTGAAGCACTCCTGGAAAGCACTCTTTGTAGAAGAGTGTCTATGTTTAGAATCAAGCTTGCTGGATGCTGCATGGCTCAAGAAAAGTCGTAGAAGGACAATGACAAAAAACAGGAAATTTGCTAAAACATTAGTTTCACAATAGTTAGTTTTAGGAACACCTTAAAACACAGAGAACACTTTTAAAATTGAGGGGAGGATAGGATGAAAGGAACAAAAGGAAACGTTTCTAAAACAACAGTTTTGTTTGTAGACATTTGTTTTGAACACTTAAAGACAATAATCAATGTTAACTTAATTCTGAAACAAAATGATAAAATCAATCACTGAAAACTAATATTAAAAAACACACAGCTTAGCTTTCAAATGAGCAAAGAAACAACAAACATACAAGTGAGGAAACACAGGAAGGAATGGGAAAGAAGTAAATGTAATATAATAGAGTAAGAAAAACCACTGCAAATTTCCCAGTGCATTTTAATAGAGGCAAAATTAGCTCAAAACTCAAAAGTTTCAACAGAGTCTCAAAAACTGAAAGCTTATATACTAATACTACAAAATAATATAAAATTTGCTTTAATAATTTAAGTCTGATAGATTGAGAATAGTCATAGTTTATTTTCAGGCATGGGATATTTGTATCATCAAATTTCAATCCACATTAATCTAGTATCATTATGTAACTGATCACAAGAGTTTCACCATTAAGATGACACACTTTTTTGCGGTATATTAAAAAGTAGTCCCAGGATGTCATAGTTATTTTCTACTCAACAACAAAAACCTAGGAAAGTGAAATATCATATAGCTTAAGTATGTTTTTTGATTTTCAGGGTCCTTAGTACTGACCTACTCTACAGCATTCATTTTCCCCTTCTTTTTTGTATCCTACTATGGATGCTTTGATGTTTAATATAACTCTATATTTTGAAGTAAACATTCACTTATCTTCATAATATCTTGTTATCATTTAAATACCATACCTTTAATATTTTATAAGCACATAATACCTGTAATATATATTTTATGTGCATACATTATTTCCATATACTCTTTGTATTACTAGATATAAAAATTTGAAAATTGCTTGTTTCAGGAGTCTGGACTTCCTAGCCTATGGTCCTATTTAAGTTATATTAGAGTGGGTAATTCAATACACTGAGATGCATGTGATGTCTTCAGAAAGACACCTACTTATTGTTCATGGTGCTGGGTCTCCCATTCTAGACACAAACTTGAAGAAGATTAAGGTTTTTTATTTTGGTTTTGGTTTTTCTCACTATTTAGTTCCTCAGGAAACTACCCATCAGTGTGCCTGGTATCTCTTATGTTTGGCTCTGTTTGTTCACTTATCTGGTTAAAATGATGCCTGAGAAGCTGAGAGCATTTGTTTTGGGGATGTTATCTGTGAGACTTTTGCTGGATGGATCTAATACTGAAAGTGATACAAAGATGAACTGCCCTCACAAGCATTGGTGAACATTATTCAGTCTTTGGACAGAGAAAATAGGCAGGTGAAATAAAGGCCAAACACCCCCTCCTTGAACAGAGGGGATTTACAGCACCCCTCCCACCCACACATCTCTATGTCATAGCACAACTTTCCTAGTTTTCCACTGCACAGATTTTATAGCATTATAACCTCTATAACAATGTGATTCAAAGATCATAATAAAAGATCCAGTATTCTCTTTCTGTGCTAAAAAATGAATTAATTACTGAAATACAGTTTTTAAAGGGAAATTTTTAGTGAAGCACCATAATTTTGCTAAATACATTGAATATAACCTTACCCATGAAAGTTAAAAGAGAGAGCTGCTAAGAAGGAAGTATGACTGTGAGGGTGCTTTCTGGGGTGCAGAAGATAGTGGGGTATAGACAAGTGTGATGAAAGAATTCTTCAGGAAGCATCAGCACAGGCAAAGAATTTTAAGATTAGAACAGAAACAATAAAGCATCTACATTTCAACATGAACCCTGGTTCAAGGAGTGATGCATCCAGTTTCCCTTCTGTGTGCTCTCCATACTACACTGTGGATTTGAAATTCCTCTCATTGCAAGAATATGGCAGTCAGACTTCTGATCCTCCAGCTATCTTAAGCTCTGCTAAAGATCGTGCAGGAACAATCAAGCTTTGCTTTATGGCCCCATGTCTCAGGAGACTTCGAGTGTTCTAGATGAGGGAAGGACATTGTCATTGCCCCTTGACATACAATGTTAGATTTCCTTAGTTTGAGAGAAATGTACTGGTCATAAAAGCCATGTAGAAACACAGTTTTTATACTTTCCCAAGCTCAGTTATTTATGTCTATGTGGAACAGAATGGACAAGTAAAAGTTGACATCCACATAATCACAATTTAGTTCTTTACCCATCCATTCAAAATGCATGAGCCTACACCTCTCTACACATGTGGTTCAAGAGACTCAGGCCCTGCCTCCAATTCAGAACCTCACCTGTGACCTTCTACCAGACAGACCCTTCTAAATATTAAGAATAACACTAGTGACTCAAAACATCAAAAGGAAAAATGTACAAGTAAATAGTAGAAACTTTTGATTTCTGCATTGTTCGGTTACCTCTATTTATGAAAGGGTTTTCTTTAAAGGTTCTCTGACCATGCTCTATAGTGCTGTTGCTCTTTTGCCCTAAGCAGATGAAAGTCCTATTGTTCAACTTTCAAACTAGTGAATGAGATAAATGGCACAGGAACAGTGCCATAGAACGAGCCTTAATATCATATCACATCACAGTCTAGACACAGTTCTCCCACATCCAGGTACATTTCACGTTTCTGTGGTGGGATCTATTTCTTCTTATTTCTTTCTTCACTCCCTTTACTTCCCTGATTTAGTGTGAGGGGTGATATGTCTATCAAACAGTTATGATAATTTATTCTGTATTTTCAGTGACCTAATTATCAAACTTTACTAATACACAAGATTAATAATCTGGACAATTTCCATTTGTGAGTATCTGCACAGTGGCAAAAGATTCTAATAATTTACTATATATTGTTGACCATGTCCAATCAGCAAGACAGCTATCTTTTGTTTCCAGCTCTCATACTCAAAGACAAGCAGCACTTGGACAGTCTGCTTTGGACTGCATTTTTCCCCATTTTATGCTCTATCTTAGTGCTTTTACTTTAATAAACGCCAAAGTACAGTGCTGAGGTGTCGCCAAACTGCGAAGGACATAAAAACAATGATGTACTCTTGCACTCATGAGAAAAATGAGAGTGTCAGGTTTTCCTCAAGCTGAAATTATAGCTACAAATTCAATATGTAAGGATTAGTAATACTTACTAAGTAAGGTCTCTTTAAACAGAAGCACATAAACTATGGTTGTATATTGATCAGTGAGTGAAAATGTTGTGAACATATCACCTCACTGTGCATGTCCTCTAGGATGAATGGCATAGTATTCACCAATTTCATGTTTGTCTCAACTTTATAGACCATAACTCTCACAAATATTAGGACTCAGCACTACTTATTTTCTCAATCACTCTTATTACGTGTGGTCTTATAACTCAATCACCACTAAAGTCCCATAGAAACAGACCTGAATTTTCCCTTTTAGAGTGGAGATAGAAAGATGTGCTGTATCCTCCCACCCTGGTTTATTCTTCACGCACACCATTTGAGTGGCAGTGTGTGTGGCCATGAAGAAAAGCCTATGACAACCATAAGATGATGTCCCTCCTGTCACCGACTGTGAAAGCAGCCGTAGAAGGTCACCTTGCAGACCTTTCACCATTGGCTAAAATTGTAAGGCTTTATGTTTCATAGAATATAGGAACATCTTACTTTTAATAAGTATTAGATGCAGTGATTAATGCCATACAGACATGTATGGCAAATGGAGAGTTTTCCTCCAGTCCATACCACAGTGTAAGTGATGGGTCGTTGTAGAAACATTTTCCTCTGGTCTCCTACAGTATACACCAAGTTATATCCATTCATAAGAAATTAAGAAATATAAAATGAAATAATTTGTGAGCCCCCTGGTTTTTTCAAACACCTTTTGTTGTGTCTGAGGAAGATTTTTGAAATATAATCATGGAGTTTTTCTTTTTTTTTTTTTTTTTTTTTTTTTTGTATTGGCAGGAGGATTCACAAACTATCATTGCATCATTTTCTTGACCAAACTATACAATGTAAAACACAATTGTGATCACTTTTTACTTTTTTTTCATTTAATTTAAGCAGCCTATTTGTTAAAGATTCACCCACAGATTTTTAATTTTTTCTTCTTCAGCTATACATCCTTGTACCGTGTGTCCCAGATGCCTGGAATTGGCAGCTTGTACCTCTGACAGCCCCCAGATTGTATGGGCTGGCTTCGTTCTGCAGAAGGCCTTTCCAGGCAGCCTGCCTTGGTCTCTAAAACCTTGCATGATTCTACTGTGAGTCTTCTCTGTATTTGAGCTTCCACATTCCCCATATGAGACTTTCTCCCAGGAGGAGGAGTGTATAGTCCTTTGCTCCCTCTGGTGTCTGTCTTTTGTACTGCTGTGATCTGAAGCTGCCTGACTCAATTCCACCCCATGCAGAATCTACTAGGTTCTGGCAGTGACTGGTCCTAACCTCTCAGGAGGACCCTGAAAGCTGAAAATGGCATGCTCATTTGGACATCTCTTTCCTCATGATTGCGAATTTCTCAGTTGTGTCAGAATGGGCTGGCTGGTGTGTATGCCTTTGTCCAAACCTCCCACTCTGCATCCAACTGCTGGAGCTGCGAGTGCCGGCTGACTCTCATTAGTGCTTCAACAGAAACCAGCCCTAGGGAGTTACTGAACTTCCAGATGTTCAACACAGACTACAAGCCCTTTCCTCCAAAGGGAGAAATCTGGAATTTTAGACTTTTGTATTCTTGTTCTTTGTTTAGCTAAGAGACTGGCTATACAAGAGAGTAACTCTTGTCCAAGTTGTCCCTTTAGTACTCAGTAGCTCCTAACTTTTAATCCTTTCTTTTTATGATTCAGATTTAGTTAATACAGAAAGCAGACATGTAAGAAGCTCGCCAACATATGCTGGTGTAACTACAATCTGATTTCTTCGCATATTTGAACTAAGAGGATTGTATAAAGTTGTGTTCAAGAAATTATAATTTAGAAATTTATCCAAAAATATGCTTAAATAGTGTTTTGTAACTTTTTCATTTCAATGTATTTGTATTGTTTTAAAAAAATCATATTAAATCCATGTAATGTAAGCCACAGACACTCTAGTCATGTTAGCTTTATTTTTAAAAGGGAGCATTTAAAACAAATACAAAATTATGTAATTATTGTACAATGTCACATCAACTTCCATATATTTGAGTCACAGGACTGAAATAAAGAAGAGCTATTATTATTACAGTCTGCTGTGTATTGTTTTTGTGTTTCAAGTGTTCTCATAACACTATGAGAAATAACAGTTGTCACATGAACCCACTAAGAGGACTACATTATTGCATATTTGGTTCCCCCACATATTGTTCATGCTACTAAAAGCTATTATGTCCAAAATGTATAAAGCTAAAAAGAAAAAAAAGACGCTGGTACCAAAATTATGTGTGAGGAAACTGAAATAACTTCTTGATGTGCAGTAGTTTGGATTCCCAAGGGGAACAAAATCTTTGAATTTTTTTTACTGTAAGTCATCAAGGTTACATGTGGAAGCCCTGTAATATCTCAAGAAGAGCAGATCGTGAAGTATAGGCCCCAGGGCCTATACTTCTGCTACTTGGGTAGCAGAAGGGATAGGTCATTCTAAGTCAGGGTTCAGTAAAGTGTGATTTTCACCACATAAACATGAATTGCTGGACCACAGCCACACCTACTTACCAATGCCTCTTGCTGTTACTTTTATGTCACAACAAAAGAGTTGAGCTTGTTGATGATAAGCTCACAGAGAAGGACGTCTTTGCTATTATTCTCTATGTTGATGAGTTTGTTGATGGCGTGCCTCACAAAGATGGACATCTTTGTGACTCTAAATAAGAAGTTTTGCCAAACTTTCCCCAAAGTACACAAGTCATGAAAACTGATTAAATATTTATATAAATTTTTAATTTTAAATCATTTCATACTTAATTATTGTACAGTAGTAATTAAAAAGTAAATAAATCTCAGCAGGTAGCACATGCATTTCCACTAGCAGAAAATTTCCTGTCTTTCTTTTCCTTTCACTAAGTGAGCAATTGGATGCATTTGACTCCGTACTCAACCTTAGGGGACTTGCTTGGGCAAGAAGATGTGAGTGGAAATGCCATGAACATTTATTTCACAGTGGAAGTGTCAAAGGATGTAGATGACTCGCACAGCACCAGCTGCAATGGCATGTGGTACTCCAATGGACACAATTCCCCTGGAGGACTTTATGAACTCCTAACTGTAGAAAGAACCTTCTCAGATTTGAGTATAAGCAAAAGGCTATTGGTTGCCATAATATCAATCAAGCATATTTTCCCCCATGGTGTGAGAGCACATTGTGCTGTGCTTGGTTGTTTGTTTATAAACAAAGTCCAAGGCAGTGAGACATACTGTGTGAGCCTAAAGGAGGACTGTGGAAGATCTGTGTTAGTGTGGACTTAGTGCATACTCTTTGTGCCTGTATCCCAGTGCTGCAGTCTAGAATTTGTTGTGTGGTAGTAGTTTAAGTTCTCCTAACTGACATTCAGAGAAGACACATGTTATGTTGCCATTGTTTAATGACCCTATTACAATAACAAACAATAATCGCTCCCCTCAGCAGAGGGAGAACTTGGTCACTGGGAGTTAGCTGACAAGAAGAGAGAAGAGATTATTATTCCTAAAGAGCTACCTCTTCTTGTTCTCCTCTATTCTTTCCCTGACTCAATCTCCCGTACCCTCATGACACATGGGGGAGGGCCTAGACCTTGTCCAAAGTGATCTGACAGACTTTGTAGACTCCCCATGGAGGGCCTCATCCTCTCTGTGAAGCAGAAAACAGACAGGCTGTGTTTGGTGGGGATGATAGGGGAGGATGGAAGGGTGAGAGAAATGGATTGACATGTAAAACCTCCTTGTTTCAAATTTAAATTAAAAAAAAAAAGAAAGAAAGAAAGAAAGGAAGAAAGAAAGAAAGAAAGAAAGAAAGAAAGAAAGAAAGAAAGAAAGAAAGAAAAGAAAAAAGCTACCTCTTTGGAAGCTGATTTAGGCCATGTCTTTAGAAGGTGGGTTATGAGAGGCTGGTATGTTCTTTCTTGTAGATGGAGGTTTGTGGATAAATGACACATCCAGTCTTAATCATCACAAGCTCCACTGTCAGTGCATACCAGTTTGCCCAAATACCTAGCAGTCTAGCAGGCTGTGTTTTGACAGGTTCCCAGTTCCTGTAAAGTTAAGTCACCTTTAGAAATCATGGCTATGCCTTGTATCACATTCAAGCTTGTGATGTGTTAGTTTGAGGAAGACAGTATCTCAAGATGCTCCACTGGCATACAAAGAAATGGGCTTCAGCTGTGGATTTTAGTCTTCCTCGCATCTGGCCAGCTCTTTCCTGTCTGTTCTTAGCATCCATAGCTTTAGGCTCAGCTTAAACACCAGCTGGAAGATGAGCAAGCATGTTTCTGTAATCTTAGGTGAAATTTTGTCTACAAACTTATTTCTTTGCTGGGGGCAAGATGTACTCTCAGAAATGATAGCAGGTTGGAAGTAAGTGGACACAGTACATGGCTGTGGAGGTTTGGGGAACTCATACATACTCTAATCCTGAGTCCATTTGGTGCTGTCTGATGGTATGTTGACTGGGATTATTGGTCTGACTGTGTGCATATCTTGCACAAGGAACTGTGACTATAGTTAGTATGTAAGTTCAATGGCCACATTATGTATAGAAGATAGCGTTTCATAACAGTCTTTCCCATCTTCTGGCTATTTCATTCTTTCTGCCACTTTCTCCATCATGTTCCCTGAGTCTTGGGATGGTGGTTGGTATAAACATCCCATTAAAAACTGAGTGTTCAACAGTGAGTTATTCTTAGTAACTTAGTCATTTAGTTTCTGGATTGCAGAAAGAACCTTTACTGGCCAAGGAAGGCTGTCATACTTATCTAAGGATATAAGCACAAACATTTAGAAGGAAGTTTGACAATATGTCACTTATTAAAACAGCAGACACGGGTGTCCCCCATCCACATGCCACAGGGACTCTAACCTACTGAGACACAGACTTCTGATTAGCCTTACCCAACATGATTTCAACCTGTGGAGCAGTTCTTCAGTCCAATCACGAAGAGACAGCTTAACCCCATAAACTCCACACCACTGTTTTATAAGTGGACAAATTTTGTCTGGCATATCGGTGTTGCAGCATTCATGATATAGCACTAGTTAGACATTGCTTTTATTTTTTCTCTCTGAATAACATCTATAGCAGGAGGAAGCTTTCAATTAGCTTCCAGTTTAATTTTTCTATGTCCTCAATCCAAAAGGAATGGTGTCTTCACACGAGGATTATGAGGGACAATCAAGAGCCATGGTAACAACCTGTGTTGTTTGGGCCCTAGTGTGGACTCGCTGAAAAATGCCTCATAGGAAAGTATCCCATCCCTGGCAGAGATTTTCATTTAATAACCCGTTTTCTGTTTCTAAGATAAGTGTTTTCCACCCAGTCAGGAAGTCTGTGTTCAAACTCCCTTTTGAAAATGCTAGTATTATTAGTTTACTAAGTAGTTAGTTTCCTACCATGTGTTTGAATCCAGCCTATTTTGACCAATAAAAAGGAGAACATCATTAACCATATATTAATAGGTGACAACTTTACATTATAAACAAAATAAAGCAAAACAAAAGAAAATGAAAATAGGAAATCATTGATTCACCTGCTTGTAGGACATGAACAAAATGGATTAGAATTTTTCAGTGGAAGTATTGTGCTTATCATTTTGAAATATATACTAAGAGTATATATATGTACATATATATTCTTGCATATTTTCTCATATCTAAAAAGTTAAGTGGTAAAGCAATGTAGAATTAACATAATTTATCACAGGGAAATTGAATACCATTAATATTTAAAAATCTGAAATAGGACTGGCAATTTGGCTAGTGGATAAGGATGTTGGGCAAGCATGAGGACCCCAGGTCATATCCCAAGCGATTATTTAATCAGAGAGAGGCAGATGTTGAGATCCATACTTCCATCTAGGTGAACCCAAACAATTAAATAACTTTTTGTTCACTGAGAGATCTTGTCTCAAGACAACTAAGACAGAAAATAGAGAATGACACCCAAAGGCCTGCTCTAACCTCTGAATCCATAGGCATTGGTGGACAGAGGCACGGATGTTCATACTCACATACTAACATGCATTCACCAATCTCTCTCTCTATCTATCTATCTATCTCTATCTATCTCTATCTCTATCTCTATCTCTATCTATCTCCACACACACACACACACAACACAGACACACAGACACACACCTCATTCACATGTACATGTAGGCAACACATCAAAGAAATATCATGAAATAATTTAATGCAAATTTTTAGCTATTTTTTTTCACCAGGAGTATAAGAACACATAATTTTTCATGGTTGTATGATTTTATCTAGGTTATCTTGGTACTTTATTATTTTGAAAATGGTGCAAGATATTGTTCCTTTTGAACACAAAGAGCATATTTTTATAAAATCAAGCTCAATGGTAAATACATTTGTAGATGTGATTCTAGAACTTGAGGGACTGAGAGAGGAGGACTTTGAAGTCCAAGAGCAATTTCAGTTACTTAGCAAATTGTAATTTAGTTTATAAAATATATAAGGCAAAGTATTGAGGTTTAATAAGGATCAGGAGAAACACATAGGCTGAATAGATGTTTATTCAGCGAGAAATAACTTAAACATAGATGAACACCAACAGGTTCTTGGCCCCAAGGATGCCTCTGGATGTTCTCCTGTCCCCATGCTGCAAGCAAGAGAGCTCCAGGAGCTCCTTCCCCAGACTTAGTTCCTCCAGGTAACATCCGCCCCTATACCCACCCACAATGAGCGTGGTCTGTGCCACAGGTGCGGACAAAGTGAATATCTCACTACAGCAAAATGATATAAAAATATAACTAAACAAATGAACAAAATCCCTCTAGCTCTCTCTCTCTCTCTCTCTCTCTCTCTCTCTCTCTCTCTCTCTCTCTCTCTCTCTCTCTCTGTGTGTGTGTGTGTGTGTGTGTGTGTGTGTGTGTGAAAAGAAGAACTTAACTGTTTAAATATGTTTTTCTATCTGATTTTGTTTGTTGGCAACAGGCAGATTACTGACTATTATAGCTGGACTTCTCTCTGTGGGCATGAATGTTCCATGATGTCTAAATTGAGGCTGTATAAGGGATTTCCCAACTGTTACTACAGCTGTGAGAAGGAAATTTAAACTAATGTTTCTAACATATGATCTCATTCCTCCAAGAAACCCATCATAGCATCTGTGAATCTTCCAAATGTTTAAACCTTTAAATTCATGATTCAGAATGTGGTCCTTCAACAAAGTTCCTAATTATTCTTGTATAAAGATAAATAATAATCCTGGTTAAGCAGAAACACAAACTTTAGTATCTGGTATCCACCAAGTCTATGGAAATTTTCCCTTTACCTGTATCCCTTTTTAAAATAGAAAATTGTTGTTTTCCATTTATAAATTATTAAAATCATAACTTATATCTTAAAAATCATAACGAAAAGGTTAAGTAATATTAGAATGCATATATAAACTAACACAGCCATGAAATCTACTGGTAAGAATTCAAAGTGATTCATAATGAGTTTTTATAATTATGTTTTAAAATAAAGGACATTTGATAAGGAAAATAACTTTTAGCAGAGGACACTTCAAATAAAATTATCGTAAAATGCTTGTTATATATTTTTTTATTATTTTCCATGTACCATTGCAGCACATTTATTTTATAAATCAAAATCACAAAGGTTTTTTTTTTCTTTTCTTTTCTTTTCTTTTTGACTCAAATTGGTAAAAGTATTTGGAGCATGAAGGAAGAGATCAAAAAGGCCAACTGGGAACAAAGCATAGTGATCAGAATTTCAGATAAGCCACAACACATAATAATCCTAATTGCCAGTCTTTAATTAAACCAAAGGGGGATTTATGCCCCAAATAAGTCTTTTCTCACAACTTTTTACTGACTTTCAGACTGAATGTTTTCATGTTTCTAAGCACAAGCCAAAAGAAAAGCTTGTCTTGTGATCTATACATGCACCAAGTCAGGAACAACATATGTTTAATGCAAAGTTGAAGGCAAAACGTGGTCTGCAGGGGTGGTGTTGTGAAATATTTGAAATTAGCAAGCTAATGAATTTTTTAAAAATTGACAAATTTGTGAATGTCTCAATCGATGAATTAAAGAATAACATATTGCACATTGATGATGTTTGTAATGGGTTTATTTAGAAAGAATTCTTTGAACTAGCTAATTAGTTAGAATTAACTAATTCTTTGAACTAACTAGTTGAATATGTGTCATGTGGTTAGGTATATCAGAATTATATCAATATTTTTATTTTATCCACCTCCCTAGCTTTGGGTTACTCAAGTTGATTTTTGTGACCTCAGAAAAGCCTTCCTGAAGAAGGCAAAAAGATCCAGTGTTAAATATTGCGTATGATGAACTCAATCAACATTACTTAATTTCACAATTCTCTCAGTGGTTAAAGTTTTCATTTAAAATAATTTTTGTATTTTATAGTTATTTTCATAGCACTCCTAATTTCAGGATTTTTTATTTGATTTTTTAAAATTTTAGATCATCAGTATGCTGTGATGTGGTATGTATCTCCTTGCTAGGATCCTACCTCCATTCTGACTGAGATAAAATGCACTAGCTGTCTTATGCTTGTAATTGTATCTGCTTTCAACAGAATCAAGATGTTGATTTGAAACACAGAAAGGGAAAATCTAAGTTGCATTGTGAGATGTCAGGCTATTCAGACTACAAAAGCAAATGGTAAAAATGAGGTCATTTGTGATGGAAATTTATTACCCATAGTCACTTGGAACTTGGAAAGACCAAAATTGGAGGCAGTAGATGGTTCATTGTCTGGTAAAGATCCTTTCTTCAAAGGTGTTGCCTCTCAGCTTTTCAAGGGTTCTAATTCCACCTTATAAAGGCACTAATTCTATTCACAAAGGAAATGCTACCAGAGTCAATTACCACTACTAAAGTAGTGTGTTTGAACATCATTATCTTGTAGAAATATATAAATGAGTGGTTAAATAGGCATCCAGAACATAGCAGAACAGTGGCATTATTAATAATGGAGGAATCACACAACTCTACCACTGTGATCCCAGAAGATTTCTTGATAAAAATTTTCTAAGGCAATATTTTCGTATGGTCTATAGGACAATACAATTTTCTACATGAAAATAACTTCTTATGGCTGGGGGAATATATCAGTCTACAAAGTGTATAAGGTCCTTTATTTGTTCATTAACATCTCCACTAAAGGATAGAAGTAATGGTGTGAGTTTACAATTGCAGAAATAGGAAGGGAATTGCAGAAATAGGGAAGGAAGATCCTCAGAGATTTCTGGTCACATGCCTTGCCATATTGGTAAGTTCCTGATAGAATCAAAATATAAGTTGGATGACTCTTGAGGAACAAATGTTGTGACCTCTGACTATCACATACATCCTTGTGGTTGCTTTCACGTGTGCACACACTCACATTTGTGCACATGCTAGTGCACACACATACATTGTTACTACCCATTAATTGCTTAAGGAAATGAACAGTATTTTCCATTTATTTTAAAATCCAAGTGCACAGTGAAAATAGTTTTATTGTTGGCTATATGTCATTAAAATTAAGAGTACTGACACCCCAATTCTTAATTTCACAGCAGAAATTATTAAGTGTGATATGTTGCCCATAGTTTTTGAGTAATCAAAAACTGTTTACCAATGCCCCAAGTTGCTGATCTATTTTATTTTAAGCAATGTATTCTTAAAGAAATAATACAAATTCCAAGGGAAATACTGCAAATGGCACATGTAAATTCTAGGAATAATTAATTATCAAATGTTATTATGATGACATTGCCTCTCTGTGATTATTGGCTAAAATTGTGTGACAGCTGCTCTGAACTTATTCAGACTGGTAACAATCTAAATATTTGTCCCTTTCAGTATAGACAAGGTATCTGGGAGAGCAATGGCATTATTTTAATTCTGATCACTTGGGGCCTTCCTTGGCAGCTATCTCAGCCTGAATCTTAACTAGCTAGAGATGAAGCAGTACACTGTATGTCCATTTCCATGTCACTTACTTATAAAGTGTAGGAGAACAAAAGCTAGATCTTCTAAAAATCACTAAGACCATGTAAGACAATGGTCATACAAAGGAAATGGCAGTATGAGAGGGATAAAAATCCCATATCCCAAAATCTAAGTTCAATATTGAATATTGAAGCTTTTAGATATTAATTCATGTCCTAAGTATTAAAATTGGTTTGAACTTGTAATTGATGAAGAAATATTTTATTGGTTGGATTTGTAGAACTTGAGCAAATTAAAACTAAAATGGAGTGTTGCAAGGTCATAATTGCTAGTAAGAGGTTTATAGAAAATAATTTAGGGAAATAATATAGTTTAAATTTTTTAGTGGAAATAAAAAGGAACACACACACATATATACATACATACATACATACATACATACATATATATATATATATACTCAAGATAAAGTTTGTGACATTTCATTTTCTTATATATATATATATATATATATATATACTCAAGATAAAGTTTGTGACATTTCATTTTCTTATGCACTAGAAATTGCAGATTTATCTCAGGGTTTAAGGGTTTAAGGATACTGTGGAGGACTCATGTTCTGTCTGTTCTAATTATCTATGTCAGGTGTCACACAACTGCCTGCACTCCAGATGAAAGAGACCTGATATCCTCTTTTGAAATATACATATAGAGACATACATACACATATAAATAAATATCAATCTTAAAAACATACTTTTAAAAACATCTTGTCTTGGGTGTATTTATTGAAGACAAATGGGTATATAGGTAATAGATATGTAGACACATATTAGACAGATATTAAATAAATGTTTGATACCTAGAGTAAAATTAAATGTGTATGCCTTAGATGGTAATGGCAAAAGAATCTCTTGATTACAAGATTGAATATTCACTAGAAATTATTTTCATGCATTATTGTCTTAAGTTATTTGGCTAGATGATTTAATTCTAATGTACAATCTATAATATAGTGCTTTTTTGATATAAAGGAGCAAAGATGGCATATTATTTTTGGATCAGATAACTAATATTATCTCTTATTCAACTCCTCATACTATATATATATGTTTGTATTTAATTAATAAACATAATTATCAATATGAATAGAAAATGAAAACAGAATAACTTATGTTTTAGCAACTATATTTTTTCCAAAAATAATATTAGTTTAAAATATTATTCACAGGAATACCTTTATTATACTTTAGACCTAACATTCATGAGACTGAGAACAAAATCAGGAAGGACACAATTTCTTTAAGGCATTATTATCTTAGAATAGCACCTAAGCCACCACTTATTTAAATCGAAGGAAGTTGTACTCTTTACTCAATGGACCCAAATTAAATCATAATTACTATAGAAGAAGGGTTATGGTTTGATTTTATACAACATTTCAAATTCTATTTAGTGTCACATAAATGAGGATTTTTACATTAACTTTCTCATAAACAGCCCTTTCAAATAAAAATAGATCAATGCACAAATTCAAGAGCCCTTTATTACTAGCTTGAATAAGGAAGATAAATTCTGAAGTTTTGGGTGTTTTGATTAAATCCTTATAACTATACAAGATAAGAGCATAATTTTTTGAGAATAAAAACCATTGATCAATCATGACTTTGAAAAATATTGTGGAAGGCAATGTCATCCATATGCATGACCAACTATAGAAAGAGTTGGAAATTCACTTCTCTTTTCTGAGGGAAGAAAAATACCCAGAAAGTTGGTTCATAATATTGCAAGCAGGGTTTAAAGATTTACTTTGGTGGTACAACTTAAACTAAAACATTCTTATTTTTATAGTTATTCATTTGCCTTCAAGTAAAAAAAGCACTTGGAAGATACCATGTGCTAGATAAACTATTAAAATAGAAAATTCTTCATCACTGGTTTTCTGGTTGTACCCAGTTCCTCTAATACTGAGATTCATTCATTCATTAATTTTATCTCCCTAATTTTCTCTGAGAATGAAATTTTAAACAGTGACATTGCCTCTTTTTATGTGGACATCTGGACTACACAAGGACACACTTGCGTTTATTCATTAAGTTATGTATCAATTTACTATTATTTAATTCACATATTGCTACTTTTTACATTTTTTTATGTTCTATTAACAAAATGTTAAATGTAAACTATCAGAAAGTTTTGGAAAACTGCTGTAGCACACACCAGTGCTATTTACTGAGATGTGTGCTTGTACTGCTTCATTGGGTTTATTGTTCTCTGCCCTGTTCTTATTCTTTCTTACCTTCCTTTCTTCTTTCCACAGACACACATGGCCTCCTGCGAACCCCGACACCTCCTTAAACACCTAGAATTTTTCTTAAGAAAAGTAATAGTCTTAGTTTTGAGAAAGTATGTCCTTTCCTTTGCATGATAATATAGCCTGAAAGTGAATTTAGATGCTGAAACCTTCTTGACTTTTTTTTTGTTTTACAAACTGAATATCAGATAAAAATAAGCATTCCCCAAGTAACTAAAATTTCTAGATACAGAATTTTTGAAATTAATTTTCTTCAGTTATTTAATAATAAATGGTTTGAAGGGACATTCATTTCTACTTTAAGTTGGCAAACCAAAGAGACATTAATAACAGCTTTTCCCAGTGTGAAAAAAAAGAGAAACCACAATGCTTTATCCACCACAAACTTGATAGTATTCTTATTAGTTCCCATTTGCAAACTGCACATAGTCATTCTCTACTATCTTTGAACAGAGTGTAATTATATTTATAGCATGAAGTTAATATAATATTAGTGAATTCAAGGGTCTAAAATAAAGAGATAAACTTTAGTACAAAGTGAGAGGCTATAAAATTTAAAGAATAACTTTTTGTTCTAGAACATGCAGTAAAATAACTCAGTCACTTTAATGTCTATGGCTGCACAAATTGTTTATTGATCTAAGCAAACATTTTACCTCAAATATTTCAGCAAAATGAACTATATAGGTTTTAGTGTTCATAAGTTTTATATGCCATTCTTTAGAGTACATTGGACATTTTCTGATAATGACTAAAAGGCAAATTATTTCATATTTCAGGTGAGAATTATTATCCCCAGTTATAACATTTGTTAATGTTTATATTACAAATTATCACTTTGTATAGAGAATATTTCTTATAATTTCACTCAGGTATATAGGAATTAATAATGCTGTCAGTCCCAATTCACTAGGATTTTATTCTATTTTTATTTCTTACTTGAACATGAAAGAAAAGTTCAAGATTTAAAATATTTGTTATAAGATACTCTTTTCATCAGACAGGAAGGTTCAAATTATGCAAAATTTTAGTGACTTTTAGAAGTTTTAATATTACTATTAAATATTGTTACTTGGAAGGTTCAAATTACGCAAAATTTTAGTGACTTTTAGAAGTTTTAATATTACTATTAAATATTGTTACTTTGTAGTACACATTTATGGATTATAGTGTGATAATCTATATATTCACAAGAAATAATGATCATATCAGAGTGGTGTTTCATTTCCTTTAACTTTTTAAAGCTTTTTTCATGTAGTACTTGTACCTGTTTATGAGATACACTATGGTGTTTCCACATGTAGGGGCTGAAAGACAAATATCTTCCATTGGTTCATTCATATGAACCCGTCCTCAGTTGAGGGCAATCTTGGTGAGATTATGGGACGTCTATGGTGTAGGCAAAGGAAGTATGCAATTTGGATACAAGTTTAAGGATTTATAGCCTCATCTGATTCCCATTCTCCATCTGTCTGCTTCTTGTGTGGGAACCAAAAAATGACCAACCATGTCTATTCCTGCCATCTGCTTTATTTTGCCTGTCCTCATGCCTTCTCCACCATTACAGACTGTATAGTGCTGAAACTGTAAGATAAAACAAACTCCTTTTTCTTCAAGTTGCTTTTCAGTCGAGATATTTTAACACAGCAACAGAAAAGTAGCACCACACATGTATGATGTATACTGACAACATCCAAGGAATCAAGGTGCCCATTTCCATCGTTGTTTTGTGTTTGGAACTTGAAGCTTATTTCCTCAAGGTATTCAGAAAATATTTAATAGATTATTCTGAAATCAGTCTATTTGAA
The DNA here is from genome assembly GCA_030556225.1 of Cricetiscus sungorus. NCBI lineage: Eukaryota > Metazoa > Chordata > Mammalia > Rodentia > Cricetidae > Cricetiscus > Cricetiscus sungorus. The sequence continues at coordinate 40,363,333 of JANBXA010000031.1, forward strand.
ATCAGAGATTATTCTGAAATCAAACTTTTTGAAGAAGTTAAAAGTAATAGAAATAAGGATTTAGGAAAATGGTAAAATTTAAAATATCAAAGAAATGTGTAATTTCACGACATGGTGAGTCAGTCTGGCCTATAATTTCTACACTTGCAAGGCGAAGGTAGATGGATTAAGAGTTCAAGTTGATCTTTAGCTGTATACCTAGCCTGGACTATATGAGATCCTGCATCAAAATAACAAATAAATAAACATCTAATAGCTAAAATGTTAATATTTCATTTAGAGCATAGCATATGCTGGGTAGATGTACATAGTGACATACTGTTTCCAAATTGTTACCTTTGGCTTGTTTTAAACAAACCAGTTTTAATATGAATTAGTTTTAGTTACTTGCTATTTATTATTAAGAAAATTGTTTCAGTCCTCTAAGTTTATATTTTCTAATCTGTCATACTACATTTTATCTTATTTTATTCTTCTCATCATGACTATGTTAAATAATGCATGAAAGCTCAGTTTCCTGAAATTTTCTTTTTGTGTTTATATGCAAAATTATGAAGTTTATTTGTATTATTAATTACAAACATAGATGAATGTAGGCCAACACGTTAATTATTTAAAGACTGCATGTCTTCTAAATACAACTGATAAAATTAAAATAAAATTATCCTTACATATTACTTACTCAAAGACTTTTTGGTCATTTCAATAACTTCAATTTGTTAAAAGACTGGCTTTCACACTTGATTGGCATAGACACTCTCACTTTTTGCAGATGGATCTGTAAAATTATTCTTGTCTGCTTTAACCTTTAAATATGTTAAAATGAAGATAAGCAATCAGTTGCAAATATTGTCTTTAAAGAAACATGCTTAGTAGCAACCCCCAAGAGTAGCCATGGTAAGAAAATTTCTGAAGAGCTTCAAATACATGTTGTTGACTCAAATGTACTTATTTCAATCCCAAGATTTTTCTGGAACAAAGAGTATTTTGGCAATGTTTTATTTAGTCAGTTTACTAAATTGTCAATCTTAAATTTACATGAAAATATCCCATGGATTTAGTGATGTAGGATTTTATTTTTTACTTTTTTTTAATTTTAATTTTGAGAAAATAATATAATTACACTATTTATATCTTAACTTTCCTCTCTTCAAATCCCCTCAAATTCATTCTTTTTCAAATTAGTGGCCTCCTATTTTTAGTTGCTATTATTTGTGTATATGGATATGTGTATTCATACATATTTCTAAATATAAACTGCTCAACCTCTGTGATGTTACCAATATATGTATGTGTACGTTTTAGGATATGATGATATTTTAATCTTGTGGAAAAAAATGCATTCTTTGTGTCTCTCGATTCTTTAATATCAATTATTTAAAAAGATGTACAGCAGCCAGATAATGTTTCTACAGAATTTTAAAATATCCAGAAAGCAAAGTTGAAAATAAAGCTTTATAAATTTATCTCAAGTAAAAGAAAACATTGTTTGGTCTGAAAAGACATATTTTTGTATGCCTTTAAAATTTCAAAAACAAAAATAAAATGGGTAGACTTGGAGGAACTTTAGAGCTGCAGGTGTAAAGACACTGGGTTCAGGGAAGGCTTCAAAGGGAGAATGTGATCCAACACTCTTATGACTACAGGGAATGTTGTAAGATTAAGGTGGGCATCTTTAGTTTTTAATTTAATTTCACAACCAATTCCTTAGTTGTAAAATCTTATGTCCTTCCAGATACTGAAAAATTTTTATGAGTAACTTATATTTCATGAAATTTCATCTTAACGTACAGGGAAATCTGTTTCTAGCTACACTAGTGAGGACAATTATTACTTAACTATTTTCATTTATTTTGAATTCAAAAAAAACTTTTCTACAATACAGTATAGAAAACAAAGTTGCTAAGCTATATTTTTATGTACATATTATGTCACAATAAAATAAAATGAAGTGTGTCTGAGATTAACTAAAAGTCTTCATTATATATAATTAAATGATATGCTTTTCACAGGAATTGACTACAGTACAATCTAAAAAAGAATTTTTAGCATTCTAACAATTGAATTTATAAATATGTAGCTGTATTGTTTCATTAGTACTGTCAAGTTTGGAGAAAATTATACAAAGACATTTCCAGACTTGTGAATCCTAGCCTTTTGTATCTGCAGCATTCAGTACACTATATGCTTGTGGGTTATATACTTGTTAATAGAATAAAACAGACTTTTTGACATATTGACTACATTATGAATGTTTGAAACTTCTACATAAATTCACTTTACTTAAATATTATTTTTGATGAAATATGCCTCAGTATAAAAAAATCAACAATTTTGTAAGTAGTGTTTTGCACCCTTAAGTTTATCGTGTATTCTGGATTGTTATTTTAATATGCCTTCTTAATGACATTATCAAAATTAACTAGTGAAATTGATATCAAATCATCATAAATATGTTTAACACCATTCACTACCACAAATTCTAGTAAATTTCATCTTGATATTAAAAATTAACATTTAAAAATGTAAAACAGTTAAATGATGGGATGAATTTATTCCCACTGCTTGATTCTTATTTCCTTTTCCTCTTCATATTTTTTTCACTTTAAAACAGTTTGTAAACAAATCTTTGAGTATTCTAGGTAGTTGTTATCACAAATTTATACAGACCTACCACATCATGTCTTTAAATAATTCACTAATGACTAAATTACTCTTGTAGCTCACAGCTTGCTGTGGATAATTGTTTCAAGGTGTGTTACATTTGTTTATGCTGTGGAACATTAGTTTAATTATGCAAAGACGTTTTGATTTGTTTTGTATTTGCTTAGATCTGTGAAGTGTTACTTTCTTTGTCTAAGACACCTGATTGGTCTAATAAAAATCTGAATGCCCAATAGGCAGGGCTGCTGGGCCGAGAGAATAAAGAGGAGGAGAAATCTGGGAAGAGAAGGAACAAGAGAACAAAGAGAGAGGACATAGTGGTCCAGCCACCCATTCACTCAGCCACCTAGCCAGCCAAGGAGTAAGAGTGAAAGCAAGATTTACAGAAGAAACAGGTAAAAGTCCAGAGAGAAAAGGTAGACAGGAGAACTTAAGAAAGGCTGACTAATAATAAGCCAATCTAAGACCAGGAATTTATAAGTAATAACAAGCTTCCATGTATGTGATTTATTGGGGAGTTGAATGGTAGGTTCCCCAAAAGAGTAATAGTTTAAAAGAAAAACATACAGCTACAACAGCTAAAATTACCCAAAGTTTTACTGATTTATTAATAATCTTAGATGTTTTTTAAGATTACATTATTTATTACATATTGATTACATTAAATATCTGATATTTAATGTAAGAATATTTGCCACATAAATATCCCAAAGAATTTTCTAAGCCATTTTCAATAAATGAAAATTTCACCTTAAGTGCAAAGTTATGTAAAATTTTTACTGATTACAAGTAAAACCATATATCCAAATGCACAGTGATTTTTGAATATTATTAATTTTCTGCCAGACATTTCTAGATTTATTCCTCTTGTCATGACAACACTTGCCTGTGAACACATTGAAAGCAGAAAATGTTTTTATTCAGTCTTCTATTATGCATATTTTATTTTGACAATAACAAGGAAAATTATATTATTTTTCTAGTATCCAGTGTGCATTGATTTAAATAATAACCAAACAGATCACCATTGTCAACTGCATCAATTTAGAAGGAGAAATTTATAACCCACTATAATTGTTTTTGTTTAAAAACTTAAAATGCTTAAATGTGGTAGCTAAAATGACATATCCACATGAGTAATTGTCTGCCATAAAAAATTGTAATGATAAAAGTATAAAGCTGTAAAAAAGTGAAGTTGACCCCTAATGAGCTACTGAAACAAGGCAGAAAAGTGCTGTGGGAATAGAAAATGTTAAAATGTCTAAAAATAAAATAAAGAACCCACCCTGAAAATTCAAAGGGGTGGATGATGGGGGAAGGAGAAGATGGGTTTTAAATGGCAAATGGTGGAGGGGGTCATTGTTTGCATTGTCAATTCCATTACTTGAAGTAAATACTTTGAAGATCAAGTCACATTTGTTATGAAGTAAGTTCTTAGGTGACAATTTCTCATTTAGAAAATAAAAGCAAAATAATTAATCAATTCCATAATACTTATGGAAGAGACCAGTGATTATACAGATGAATTTTTATCTGTCTCTGCATGTCTCACTTTCACTCAAAGAACCTCAGTTTGGATTTTTGTAGAGAATTATCTTTGTGATCAGCAATTCTGTATTTGAATTAGACAACATGCATACCCACCATACAAATATACACGCTCACACACAAACACACCCCATACACACAGCTACTCCTTCACACACACAGGCACATACACATATTTACAAGGAATAACCAAGAATAAATCTGTCTGGACATCAGCTAGATGTTTATTTAGCTACAGTGACACAGGGGTACAAGAGTGGGTTTCTCTGCTTATTAATGAAATGTCACCACTAGGTTAGACATTTGATGTTTTTTATTCCCACTGTAGCCTGCATAACACCTTCTAGCAACATGATAGCTAACTACTGGGGCAACTTTCTTAGTTCCAGTTATAGTTCTCTACCTTTTCAAATTGTATTTGTAATTAAAATAAATAATGTTTAAAGTAACACTGTCATTCCAAAATATTTTAATCTCTTCAAAATATATTATTCAAATTAATATTCAGTATATGGTAGAGTTTAATAAAGTGATGCATGTAAAAAATCAAAATTAAGGTTTTTGAATGATGGTCTTGCATGTCCTAGACTGTACTCAAAATTGTTTTGTCTTTGAGGATATCCTTGAACTCATGATCTTCTTGTTCCCATGTTACAAATGCTGGAATTGCAAACATGTACCACTATATCCAGTTCAAAATTAATTTTATAAATCCATAGGAACAATATACTAATTTTTATTAAAAATAGTTTTTTCACATAATATACTTTAACAAAGAACCTCTCCCCAAATTACTCTGAGATCATGTGATAAAGAACCTCCACAGATGCCACTGAGTTCCTTTTGTCTTGGTTTTGTCTTGGTAGATACTGCTGGGCATGGAGACTGAATTTAAGAGTGGTTTGTGTCAACAGTGGACTCCAAGTGAAATCTAAGTTTTCATTTGTGAGTGGTTGTCAGCTGGAGATTGCTTCTGTGTTGGGGTTGGGGCAATCGCTCAGCACTGAGCTCCCATCTGGCACAGACCAGTGTAGGTCTGTACATGCTGTCTAGCCTCTGTAAGTTCACATGTGCACCAGCACCACTGTGTTTAGAAGACCTTGTTTCCTTGGTGTCCTCTACCAACCCCCATGGCTCTTACAAGGTCTCTCACTCTGCACATTCTCCAACTTAGGATGGTTTTATTTATTTCCATATACTGCAGGAGCAAGCTTCTCTGATATCTGCTTAGCAAGATACTGATCTATGTTTGTAGCACACACACACACACACAAATAAAATAAAAGAATCAGAGACTGATATTGGGGTTCAAAGTTTCAAATGAATATCATAAAATCAAAACAGTCAGCCACTAGCTCTCACCTGTACCTCAAGCTGAAATGGCTGATCCACTCGTAAAATCTTTATCAAGTTTTAAATGTCTGCCTCTCCTCAGTGTGGCTGGAGAATAAATGCCTCTCTGACACCTTGCTTTGGTTCTATATACTTTCCTAATACTGTGATGAAAGTTATAATCTATAAATCTCTTTTAGATTGATTCCCTCTTGTGTACATCTGCGTAACCTTGGATTCACAGAGATCTGTCTCTCTCTTAATCCTGACTTCTAAAATTAAAGGTGTATACAACCACCTCTTAGCTTCTGGCTGCTGGGATTAAACATGCATGCTTGGCTTCTAAGGCTTGTGGCTGACTTTGCTTTCTGAATCCTCTGGCAAGCATTAATAAGTCATAAATAATATCTCACTACCTATAAGTATAGAAGAATGTCATTAGAACTCCTTTCATTGCATGTTTCTTTGGCAGAACAGTAGTATTTGATTTCCTCCTATGATCTTGGCCTATCTAGTGTCAGATTCATGGCTATCAATCAGTCAAGCAGGAGTTCCATCTTTCAGAGTAAGTCTGAAATCCAATCATATATAGGTTGGTTACCCACTCCCTCACGTTTTGTGCCAGTATTGTCTTAGTGCATCTTGTAGGTGTACTATTACTGAAAATCATAAAACTTGCAGCTGTGTCATGAGCAGTTTCCTACCAGCCTGGTCCCATAGCCACATCAACCCCAAATAACAAGCAGAGATACTATATCAATTATGAAACTGTTGGCTGGTTACTAGCATTTCTTAATGGCTATGTCTGTCTTAAATATTAACCTATAATCACTAATATACATATATATTTCTATATGGTCTTATCTTATGGAGAACACCTCTTATCCTCTCTTCCCAAGATCACATTACAAATCTACTACATTTCCCAGAATCCTCCTTATCTCATAGTCCCTCCTTTTTGCTTTCTTACTGCCCATTAGGGCTTTATTCATTAACTAATATAAAAGAAACATAATTACAGAATGACTTCTCCCATCACAGCTGGTTTAATGTTTGGGATTCTATTTTGGTAGCATGCAGAGTACATTTTAGTACCATTTTCACTAGATACTTACAAGCTGAACTTCTCCAAGTTCAATGAGTTGTGTAGATGTAATCTTTAGTAATAGGTCTTTATGATAAACCCATGGACAGCAACCAATAGCCTTGGAAATACCCTAGGTTGGTTGAGGTTCTTATGGGTACCCTTTGGCAAACAATTTGATTAGATGTAACTCACTTCCAGCAGTGGAAGCTTCATTTGGTGATAAAAGGCAATTTCATTTAGCTTGCCTTCATATTTATATGTACTTTATGAAGGTTCTACTATATTAGGTTTGAAAACGACCATACAAATGGCCCTTAGTTTAAGTTGTCCTTCCCTGTATTAATTCCCTCATATCCCTCTTTCATGTCACACCCTCCCCCATTCAACCATAACTATTCTATTATTTCCTACTAAGGAGATTTTTTTCCTCTCTTCAATTCCCTTTATTTATACCTAACATTTGTGGTTATGCTAATTTACTAATTGTAGCTTTCATATGGAACACTTAACAGATAACTGCCACATATATATATATATATATATATATATATATATATATATATATATGCAAACACATACCATATTTGTCTTTCTTGGTCAGAGGTACCTCACTCAAAATTATTTTTTTCTAGTCTGTCCATTTACACACACTTTTCAAGATCTAATAGCTGAATAAAATTTTGTATGTGAATGTAACATTTCTTTTTTGAAATACATTTATCTGGTGACAGACATTTATGTTGTTTCTAATTTTTGCCTATTATGAATATAACAGTAACAAACATGGTTGAGTACTTTCTTGTGCAATAAAATGAGTGTTCCTTTTAGTATATTCCCAAAGTGAATCTTGAGACAGATTGATTCCCAGCTTCCTAAGGAATATGCCACACTGATTTTCATAGTGGCCAAGGTTTGTGTTGTTTTAGCCATCACATTTTTCTGTATAGTTCTGATGGGTAGCTACAGGGACTGAAGAAAAAAAACACATTGTTTTAGGGAACTGAAGCCTCACTGACCAACAATTCACATGGAAGATTTCACACTTGGAATAGTTAGCAAATCACTGCTATTGTTAGCAAAATTATCCAGCCAGCCAGTCAGGATTATCACTATAAAATCTTGAGTTCTTCTTTTTCTAATTTTTGAGTCAGGGTAATATAGTAGTCTAGGCAAGCCTCGCAATTATACTCCACATCACTTCTCTCAGTCTTCTAAATAAACCACCCAGAACGTTTTAAAACTTTCATGAGTGACAAGTATGTCTGCTTGTGCATAATATATATATATATATATATATATATATATATATATAATATATATATATATATATATATATATGTCTCTGTGTGTGTGTGTGTCTGTGTTTCTGTCTCTATTAAGCAGCTTGATTAAGTTATATGTTATAACCATGGAAATTTATTAATAGTTTCATGGCCTTTAAAAGAGATATGTGAACTTAAAGAACTTAATCTAACAAAGTTCACAGAACCATGAGGTTAATTTTTCAAGAACAGACTTGTATTTGGTAGTTTAACATGAACTCATTGCCTATCACTTTGCAAACTTCTGTTATCACTTTTAATAATTTCCCCATATGGTTAACTGAAATTTTATGTAACATATCATAATATCAGAAGAGCTTTACTTTCTATTTTATTTTAATTAAAACATAAAATTATTTATCAAAAGAGCTTTACTCTCTGTTATTTTAATTAAAAAATAAAATTAAAGACAAAAATCATAAACAGTGAGTCTTGAAATATTAACCAACTAGGAAATGCCAAACCTATGCTAATTGACATTTGCATTATTCCATATATTTATATTTTCTGGTAGAAAACATAGAAAACACTTTAAATCAACCCTTAGGACTTTCAAAAGTATAGCTACTATTGACTGTATTTGTCATCATGTATAATAAATGGTGATTTAATTACATCATGTATAGTACTTGAAGTTAGCTAAAATTGTTGTCCTTTGCAAACCCTGTCCCACTCATAACTCTTGGAATTTTGTCTCCTTCTTATGTTTCAGTGTTGGATAAATTGTACATAAAGTGACATATGTTAATGACTTCAGAGTCACCAGCTTTATAGGATGTGTTGATCTACTTACTGTATATGCTGTTGCCTTGTGGTACAACAACACAGACCCAGACAACATAAACAAAGGAGAATGACTTCCTTTCAATAGCATCATATTTATAAAAATATGACATTTTTATATGGGCTAAATTTCTTCAGTATTTTCTCTTTATGCTTTACTTATTTAGCTATCTCTATAATTAAATGAATAAAATGAATGAAAGAAAGGAGATACATATATATATATGTATATATGTACAATCTAGAATATATATGTATATATTTTACACATAGATCTATGATGTACAAACATTTTCTCTCACATTATATTAACAATTTACTTTCTTTAAGGTGTATCATTTTAAAGCATTTTAATTTTCATGTTCAAGTTATAGCTTATATAATTTTCTTTATTTGACTCCATACCATGTGAATTTTCATCTATATTTTGTTCTAATTATCCCATATGTTTTTGGTTTTTGCTTGCAACTATGCTGTTTAAAAATAATCAACATATATGCTCCTTTACTATGACAAATTTGCTAAATATCCATTACTTCTGATATTTTTATTTTTAGGAATTTCTATGTATGAAATTATGTCCTTAAAAATAGAGACAAATTTACCTTCCTTTCTTTTCTAGTTTTATATTTTCTAAGGGAAGTTTGAACATTGGGAAAATATGAGACATAATTTCTGCTAGTCAAAATCACGCATTAGAAGTCATAAATGAAAAGCTCAATTTTGATTAACTAGATGTCAGAAATGCTCATTACAACTTTAGTTTTATGTTGTTTACTTACTTCCTTAGGATTCCTTAAATTCTCTCCAACTGAATTATCATTAATTCAATGGCTGAAATGAGCCTGAACCTTCCAAGGAAGGTTTAATATACCTACCAAGAAGTGAAAGTTGTATAGGATTGGTCCACAAGTCCATTACAAACATACTGATTCTCTACCATATTGTATGTCTTAGTCATTGTTCTATTGCTGTGAAAAGACACCATGACCACAGAAACTTTTATAGTGGAAAGCCTTTGAATGTTTCTTGTATACATTTTCAATCCCTTTCTTGTATCCTTGACTTTAAAGGCAAAATCATGTGGAGGAATCAAGTTCGCTGCTTGATGGGGCTGGAATGGATCCCTTACTTCAAATACATCTATATCAGCTTTCTGTTTTCAGTGGTTTCCATCATTGCTTAAGCCTTGCTGTAATTCATGTTGACAAATTGGAAATTTAGGTGCAGATAGTGGTTGGGGAGTAAGGCTCTGCCCAGGGGTATTGTCTTGCCCTGTGGTCACCACTCCCCTTATCACATTTAGGATGAGGCTTTTCTTTAAGCTTACCTCTCTGAGAGCTGAGCCCTCACTAGTTTACTGCCTGGTACTCCTTTGGTTCTCAAACTATACGGTTATATTTCTCCTTTCTCAGCTTGCTTCTTTTCATTATGGATCTACAAAAAAAGTTAACATCAAGAGTCACATGACAGAGAAGCCTTGATATCTTCTCCTGACAATGCTGTTAAACCAAAACTCTTCAATTTAGTCTTACACAGTTTTTTGTTTTGTTTTGTTTTTGTGATTTGTGTTTTTATACAAAGGCAAAAGGCAGTGACATTCTTTCCCCAAAATATCACAAGAACAATCTCTAGGCCCTTACTACTATTCTTCTCTGAAGCCTCTTGAGATAGGCCATCTTAGTCTGCCCTGCTCTCAGCACCACTCTCTTCCCTGTCCTACAAGTATGTCCCATTAATCCCTGTTTAAGGCTTTACACTGCTTTCCTAATCCTAAATCTCCAAAGCCACATTCTACCAACAAGGAGCATAGTCAACCTCTCAGCAGTACCTCACTCTCTAGTCTCAACTTCTGTTTTAATCACTGTTCTAATCCTGTGAGGAGACACCAAATCACTTTCCATTAAGGGAGACCATTTAATTAGGGCTTGCATGCACTTTCAGAGGTTTAGTACATTATCAGAATGGCAGGAAGCAACATGACCGACAAGTACATACAGTGCTGGAAAGGTAGATGAGAGTTCTACATCCAGAACCATAAGTGAGAGAGAGAGAGAGAGAGAGAGAGAGAGAGAGAGAGAGAGAGAGAGAGAGAGAGAGAGAGAGAGAGAGACCGTGCCTGGCTTGGGCTTCTGAAACCTCAAAGGCCACCCTTAGTAACATAATCTCTTCCTGCAATGAGGCAAACCCTCCTAATCTCTCTCAAGTAGTGCCATTCCCTAAAGAACAAGCACTAGAACATCTGAGCCTAAGGGGCCAATTTTACTCAAACACCACATTATAATACTGGGATTCACTGTGGCATGCTAACAAAATGACATGTAAACACATGTAACTAAATAAGGTCATCTAAGTAGAAATAACTATGGTGAAATGGGCAGGCAACACTGTGTTTCTTACTAGATACTAAAACTGTCACTCAAAACTAGTTTCCAATATGTATAAATCTCATAACTATAATGAAATACAAACATAGCTACCACATATAAAATCTAGAAATACAAATGACTTAAGAAATCATAAAATAACTTGTAAGGTTGTTATTACACTCGGAACATTCCCATGCATCCTGCAACCATGACACGGTGAACTTGAAAAGCCTTGGGTGGTTTCTCATCATTTTTACCTTTGGAAGCAACAAGGAACAAAATATAAGTTTTTATAGTTACAATGTGACCTGAAAATATTTATTTTTATGTGAACTTCTGGCAGTTGTTTGCGAGACATGTAAGACACTCTAATCTCACAGTTTAGAGTCCATTATATGGTTTATATGTCAATCTTACATAAAACTAAATAGAGAGAATTGGGAAAATTTGACAAAATAAATATAGAAGTTTTGTGAGAAAATACACACTTTCTCTCACTGATAGATTTGATTTTTATAAAGTGACTTACTTTAAGTTGCAGTTTTAAAATTTTTATACAAATCACCAAAACAGGACTAAATTATAAGCAACAAAATTGACAACTCTAGGTACCATTAGTCACTTTATATCTCCAATGTAATGCATTTAATACTGATGAAGGATAGATAATTTGTATTTGTATATCCAATGCTTGAACCATGCATTGCATATCATTTTAATTTTTATAATAGCTTGGATCTTGTATCAGTGGCCAATGGTGAACTCTTCAAAGACTAATACTATGACTTTTACTGGCCTTTTGTCCTTATTAACTTGTGTTGTGAAGACATAAAAAGCATTGCTACCTAGGAAAAAATAGCAGCAGTTCCTTTTATTAGGTTCATCAAGATTTACATTTCCCCAAAGGCAGAAGTACTAATTTGTGGGAAATTTTAAAACGCCTTGTTACATGCTTTTATAACTCATATCATATGTATGTATTCTATTATTACTATTATTAACTACTATTATTGCTTGAACATTTAAGCAAGGAGTGCTTATGGTATAATACAAGTGCTAAGGAAGAAAATTTGCATAACTTCTAGCTTATGACTGAGTGTGTAGTATCATGGGCATGAAACTCTTCTGCTGCTATGGTGGCTCTACACAAAGAAAATTAAACATCCATAAATGTGAATATCATACACTCATTTAGCTGTTAGCAATGCCTGCTGCTGCTTTCCAATAACTACTTTGGCCCAATGACTTTGTCTACCCCAGGGCAGAAATTAGTAAGACAGGCTCTTCAACTTGACAGCAGTCAACTCCAAGCAATTATCCCTCTAATTGTTCTTCATAATGCCCTTTATATAACAATCCTGCCCTGACTTTATTTGGCTTATATGCTCCATAAATCTTTTGCAGTCATTGTTTCAGGATAGTAAGCCAACATACTGGCCATTGATTTGATTGTGCATGTCTCCCTCAGCCCAGATTTAAAAATCTAAGTCTTCAGAATGATACTATTATATGACAGTATGTACTTTAGTGGAAAGTTCTCAGGTTATTTGATCTTAAAAAACAAATCCTATGTAATCTCACTCATGTGTAGAATCTAAGAAAACTGATCTCAAGTAAAGAATAGAATGATGATGTAAAATTTGTGAAATTGGAGGGTTGTTGGTGTGAAGTTTTAGCCACAAGGAATAAGTGCTAGATATATATTTTACAGGATAAGTATAGTTAATGATATATTGTATTTTTAAATAATATTTTACCATCAGCATGAGAACTGAAGTAATTCCCATGGCAACTAAATTATTCATTTACATTGTATGAACACTGTGGTGGTTTGAATAGTTATGGCTCCATATACCTATGTGTATAAATGTTTAGCCCATAGGGAGTGGCACTATTAGGAGGTATGATCTTGTTGTAGTAGATGTGGCCTTACCAGAGAAAGTGTGTCAGTGTAATGGCAGTGTTTGATGACTCAGATACTCAAGATAGACCTAATCTTATTTTTACTTCTGTTGCCTGTTGGTCAAGGTGTAGAACTCTTAGTCCTTTTCCAAGCACCATGCCTTACTGCATTCTCCAGTGCTTTCCACCATGATGATAATGGACTAAACATTTGAATTGTGAGCCAGACCTAATTAAATGTTTTTCTTTATAAGAGTTCCTGTGGTCATGGTGACTCTGCACAATAAGATAAACCCTCACTGATAATCTTCATGTTCAGGCCAAGTTCACTTTTTCTTTCTTCTATTTATTCTAGTTTCTCCTCCCAGTTACTCCTCCCACTTCCCTTCTTCCCAAGATCTACTCCTCTTGCTTTTTCCTTCAGAAAAGAGTAGGCCTCTCATGTATATCAACCAAATACTGCACAACAAGATTCTAAAGAGTAGGAATAAACCCTCATATCAAGTCTAGACTAGGTAACCCAATAGGATGAAAAGGATCCCAAGAGCAGGTAAGAGCTTATGAAAATCTCTACTGTCACTGCTAGGATCCCCCCTCCACCAACAATAAAGCTAAACAACCATAGCATATAACAGGACATAGCACAAGTGATGCTGGCCCCAAGGCTGCCATTTCAGAATTTAAACCCCTATAAACCCATTGCATAGTTAATTTTGTGGGTTGTATTCTCCTAGTGTTTTGACATCTATGACTCCTACAAACCTTCCTCCCTCTTATTTTGGGTTCCCTGAGCTCTGCCTAATGTTTGGCTGTGAGTATCTGTATCTGCTCTCATCAGCTGCTGGAAGAAGCCTCTCTTATGTATATTAGACTAGACACTATCAGCATAGTAGAGTGTCATTAGAAATCATTTATCTTTTATTTTCAGTTGTGTTTGGTTCTATCCTAAGTATCTGGCCTATCCAGATTTTGGTTACTGGCCGTCAAGACAATGTTGGATGTGGACTTGCTCTAATAGTGTAGGTCTCAGATTAGACACAGTATTAGTTGACTATTCTCCCAAGTTCTGTGCCACCATTGCTCCTGCAAATTTTGCTTGCAAGACAGGGTGCAGGTCAAATGTTTTGTGACTGGGTAGGTATTCCATCCCACTAGTGGAATCTTTGCCTGCTTACAAAAGATGGCCAGTTCAGCCTCTGTACCCTATCATTAGTAGGAGTCCTCACTAGGGTCACCATTATAGATTCCAGAAAGTTTACATTGAACTACATCACCCCCAACCCTCTCCCCAAATCCCAGTCATCTCTGTCCATACTCTTTCTTTCTATCCTTCCTTCCCCACTTGAGCCCTCTTGAGCCTTGTTCCCATACCCATTTGCTCCCAATCAACCAGCAAAATATATTTTATTTTCCTTTCCGATGGAGAAGCATGCTCCCCTTTCTCCCACTAAGCTATTCTTATTTATAGCCTATCTGGGTCTGTGGATTATAGCATGGTTATTCTGTACTTAACAGTTAATATTCCCTCATGAGTGACATACCATGGTTTTTGTTCTAGGTCTGGATTGTGTTACTCAGCATGGGTTTTTTTTCCCTATTTTCATCTTTACCTTTTTATTTTTAACATTATTTTTAACAGCTGAGCAATACTTCATTGTGTAAATGTGCCACATATATTTTATTCAGTTCTTTGGTTGAAGGACATCTAGTTTGTTTGTGGTTTCCGGCTATTAGGAACAAAGCTGCTATGAATGCAGTTCAGCATGTATTCTTGCGGTATGGTGGAATGTCTTATGGGTATATGCCCAAGAGTTGTATAGCTGGATCTTGAGGGAGATTGATTCCCAATTTTTTGAGAAACTGCCATATTGATTTTCAGAGTGTTTGTACAAATTTACTCTTCTACCAGCAAAGAAGTGTCCCCTTGCTCTACTTCCTCTTTAGCATGAGCTGCCATTTGTGTTATTGATCTTAGCTATTCTGACAAGTGTAAGGTAGAGTGTCAAAGTTGTATTGATTTGTATTTCCCAGATGTCAAAGTATGTTGAACATTTCTTCAAATGTCTCTCGGGTCAGGCATTTGAGATTTCTCTACTGAGAATTCTCTGTTTTGATTTGTACCCAATTTTTAAATTTGATTATTTGTGGGTGTTTTTGATGTCTAATTTCTTGAGTTCTTCACATATTTTGGATGTTGTCCCTCTATAGGATGTAGAGGTTGTGGAATACTTTTCCAATTCTGTATACTGCCATTTTCTCCTAATGGTGGTGTCCTTTGACCTGCAGAACCTTCACATATTCATAAGTTCCCATTTATTAATTGCCTCTCTTAGTGCCAATGCCATCAGTGTTCTGCTCAGGAAGTTGCCTCCTGTGCCAATGTGTTCAAGAATATCCTCCACTTTCTCTTTTGTCAGTTTCAGTATATCCTGTTTTATACTGAAGTCTCTGATCCGTGTGACTTGAGTTTTATGCAGGGTCATAGATACAAAAATCTTGGATTGTTCTTCATGCTGGCATCCAGTTATGCACCATTTGCTGAAGATGCTTTCTTTTTTACCTTGTGCAAATTTGACTTTTTTTGTCGAAAATTAGGTGTTCATGGGTGTGTGGATTTATGTCAGGGTCTTTGATTCAATTCGATTGATACACCTGTTCATTTTTATGTCAATATAATGTGAGTTTATTTTTATTGCTACAGCTTTATTTTATATCATGAAATGAGAGATTGTGATACCTCTGCAAGCTCTTTTATTTTACAGGGCTAATTTAGCTATTCGGGTATTCTGTTTTTCCATATGAAGTTGAGAATTGACCTTTTAAGGTCTGAGAAGAATATTGTTGATATTTTAAGGGGGCTTGCATTAAATCTGTAGATTGCTTTTGGCAAGGTGGCCATTTTTTGTAGAGACCCGTGTAGTGCCACGCCTTAAAGTGGTGCTGGCTTCTACCTTATACCTTCCGGCTGGTGTAGACTCTCTGGGTAAACAAGCCCTTAATTGGTTAAGTCTGTTCAGCCTGTCTGCTTCCGCATTAGAGTAGCCTATCTGAAGAGTCCACGTAGCTCACTGGGGTTGGTTAGCACTCTCTCTCTCTCTCTCTCTCTCTCTCTCTCTCTCTCTCTCTCTCTCTCTCCCCTCCACTGCGGGCCAGAAGCAACATGTTTAAAGGATCCTGATTAAAACTTCATGAAGAAGATCTACCCGGAGTCGCGTCTTCCTTGCTGGCGAGGGCAGGCGCGTACAGATGGTGGCCCATACTGGGAATTTTTCAGATCAGAACTTCTTGCAGTCAGGGCAGCGCTGGAAAGTTTCCAAGGTAAGTTGGGACAAAATTAAGGCCTTCGGTAAAGAGGCGATTTAAGGTCTCCAGTAAGGAGTGATGAAGTTCCGGGTTTGGACAAAATTAAGGCCCTGGTATACCTGGTATAGAGGCAATGAGGTCTCCGGTTAGGAGCTATAAAGTCCCAGGTAAGTTGGGACCAAGTTAAAGACTGCGGGGTGGGGGGGTGGGGGAGAGTGGTAATAAAGTCTCAGGCATTGAGCAAGCAGTTGTAACAAACCAAAAGTAAAATATTTAAGATGGGGACTTCCTAGTCCAATTTTTCTGGCTCTTCAGGAGCTACTTTTGTCAAAGAAACTTAAGATAAAGAAAAGCACACTAGAAAGATTCCTGAGCGAATGCGATGCCATTGCACCTTGGTTCACAGTCTCAGGAGACATCAAGGTAGTCTGGTGAGGAAGAATTGCAAGCCCTTGTAAAAGGAGTTCAGAAACAATCCCCTAAGGGGCAGAGGGGGAAGGGAGAGGAGAAATGGCGATGTGGGGAGGGGAGGGACCCTCCTGGAACAATGCCTTCGGGGCCTTCTCCTTATCAGAGTGAGGAAGGGTGGGACAGAGGTACAGGGCGTTCCTTTTGCCATGAGGTCTGGAAAGCCATATGAAATGACTTAAGTCTTGACCAAGTAAATCAGATTGCCATAAAAGCATAAGTCATTACCGAATAAGGGAGAGGTGAATGGTAACCTCACTAAGATACTGCAAGGCCCCATAAAACCATTTTCAGATTCTGTGGCCTGTTTGGTAAAGGCTACAGAGAGAGATTTTGGCATTATAGCGGCCATAGTTGCAGCTATCTCTTTTGCAGTTGTGGGTTTAGTCATGGCTGCCGTGGCTATGAGCACATTGGTGCAGACAGCCTCCAGCTAAATGAGTCGTCCAAGAATGTGGCCTTGGATGCTCAATCCACAATTGGTGCTCAAATAAAAGGAGGTTTAATGATTTTAAACCAAAGAATTGATCTGCTGCAGGAGCAAATAGATACCTTGTGGCAGCTGGCCCACTTGGGATGTGAAATGAAATATCCAGGTTTGTGTGTTACCAGCATTCAGTATGAGAACTTTACACATGCTGCTAATTTGTCACAACAGTTGTCTAGCTATCTTTTAGGAAATGGTCTGCTGACTTTGATGACGTGATGGTACAGCTGCGAATGACCATCATTGCAGTGAATTCAACACATGTGGATGTGAGTCTGGCTGCAGGCTTGTCATCATGGTTCCCGTTGCCATGGATCATCTTAAAGAGTGGGCGGGAATGGGAGCCATGGCTGTACTCTTGTTGCTTATCTCCTTCGTGGGCCTATGGTGCCTTTGCAAGATGAGGTTTGCTCAGAAGCGGTATGCAGCTATGGTTGCCCAGGCATTTACAGCCATTGAGGCAGGACAGTCTCCCCAAGCATGGCTCACAGTCATGAACAAGTATTGATCTTTCACACTCAGGTTGTATGGCTTAGCACTGCACTCCGAGTTAGCTCTGGAAGTGAGCAACTCCGAGAAGAGCATGTCTGGTTGCAAGTGGGTTGGTGTCCGAGGCCCCACCTCCAGGAAAAAGATGCCGGGCGGGTGTGGCACTGACTTGGCTGACTACCAGGATTCAGGGTCATTACAATGTCCACTGCTTTACTGGAGACCAGACCACTACCCTTTCCTGTTGCGTTATTAAAACAAAAAGGGGGAACTGTAGAGATCCATGTAGTGCCATGCCTTAAAGTGGTGCTGGCTTCTACCTTACACCTTCCCGCTGGTAAAGACTCTCTGGGTAAACAAGCCCTTAATTGGTTAAGTCTGTTCAGCCTGTCTGCTTCTGCATTAGAGTAGCCAATCTGCAGAGTCCACGTAGCTCACTGGGGTTGGTTAGCTCAAGAGTATTTAAGCCTGTGCAGGGGCCCTCTCTCTCTCTCTCTCTCTCTCTCTCTCTCTCTCTCCCTCCCTGTGGGCCAGAAACAACATGTTTAAAGGATCCTGATTAAAACTGCATGAAGAAGATCTACCCAGAGTCGCGTCTTCCTTGCTGGTGAGGGCAGGCACGTACAATTTTTACTATGTTAATCATCCCATCCATGAGCATGGGAGTTCTTTACATCTTCTGATATTTTCTCCAGTTTCCTTCTTCAAATGACAAGCACAGTTTATTGTACATTTACAATAATGACTCTGGTCCCCTGAAAAAGGAGAAAGGGACATGATCTTCCAACCAAATTGGGAACATGGGGGGTGAGGTGAAGGAGTTAGGAGGAAGAGAAGGGGAGAGGTGGGCATGACAGAGCAGGAATATTTAGTTAGGGAAAGAATAGAGAAGAGCAAGAAAAGAGATACCATAAAAAGGGAGTCATTAGAGTTCTAAGAGAAATCTGGCACTAGGGAAATGTCCAGCGATCTACAAGGATGACTCCAACTAACAATCTAAGCAATACTGGAGAGGCTACCTTAAATGCACTTCCCTGATAATGAGGTTAATGACTACCTTATATGCCATCCCGGAGCCTTCATCTAGTATCTGATGGAAGCAGACGCAGGTACCCACAGTTTAACACTGAGCTGAATTCTTGGAATCCAGTTGCAGACAGGGGTCAAGACCGGGCTGGAGAAACCCACAGAAACTGCTGATCAGAACAAAGAGGAACTCATGAACTCCAATCTGATAGCTTGGAATTCAGCATAGGACTTACCCAGAATCCCTGAATGTGGTGTTAGTTGGGAGGACTGGGACCTCTGGGAGTGGTTCAGTATTTATCCCTAGTATATGAATGGACTTTGGGAGCACATTCTACATAGATGGATACTGTCTCAGCCTGAACACATGATGGAGGGAGGGCCTAGACCATGCTCTAAATGATATGACAGATTTTGAAGATCCCTCACCTTCTCTGGGGAGCAGAAAGGCGGTGGCATGGGAGTTGTTGGGGGCACAGGGGAGGGTGAGAGGGGTCAGGAACTGGGATTAACATGAAAAACAAGCTCATTTCAAATTTAAATAAAAATTAATGACTCAAGAAATCAAAAGAATAAATGTGTATCTCAGCAATGCTAATTTCCTGGTTTTAATGTTGCTAAAGTTATTATAGATGCCCACATTGAATATAATATGTAATGTGTTCTTGCAACTCCAAGTAAACCTGTAACTATTTTAAAATCAAAGTCAGAAGAACATATATACCAAAGAATTTCAGTTTAAGTTTAACAATGAAAGGAACTTGGACTATAAATAAAAGTATAAAATTTTAAGGATTTAAAAAAATTATGAAATACAAATGGAAAATTTCTTCATAGCAGACTTTTATGAACTATGCCAGTTATACCTCACAGGATTCTTATAAGAATCCTTGAAGTGTTGGTGGTATCAAGTATAACATTAAGAAAATATATAGAGAGGTTAAAAAAAAATTGAAAACCAAAATAGAGATAAAATATTTGCAAAGCCCTTGTATATTTAGTCTTTCTGAAATATAGTCTTTGCAATAAGTGCATTGTACTTCTAATACTCTGGAAACCCTTCAAAGAGTTTTCACCAAGATGAGTACTAATGCCAATCATTCCTTGTTCTCCTGACCTTAATTTTAGATTATGTGTCCTCCTGCCCAGATGTTGTGATATGGATATAGCTCTCACTTAAGAGGCATCATACAGTGAAAGCTGTATTCCCACCTAGTGAGCTGTGAGTATCTTCCTCAGTGAAATTACCTGCTGATGGATTTATTGGAGGTGGTTTCAAGTAGGGTACCATGGGTACACTTTCAGGACTCTCCCTCTCTTGAACTCAAATTTCCTTCTGACTCTGCCTTTGAGCACTAGGATTAAAAGCATGCAATGCCGTACTTAGGTTTTATGGGTATACTTGTAAAAAGCAGAGTTTCACAAACAAATATTTTTATTACAATTTGTCAGTCCTAGATATTTGAATTTTGGTTCATGTATCTAAATGATTTTGTTTTACTTTCATAACAAAAGAATCATGTAGGTATTTAGGGAGTTGAAAGAGAGGAGCCAAAAAATTAAATTAAATTAAATTAAACTACAGGCAGAGGCTCCATGGCTTCTTATAGCAAAGATAAATCATAAAAAAATCTACTCTGATTGAGGAGGGGTACAGGAAGCTGCAGGTTGGGAGAGAATGGGATAAAGGCAGGGCACCCTTCCTGATTACTGGCAAGTTGACTAGAGGCCCTTAAGGAAAAGTCAAAAGCACCGTAGTTTAGTAGCAACCATCGGATACCTACTGCTTTGTTAGTACTTGTACAACCTGCTAGAGACCTTGATGGGTGAACTACTTGCTAGCTAGTTCTCCTTTTTTACTTTATTGCATTAGTGCATGACCAGATCAGGAGCTAACAATCCACACTGTTGGTATGAATTAACTAAAGTCACAACATAAGAATTCAGAAACATCAGGAACACTGATGAATGGTATACAAAAATCTTCTACTTCAAACATTCTGGCAGATAACAGATTAGAGGAAAGTCTTTAAAGGCAACTGAGTTTAGCTTTGTCTATTATCTGCACCAAATAAATCTCACAATTTCAAGTCACTGGTAAAGTTGGGCTAGTGACACCTGTCTTGAGAGATTGGGAGAATTGAAGAGGGAAGGCTGGCATTACTTAGAACAGAGCCTGAGCATGTGTGATGGGAGATGTCATTCTGTAAATATGTTTCTTGTATTGGTTGATGAATAAAACAGTGTTGGCCAATAGGAAAGCAAGATAGGTGGGACTAGGAGACTAGCAGGAAAGAGGAAGTAGTTGGGAGGATTCAACATGGAGAGACTAGAGACAGCAGAACACTGGCGCTTCTCTCTGGTAAGATGAGAACATGACAGAGTACTTAGATTAATAGAAATGGGTTAATATTTAAAACAGAGCTAGCCACTAAGAAACAAGTAACTGTCCAATTGCATTTATATCTAATACAGAGTCTCTGTTTGTTATTTGGGGCTGGCGTGGCGGCTGTGGGCCCAGGCCAGTGGGGAAACCTTCTGCTTACAGATGTGCAAACAGTCTTTTCTTTCCTTGCCTCATGTATTTGATCTGAGAAAAGTTTGAATGTCCATTTATACTTCCTCTTAAACACTTGCTTATTGTTTGAGGTTACAATTACTTCATTCCTTCTTCCCTTTCTTCCCTCCAAACACTTCCATATATCTCTCTTTGCTCCCTTTCAAACTTACAGCTTTTCTTTTCCCATTAACTGTTCTATACATTACTAAGTGCATAAATATAATCATCTCAGTCCACACAATGTTAAAAGAATGAATATGTTTTCAGGGCTGACAACTTGATATTGGATAAATAATAGGTATGCCCTTTTCTGAGGGAGACTATCTCTATCTCTATAAACTAGTACTTTGGACACAAGGTTTAGAGGCCCATGGGCTGGCACTGACCTAAATGCTACATCCCTGAGGACTAGTTTTCATGGTACCTGAAGGCACTGTGCAAGCTTCTCTATAGGAGGGAAGCATTCAAAAGTTCTACCTAGCCTATGAAACACAACAAACAGCATGATACAGTATCTATACATGTACATTGATGGTAACCAACAACTGTGTAATTGGACTTAAGACTTGTTCCATAAGAGATAAATCAAGCCTGATACCAGAAACCTATCTCACTAACTAGAGCTGATGAAGTTATGGATCTTGGAGGAGAACCTATAAGCACCACTTTACTCAATCGGGATAACCCCTAGCTACATTTTAAATGTTTGTCCTTATGCCCACATGCAAGAGTGGTCCTCACATTTCAAGCATACATCTCTGCAACAGACAGAGACCACTACAGAAAACTGCAAGCAATCAAAGTTCAGAATTGCAGGACCTAATCTAAACGGATACATCTACAAAACAATTTCACACCTAAGTGTGAAGGACTATTACAGAACAAGGGGTGGGCAGAACAACTGTCAGAGACACAGGAATAAGGGATTTTCTGAAGGATTGAGTCTCTTGAAATCATCAGAAGCTTTGTCCAAAAAGTCTCACCAACATGACTGACCAACAGCTGAAGAAGAAGAAAATCACCAATACCAGGCATGCCATTGTGTCTGTGGCAATGCTCAGGAGGCTTCAGTCTTGCACAAAGACATACAAGCAATTAAGGAATGCTGAGAAAGAGTGAATATTCATTTTTAATTTCAGCTAGTGTTTATCTTCTTTCCAGACAGAAATCACTAACTCTCATACAGTGCCAGGGAATGACCAGAATATAAAAGAATCTGTAACTGTATCCTGCTAATAGAAGGAAGTATTTTTGATATTTGTTTGCTCCAACTTACAGTATTTATGTTCCCTATGGCTACCTACAATAAACTCCTAAATATTTTATAGGTATTGTATATTGATAATTTAGCCAAGGTTTTGTAAGAAAAAGTTAACAGAAACATAACATTAACCTGTTTTTCTAAAAAACATATGTTTATAATTCATATGAAATAGAACAGATGAGGATTTAATATTATATGCATTGTGGTGTATGCTACCTATAATTGTATAATTGCAGAACTTGGAGGTGGAATCTGGACCATCTCAAGTTCGATACTTGAACTATAAAAAAGCCATTTTTTAAAAATAAAAACAAAATAAAATAAAATAAAACACAAAACAAGTGTCTCTTATTGTGCTGATAGTTACTTTTAGTTTTAGTTGTTATTTTGTCTTCTGAGTTTTTGATTTGTCTTTTGCTTTTTTGTGGAGGGGGCAGTGTTTTATATAGCTCAGATTGGCCCAGGCCTTCTTATGTAGCAGTGGGAGGATGACTTATACTTTTAATCATCCTGTTTTCACTTCCTCAGTGTTGGGATTGCATTTCATGGCAGGCTGAAATTGAACCAATGATCAATGCTGGATAACCCCACTACTAATTGAGCTACTTTACTGATTATGTTTAAACTTTTCCTTAGATCTTTCTTCATTTGGAGTGATTTAGAAATCATTTTGTGAAGACATATACTGATTTTGGTAGATGAAGATGATATTTTCTTCATCTTCTCAGAGACATTAATCATTAAAGAGATAACCATAAAAGACAAGAACACATTGGTCACAAGGAAGTTATATCTACATCCTAAATTTTTAATAGTTTTTTTATAAAAAGTTGAATATTAATACAATAAACCTTAAAATCAAATTTTCATTTATGGGAAAAATTGTCTTAAATCTTTTTTGAGAATATTTTCTTACTGACAGAAAACAATTTTCCTATAAAAGTGTCCCAATTTCTGAATTTTCTCAAAAATGTATCTGTCTATATCATTATTGTGATTCATTTTAGTATATTCTGGCCAGATATAGGAAGTAATGTGCATGTATAATAACACACTAGCTATACTGGGGACATGGAACTATCTTCTTTGTAGTTTGTTTTGTTTTTGACAGTGTCTGTCTACGTGCCTCAGACTCTGTGGGTCAAATGCTCCTCTGATTGTAGTCCCAGTGTATCTGAGTTTATTTCACACCTGTGACTGTACTTATTGGTCTTTCCAGTAAAATAGTCATAAAAGCAAAGTCCTCTAGTGTGGATGTTCTCCCTGCCCAATCAGAGTTGAACAACCATTTACAGAGGAACTAGGCTCACCAGAGTGAATGATAACAGTTAAAGGAGCATAGTGGCTGTTTCCACTGTGACAAGAGGAATTAATAGAGCAGGAACAAAGAGGCCTCCTATCTCCCTTCCTATAACTCTAAAGGCCCATCATTGACAAAGGCACCTGCCAGTTCAGGTATGGGGTAGAGAATTATGCCCAGATCTTAGGAAAGTTTTCCCATATTTAGCAAATGGAAGGATCTCTGCTTGCTGAGGATACCCTATGACCACAATCTGGAATGATGGTCATCAGGCACTGATGGTTTCCATGGTCATTCTCAAATCTAAAGCAGAGTGGGGACCTTTGCAAACCACTTGGGAACAGATATGAATGTTAACACAAGGCAGTTTCTTGGAGGTTATTACAAGGCCAACTATGCTGATATGCAAATGTCACAGAAATTGAAGTTCCCATGAGCAGGCTGGCCTCAGAGCCTCAGCCTCTAAAACAGCCTTGGAATCAGACAGGAACTGTGGGGCAGTTCTTCTTTCAGTTTTAATGCATACACGTGGAAGTGAGCTTGGAACACATTAAACCTTATCCTATTATTGTTCAGGTTGTATGAGGGCGGACTTGAGTAAAACCCATCCTAAAAGGGTTATGAGTCTATTTCAGCAGTAAACAGCCTTAACTCTGAGGACCCTCATTCACAGAATAGCAAATCATTGCCTAACAACAGATTTTTCATCATCAGTTAAAAGACATTTAGATACTTCAAAGTATCTTCAAAATTATCTGTTATATTGAAATATCCAAATAAAAATGCTTAGTAAAAGCAGCTGAACCGTATTTTGGAATGGTCCATAATTTTCTTCACAGAATACTTTTTTATTGATTCTTTGGGACTTTAACATCATGTACTCCAAGCCTGCTTGCCTCCCACTCCCTCTATGTATGCCTCTCATCCATTAGCATCTCCTTCAAAGAAAGCCCACCAAAAGAAAAAAAAATCAAAAAATCAAACAAACTAAAACAGGTCTTTCCTCCCTCTTTCTAACATTTTTTAATTCATCCTAGTAGCATTGGGAGCTGTGGTGTGTCACTCAGTATACCCGTTTGTTCTATCAACCCTACCCACAAAATGTTTATTGCAATAAGACATTGGTCTGGTTCAAGATCTCTAACACACAATCATCAGTGGACCCTCACTGAAAAGACTCTTGAATAGATTGTTGTTGTCCCAACTTAAGAAAACCCTGTAGCTATTGTTCCACAGGATCAGATCCCTCATGGGATGCAGAGGATCATAGACGGTACAGAAGGTAGAGTGGGCCAACCCAAGCCCCAGAATATGTCTAGGTGGTACCTGAGATGTTTGGTCTGGACCACTGGAACTGCACCCATCAAATTAGGAAAGAGGCCAGTCTCCTAGGCCATGCTCTCTCATGACACAGTGAGGGGTGAGACCATATCTCCCATGGTGGGGCCAGCCCTCCCATGAGTAACAAGACAAGCTGTCCTGTCACAGTGACCAAAGAAGGGCAGGGGCAGCTATCTCTGGCTCAGTGATATGCTGGGTCAGCTGAGCAAGGCCATTGGATTTCAATGTGCATTGTTCTTATGACCCTCTATTGAAACACGGGCTATGTACATCACCACATGCCACAGGTATAGCAGGAATGTATACCCAGACATGGACCTCAGCAGCAGCCTAGCTTTGGTGGCATCACAGGTCACCCAGAATAGTATGCCCTGGTTGCAGTAAGGTCCTTATTCACCAACATGGTCTCAGAGGTTGATGCCTGGCATCCTCACAGCCCTCAGTGTTAAAAGAATCCATGGGTATCAACTCTGATTCTGGTGGCTACAGGGCCATAGACATAGGCATGACTCTAGGCACCAGTCTGTGCTTGGATGGCACCATGACACCGTGAGGTAATGTGGGCCACCCAGATCAGCATAGTCCCAGTGGCAGCATGGTCCTCAAATACCAAATGGTCACATACATGACACATTTACATATGTGGCTTTTACTATGGGCTATGGACATTAACCCTGTATGGTAGGACAACATACCCAAATGTAGCAAACTTTTTTGACAGACTTTCTTTTTAGAATCAAGCTTGTTTTACATGTCAATCCCTCTTCCCCAGCCCTGCACCAACCCCCTATCACATTAATTTCTGCTCCTCAGAGAGGAAGAGGCCTTCCCCAGGGGCTCTCCAAAGTCTGTCATATCATTTGGAGCAGGGCCTAGGCCTTCCCCTATGCTCTTGACAGACTTTCTTAGACTGTCAACTCCCAAATAATGTCACACAGACTTATTAGTAATTATGGAAATTTGGCAACTACCTCTTATAACTCAAATTAACTTATTTCTATTAATCTATGTTCTGACACACAACTTTTATCTCTCTCCCATTCTGTGTCTTACTTGTTCTCAATCAGGCATCTCCCTGTCTGTGATTTTCCTGGTTACTCTCTCTCCCCAGAAATCCTGCCTACTCTCTCTCTCTCTCTCTCTCTCTCTCTCTCTCTCTCTCTCTCTCTTTCTCCTGTCTAGCTATTGACCATTCTGATCTTTATTAAACCAATCATAAGGTGACTTAGGCAGAGACACATCTTTCCAGTGTACAAAGAGATTATCCCACAACAATAAGACATGGTCCTTGGCAACAGCCCTGGCCTGGGTGTCACCATGGCCCCAGGTGGCAGGGCAGGCTACTCATATCAGCAAGGTCTTATGAAAGCATGAACCTCAGATACCAATATGGTACTAGGTTATGAACCCTGGCATCCTCATAGCTCTTAGTGGGAGTAGAAGTCATAGACATCAACTCAGACTGTAGCTACTGCAGGGCCACAAAACAGATATGGCTTAGGCAATTGCCCTGTCCCAGACAACATCATGGTCCCAGATGACAGTGCAGGCCACTGGGACTGGATAAAGAAAATGTGGTACATTCACACAAAGGACTACTACTCAGCAGAAAAAAAAAAAATGGAATCTTGAAATTTGCAGGCAAAGGGATAGTACTAGAAGAAACCATCCTGAGTGAGATAATCCAGACACAGAAAGAAAAACATGGTATGTCCTCACTCATAAGTGAATATTAGACATAGAGCAAAGGAAAAACAGCCTAGAATCCACAACCCCCCAAGAAGGGGAAAATGGCAAGCTTTCATGAGCAAATTGAGAGCTTTGGGAAGGGAGGTATGAGAAAGTGGAGAGAAGGTGAGTGGGGAGCAGAACATGGGGGATAAGCAAAGTTGAGTTGGGGGAAGAAGAAAGAAGGAGAACAAGAAAAGAGATACCTTAATACAAGGAGCCATTATGGGTTTGATGAGAACTCTGCCATGAGGAAAGCCTCCAGGGATCCACAAGGAAGACCCCAACTAAGAATCTAAACAATAGTGGAGAGGCTACCTTAAATGCCCTTCTCCTAATGAGATTAATGGCTACCTAAATGTTATCATGGAGCCTCATCCAGAAGCAGAGATTCACAGTTAAGCACCGAGCTGAACTACTGGAATCCAGCTGTAAAGATGGTGGAGTGATGAGCAAAGGGGTAAAGACCCCCAGAGACATCTGACCTGAACAAGGGTGAGCTCATGCACCCCCCAGACTAATAGCTGGAGAACCATCACAGGACTGAACCAGGCCTCCCAAATGTGGGTGGCAGTTGGGAGGCCTGAGTAGTCTATAGGTCTTTTGGTAGTATAACCAGCATATATAACTATCTCACAAATGAGCTTTGGGAACACATTACTTATGGAGGGGTACTCTCTCAGCCTAGAAACAGGAGAAGGCCTTGGTCCTGCCCCAAATGATGTGATAGACTTTGGTGATACCCCATGAAAGGCCTTACCCTCCTTGGGGAGTGGATGGGGGATTAGATGGGGGTTGGTGAGGAGAATGGAAGGACAGGAGTGAGAGAAAACTGGGATTGGTATGTAAAATAAGATTGTTTTTTATTTAAATAAAATTTAATTTTAAATAAAGTACAAAACCACAGAAAATTCTTTTGTAAATCACTAATTTTCACATCTACAAAATATATAATTTGTATTATAGCTAGTATGGATAGTGAAAAACAAAACACTTTTGTAGTATCACAAAAGTGTTTATTTTCACTATAAAGTAATAATAATATAACATATAGAGAGCAATGTAATTCTGGATGTTACAAAAAACAGCCTGTGAATTGCAGACTCTTGGTGAACAATAAGAATTTTTAGTTTTCTTGAGTCTGGGAACCATTGCTGCTCAATGTCCCTCTATCATTTCCAGACAGTTTGTTCACAGCCCTACTGTTTCCACATTTAGTCCTGTAAAACCGGCTGATGTTTACGAGAAGAACAAAGAAATTGCAGACGGATGAGAATTAGCAGACCACTGACTTTGGCTTCTATTCTTGCCATTCCTAGCACACAGAGGCCTGGCATGGCTGTTAACTATGCATCTGACACTGTGCCTGCTGCTATGAGTTCTCAGGGTGCTGCATGGCTCTGATGTGACCACTGGCTCTCACTGCCACACTGAGCAGCTCCCCCATGCTGGCAGGGAAATTAGATACACCTGAGCTCTACCTGTGCCAATGAACCTGCTGTGTTAGAGGCAGCTTCTGGCAGGGAGTCTGCCTTTCAGATTACTGTCTTTTGTACTTGTTGGGAAATTAAACAAAATGTGTAGCAACACTGCTGCCTTTTTAAAGGTAACATGGAAAAAATTTAAAAAGCAAATGTGTGAAATTTGGGCAAACTCAAGTATATAGAAGTTAGTATCTTCACAGTCTCTGCTTCAAAGGAAAAAATAAAATTTTAATAAAGAATTCACATGCTGTACTTGTATTATCTATAAATCCTGTCACTAAAAAACACTACAAATGAAGATCTTTTAAGCATATGAGAAACTATGTACTTTTCCCCTGCAATTTGTGTTTCCATTTTCTGCAGTGTCTGAACTCAGTTGGCCCTATCTAAAAAGTATTCAGTCACTATCCATAGTTGTGCAGATAAGAAAATAAACAGGTGAATGAAAATGGCAGACAAGTAGAAGAGTTCTCTTAAGACATCTCCCCATTGAATCTATCCTCCTATGCCAGAGCCTCCATTCCTGTCACTTCTCTTGATCTGGGAAATTGTTGCTAAAAAGTCACTGTGATAAAAGTGGCTTAATTCAGTAGTTTGAATTTTCAAGGCATTCATCACCAGTTCATTTTATAACCTATGGTTATAATAATGTGTACATTTGGCTAAATCTTCTAATTTATGTATAATACATATGGACATATCAATAAAATATGAACTATAGTATACCTTAATTGATGTGAAGCTGGTGGTGGACTGAAATATAGAAAAGGGAAAACATTCACCATTCTTTTGTAAACTAAAAGGTAAAACTGCTAATGTATTTCAATTTTTGCAAACATATACATGAAAAATTCAACTCAATGATTATATTTATTACACAAAGATTTTAATGATTTTAAATAAACAAATGTCCATTGAGGCTTTCTACATTTTCTTCATTTTTAAGAACAAGCAAGAGTCTTGTTTTTCTAGTTGAATGAACACAAGGCCTCTAGGATGTCATTTTACTGTCACCTCATGTCAAACTAATGCATTAAAACCAGTGCTTTAAATATTTGAATCCACTAGAGTAAAAACCACTCACCCAACTTAAAAGTTGGTTTCAAAGTAACAGCTATCCTATGACTTGTCATGTCAGTTCTTAACATAAATGAAAAAGCAATGCAACAACAATATGCTAAAATAGTACTGCAATTGCACTTCAATAAACACAAACTACTCAAATTGTAAATAGCATAGACTCATCTAACTGTCTGTAATACTCCCAGTTGATATGGCCAATGTAAAACCAATTTCTTCCTTTTTATTTCTTTCCTCTCTCTTTGCAGTTTGTCCCCTAAATCTGTTTGCATGGAACAAAGAGTGACTCTCACAAACATCTGCAATACCCAGCTGCACACTGGCATTTGGATAAGTTATGATGGATGGTGTACTTGAAAGTGTGTGGCTCAAGGCCAGTTTCCTCCTTATTTCCACAATGGAAGAGTGAAAGGCTGAGTATTAAGTGTTTACTGGGGTGGAGAGTCAGTAAAGATTCTCTACGAAGATACAAAGAATGAGATAGGATGACTTAACCAGGGTTACCTCCCCCTCACATATCCCACCAGAGATATTAAACTATTAAACTGGCAAAATGATAAACAGTTAGCAGTGAACA
Source organism: Cricetiscus sungorus (assembly GCA_030556225.1). NCBI lineage: Eukaryota > Metazoa > Chordata > Mammalia > Rodentia > Cricetidae > Cricetiscus > Cricetiscus sungorus. The sequence continues at coordinate 40,393,447 of JANBXA010000031.1, forward strand.
AATTTTGCTTAATATAAACTGTGCTATTACCTTCCCTGTGAACTTGTTCTCAATGTTCTGTTTTCTCTTAATCTCATGTGTTTTGCCTCTTGAAGTTTTATCTCCCCTTTTGTTTGCCTTGAAAGCACCAGCTAAGATGGGAGAGGAAGAAATTATTGATTAGAAGCTCTAAAGCAATACTCCAAAGCCTTACAGCCCAAAGCAGGTTGTGAGACTGGATAGTGCACTGTAGTATATAAGGGGGTTTTGTTATTGCCCAAATACAAATATTTATAATTTAAAGGTAATTTTATGAATTATACTTTAAAAGCTATTTGAAATTAACTATAGTGATACAAACTCCTATCTTGATATTTTTTTTTCAGAAAAAATTGAAGGAATGTCTAGAATATATCATTGGGTGAGCAACAATCAGAATTGTCACTGACACATTTTAAAATGACTACGTTTTGTGAAATTGCTTTCATTTTGATCACAGAAAGACTTTATTTATGAAGCAAAATTTCTATGGCAAAATGTTTTTAAAGAGCAATTTACTGTTAATTGTTGAACAACAAAACCAAAAATATCTCACTATTATAAATAAAATTTAAGTGGCCAAATCCTTTACCATCAGGGTAAAAGTGTGTACATACGGATATACGTTTCTGTGGTAAACTTTGTGGAGGACAGAAGAGAGGTTCAGATGTCATGACTCAGGAGCCAGCACTGTGGAATCAGAGAAGGGACCTCCAAGCAAACTGGCTAGCAATGCTAACACGGACCTGAACTCCAGCTTTAGCAAGAGTTTCTCGATGTCTAATTGTGGGAAGCCACAGCCCCAAGATGGTGCCTGGCTGGATGCCAGGTAGTTCACGATTAGCTGTAAACAAGCCTTATTTGGAAGTGCTTGATGGATCTGGTGTGCTTCCTCTTTCTGTGGCCTATCCCAGATCACCAGGTGGCATGAGCTGATTGGGCTGTGAGCACATTTAAGGGCTTGCTGGGGCTGGGAGAGGAGGTAAGCTGATGAGAGAAGCAGAGTAAGCTGATAGGATAAGTTAAGCTGATGGGAGCAGAGGAAGGTGATGTACAAGGATCCTGAATAAACTGCATGAAGAAGAGTTGTGGTTGTGTGTTTCCTTGCCAGCCAAGGAAGGTGCTCAACAAGTGGTGGCCCGTACAGGGAACCTCTCCATGGGTGAACGGCTCAGAACTTCCTGCAGTCAGGGAAGTGGACTGGTAAGTCCCAGGTAAGTTGGGACCAAGCTAAGGCCCTCAGTAAAGAGGTGATAAGGTCTCCAGTAAGGAGCGATAAAGTTCCAGGTTTGGACTAAGGTTTAAAAAAGAAAAAAATGAAGTAAAATGGATAGGTGTAGGGGTGCATGCCATTAATCCCAGCACTTGGGAGGCTGAGACAAACAGATCTCTGTGATTTCAAAGTAAACCTGGTGTACAGAGAGAATTCCAGGACAGATAAAAAATTATACAGAGAAACCCTGTCTCAAAATATGTAGAAATAGAAATAGAAGAAATAGAATAATAAAAAAGCCACATAAAGAAAGCATAGAGAAATTTTGGATACTATAAGTGATTCTGTTGTCTTTAAATTGTTTGATTGCTGAGAAAATAACAACTATTTATTGTTTATTGCTGACTAATCCAATTTATATATTTTAAAAATGCTTTGACTCAAAATTTAAGCTTAAGGACAAGGTACTGGGGAAAAGGATTTCTATTTTTGTTTCCACAGAAAATGAAAAGCTGTGGATTACTTCCAGACTAATGTGGTTTGATCAAGCAAGACCCCCTGAAGCAATGTCTACATCCAAGATTTGTGCATCTTCTTAGGATACTCCATGACAGCACCCCCTACCAGCAGGAAGTAGTTTGGAAAGAATGACACCCAAATTCCCAAATATTATAAATGTTTGTTTTCATTTAAGTGGGCTTGGTTATAACTGGTTAATGACACAAGCAATTTTTTTAAAGGTAAAAAAGGAAATAAAAGGGTTGAAACTAAAGAAAAGCACATTAGAAAGGTTTCTTAGGGAAGTTGAGACAGTAGGTCCCTGGTTTGCCATCTTGGGCGATGTAACTACCAGCTGCTGGGACAAACTGGGGAAGGATCTAGATTTTGCCTGCACACAGGGAACATTGAAGTCAGGGACAAGGCCTGTTTGGAAACTTGTTTGCAGCTGCCTAGAGAATAAAAAATGCTGCAAGGTTGTTGAAAAGTTTTCTGATTTTGTGGCCAGAATAGTGGAGGCAGCTGGGAGGGTATTTGGAGACTCTGATATGGCCATGCCCTTGATAAAACAGCTTGTCTCAGAAAAGGTCCAGCAGGGTAATGTCATTAATTATTTAGGGGCTAAGATAAATAAGGATTGTGTCATGCCACAGGTGGCGGGGATGGTAAAGGTAAATAGCCCTATTCAGCCATACATAATACAGCTGCAAGAGTTAATTTGGAGGCATTTACAGCCCTTTTACATTCAACATATTAGGGCACATTGCAGGTTGATTCACCATCATCAGCATCAGGCATGCCCAACAGTAACTTTGAGCACATGCATGTGCCCACCCACAAACAGAAGGACACAGACTCACAATTACACATGCACACATAGACACACATATGCACACACATATCAGATACCATACAAATACATGCCAAAAAGTAACAGTAGTCAAGTTGGGTTAATAGGTATGGTAGAATAAGTCAAGTTACTTGTTGAGTTTATTTACTTGTGAGAGCATACTCATTTTTATAGAGAAAGAAAAAAAATGTATCTTGAATAACATAATTATTTTAGCCTTGAATGCAGTAAAGAAATTTGTTTAGTAGTACAAAGAAAAGATGTAATGCTCGGATAACATATTTTCCATGTACATGCTTTTGAAATGCCAGGGTTATTTCATTGCAATTATTTTTCAGTTGTCATGACAATGTTCATTGTACATCATGAATTTAAAAGGGCAAACAGTATTGTCCATTTGAAAAAGAGTATAAAAATATGCAAGAAATAACAAAAATGTAAAGTTTGTACTGGCCTCTTAACCACTTGAGGCATAAAATCATCTTGTTTATTCTCTCAACATAAAACTATGAAAACAAAGTTTCAATTCATTTTATTACTTTCAAAAGCCATGTGTTTGATTTTTAAGGCATTACAAAGTGTTATAAATGAGTGAGATGTATACATACTGAATTTTAAAACCTGGTTAGATTTAAATAATTTGTAGGTAGATTCCTCCTTCATAAATACTGTATCTTAGTCAAAAATATTTCTACAAGATAGTATTTGAATTATAAACCGCAGAGGAGTCAAGAACATCTGCCATTAACAATATAATTTTATAACATTTGTAGAAGTTTGAAGGACAATGGATGCCTTAGGCTCAAATGCTTGATCCTCAGGGCACTGTTTGATGTGGGGCTTTTTGAAGGATGTGTGACCTTGTGAACTTGTTGGAGATGGTGTGTCACTAGGGATGGGCTTTGAGGTTTCAAAAGCCCAGGGCAGCCCCCCATCCTTTCTTTCTCTACCTCTCTCTCTCCCTCCCTCCTTCCCTCCCTCTCTCTTTCTCTCTCTCCCTCTCTCTCTTTCTGTCTCTCTGTAAGAGTTGTCTTGGTTATGGTATCCCTTCATAGCAATAGAACAGTAACTAAGACAGAAGTAGAAGTACATTTTCTTCTTTTACTGTATTAGTCACAGTGAATATATATATGGTACTTGTTTCCAATTAAATGTTTTATCAAGACACTCTCCTCTTTATTTCCCTTTACTAATTCTCAAAAGATAACCAATATATCTGTCTAAAGATAATAGGACAAATCTAAATAGGAGCTATGCTACTAAATACCAATATGTGTTTATATTTTGTATTAATTTCTTTAAATATAACTGTCTTTAAAATGTCTGTGTCACAAAAAGTGGAACAAAACTATTTTTCACCAAAAACATTCTGCAATTTATTTTTACTGGATTCCATGTTTCAGGAAGTGTCTCGAATGTAAATGTTATAACATAGTCTCTTAGATGTTGTATAATGAAGTAAAGAAAGATGAAGGAAAATGTTTGGTATTTCCATTATTCCTTGTGGTTTTCCTTCAACAGTTCTGATTATACTCTCTGTACTAGCAGAGTACAGAGTTTAATTGCCATCTGAAATCTGAAATCTGCACTTAAAAGAAGTAGCTTTTCTAATTATCACTCTATGAAGTTATTTCACTCTGTGAATACTGTGATTTTCCCCTAAGTAGAGGAATACTTAGTATGGATATAATTCATAAACAGAATTCTGGTTAAAAATCATAGCTTACATGATAGTGGTTTGTGTGATTTGATTCTAGCCAAATTTATTCTCTTTGAACTTTAGTCATAATTCAGTAAGAAAACAAGTCATTGAACAAGAAAACTGGTTTGTGGGTGTTTGCACCTTGAAAGCAAACTAACTACAAGATGTTCAGAAGCCTTATGACCATAAATTAATGCTTTCCCAAAGGATATAGTCAACTCCAATATTCAGAATTATATTTAAAAGGCTTATTACAGAGATCGCTCCTTGACATTTCACAAATGTTTCTGTTTTGTTGAGTTTGAAATAAACAAGGGATTATAATCAACACAATGTGCACAAAACAGACATCTTAGATATTGGTTGCAACTCTACTGGTAATTAGTCACACACACACACACACACACACACACACACACACACACACACACACAAAACATGTAGTTTGAAGTTCTTGGCCCTCAGATTTAATATTTGCAAAAGAAGAAAGATTTTTCATTAAAAAAAAATAGCTAGCACAAATTTAGTAATGCGCTGCATTTATTCCCCCATGGCTGAGTGTGCAGGAAGCTGAGGCTTAAAGTTCTACTCATGTGAGTAACTCCACTGTTTTCTACCTACTATCCTGCAGCTTCCACTAAAGCTGCTCCAAAATCTGGTTTGCATGTTGGAGACCCACTTATTTAGAGACATTTGGTTTCTGACTTCATCTCCTTTAATCATGGATGAAATTCTAGGCTGAGGGTAGAAAAAACATGACCAGGGCAGAGTCTAGTGTCCTGGGTAGAAAATCTAAGTTATACAGATAAATTCATAGCTAAGAATAATGAAATGCAGAGCACAATAGATCTGCCTATCCATGCGGGACCACCCGTATTTTCCACCTGCCCGGTCTTTGACCCCCACCACTGGTACTCTATTGGAGTTCTGAGCCCCTCCCTGAGAACTGCCTATCTCTGCAGAACCACTCTTAGTTCATGCAGGCTGGAAACTTGACTCCCAACACAGGGCCTCTGCTAAAGAGGCCTCACTCAGCTGGAGGGTGCCAGGTCCTAGATAGACCTGCTTATCGGTGCTGAAACATCCTGAGTATCAGCCCAGCCTCTGTCCCCCATTGCCAGGCCTTGGCTAGAGGGCCTCTGCTAAAGATACCCCATTTAGTTGGAGAGTTCCAGGTCCCTGCTAGACCCGACGATAATTGAGGAAACATCCTATGGGTTGGCCTCTGCCAAAAAGGTCACAGCTGTCCTCTGCTGGAGCCTGATCTTTGACCACAATTGCCAGGCCCCTGCCTGTGGAGAGGCCACCTAGAGAGCTTGGACCATGCATAGCTACAGACATCCAACCTCTGAATCACCTAAGCCCATAGAGAGAGGAAGAGACCAGACCAACACCTACTGGAAGAAGCTATGGGAAGATCACAATACAAGAAAACAGCTAACAACAGAAAGACAAGCATAACACCACCAGAATCTAGGGAATCTACACCAACTAGACCAGAGCACAATAAAGCAGATGAAGAAGAAGAGAACGACTTAAAAATTATTGTCATAAAAATGATAGAGACCCTCAAAGAAGATGTGAGAAAATCCCTTAAAGAAATGGAAGAAAAAACAAACAAAAATTTGGAAGAAATGAATAAATTTCTTAAAGAAAGTACAGAAAGCCAAGAAAAAAAAAACCAATTAAACAGGTGAAAGAAACAGTTCAAGACTGAACTGTTCAAGACATGTTCAAGAATGAAAATAGACACAATAAAGAAAACGCAAACCAAAGGAATGCTGGAAATAGAAAAACTGGGCAAATGATCAGGAACTACAGGTGCAAGCATAACCAACAGAATTCAAGAGATGGAAGAGAGAATCTCAGGAGCCAAGGATAAACTAGAGGAAGTAGATTCATTGGCCAAAGAAAATCATAACTCCAACAAATCCTTAGCACAAACATCCAGGAAATGTGGGACACTGTGAAATAGCCAAACCTAAGAATAATAGGCATAGAGAAAGTTGAGGAAGCCAAGCTCAAAGGGGCTGAAAACATATTCAACAAAATCATTGAAGAAAACTTTCCCAATCTGAAGAAGGACATGCCCACAAAAGTACAAGAATCATATCGAACACCAAAGAAAAAAGACCCCTCGACATATAATAAACAAAACACCTAACATACAGAATGAAGAAAGACTATTAAGAGCAGTGAAGGAAAAAGGACAGGTAACATATAAAGGCAGACCTATCAAAAGCAGACCTGACTTCTCCATGAAAACCCTCAAGGCCAGAAGATCCTAGATAAATATTCTACAAGTACTAAGAGTCCACAGATGCCAGCCCAGGCTACTATAAGCAGCAAAACGCTCAGTCACTATAGATAGATAACAAAAGATATTTAATGACAAAGCCAGATTTACATAATATATATCTAGAAATGCAGCCGTTCAGAAATTTTTGGAAGGAAAACACCAACCCAAGGAAATTAACTACTCTCACAAAGACATAGACAACAGATATTCACCAGGAACCAAGGGTAAAACAGGACAAATATATTCACAAAACCACTGCTAACAACAAATCTAAAACAAAAAAGCATTAACAAACAATGGTGTTTTCTTTCCTTCAACATTAATGGATTTAACTTGCCTATGAAAAGACAGGCTAACAGAATGGATACCAAGACAGAATTCATCCTCCTGCTGCATACAAGAAACACATCTAAGCTTCAAAGATAGGCATTACCTCAGGGTAAAGGGCTGGGAAATGATCTTCCAATCAAATGGATTCAAGAAGCAAGCAGGTGTGGCTACCCTAATATCTAAAAAGTTAGACTTCAAAACAAAATTAATCAAAAGAGATGAAGACAGTCATTTCATATTCATCGCAGGAGAAATCCATCAACACAAAGTCTCAGCTCTGAACATCTATGCCCCAAATACAAAGGCACCTGCATTCGTAAAAGAAACATACTAAAACTCAAAGCTCACATAAAACCTCACAAACTTATAGTTGGAGACTTCAACACACCACTCTCAATACTATACAGGACCACCAATCAGAAACTCAACAAAGACACAAAAGAACTTACAAAAGTTATGTCTCAACTAGGTTTAACAGACATCTATAGAACATTCCACCCAAACACAAAAGAATACACCTTCTTCTCTGCTCCACATGGAACCTTATCTAAAATCGACCACATACTAGGTAGCATAACAACCCTCAACAGATACAAAAGAATTGGAATAGTCCCCTGTATCTTATCAGACCACCATGCTTTAAAATTGGAATTCAACAACAACACAAACCGCAGAAACCCTATAAACTCATGGAAAAAGAACAATGTGCAATTGCACCACACCTGGGTCAAAGAAGAAATAAAGAAAGAAATTAGGGACTTTGATTGGAGATTTTATTCTGTAAATATGTTTCTCATACTGGTTAATGAATAAAGCACTGTTGGCCAATGGGAAAGCAAGATAGGAGGGGCTAGGAAACAAGGAGGAAAGAGGAAGTAGGAAGGAGTAGTCAACATGGAGGCACCAGAGAGGTGGAATGCCAGCCACTCTGGCAGGTAAGATGAGACCACGTGGAAATACTTAGATTAGTAGAAATGGGTTAGTTATTAAGTCAGAGCTAGCTGATAAGCAATGATAATAACTGGCCAACAGGATTGTATCAAATACAGAGTCCCTGCTTGTTATTTGGGGCTGGTGCTGTGGTTGGACCAGGCGGGCTGGCAGAAAACATACCCACTACAGGACTTCTTAAAATTCAACGAGAATGAGGACACAACATTCCTGAATTTATGGGACAACTTGAAAGCAGTGTTATGAGGGATGTTCGATGCACTGAGTGCCCAACTGAAGTAAACAGAGGATAGTCACATTAGAGAATTAATAGCACAACTGAAAGCCTTAGAACAAAAAGAAGTAATCTCACCCAGGGGGAGTAGATGCCAGGAAATAATCAATTTGAAGTCTGAAATCAATAAAATAGAAACCAGGAAAACAATACAAAAAAATCAATGCAACAAAGAGTTGGTTTTTCAAGAAAATCAACAAGATAAACAAACCCTCATCCAAACTAACAACAAAAAAAAAAAAAAACCAGAGAGAGAACATGCAAATTAACAAAACCAGGGTAATATTTTGAAAACCTGTACTCCACAAAATTTGAAAATTCAAAGTAAATGGACAAATTTCTGGGTAACTATCACAAAAAATAAATTAATAACAGACATACAACATAAGTAGACCTATAACCTCCAATGAAATAGAAGTAGTCATTGAAAGCCTTCCAACTGAAAAAAAGCCCAGGGCCAGATGGCTTCAGTGCAGAATTCTACCAGAAATTCAAGGAAGAGCTAATTCCAATACTCCTCAAATTGTTCCATACAATAGAAACAGAAGGCTCATTACCAATCTCTTTCTATGAGGCCACAATCACAATGGAACCCAAGCCTCACAAAGATACAACTAAGAAAGAAAACTACAGACCAATATCCCTGATAAACGTCGATGCAAAAATACTGGCAAACCAAATCCAAGAATACATCAGAGAAATCATCCACCATGACCAAGTAGGCTTCATCCCTGAGTTGCAGGGATGGTTTAACATACGGAAATCTATCAACATGATCCACCAAATAAACTGAAAAAGAGAAACCATATGATCATCTCCCTAGATGCTGAAAAAGCCTTCAACAAAATTCAACACCTTTTCATGATAAAGGTCTTGGAGAGATCAGGGATAAGAGGAACATACCTAAACATAATAAAAAGCAATATATAGTAAGCCAACAGCCAACCTCAAACTGAATGGAGAGAATCTTAAGGCGATTCCTCTAAAATCAGGCACAAGACAAGGCTGTCCTCTCTCTCTCAACATCTCTTCAATATTGTACTTGAAGTTGTAGCTAAAGCTATAAGACAACAAAAGGAGATCAAGGGAATCCAAATTGGAAAGGAAGAAGTCAAACTGTCTCTATTTGCAGATGATATGATAGTTTGCATAAGCCACCCAATAACTCCATCAACGAACTCCTACAGTGGATAAACTCCTTCAGCAAACTAGCAGGATATGAGATAAACTCAAAATAGTCAGTAGCCCTACTTTATTCAGATGACAAAGAGGCTGAGAAAGAAATCACAGAAACGTCACCCTTTACAATAGCCACAAACAACATAAAGTATTTTGGGGTAACACTTACCAAACATGTGAAAGACCTAAACAATAAGAACTTTGTAGCTATAAAGAAAGAAATTAAAGAAGATATCAGAAAATGGAAAGATCTCCCATGCTCTTGGATAGGAAGGATAAATAGGGTAAAAATGGCAATCTTGCCAAAAGCAAACTACAGATTCAACACAATCCCAATTAAAATCCCAGCACAAGTCTTCACTGACCTTGAAAGGATAATAATCAACTTTATATGGAAAAACAAAAGAGCCAGGATAGCCAAAACAATCCTGTACAATAAAAGAACTTCAGGAGGCATCACCATCCCTGACTTTAAGCTCTACTACAAAGCTATATTTCTGAAAATAGCCTGGAATTGGCACACAAATAGACAGGTATAACAAAGGAATTAAATAAAAAATCCTGATATTAACTCACACACCTAAGAACACTTGATTTTTGACAAAACAACTAAAAGAATACAGTGGGGGGGAGGAAAGGATCTTTAACAAATGGTATGGGCAAAATTGGATGATGGTGTGTAGAAGACTTCAGATAGACCCATGTCTATCACCATGCACAAAACTCAAGTCCAAATGGATTAAACCTCAAATATATCCAGCCACACGAACATCCTAGAAGAGAAAGTAGGTTGTACCCTTGAACAAATTGGTATAGTAGACCACTTCCTGAACATAACTCCAGTAGCACAGACACTGAGATCAAAAATTAAGAAGTGGAACCTCCTCAAACTTAGAAGCTTCTGTAAGGCAAAGGACACAGTGGACAAGACCAAACTGCAGACCACAGACTGGGAAAAGATTTTCACCAGTCCTACATCTGATAAAGGGCTGATCTCCAAAATATACAAAGGACTCAAGAAACTAGTCAACAAAACACTTAACAGCCCTATTTAAAAATGGGGTACAGAATTGAAGAAAGAATTCTCAATAGATGAAATCAAGGAGGCTGAAAGACCCTTAAGAAAGTGCTCAACATCCTTAGCTATCAGGGAAATGCAAATGAAAACAACTTTGAGATACCATCTTACTCCTGCCAGAATGGCAAAAATTAGAAACACCAATGACAACATATGCTGGAAAGAATGTGGAGAAAGGGGAACACTCCTCCACTGCTGGTGGGAGTGCAAGCTCATACAGCCTTTTTGGAGATCTGTATGGTGGTTTCTCAGGAAAATGGGATTTAGTTTATCACATGACCCAGCAATTCTGCTCTTAGGTATATACCCAAATGATCCACAACCATGCAACAAAGGCATGTGCTCATAGCAGCATTATTTGTAATAGCAAAAACCTGGAAGCAACCTAGATGCTCCTCATCTGAAGAATGGATAAAGAAGATGTGGCACATCTACATAATGGAATACTAGTCTGCAGAAAAAAATAACGGAATCTTGAAATTCACATGCAATGGATGGGACTTGAAGGAACCATCCTGAATGAGGTAACCCAGTCACAAAAACAGGAACAGGGTATGTACGCACTCATATATGGATTTTAGACCTAGAGCAAACAATCACCAGCCTATAATTCATACCACCAGAGGAACTAGGATACAATGCATATTCTAAGAGATTCATATATGTTCCCTAACAAAAGGGGGAAGGGACAGGTCCCCCAGAGCACATGGGAAGTGGTGGGGGGCAGTGAATGGAGAGGGAACTAGGTGAAAGAAGGGGAGGAGAGGAAAGCACGTGGGACAAGGAAGATTGAGTCAGGGTAGGAATAGAAGTCAGAAAAGCAAGAGAGAGAGAGAGAGAGAGAGAGAGAGAGAGAGAGAGAGAGAGAATAAAAGATGGAGCCATTATTGGTTTGAAGAGAAAATTGAACCTAAAGAGAGGTCTAGAGTCCTACAAGACTGACTCCAATTAACAATTTGTGCAACTGTGGAAAGGCTGCCATAACTCCCCTTCCCTGATAGTGAGATTATAAACTAAATTAACCACCATCATGGAACCCTCATCTAATACCTGTTGGAAACAGAAGCAAACCCCCTATAATTAAACAGTGAGTCGACTAGTATCCAGATGCAGAGGGAGAGGAAAAGATCAGGTTGCAAAAACACACAAAGACATCTGACCTGAACAAGCAGGAGCTAATGGGCCCTCCCAGACTGATAGATTGGAATCCAGCTTGGGCCTGAATCAAACCCCCTGAATATGGGTCTAAGCTAGAAGGATTGAGCAGTCTAAGGGATTTCAGACAGTAGAACCAGGATGTATTCCTGGTGCGTAAAAGGACCTTGTGGACACCTCCCCCATGGAGGGATACCCTCTTAACCTAGAGACTGGAGAAAATTAATAGTCCTTACTTCAAATGACTTGGCAGATTTACATGACCCAACCTGGATAGCATAGCCCTACATGTGGAAAGTGGGTGGTGGGATGGGAGGGGAGGGTGGCCAGGGTGCATGTCAGGGGGATGGGGGGAAAGAGGGCAAGGTGGAGGTAGGAAGGAAAGGAGGGAGGAAGAGAGGGGGAGGAAACTGGGATTGACATATAAAATTCTTATGTTATTAATAAAAGAAATAAAAAAGGATAATGAAATTTCATGGGTTTATTAGGAGCTTGTATGAATAGAAAGGTAAGGGAGAAATACTCTACTGTAATCATCTTGTTAATATTATGTAATGATTATCTCATGTGTCATCTCAATCTTTTATTTTACTTATAAGCTCAAAATTTATGAAATATTATTTTTATTTTAGAAAAGTGGTTCATGGTAAAAGACTACGGGAGGCAGCAACTTTATAAGAGGGCTTAAATTCTGAGTATGAATGGGAAACAGCCTCTATCATATATAACACTACATGATGCAGTGGAAATAGAAAGTACATTGTAAGAGATGCTTACTGATGGGAGAGTTAGTCAATGAATCAAACTGAAAAAGTGTTCTGAAAGAAATACTGTGTTTCTTACTGAGAGACTATTCTTAAATTACGTTTTCCTTCTACTCTTTGGGGAATCAATTTTCTGAATTTCATTTAGTAGATTCTTTGATGATAAACAATTCATTTATTGTTTTCTGAGGAACATAAGTAAAATTAAACCTTTTGATTAAATTAAGTTATACAGAAAGGGTCACAGCAGAATATGCAAGTGAAAAACTGCACTTTGACTTATGGTTTGAATTAACTGATTTGAGCTACTGATTATTACATGGGTACTCAGAAAATACTCTGGACAGAAATTTCACTGGTATTACCTAAAAGCATCCTTTGCCTGTTGTCAACAGCAACACCAACCTGACAGACATCCTTTTATAATGCTACTCAATAGGGAAAAGGAGACTACCATTTATAGCACATGTTTTAGAATTCGGTTGGCTTGAATTGCACATCTTGATTTCCTTCCAGTACTTCAAGCATGAACACACAAACTTCTAAACTTCATCTTCATGACCACTGCTATGAGTCAAAAAATAATTCTAATTTTATTACTCCTAAATTCTAAAATTAAATGTACCTAGCTGAGGGAAGTAATCAAATAAATTCTATTTAAGTTGTGTTAACAAGCATCATGTTATATGTCATTCCTGTTAGACCTTTAAAAGCGAGCCACGTTTTCTATATATTATGCTGCAACTGGAACATGGATGACTGATGAAGAGGCCTTACAGTCAATGTTGAATTTTTCACTTCAGAAAAGGAGCATCATATACAAGATAACATGAGAAATAGAGTAAGTGTGAAGCATGTTAGATTCAAATGAAGGAAGATATGTCAATGCAGACTGGATGTGATTCATATAGGGAAGATAAGAGCAGAAACTGCATCAGGAAAAGCAGGGTATCTGCTTGTGGAAAACTAACTCTGCTCAGGCCTTTACTTTTGTCTTGTTTTCTTATTGTTGCCGCTCTTTTTTTCTCACATACGGGCTTTCTGTATCTCCAAAGTTAGCTTTGCACATGACAAAGGCAATCATTTTGTCTCAATCATCCTTCCAAGTACAGGGATTACAGGGGTCTTCTGCTAAGTTTACCCATTCATCCTCCTTAAATGAAAGTAAATAGAATGTGAACTTTGGAACTCAAATATAAGCCACTTGGTTCCATTAGAATCTTTCTAGCCATGCTTTCTTTTCTAGAGAAATTTGAGGTTACAACCAAGACTACAAAGTGAAATTGAAAGTGGGTCTATTTGAGAAGAAGGGGACCATCAGAATATCACTGGGTGATAGGTGGCATTGGGCACATGGTATGAAAATTTTATAATGAAACATTATTTTTGGAAATAATATACATTAATTAGAATTGCAGTGATTGTTGATTTAGCTCAGTGGTAGAGCTCTTGCCTACTAAGCACAAGGTCCTCAGTTCAGTCCTCAGTTATAAAGTGGGGAGGGGAACAAAATGATAATAACAGTGATTAGTAATGAACAATTTTTACTTTTAAAAGAAATAAAAAATAAAAACTGAACACCCAGGCAAAAGTTATCCTCCGTGCTCTGAGGTAGTGAAAATAGCATTGAGGGTCTTATTTCCCCTTCCTACTTGTTATTTTTTACCACCTGTCCTTCATTTGCCTTTTCACTAGTAGTTAGAAATGCAGCCAGAAAATTTTCCGATGAAATTGTCCCTGCTGTGTAGAATCACATGCCAATGTGTCCACTATTTTGAATGAACCACAGCAATGATCTCTTAAATAATTGTAGTGTACTGGTCAAGACCAGACCATCTCCCTTTGTGCTCAGCTCTACATATGACTCCATCTTGGGATATTTGACAGGCCTAATCATATAACATTTTTAACGTGTGTGTTATGCTTTCTGACTTTCTCTGAAAAGAACTCAGGGAAAGAGAGAGATGAAGAAGAAGAAGAAGAAGAAGAAGAAGAAGAAGAAGAAGAAGAAGAAGAAGAAGGAGAAGGAGAAGGAGAAGAAGAAGAAGAAGAAGAAGAAAAGGGAAGGGAAGGGAAGGCAAGGGAAGAAGGAAGGAAGAAAGGAAGAAAGCTTAAATCTTTAGACTGAATTTCAAATTTTAAAACATGAGTGGTGCATATACTGTAGATGATCATGTTCTTGAGCAGCAATGCTGCAGCAGGCTTTATCTTGGGCCACTAACCAGCTCCCAAATCATGACATGAATATTTATTGTTAGTTATGAACACTCAGCCTTAAGTTAGGCTTATTTCTTGCCAGCTCCTATAACTTAATTTAAACTCTCTCTCTCTCTCTCTCTCTCTCTCTCTCTCTCTCTCTCTCTCTCTCTCTCTCTCTCTCTCTCGTGTGTGTGTGAATAACAAGTGTACTCTAAGAAAAGAAAAATCGAGAACATACAAACTTAATATCTAACTATCTAGTCCTAGGGTGAAGTCGAAACGGGGTTTACAATAGAGTTGTCCGAAGCTGGAAAACTTAAGTCTAGTACCTAATATATCTAACTAGGAAGAGAGAATAATAGTTATGATAATTTCATCTTAAACTTCATTAAAGACTTGAGAAGGAAAATAATAATACTAGGGTAGGCAGGAAGTGCAGATGAGCAACTTCCAAAAGGTGCAGCAAGGACAGAAACAGCATGCTACATGGACAGTCACCCAAGGTCTCACTGCAGCGTTGGTACAGCCAGTTTTGACTAAGGCCTAGAGTATCTGACAGACCACAACAAGACATGGTGGTAAAAAAGGCTGTCTTACCCTGACTTGACAGGGTTCAGCAGTCTTCTAATTTGTCTCCTGCACGAACATAGGACTGCATGTCCAAATCAGTGGTCGAGGTGGGTGCAGTTCTTTGCCCAAGAGGCTATAGCTGAAGCAAGGATAGACTCTAGAAGGAGCTACAACAGTATCCAACATTTTCTTGGAAAATGCACGGTGCTGTCAGGAGCAATAGCGTCTCATGTCAACAGAGTACTAATATTAAAACATTTAAATGCCATGTTCTGCAGGTCTATGAAGTCTTTGAAGATTAAGCATCTATTTCTGACTAATCTCATAGGTATAGGAAACATGGATGAAGATCATCTGCAATACTCAGGTACCTAGCTATAACACTGATAGAAACTTCCCTGAGTAAAGCAGGGACTAATACCTAAGCAATGTAACTATGTACATATATATACATGTAATTCCCTAAAGCAAAGGTAGAGTAGAAATGTCTAGACCAGAGATAGAACTATAAAGTGCAGCATGATAAAAATAGCCTAAATTGTATCAATATACAAAATAGTCTTGAACATAAGTAAAGTATACATACATAGAAAATGGTAAGAATATTGTGAAAATCATAACTGGAGAGATTTTCACAATATGACAAAATATACAGTTTATATACAATTCTGGGAAGGGAATAAACTTAATTTTACATAGGTTATCATGTATAAGAATCTATAACCATGTAAGCTGTATGATACTAATATCTCACTATTATTAAAATAATTCACAAGAAGATAGGCTAATCTACCCATATCCCATCTAATCCATACCTTTCCCAACCATACCCTATCCTTGTCTAAAAGAGTCACCCGAGTCTAAGCATCACCTTCCATACCCAACCCTAAGAAGATGAATATTATCCTTAAAATCCTAGAGTAGGGAAAGGGGGCGTTGTTATCTTAAGATTACTTCCTGCTGAACTGGGACAATGATTGCTCTGTGGGATCCTGTAGGAAGAATAATTTAGCAACAAAATTTTGACAGGACTGGCTGTGACATGTGTAACTAGTCACTGTGTGGCAGGAAATGCTTGACTGAAGTTTTATCTGAAATTCTGACCAGGATAAAATAAGTAGGTCACCATAACAGCTAGGTAGTCAGGAGTTGTCTCAAGCAAAGCAATCTCAAACCGGTTTTAGGGTGATGTTTGTAGTCCAGATTCATCAGGTTGAGTCAAGTGGAAATGACAAAGTGGGGCCCATCTTCTTTCCAGAGGGTTCAAGGATTGCTGTTAGGAATTGTTATTATTCCTCATGGAAAACTTCAACATCAATATCAAAGTAAAATTTTTCAAGTTTTAAGGTATGCATATAAGGAAAGGCAACAATAAGCATCAAAATGTATATGAGAAAATTAGGATTTCAGAGAGAAAATTGTGTATAATCAAATGAGTCCCCAGATTTTGTTTTCTTCTGCCTTACACCAATTGGCTTCTTGATATAAGGCAGAAACTGTGAATTTAATATTAACAACATGCTTGAATTTAGAGAAGGAAAGCCAAATCCAACTCCAAAGCCAGCATTGGTTTGCATGAATTGGGACTAGAGGAATACTAGATTGTAAACTTCTGATGTCAGGATAAGAGGGAAATAGATTTCTGTATAGAAATAGTTTACTAGAATTAAATATTTTTTTTACCATAAATCAGATTCCTCTTCATTAAGTGATTCTTTCTGGAGAGCTACCTTCTGTAGGTACCTGCATGTTTAGTGTCTCTTGGCTATTTGAAGATGGGTGTTTTCAATGCACTTTAAAAGGTCAGCCAAAGGTAATAAACATAGGATCAAGAGAAAACCACAAAGTTCTTCAGTAATATAATGAAATAAAGATGAAGAGAAATTGATTAAAATTTGTATACTTTAAACCACAATCCTAGTAATGAGAACAGGAACTGGTAAAATTTATATAGAAATTGGGAGAAAATATATCTAATAAATATGGAGATGAGATGATATGGCGTTTGGACTGATTTTGTGTGTTTTGTCAGAGAATGTAGAAAACATTTTAATTAATTTGTTCAGGCATTTAACTGAATAACACAAGTTACTCAACTAGAATTGGAAATAAAATAGGAATTGAATCTCTATAATGGGATCAGCATGGATGAAATTTTTTTACATAAACTGAACTGAAGCACCAGCACCAGCTGGTTAATAGGAAGAATTCTAATTTACAAAAACATTGTGAATAAAACAATAGCTATATTAATAAGTGCTATATATATATGATATATATATATGTATATTATAGAAAAGATAGTTCTTAGGACATGTGATCATCTTACATGATGGTCACTATTTCAATCTATAAAATGAGCAACTGGATAATGAAAAGTAAAAAAATTACTAGCTGTCTGTAAGGACATGAACTCGCCACCCTGGGGCCTCCGTCCCCTGCAGGTGGCCGCTCACGGAACTCTCTTGAGAAAAATAGTTCCTGAGATAACTCCAGGATGTCCCAACGACCAAATTTTGGTGTAGGATGGCCTTCGGGAGGAACTTTTAACCTATTTGTCATTTCCGCTGTCAAGCGAATTATCTTTCTGGACACAGAGGGACACTCTGATCAGGTTCCATACATACCATACATCCTCGTGTGGCAGAACCTAGTCCAAAACCCGCCACCCTGGATGGAATCTTGGACATCAGGGATAGAGATGGTGACGGTGGCCGTGGCCACGAAATCAAAAGTACCTCCTCCAGATCCGCCAGCGCCCGCTCCATCAGCTCCCCCGCAGATCTATTCTGAAATTGATGTTTCCCTCCTTGACCACACTCCTCCCGCATATCCTCAACCCATTCCTCATGCAGCCCCCCCACAGGTGCCGGCCACAACGGACTCTCGGACGGTCCCCGAAACAGGACCAGCGGCCGGAACTCGAAGCCGCAGGGGTCTTAGCCCGGAGGGATCTGGCGCAGGACCTGACTCCACCGTTGCCTTACCATTACGGGCTTACGGACCCACCCCAGCTCCAGGGCAACTGGCCGATTTCGTCAGCCGATATGTACAAATAGAAAACTAACCACCCATCTTTCTCAGAAAACCCCTCAGGCTTGACGGGACTCCTCGAGTCCCTGATGTATTCTCATCAGCCCACTTGGGATGACTGTCAACAACTCTTACAGGTCCTCTTTACAACTGAGGAAAGAGAGAGGATCCTCCTAGAGGCCAGAAAGAATGTTCCAGGACCAGATGGGACCCCCACCAATCTCCCTAATCTTATAGATGCCACTTTCCCCTTGGTCCGCCCTGACTGGGATTACAACTCTGCTGAATGTAGGGAGCGTCTCACGGTCTACTGCCGGGCTCTAGTGGCAGGTCTCAAAGGGGCCGCATGGTGACCCACCAATTTGGCAAAGGTAAGAGAAATCCTACAGGGTCCAGTGGAGCCACCCTCTGTCTTCCTGGAACGACTGATGGAGGCTTATAGGAGATATACCCCATTTGATCCCTCCTCGGAGGGACAGCAGGCGGCTGTAGCCATGGCTTTTATAGGGCAGTCGGCCTCTGATATCAAGAAAAAGTTGTAGAGGGGCTCCAGGATTATACTTTGCAGGATTTAGTAAAAGAGGCAGAGAAAGTGTATCACAAGAGAGAGACCGAGGAAGAAAAACAAGAAAGAGAAAAAAAGGAGGCAGAAGAGAGGGAAAATCGG
This sequence comes from Cricetiscus sungorus, assembly GCA_030556225.1. Taxonomy (NCBI): domain Eukaryota; kingdom Metazoa; phylum Chordata; class Mammalia; order Rodentia; family Cricetidae; genus Cricetiscus; species Cricetiscus sungorus. Next base: position 40,412,227 of record JANBXA010000031.1, read on the forward strand.
TGGGATCACCGTCAAGAGAGGAATTTGACTAAGATTTTGGCCGCAGTAGTAGGTGGAGGAAGGTCAGAGAAAGGACAGTCAGGACACCTGGGCAACAGGGCAAGAAGACCCCCAGGAGGACAGAGGCTACAACTTGAGAAAGACCAATGTGCATACTGTAAAGAAAAAGGACACTGGGCCAGTAAAGAAAAAGGACACTGGGCCAGAGATTGCCCCCGAAAGAAACAAAAGGGCCCCAAGATACTGGCCCTCGAGGAAGATTAGGGGAGTCGGGGCTCGGTCCCCCTCCCCGAGCCTAGGGTAACTCTCTCTGTGGAGGGGAACCCCATTAATTTCTTAGTAGATACAGGAGCCGAACACTCAGTTTTGACTAAACCATTAGGACAATTAGGATCAAAAAGAACTCTGGTTATGGGAGCCACTGGAAGTAAACTTTACCCCTGGACAACGGAAAGAAGTTTAGAAATAGGAAAACGCCAAGTAACGCACTCTTTTCTTGTGATTCCTGAGTGCCCTGCGCCCCTTCTGGGGAGGGACTTGTTGACCAAACTAAAGGCTCAGGTCCAGTTCACCCCGAAGGGACCAGAAGTCACCTGGGGAGAGGCCCCTATAACATGCTTAGTTTTAAGTCTAGAAGAAGAATATCGCCTCCATGAACCCAAGACTGGGATTTTGCCCCCTAAAGAGTGGCTGACAGCTTTTCCAGAGGTTTGGGCAGAGCAGGCTGGAATGGGACTGGCCAAACAAGTACCACCCGTCGTAGTTGAGCTGAAAGCGGCTGCCACCCCCGTCTCAGTCAGACAGTACCCCATAACTCAAGGGGCTAAAGAAGGCATTCGACCACATATCCAGAGACTGTTACAACAAGGCATACTGATTCCCTGCCGGTCCCCTAGGAATACCCCCCTCCTGCCGGTACGTAAGCCTGGAACCAATGATTATCGACCCGTCCAGGACTTAAGAGAAGTCAATAAACGGGTACGGGACATTCACCCAACTGTGCCCAACCCTTACAACTTGCTGAGTTCCTTACTGCCTGAACGATCCTGGTACACCGTTCTGGATTTGAAAGATGCCTTTTTCTGTCTCAGATTGCATCCGAGTAGCCAACCCCCTGTTCGCTTTTGAGTGGCGAGATCCCGAAGGAGGACATACGGGTCAACTGACCTGGACTAGGTTGCCACAGGGATTCAAAAATTCACCGACACTTTTCGATGAAGCCCTCCACCGTGACCTTGCGCCCTTCAGGGCCCAGAACCCTCAGATTTCTCTCTTGCAGTACGTGGATGATTTACTACTCGCAGCTTCTACCCAGGAACTGTGCCTCGATGGGACCAAAAAGCTCCTAAAGGAATTGGGTGAGTTGGGGTACCGGGTGTCCGCCAAGAAAGCCCAGTTATGTCGCTTGGAGGTGACCTACCTAGGATACACCCTCCGAGAAGGGAAGCGGTGGCTCACTGAAGCACGGAAAAAGACTGTGATGCAGATCCCGACCCCCACCACTCCTCGACAAGTACGTGAGTTTTTGGGAACTGCAGGTTTTTGTAGACTCTGGATACCGGGGTTCGCCACGTTGGTGGCCCCTCTGTACCCACTCACTAAAGAAAAAGTCCCATTCACCTGGACGGAGGAGCACCAAAGAGCCTTTGACAATATAAAGACTGCCCTGCTCACAGCTCCTGCTTTGGCCCTGCCAGATCTGACTAAGCCTTTCACTCTATATGTTGATGAACGGGCTGGAGTGGCCCGTGGAGTTCTGACTCAGACCCTGGGGCCTTGGAAGCGGCCGGTGGCCTACCTATCTAAAAAACTAGACCCCGTTGCCAGCGGGTGGCCCTCTTGCTTGAAAGCCATTGCTGCAGTAGCCCTGCTTGTCAGAGATGCTGATAAGCTCACTCTGGGTCAGTATGTGACTGTAATTGCTCCCCATGCTTTAGAAAGTATTGTGCGGCAGCCTCCCCGACCGCTGGATGACAAACGCCCGGATGACACATTACCAGAGCCTGTTGTTAAACGATCGAATAACCTTTGCTCCTCCTGCTATTCTCAACCCGGCCACCCTGCTCCCCGAAGCAGACGACTCTACCCCGGTGCACCAATGCACTGATGTCCTGGCTGAAGAAACCAGGACCAGGAAAGACCTGACTGACCAACCTTGGCCGGGGGTGCCTAACTGGTATACGGACGGCAGCAGTTTTGTGGTAGAAGGTAAAAGAAGGGCAGGAGCAGCGGTGGTAGACAGAAAGCAGGTGATTTGGGCTAGCAATCTCCCAGAAGGAACCTCTGCTCAAAAAGCTGAGCTTCTGGCACTGACTCAAGCTCTGCGTCTGGCAGAAGGTAAGGCTATCAACATTTACACCGACAGCCGTTATGCTTTCGCCACAGCCCACATTCATGGGGCCATCTACAGGCAGAGGGGCCTACTCACCTCAGCAGGAAGAGCCATTAAAAACAAAGAAGAAATCCTGGCCCTCCTAGAAGCCATACATCTTCCAAAAACATTAGACATTGTCCACTGCCTGGGACACCAGAAGGGGGCTGACCCAGTCACAAAGGGGAACCAGATGGCTGATCTAATGGCAAAGCAAGCTGCCCAGGGAGCGGTAGTACTGGCGGAAGAAACTGGAACCCCGCCAGAACCCCCGCAAGCCATGGATCCCAGCTTCATCTATCCCTATAAAGATTATGATTTAATCAACGATATGGCCTGTGCAGGAAAAGCTCGGATGTTCAGTTCCGGCGGATTGGCAAAAACCAAGGATGGATGAATCATTCTGCCCTCTAAGGAAGGGCAAGACTATGTGAGACGAATACACCAGCTAACTCATCTTGGAAATGAAAAGCTTAAGCAATTAATCAAAGGTTCTAAATATTATGTTCTAAGATTAAATACAGTAGTAAAAGAGGTAGTAGAGTCATGTCAGGCCTGCACCTTGACCAATGCTGCCCGGCCGTTCAAAGAACCTGGAAAAAGGATGAGGGGAGACCGGCCGGGAGTTTATTGGGAGGTAGACTTCACTGAAATTAAGCCAGGAAAATATGGTAATAAGTACCTTCTAGTTTTTATAGATGCTTTTTCAGGATGGGTGGAAGCCTTTCCCACCAAGTCTGAAACTGCTCAAGTAGTAACCAAGAAGATACTGGAAGAAATCCTGCCCCGGTTCGGGATTCCCAAGGTAATCGGTTCGGACAACGGGCCTGCTTTTGTTGCCCAGGTAAGTCAGGAGTTGGCCACCCAACTAGGGACTAATTGGAAATTACATTGTGCTTACAGACCCCAGAGCTCAGGACAGGTAGAAAGAATGAATAGAACCCTAAAAGAGACCCTTACTAAATTGGCTATTGAGACCGGCGGCAAAGACTGGGTGACCCTCCTCCCCTTTGCGCTCCTTAGGGTCCAAAACACACCTGGACGTTTCGGCCTTACCCCTTATGAAATCCTACATGGGGGACCCCCCCCCCTTGACTGAGTCAGGCGGGATATTGGATCCTTGCACTGACTCTCCCTCCTCCTCTGCTCTGTTTACTCACTTGAAGGCCTTAGAAGTTGTCAAAACACAGATCTGGAATCAGATCAAAGAAGCCTACACTCCAGGGACCACCGCAGTGCCCCACGGGTTCCAAGTCGGAGACTCAGTCTTGGTCAGACGACATCGCGCTGGCACGTTTGAGCCTCGGTGGAAAGGACCCTATCTGGTGCTGTTGACTACTCCCACGGCAGTAAAGGTAGACGGGATTGCTGCCTGGATCCACGCTTCTCACATAAAAAAGGCACCCAGTCAAAATGAAGACAACCACAAAGATAATTGGACAGTGGCAGCCAGTGACAATCCTCTTAAGCTGCGCCTTCGCCGTAGCCCCAACCTTGGGGGATAACCCTCATGCCCCCCAAAGACTGACATGGGAAGTGCTTAATGAAGAGGGCACCGTTGTGTGGTCAAAAACCGCAGTGCACCCCCCTTGGACTTGGTGGCCGGATCTTGCACCTGATATCTGTAAGTTAGCTGCCGGTTCCCTGGCCTGGGATCTTTCTAATTATGACAATTTAGATAAACCACCCCCGGAGGAACAATGTGTCCCTCATGGTATAGGGAGCACATTGGGATGTTCTGGACAATTCTTCCGAGCCAACATCCAGGCAGCAGACTTCTACGTCTGCCCCGGGCAGGGACATAACAGAGAGATGAAGAGGCGATGTGGAGGGGCATCAGGTTATTTCTGTGCTAAATGGGGATGTGAGACCACAGGAGAAGCCAACTGGAATCCTTCCTCCTCCTGGGATATGATTATAGTAAAAAAGGGTCGTAAGCCGGAAGAGCCAGAAAGAGGAGAGAGAGACACATCTAAGTACCCATCTTATAAGACTGGATGTGCTCCCGGGGCCTCGGGTGGCCCTCAGGGGCCATGCAAAGGCAACTATTGCAACCCTCTGAATATTAGTTTCACAGCACAGGGAAAACAAGATCGTCAATGGGTGAAAGGTAACCGCTGGGGTTGGAGAGTCTATACTGGAGCAGGAGACCCAGGGTTTGTTTTTGCTATCAGGATGAAGATAGAGAGTCCGCCCGCACAACCGGTAGGCCCCAATCCGGTGCTTGATAACCCCCTACCCAGGCCTGAGAGACTTCCTAGTCTCACCCCATCACCAAAGGAAGGTTCCTCTACCAGCCCTACTCCATACCCTCTTTTGATCACATCCTCCCACCCCCCTATGAGAACCGAGGATCGCCTATTTAATCTGCTTGATAGTGCGTTCGTTGTTTTAAACCACACAAACCCCACTGCTACCCAATCTTGCTGGCTGTGCTTTGCTTCTAGTCCCCCTTATTATGAGGGAATAGCTCAAATGCGGAGCTATAATGTTACTTCTGACCATTTGCATTGCCCCTGGGGGAGCCAACGAAAGTTGACCCTGTCAGCGGTATCAGACACTGGACTATGTATAGGCAAAGTGCCTACCAGAAAGCACCCTCTGTAACGTAACTATTAACACCCTGACAGATGGCCCAAATCAATATCTAGTACCCCCCCCCAGATAATTGGTGGGCCTGTGGCACTGGCCTGACCCCCTGCCTGCATACATCACTTTTTAACAGTACTAGGGACTTTTGTATTTTGGTCCAGCTGGTGCCTAGGGTCATCTATCATGATGATGGTTCATTTATAGATGAATTTGATCACCGTACTCGTTACAAGAGGGAACCTGTTACCCTGACTGGAGCATCCGCCCTTATTCAGCAGCCCTACTACTATAATGAGCTCAGAGCGGCTATGGATGCAGACCTGGGAGCATTGGAACACTCCATAACTAAACTAGAAGAGTCATTAACTTCATTGTCAGAGGTAGTGCTGCAAAACAGAAGGGGATTAGACCTGCTTTTTCTTAAAGAGGGAGGGCTCTGTGCTGCCTTAAAGGAAGAATGTTGCTTCTATGTAGATCATTCCCGTGTCATCAGAGATTCCATGGCAAGGCTTAGAGAAAAGCTAGAAAACAGAAAAAAAGAAAGAGAAGCATGCCAAGGATGATATGAAAATTGGTTTAATCGGTCACCTTGGTTCTCTACTCTGGTCTCTGCCGTGGCCGGGCCTTTAATCATTTTGATGCTGATCCTAACCTTCGGGCCATGTATTCTAAATAGGCTGGTGGCATTTATAAAAGAAAGGATAAGTGCTATCCAGGTAATGGTCTTAAGACAGCAGTACCAGATACTACGAGAAACTGAGGGATCACTCTAAGATTAGAGCAATTCACAAGAAGAAGTAGGGAATTAAAAGTAAAAAATTACTAGCTGTCTGTAAGGACATGAACTCGCCACCCTAGGGCCTCCGTCCCCTGCAGGTGGTTGCTCACGGAACTCTCTTGAGAAAAATAGTTCCTGAGATAACTCCAGGATGTCCCAATGACCTCTGTGGAATGTTCCAACGCCTTGCTTAATACAATACATAGCTTAACTGATGAATAAACATGTAACTCCGGATCTCCCCTACCCCCTCCCTAGTCAGCTGATGAGTGAACGTGTAACTTTGGCCTTCCCCTATTTCCTTCCCCTCATTTGCGGTTTTTGCCTTTATAAGCTTGTCACAAGTTTGGGTCGGGGTCGAACTCCTCTACCCCTGCGTGGGTGTATTGGTCTTGACCCCAGCATGCTGGCCTGAGATCTCATCCAATTCCGTTTTCAATAAACTTCCTCGTGTGATTGCAGCAAGTCCGGTCTCAGTGCCTCACTGGGTGCGCACTATTCCCGAGATTTGAGTGAGGGTCTCCCTTCGGGGGGCTTTCAGATAACATCTTACAGACTTTGTAATTTTTTTTAGTCTTTCCAGGCTGGAATTATAAATTGCCAAGATTGAATGATAGGTGATAGACATTTAATGTCTTATGTTCACGAAAGCTAGCAAGTCTAAGATCAAGAGTTAGGCAGAGTTCAATTTCTGATACTGTCTCTCTTCCTGACTTAGAGAAGTTTGCATCCTCCATGACTTACCCTCCAAGCATACAGTAGGAACTGTGGAAGGTAACAGAAAGGGGAAGAATGAATAGGGAGAGAAGAGGAGGAAATGGAGAGAAAGGGGAAGCAGAACTGGAGAGGCACAGGGAGGAGACATTAGGCTCAACTGATTTATTTGGATGTGTTCCCTATGAAACTTATTTAACTTCAATTGCCTATTCTAAATATAGCACACTGGAGGTTAGAATTTCAAAAAAGGAAAGGAATATATGACAAACACAAAGTTTCAGTCTACAGAAATAATTAATTTCAATATTAATTTGATAACTAATTTAAAATATGACCTTGACAGATGGTTCAGTGAGCAAAGGCATTTCTTCATAGGCTTAATGACATGAATTATATCCCCAAGACCTACAAAGAAGAAGGAGAAAAACTACTCTTGGAAGTTGAACACTTATCTCCACATACACAACCATGGAATATACCAATGCCAACCCACTCACTCCCATACATATGTTGAAATTTTAAAGTAAACTAATAAATATTTTAAAATAATTTAGAATAAATCCCAATGTGCTTTTAATCAACACCATTATCCCCAGGATGTTTGTTATAGCACATTTATGAAAACATTATTTACAGAAAAACAAAAACAAAAAGAACTCATGTGCTACACCAGCCCCAGTGGAGACAGTGTAGCAATGGCTGAGAGAAATCTCAATGGCTACCTGTCCAGAGGTTCGCACCACATGTGGTTACACCTCCTGGGGAAAAGTGGTTCAGGTCCCTGCAGCTGCTTGCATGGCTGGCTGTTTGGAATGGGTGCTAGATGTGTTTTGTGCTATGATAACAATATTGCCTTTTATTCCTGGATATTTTAGCCTGTAGCTCCACTAGTAATTCAGAGATGCCTAGAGAACACTTAGATATAGCTTCAGGAACTGAAAGAGATACAGATCAGCAGTCAATAGATGGGTATTGCCCTCTGTGCCTTCAGACACAGATCCTAGGTGCCAGTTGTGACTTCAGATGTCAGCCAGGGCCTGATAAATCAATTAGGGCTAAGGCTGTAGGAAGCAGCCCAAAATGAGACCCTGCCTGTAATTAACCCGCCCACAACAAACCTGCTGTGGGATTCACAACAATACTCTAATTTGGGATCTTAGGGCCCCTAAATCAACACTATAAAAGTTTACTATCTAGAGACAAAGATTAGCCTCTAAACTCAACAAATCAAATCTCTGATATGCTGACCACAAGCAGGCCAAAATAAACAGAAGTTCCCAATTATGCACTTGCTGAGAAACTTCAAAGGGAATTGTTGACATCTATAGAATGCCTGTTTATCTTTAAACTGTGACCAAAGATCTGTTCTTTGAACTTTCTGTATAAAAACCTGATATTCTGAAGTAAACTTTGCAGCAGTTCGCAAACCTCCTCAGGTGTGTTTGTGTCTGTCTGTCAAGCTGAAGCCACTCCTGACCTGGTCATCCATGTCTTGGTCTTCATTCAGACCTGCAACCCACTGAGCAGTCTGTGGCACTCATGTCTGATTTTTTATTTAAATTTGAAACAAAGTGGTTTTACATGACAATTCCAGTCCCCTTACCCTCCCATCCTCCCCTATTATCCCCACCAAACTCCAGTCCATCCCCTTTATGCTCCCCAAGGAGGGTGAGGGCTTCCAGGCCTTCAAAGTCATTCATATCATTTGGAGCAGGGCTTAGCCCCGCCCCCCCATGTGTCTAGACTGAGCGAGTATCCCTCTATGTGGAATGAGCTCCCAAAGCCCATTTGTATACTAGGGATAAATACTGATTTATTACCAGAGGCCCCATAGACTTCACAGTCCTCCTAACTAACATACACATTCAGGAGGCCTGGGTTAGTCCTGTGCTGCTTTCCCAGCTATCACACTGAGCTCCCCCTTGTTCAGGTCAGCTGATTCTGTGGGTTTCTCCAGCCTGGTCTAGACCACTTTGTTCATCACTCCTTCCTCTTTGTAAATGGATTCCAGGAGGTTGGCTAGTGTTTAGCTGTGGGTGTCTGTTTCTGTTTCTCTTAGCTAGTAGATGAAGGCTCCAGGATGGCATATAAGGTAGTAATCAATCTCATTATCGTGGAAGGTCATTAAAGACAGTTTCTCCACTATTTCTTAAATTGTTAGTTGGGTTCAACCTTGTAGATCTCTGGACATTTCCCTAGTGCCAGATTTCTCCTTAACTCCATAATGGCTTCCTCTATTGTGGTATCTCTTTTCTTGTCCTCTATTCTTTCCCGTCTCAATCTTCCTGCTCCCCTATGCCTAATTCTCTACTTCTTTTCTCTCTTCTTTTTCCTAACTCCCTCTCCCCTCCCTCCATGATCCCAATTTGCTCAGGAAATCATGTCCCTTTCCCCTTCTCCAGGGGACCATGTATGTCTTACTTAGGTTTGTCCTTGTTTCTCAGCTTTTCTGCTGGTGTGAATTGTAGGCTGGTAATATTTTGCTTTATATCTAAAGTCCATATATGAGTGAGTACATACCATGTTTGTCTTTTTGTGACTGGGTTACCTCACTCAGGACTGTTTCTTCTAGTTCCATCAATTTTCATGAAAATTTCAGGATTCCATTGTGTTTCTCCTCTGAGTAGTACTCCATTGTGTTAATGTACCACATTTTCTCCATCCATTCTTCAGTTGAGGGGCATGTAGGTTGCTTCCAGGTTCTTGCTATTACAAATACTGTTGCTATGAACATAGCATAGTAGAACAGATGTCCTTGTTATGTGAATCTGCATCTTTTGGGTATCTGCCTAAGAGTGGAATTACTGGATCTTGAAGTAGACTAATTCCCATTTTCCTGAGGAACCACCATACTGATTTCCAAAGTGGCTGAATGAGTTTGCATTCCCACCAGCATAAAGAAAGAATATTAAGAACAGCAAAGGAAAAAGTACGCCTGATTTTTACAACATAATCTAAAGTACACAGAATAGTATTTGCAAATTAGCAGGTGTTCACTAGGAATGAAATTAATGAATAAAAAATCACTTCAAAATGCACATATAATTCTAACGTTCCTTTAACAACAACAGAATTTTTTTTTGTAAGTGAGATAGCATTGTTGTAAGTACTTTTAGTGACTTGGGACAATTAGTACCTGTACTAACTTCATGAAAGACTCAGTCCTGTATGCAGAGGATACTGAAGAACAAAAGGACAGCCCTGTTACTTGAAGGCCACCCAAAAAGTAGCAAAGTTGATGTGTGACCCCAGCTCCTAAGGCTCTAGACTATTATTCTGTTATTTATAGCTCTATGCAGCTGGATGTAGGAGTAGTAGAGTGGGTTTCATGGGCTGTTTGCCTTTCTTATGTAGACAGATTCTCCCCATGGTGTCTTCTGGTGGACCAAGTAAACTCTGAGGACAGGCAGCAAAGCTTTAATGATCTTCCCAGCTGAATATATTTTGTAACATGACAAATGGCTGTTGGGGTTAAGGTGAGGTTAGAGGCAGAAAGTGTTTTTGCATCTGGCTTTGTCAGTTTCAGGAAGACCCATTGGCCTCAATGCAGCATACAAGCTCCACACAACATCCTTAGTTCCCATTTTTATTTACAATACCTTGTTCTTTTTCTATTTTTCTATCCCTACATGTTATTCCAATTTTTACACTAAATGTTAGTTAATTATTCCTATGTACTTTTTTCTCTCCTGGATTGTGAATTGTGTCTGGGGCTTTTGTATTTCATTTTTTCTGTTTTTAATTTTTATTTGAATCCTGTTCATTCAATGTTTCCCATTTTTGTTTCAAAAATACATTTTATTCTAATGTTGTTGTTTTTTGTTTGTTTGTTTCTGTACTTGTTTCTTTATTTTCCTTTCCTTTGTTTGTGTTCTGACATATTGTCCCACTATTCAATCCAGGCTGGCCTCAATCTCCCCATACCCCTGCTCAGCCTAGCTTGTGTTAGGATGGTAACACAGCCTACACTTGGCCAAATTCCATTCCTTACTGCTCATAGTCATACTTTATGGCATCTTGTAGTTGTTTTGTTGTTGTTGTTGTTGTTGTTGGTATGAGATGATGTTCTTGTTCACTGTAAAGAAAATTGCCATTCCCACTGGTTTAATAAAACACTGATTGGCCACTAGCTAGGCAGAAATTATAGGTAGGGCTACAAGACTAGGAGAATTCTGGAAAGAGGAGAAGCAGAGACATAGTTGCCACCTAGATACAAAAGAATCAAGATGAGAATGCCTTCCTGAGAAAATGCACCAAGGCAGGTGGCTAAAAGTAGATAAAAATGATGGGTTAATTTGCAAGAGTTTGCTTGCAACAAGCCTGATCAATAGGCCAGTTTATAATTAATATAAGTCTCTGTGTGTTCATTTGGGACTGAATGGCTACAAAACTGGGCAGGACGGAAACTTTCATATACACAGTGAGATTCTCTCTCTTCTCTCTTTTTTCTTATTATTTTATTTATTTCACCTTGACTCTGTGTGATACGTAGAGATTATCAGTCCTTGGTGATATCTTGGTGTTACTGAAGATCATCTATGTCTTAATTTTTATCACTTGTGGGATTCTGAATGATCTTTTAAGATATTCCTTTGCTCCAGTAAAATAAATATCATTGACTTTTAACCACAGTTAACATGAAACACATAGTTCAAGTTCTTCAAGTCATTACTGTGACAAAAAAATATGCTGTCCCTGTGCTACTATAGTCAGGTCTGATATCTCGTAATACGTTTGGTTAATCAGATGGTTTACTAAAGAAAACCATTTAAAAGTATACATGTTTTCATTCTGGATGTGCAGAAAGGGTTCTCTAATCCTCTCCTATTAGCATGATGCCAAGTTCTAATTATGAATTATCTGTAATGTTTTCTACTAGTAAACCAGCGAGCTTTTCTCTGAGAAGACTATCCTATTTCCTAAAGTAGTTGTATCACATGTAAGAAGTAGTAGGGATTAAAATTTATGATATATATAAATATATATTAGCTATACTTGGAAGGTACATGATATGTCATGATTAGAATATATTATAAATATAATTTATTATGTAGTGTTATAATCTTTAAACCCCATACACTAAAACATTATTACCCACATTAGTATTTGTGATTGTTTCAATAAGAATGACCCCCATAAAATCAAGTGTTTGAGTGCTTGGCCCTTGGAGTTGGCACTCTAGGAGATGTGGCATTGTTGAAGGAAGTGTGTCATTGTGGCAGTGGGCCTTGTTATCTCAGATGCTCAAGCTGGATATAGCGTTACTCTCAGCCTTTGGATCTGAATGCCTTCTTCCTGAGCATCATGTCTGCCTGCATGCTTCCAAGTTTCCCACCATGATGATGATCTGGACTAAACCTCTAAACTGTAAGCTGGCCCTAATTAAATAATTTCCTTTATGTGAGTTGCTGTGGCCATGTTATCTCTTCACAGCAATAGATACACTAACAAAGGCAATAATATGTTTTGAATTTCAACAAGTAATAAATGGAAAGTAAAGATTTACTATCTGGTCATGTTCAAAGTGCCCATAAAGGGAATTTTCATCTGATCATCCTTATCCCACAATGAGAACCACCAAATCTATAAAAAAGCCCCACACATATTGAAGGTTTTATGGGTTCCTAAAGTAGAAAACTCAAGGAGAAGGAACACAATTCATAACTTATCCATTATGGCCAACCACCCATGGTAATGACATTCATTAAGCTAAATGAGCAGCAGAATGAGGAATCAGAACCCTAATTAAAGCAGATTTATTTTTAGGATGAAATTACCTCAAAATAAGTTTTCTTTTAAAATAACAAATATCAATTTAAGACATAATTTAAATAACTGATTACAGATAAGATATGACTTAGTTCTTTGAAAGAATAAAATTATACAACCACTAGAAATCATCAATATCACTTTTATGGTATTATTGTGACTATTATTTATTACAGGAGTGGAGAAAATGTGAAAAGGAGACAGCAAAAATATTCATTAAAGTTAATGACTCATCCTATAAATTTCATTATTGAGTTGACCACTCAAAACATTTTCTCTCCTAGTTCTCCAGGTTAGAGCATCTGTCATGTCTAATCATGGAATATTCATAAAAAAAGCATTTTAGAAGGAAACACAAACCTATATAAATATAAGATTCACAATATACATGAAGATTAACAACTCAGACACAAATAACATGGGTTTTTAATGTATTTCATAAACAGATTCAATACATTAAAATAGTTTTATGATGAATAGCTATAAGCCTTTAGATATAGCTAGAAGACCAAGGGGCTCATCCTTAGACATTTGAATTTGAGTTAAGCTGGTGCTAAGCTCTGTCTCATGAGAGAATCTGTAAACAGAGTTAAAAATACAGGCTCAAATAATGATTTCCAAACTTAGATTAAAACAGGATTATCTATGTGGGTCAAATCTTTTGAACTGCAAGATTATAAAAGCTATGCAAAACATTTAAAAATAAGTTATCAAAATAATGCAGGTATGAGTTAAAGCTTTGGGAATAAGGAGATATACAAAGTTAAAGTTAACATTATGGCCAGGCTGAAAGAAAAGAAAAATGTAAGGTGAAAATTAGATGATACTCATGAAACTAAATCTTCAAAAGTAGAAAAGTGTGACTAAGGAAAGTAAGCACAAGACTCTATGGTCAAATACTCCCTGATTCTTCACCTTCTCAAATGGACTGTGAGCCTCCATGAATGTAAGACAGAACTGAGGACAACGAGTTAGGCAAGGAAGATGGGGAAAATGAAAGACAACAAAGAGGAGATAGAAAATGATGAAAGAAGAAAAGTGAAGTAAAACTGGAGAAAGGCGAAGGCTATCATTTAATAGTCATGAGACACTGAAAAAATGAGAAGCTTTATCCACATAGAGCACCACAGAGAGATCGAAGCTGAAGTCTAAGCACCAGATCATTGCAAGAGTCACCTGTTAGGCAAGCAAGCACATGAGACTGTTTTTTACCATGACAGCTATCAGCTAAAACTGTCACCAGAACAGGTCTCCAGAAAGTCAAAGCATCGAGAAGAAATACAAAGAAAGAGTTTATTTACTAGTCAGTTAATCATCAATAAGAATTATAATTTATCCTTTCATCCAACACCCATGCAAAAATTTCCGCAAGAGATCAGAAAGAAATAAGCAGGAAGGAAAGAACAGACATCAGGCAGAATTTGTTTCATAACTATTAAATACATAAAAATATCCTTTTAAGGAATGTAGTTAAGAAAGTAGAGACACATGTTTAGAATTTGAACCAAAACTTGAATTTACATGCTAACATGCATATACTTAGGGCTAAATAGCAACACATTACTTTCATACACTTTGGAATCAGTTGTCACAGTGAAGTTTGTAACTCAAACATCAGAAAATCTCAAATAAGTAGTAAGTAAGTAAGTAAATAAATAAGTAAATAAATAAATAAATAAATAAAATGTAAAACCATGCTGGGCAGTGGTGGTGCATGCCTTTAATCTCAGCACTTGAGAGGCAGAGGCCTGGTCTACAAGAGCTAGTTCCATGACAGCCCCCAAAGATGCAGAAAACCCTGAGTTGAAAACAAAAAAAAAAAAAGAAAGACCTAAATGTTATCAGAGCGCTTTCTTGAAATGCATGAAATGCAATGTAACTCAAAGTAAGTTAAATTCACAGAGGTGATAATTTTCAAGTGTGCTTTGGCCAAATTCCTAATATTTGACATTATATCCTATTTTCAATTTTCATAATTCTCATGTTTGAAATTTTCTTCTGCACAGTTTGAAATAAGTTTATCTAAGTCATGACTTGGTGCCAATCAAAAAGTTCACATTGTGTTACGAGTTGTTTTTCCTGCCAGCCTGGTCCCACCGCCACGCCAGCCCCAAGTAGCACACAGAGACACTGTGTTAGATATAATTTTATTGGCCTATTACTAGCATTTCTTATTGGCTAGTTCTGTCTTAAATATTAACCCATTTCTATTAATCCAAGTATTTTCATGTAGTCTTATCTTACCCGAGAGAGGGCCCAGACCTCTGTTCTCTCAAGACTATATATGTTGACTCCTCCCTACTACTTCCTTGAATCCTCCTTGTCTCCTAGTCCTGCTTATCTTGATTTCTATTGGCCAACAGTGTTTTATTCAGTAACCAAAAAGATGAAACATATTTACAGAATAATATCTCTCATCAGGGTAAGACAGCCATCTGCTTTTGTTGTGGTCTGTCAGATACTCTAGGCCTTGGCCAAAACTGGCTGAACCAATGTTGCTGTAAGACCTTGGGTGACTGTCCAGGTAGCATACTGTTTCTGTCCTTGCAGCACCATATGGAAGTTGCCCATCTGCACTTTCTGTCTACCCTAGTATTGTTATGTTCCTTCTCAGGCTTTGATGAGGCTGAAGATTAAACTACCACAACTATTATTCTCTAGTCCTAGTTAGATATATTAGATACTTAAGCTTTCCAGCTTAGGACAACTCTATTGTTAACCGCGTTTTGACTTTACCCTAGGACTAGATAGATAGGTCTTAAGTTTGTATGTTCTCAATTTTCTTTTTTTTAGAGCTCATTTGTTATTCACTGTTTTGTATATAGTTTTGTATTAAGCCTAAATCTTTTCTTTAGACTTAAAGGGGAATTGTAGTGAGATATTCACTTTGTCTGCACCTGTGGCACAGACCATGCCCTCTGGGTATGGAGACTGGGGGACCTAAATCTGAGGAAGGGGCTCTGAGAGCTCTCTTGCTTGCAGCATAGGGACAGGAGAACATCCGGAGGCATCCTTGGGACCAGGAACCTGCTGGAGTTCCTCTGTCTATGTTGTAAGATTTTTCTCCCTGAATAAACATCTATTTGGTCTATTTGTTTCTCCTGATCCTTATTAAACATCAATAACATTGTTTATTTTTTCCTCTTATTGAAAATAGAGTTGCTTTTGTTTTTCCCATACAATGTACCCTGACTTTGGACCTGTCTAGTCTTCCCACTTTCTCTCTACTTCTCGTTCAATCCAGAACCCCCACTTTTCTGTCTCCACTTAGAAATCAAACAAGCTTGTAAGGGATAGGGGGCTCACTCATTTGCACAATTCCTGGAAAAGTACTCAGTTAGAAGGTGTAATGTATATGGAAATGATGATGCATAGCAAAAAAGAGAGAAGAAAAATACAAATAAAATATAAATTAAAAAAATAAGATTTTCTTTTTTTTTTTTTTTTTTTTTTTTTAATGAAAAGCCCTGCCAGGAAATTGTGAGACAAGGAATCTACGAAGATGTCAAGGATTCCATTTTCATTGGGCATCTACCCTGTGTGCAGCCTACCCTGAAGAGTACTTTCTTTCCCTAGTGAGACTCCTTTGGATAAAACTAAATTTTCAAGTGATTATCTTTTGAAATCACTCTGGGCTTAGTGTTGTGAGCATGTGTCCAATTCTCCTTTCAGCTGTAGGCCCCTATCAGGTACAGATCTATGTAGGCTTTGTGCTTACTGATTACATAAGGAAGTTTCTGTCCTGCCAGGTCCTGCATCCATTTAGTTCCAAATAAACACAAAGAAGCTTATTTTAAATAAAAACTGTTTTTGCCAGTGGCTAAAGCTTCTTATTGGCTAGATCTCTTAATTATTGACTCATTTCTATTCATCTGTGCATCTCTCTCTCTCTCTCTCTCTCTCTCTTTTTTCCTTGGTCTGGGTTACCTCACTCAGTATGGTCTCTTCCAGTTTCATCCAAATATTTGCCTTTGGATTTCAAGATTTCCACTTTCAGGCCTTGAATGGTTTTATTAATTTCTTGTACTGTTTGTTGCTTTTACATATTTACTTAAGGGATTTATTCAATGACTTTTAAAAAGGAACTCTATCAGATTCATAGAGTCTATGTTAAGATATTTTGTCCTGTGTTTCAGCTATTTTAGAATACTCAGAACTTGCTGTGGTTGGATTGCTGGGTTCTTGGAGAGACATTTTATCCAAATGTTATTGATTGTAGTTTTTATTATTTAATATTTTTCTTACTTTACATATCAATGCCAGTTCCCTCTCCCTCTCACCCTCCCATGCTCCCTACTGGTCCCCCATTCTGTCCTCCATCGACTCCCCAGGGCTGGTGAGGCCTTCCAGGATGGATCATCAAAATCTGTCAAGTCAATTGGGGTAGGACCTAGGCCCTCTCTCATGTCTCTAGGCTAAGGGAGTATCCCTCCATGGGGAATGGGCTCCTGAAGTTTGTGTGCAGTAGGGATCCATCCTGGTTCCATGGTCAGAGGTCCCATAGACTGTACCTCTTTTTAATAAGTGTTCCCACTCTAAATGGAAAAAAAGAAGCTATAAACATCTCTGTGGCAAGATAGAGTCCTTTGGAGATATGCTTAGGAGCAGTATGAGAGGTTCTAAAAGATAATTCTGGTTAAATTTTTGAGAAACCTGCACTTTTATTTGCACAATGGCAATACCAATTTTGTCACATCAGCAGTGAGTAAAGGCTGCTCTTTCCCTATATCCTCATTAGAATTTGTTGTTCTTTGTTTCTCTTATTATAGCCAAGTTGACTAGGGTGATATAGAATCTCAAAGAAGTTTTAATTTGCATTTACCTGGTAGGTAAAAATTTGGGACAGGTATTAGACATTTGGTGACTAGTTGTATCTCTTCTCTTGATAACTGTCTTCTCAGTTCATTGGGTTTTTTATTAATCAGTAGTTTTACCACATTGATGATTTTTTTTCAGTTTTGTACATACTCCAAGTAGGAACCCTTAGTTCAAAGCATATCTAGAAAAGACTTATTGTAATTGTATAGGGGTTCTATTTACTCTGTTGATAGTTTTTTGCTGCTGTGTAGAAGCTTCTCTATTTCATGGCTTTTCATTTACAAATTATTTGGACTATTTCTTGTGATACTGAGATCCTATTCAATTAATTCTATTCTACATTCTGAATTATTTTCCCTGTTTTCCTTTTGCCATATCAGAGTTTTGTGATATAAGTTAAGGTCTTTAATTCAGTTTGAGTTTATTTTGTACAAGCTGAAGGATACAGACCTAGATCCTTCTCGTGGTGGATATTTATTTTTTTTCAAGATTATTTGTTGACTAGACTGTCTTTTATCAAGTGCACATGTTTATACCATTATAAAAAATTAAATGTTCATAGCTGAATGGGTTTGTCTGATTTTCTACTATACACAACTGACAAGTCTGTTTTTGTTTTAGTATTACACTGCTTTTGTGACTAAATATTGCTTGGATAATAATGGAATTCAGAATTATGTTTTCTGATTCTCTTGGAATTTTAATTGACATTTCATTACATCTAGATTACATTTGGAACTGTAACCATCTTCACAGTACAATTTCTGCCAGTTGGGAACATAGATGATCTTTCACTTGTCTAATGTCTTCTTCAATTTTAAAACATTTTAATTTATAAAAACTTATGATTTATATAAAGATTTTCTTATACAGTTTTTAAAAAGTATATAACAGCTGTAATTTTTTATTACATGGTATTAATTTGTGTATTATGCCACCCTGCTTCTTTTCAAATATGTTATGCTATAAAAAGAAAACATAATTTTCTATAACCTGCATTTATATATTTTGTTTATTTCAATAGGCCCTGAATTTATTTTACATGTCAAACCCAGTTCCCTCACCCTCCCCTCCTCCTCTTCTACCCCCGCCATTAAATTTTACAAAATCATGTGTTAACTCTATTAATATTTTGTTATAAAGGATCTGTTATATTAAGTGCGGGACCACAGTGACACTAGTTTTGTTGGTGCAATTACTTATTCTTTTGATAGACTTTTGCACAGAATCATTCTTTAAATGTGTCCTACAGAGAATGGTATCTGTTATTGCCCTAGAGTTGTAGTGGAAACTAAGATGCTGACACTTCAGTTTTTGAGCAAATTTTTTACATTATGAATAGTATTTACATTATAGCTGTTAGAGTAATACAAGATACAGTATTTCATGTAGTTTATGTGTTCAGATAATCAGAATAGCGTCAAAGCATTTCTAAAAACCAAAATACTTATGGGAAAGAAGTACAAATTTATTCCTAAATTAAGATATGATGGATTTTATTTCATGTACTAACATAAATAAAATATGCATGAAAATATTGATGATCAATGAAAAATTGTATATTGGTTAACTGGAAATACTGATCTTATTGCTAAAACATAGTTAAGCTGGGACAACATCTAATAATAAAGTGGATCAAATAAATTCATTAGTAAAACAAAAATAAAAGCAAAAGCTCACAAAATAGCTGGGATTATTTCATGTTGCCTCCACAAGTGTATCAAGTCAAGGTCATACTTTCTTTCCAGTTTTGTTAACAGTAAATATTGATGATTTAAAACATTGCTGAGTGTCGCCATCTATATTTATTTACCTTATTCTACTTTCTGTTGCTTCAATAAACACCAAGACCAAAAGCAACTTGAGAATGAAAGAGTTTATTTGGCTTATACATAAGTTATAATGTATCATAGAGGGAAATCAAGGCAAAAACTCAAGGAAAGAACCTGAAGACAGAAACTGAAGACAGAAGCTATGGAAGATTGCTACTTACTGGTACACTCATTGGTTTATTTTATGTTAGCTTTATTTCATAACCCTGGCTATTCAACTTGCCTTAATGTGCTGCACCCCAAAGTGGGCTGGAGAATAGTATATCCCTCATTAATTAAGACAGTACCTCACAGACAAGACTAAAGGCCAGTCAGATAGAGGAAAGTCTCCACTTGAGGTTCTGTCACCCATTGTGACTCTTGGTTGTCTTAACCTGACAACAAAATAAGAACTTACACTACTGTAACCATATGACAAACTAATAAAACTTGAAGACAAGTTGATGCTATGATGCATATTATGCCTATGTATCCAAATAATTCTTTTTCTTTAGAGTAACATTTTATTATGTGAAAAGTACTTACAAACTTAGATCAAATCAGATGCAAACTTAGGAATATATATAGTATGAACATACACACACAAACAAGGTTAATTCACTCTCATAAATTTTATATTTCAGTGTTTACTTATCTCTTCCTAGCTTGACAGGAGTTTTGTTAGTTGGTAATATCTTCCTTTGTTTAATAAAATTCATATAATTTTCACAGTTAGAACCTAAAACTTTCTGGTAAAGGTACTTACAGTTCCTGAGGTGTTTTCACTACTTATAAGATCAAACATTATGATTAATATTGGAGTGCTGGAAAAATAACTTTCCAGAATCCAAGCAAGGAGGCTAAAGATAATTAAAATCATTTAGGGATATGTTGTTACTAAATACATATGTGTTTTTGTTTAAAGAGTTAGTTAAAACAGCAAATAAATTATTTGAACAATAAACATCTATGATGTCATGAAGACTATTAATAGTAAAATGCAATTTATGTGTCTACAAATAAACATTTATCTCATTGCTTACTGTGCTGGAGAATGGACTAGTAATTTAAATTCCTTCTGCCTTTATTATTTCTAAGCACATTTCTGTGACTAGCGTGCTGTTTAGGAGGTTGGGTCATAGGTGATCTTTTCAGTATGAATGCTGTGCCTGTGTGTAGAGTGATTGTCCCCCTTTTAATGTCATCCTTTCATACTTTGTTCTTGTCTTCTTCCTAGCGTGTTCAACAGCCACAGGGTGGAAGGTCATTTTCAACTGTCCATGTCTGTGCTGAAGCTCAGAATATCTCACAGAGTAATTCTTTGGGAAGCCTTCTGGATCTATACAGAATGAGAATTATGAGTGGATACAGAACAAGAATTTCTATTAAATCCCTAAAGAAATTTGAATAGGGTTGATTTAAAATATTTATTTTTCACAAGAGAGCTTGCATGGTCAATGTTTCCTTGCTGATTTTTGCTTGATAAAGAAATGCTTTAACTTCCCACAGATGTCATCTTTAAGCCTAATTGAATAGCACACAGAGGAATCAAAGGGCAACTCATTAACTGTACTCCAAGTGAGAGTAAAAACTCCCTGTCAGCACAGTGTGCTATACAGTGTCCTTGTAGCTCTTCTGGGTCATTTGTCTACTATAGGCAAGTAGTATTTCTTCATGACAGTGGCTATATCAGCAAGGCACACCCATGATTTACTGCCTTCTTCTTCTATGTTATCAGTTTTTACACATGATACAAAATCTTCCACTAGATTATTCCTTAAAATATTTAGTCACATATTTTGAAGAAATTACATAATTGTGAGATCAGAAAACAAATATAACCCACCCCACTTTTGGAATTTATTTTTATTGTCAACAGAAGCCTTCTTCATATGTTGATAAAAGTCAAAGCCATCTTTGGTGATGTTATGATACTGACATCCCAAAAAAACTGTCAAAAATATTCTTCTTATTCAAGTAATTTGAGTACAGCTATTATAGCCCATAAGTACTCTGTTTCTGGGCAAGGAGTTAAGAGAATGTGTTGTTAATGATATATGAATTCTGTCTTTAGAGTTTATGAAATATGAGATCATTAGCAAAATTCTACATGGACTTCCATTTTCTTATTTATAAAATGATATGTGTTATCATTTGTATTGCATATAATTTTATAGCAAACTCAGATAAGTTATCATGATATTTAATTAATTTACTGAAGGCATACCTGTAGTGAAATTTCTTTGGGGACTGCCTGTTCCCAAATAATGATACAACGTCTTCTTTTCAATTATTAAAACCTACCCATAGTTGGGCTTATTCACATCTTGCTCTTAAAGTTAAATTACTCCATTCATATTAATCCACGTTGAGTCATGTGGTTTATTACCTTTTTAATCCATAACAAATTTCTGCTTCCTTCTGCATCCCATTAGCAATTTCCCCTAAACCATATTCTAACACAGTTTTTGTTGTCTCTACCCAGAAGTCCCACCTAACACATCCTTCCTAGCTATTGGGTATTCAGAATTTTATTGTTTTCTTTTTTTAGCTATTTTTTTCTTATTTTACATAACGATCCCAGTTCCCTCTCCCTCCATCTCATGCCCCCTGAGCCCCTCCCATCCCACCACACCCCCACTACACAGGGAGGGTGATGCATTCCAGGTGGGATCATCAAAAATCTGTCAAGTCATTTGAAGTAGGAACTAGGCCCTCCTCCCTGCCTCTAGGTTAAGGGAGTATACCTCCAAGGGGAATTGCTCCCAAAGTCTTTTACTGCACCAGGTTTACATCCTAGTTCCACTGTCAGAGGACCCTTAGTCTGCCCAGGCCTTCTAACTGAGACCCATGTTCAGAGGGTCTCAGTTGGTTCAATGCTGGTTTCCCAGCTATCAGTCTGGGGTCCATGAGCTTCTCCTTGTTCTGGTCAGCTGTATCGGTGGGTTTCAGTAGCCTGGTCTTAACCCCTTTTGTTATTGCTCCTCCCTCTCTGCCACTGGATTCCAGGAGTTCTGCTCTGTGTTTAGCTGTGGGTGTCTGCTTCTGTTTCCATCAACTACTAGATGAGGGTTTTATCATGGCATATAAGTTAGTTATCAATCTCATTATCAGGGAAGGGCATTTAAGGTAGCCTTTCCACTGTTGCTCAGATTATCAGAATTTTATTAAACTAGTCAGTCACAGTAACATGACACATCCATACACAGTGTACATATATCCTAAATTTCCTGTATTTTATCTAAATAATAAAGAAAGAGTTTAACTGTACCATAGTAAAACCATGTAAAACAAAAATAATTACAAGTTAAGAATTAAATTTACAATGTACAGTCCATTTGCATTCGTAAATTCAGAGAAATTATTCTATTGTCTACCCTATCTCTTAAATCCAAAGTTTTCTAGCTAAACCATTTTATTTTTGCTGTTGTTGTTTTGTTTTGTTTTTGAGATAGGATTTTACTGTGTAGTTTTAGACCCTGCCCTGGAACTAGCTCTTGTTGACCAGGCTGCTTTGAACTCACAGAGATCTAGTTACTTCTACCTGTCAAATGCTGGTATTATAGGTATGTACCACCACCACTTGGCACTAAACCACTTTCTATCATAACTTTTATACCATCCTACAAATATAATTTTAGACCTTAAAACATAGTCTTAGATAAACAATTTAAGCTTTTATGTCACTCAGTCTTGTAATATTCACATTTCTTTTTTTTAAGTTTCTTTTCTGGATTTCATAACAAAGAAACATTATAATTATGTAGTCTTCAACCACTTAGAGACCTGAGAAAGATAAAACACTGAGTAAACAAGACGTTCAGAACAAACAACTTAGAAGGAACAGAAACATGTCTTCCTGAACAGTCACCCCAACGTTCCTCCATAACATTGGGGCATCCATATTTGGCCTACAGGCCTAGTATATCTGACAGAACTTTCTGTGAAGCAGGAAATTTGAAGAAATGTACTATCTTTACCTTGTCTTGACAAAGTTTGGAAGTTGCCTTCTTTTGTGTCCTGCATGTTCAAATTGGACAGCATAATGTCAATAGTTGAGGCAAGGACAATTTTTTTGCTCAGTGGCTAATTTTTATGTAATGAAAACAAACTCCATATGAAGGTTATTCCAAGAGAAATCATCGAAATCTGTCAAAGTCATTTGGGTTATGGCCTAGGCCCTCCCTTATGTCTCTAGGCTAAGGGAGTATCCTTTAAGGGACCCTGAAAATTGGCATAACTGTCAAGTCCTGGGAGAGAGCTAGCAGTATCATTTTTGTCTGGTCTCTATGTGATAGGAAAGAGCAAAGTTTATCTGGGTTCCTCACTGAAGGACTCTATGGGGCTGAGACATCTAAGCTAGAAGCTTTGAAGCTGTTTTGGCACAGATTGTTTAGGAAAATGCAACAGAGATATTCCGAGAAGCTGGATCACCCAGGCTACTTGTCTTCTTTTATATCTGATCCTTTTTTTTTTCTTCTGAAAACCCAGACTTTAAAAGCTAGTATACATATCTTCATTAATACAAGTACAGACTGTGTAGTATGCACACATTAGCTAAAGATGGCAAAAGGCATTGGTAACCTGTGTATTGGTAACCTGTGTAAGTTTGTTTAGAATGTATAACAAACCCTCTATCCATGCTATATGAAAGGATGTCAGGTAAGAAGTCATGGGGACTCTGTAGCAACAAGATTCACCATGTCTCCTCCAGACTCAAAGTTGTTCCCATGTAGAGGGATCAGCCTATATGTTACCTGTCTTGTAGTTTTTCTTAGTTTCTTCCTTCATGTCTGTAGCCAAGATTTTCAAGAAGTCTCCTTTAATCAAATCTGCTCTTTATTGGTTTAGAAGGAATCTTGTTTGTTTCCTGTAGAAGTAAAAACATAACATTTCACCAAACACAACTCATTTCTTGCCTTCCATTCTGAAATCAAGGCATCCTTAAAATATATAAGCTGGTTTAATTTAGCAGTTTTCTTTACAATCCATTGTTTCTCATCAATTGCCATCTTGTTTTGTTTTTTAGCATTTAAAAAATTCGAAGTCAACAAAACGCCATTCAGGACCCAATTTGGATGCCCTGTATATTTTCCATCCTTGTGCGGCTTATTCTTTTTTATTATTTTATTCTTTCTTTAAAGACATTATTATTTTTTAACTCTATTGTTTCTATGACTGTCTATGCCCATTTTTTTTCTTTTTTCAGCACCTAAGTACATTTTCAAGTGTACTGTTCAGAGGTTTTCTCTGCCTGGTTCTAGCTTTTAAAACTTTTATTCATTGTTTGGGTTTTTTTTTTTTTTTTTTTTTGTATCTGCAGTGTTTCTTTGACCACATGAGCCAAACCATAAACTACCAGGCTACCTGCCATCTGGCTCTGCTCAGCACATGGCACTCACAACTGGGTCCACCCTCTCATGAGAGCTCAGTCTCAAGCCAGGAATTACATTTACCCACTCCAGCTCTGGGAAGCAGCTGGGATTGCACTGTTGCAGGACTTTCTGTCTACTCTCCCATTTTACCTAGTAGTGTACCATTCAAGTGCTCAGCTGCACAGCGGGGCCTTTTACAGGAGTCATGCCTGTGTACACTGCAAGCAATGGACTCTATGTATATGGCACATTGGTCAGACTTTCATTTGAGACTGCCAATGAAAGGGAAAAGATTTATTAATCATAAAAGCTTGGCTTTAGCTTAGGCTGTGTCACAAGTAGCTCATAACTTAAATCAATCCATTCACGAGTTTATGTTCTGCCACGTGGGTCATTACCTTTCTTCCACAATGTATGTCTGCATTTCCCTGGTGAAATCTCCTGCACCACATTCTAAATCAGAGTACCTATCTCTGCCTGACAGTCACTTCAGACCTCTCCTGCCTAGCTATTAGCTGTTCAACTCTTTATTAACCAATCACAGGGACAGTAAAACATCTTTACACAGTGTATAAGTATCCTACAAAAAATACTTTCTTGCATATACATGTTTACTTCCATGAAATATACACATTTTTTTTTTAGGTATCATTAGATTTGTACATCTAGAGTCAGCTTCAGATTCCTTCTAAAGCTGAAGGTTGCCCTATCTGCTTAGAAAAATCACATCATAATGACTCACAGATATATTCTTAGCTGCTTGTGTTATATTGAATGCTAAGAAAAAAAACCCTTATTTTGTTTATACAATTTCTATATTAGGGTAAAATAATCCTGACACTATGAATCCATAGCTTCATATTTACAATTTTAATTTAGTCTTGTTTATTTTTACCTAGTAGTATATATTTTACTTTGACTGCCTTTTAAGAAAGTTTTTCAGATGACTCTACACTTCTTTATCTAATGAATATTTAGCATTAAAACTGCTTCAATTCTTTATGCTCTGTGGCAAAGATTAGTAAATTTGGCTCAAAGGAGAGAAAGAATAAATAATTAGGCTCTATAGGCCATACTATCTTTATGGCATTTTCTCAAATTCATTGTATAACCAAAGCAGCAACCAAGTCCACCAAAATCTATGATCTTTGCAATGATTAAAGATTTCATTATAAAAGCAGTTAGACCAGAACCAGCTTCTCAGTCATAGATCAATATGTCCCCTATAAAAAGCTTATCTCATACCATCCTGACTCATTACAGAGTTGGATAAACTGAGTGGGATTCTACCACCTGAGCTGCAAAGATCTTACAAGGTTAGTAAAATTTATAGTTAAAGATTACAGTTTTGAGCTCCCAAGGACAGTAATAGCAAATAAAAACAATTATTTCTCCCAATTAAGAAGTGTAAATGCTCTGAACCAAAATCAACCAAACAAACAACTACAACAACACAAAACAACCTTAGAATTGTTGTGTTGGTTTGAATAGGAATGGCCCACATAGACACATGTACCTGAATGCATAGCCTATAAGAAGTGGCATTATAAGGAGGTGTGGCTTTGTTAGAGTAGGTGTGGCCTTGTTGGAGGAAGTGTGTTCCTCTGAAGGTGGACTTTGAGGTCTCAGATGCTCAAGTTATATCCAGTTTGGCTCACAGTCCCCTCACTGCCTGCAGACCAAGATGTAGAACTCAGGGATCCCTCTCAGCTCCATGACAGCCTGCATTCTGTCATGCTTCCCACCATGATAATGGACTAAACCTCTGAAATGTAAGCCAGCTCTAATGAAATGTTTTCCATTATAAGAGTTGTTATGGAAACACTATTTCTTCAAGGCAATAGAAACCTTAATAAAGACAGAAGTTCTAAACATGAATGGAAAACAACAAAGGGGATTTAAAATCATTTCTGAGTAGAAACTAAATTGCCAGTTTTAATTTATATTTGAAGCCATACATATGATTACACAAACACACACACACACACACACACACACACACACACACACACACACACACCTATACCCACAAATGCACACACCCTTACTCATATATTCCTAGAAACATTAGGAAGAAGATATTTCTGCTGAGTCCAAAGACTTTTTCACTCATTTATTCCTTAGTTTCAACATAGCAGAAGCAATGGTTAACTGGATTCTATGCACAACTAGTGAGATCAGTGGTTATAGTCTCTAATCTAGACACTAAAAGCCACCAAAAGTACACTCATTTTTATCCGAATTTTCAAAAATGCATATTGGAAAACATGTCCATTTTATTTACCTATCACAATGGGAAGAGCAATCCTGAATTTCCTCATAAGCATTAAAACATTCTATATGAGGTCACTTGACCAAAAATAATTTATATGGCAGTAGATTTTACTTCTAATCCCTATGAATTATTTAGTAATTGTATTAAAAGTATAAAGAGTATACATTTGGATATTGTATTTCTCCCAAAATGTATTAGTGGGCTTTAATGTGTTTCTTGAGGTTTATTAAAATAATGGAACAATAATTTATTTCCACTATATTAGTCCTATTGCTTAATTGTTCTTTATTTCTTTACTTTTTATTGTCAAGTTGTGATCTAGTTATCCACTCCTCTTTAAAAGACACTCACATTTTACTCAATGAAAACTTTAAATGCCACTTCATATGACAGAGAAAGCAAAGGACTAACTACACTGAAAATATGGAGGTTATACCAGGTCATGGACCCAGATACAGGCACCGGGTAAATGCATCTATCTTTGCTATGAAAAGACACTGGGAGAGTTTGCAATCTACGAAACACAATCACACTACCAAAGAAAACATGCCAGTATGGAAGCAAGGATTAAATTCTCTGATATGGTCAAGTGAGACTGGTGCTTGGAGATAATAGACCAGAGAAGATTGCTGTCTTCTTTGGAGCCTACAGAAAATAAGGCTCCCAATTTTTGTCCCAGTGACAATGCTTTGGAATTCTAGCCTTCAAACATGTTAGAAAATACTACCAAATTCATTGTAATTCATTATAACAAACATAATAAAGTCATTATAAAAATCACAAGGAAGAAACTAGTACAAAGAATTATCACTGGGTTTTCAATAATTCAATATTGTATTTTGTGGCATGAAGAAAATCTCAAAGCTGTCCATTTTTTAAAACAATTTTGAAGGTAAACAGTGATAATATTACTATCATGGTATTGTCCATAAGATATTTCTTAGTATTCTAATAAAAGATTCCACCCAATTTTTGCCCAAGACATTTGAACTGCTGTGTTTGCTGCAAATAATCCTGAAAGATGAGGTAATGTCTTGTTCCATGACCAAGGGCAGAAATATGAAACAAGTAAGTTCTTCAAGTTCACTGTTCTTCAGATGAACATTAACCCACTGTGTGTACAACAGCCACCTGAGACCCTTTGTGTCATCCATGTGAAACTATAGGTCAAAAGAAACTGACTCCAGCTTGAACACACAGCTATGATCTCTCTTGTTGGCAGTAAAATCTTTTGCTCTGACCAAGGTGCCTTGAATATTCTGACAATTTGAATAAACTATAACCAAAAAAGTGTAACAGATTTAGTGTCGTAGAAGTTGGGTTAGTAATATTTAGAAAAGCTTGAACAATTGCTTAGTTTTATTTATGGCTGAAACTCTATAGATGATTATACAAGAAGAGCAAAGAGAAGAAATCCAGGCAAAATGGAGAGAAACTCATGTCTATGCTTCATTAGGTTCACTCCCTACTTGAAAGAGAAACATTTGACCATGGGCCTTTGTCAAGCAATAAAAGTGAGAAAACCAACTCAACAATTCCACCTAACAAAGCACATAATTACTTGGCACAAAAGGTTTTTGCTTAAGCTGGTCATAAAGGAAACATCTGCCTGGTTGTTTCAAAATTCAAATTGTTCAGAAGGAAAGCACTTATTATAAAGCCCAGTGTCAGTACAGTTTCAGCACAGTGAGTTTCCTCATCAGTTACCAGATAGATCACATCTGTAGGTAACATGTGGCCTGATTGCCACATGTCAGTCAAGAGCCAATGGTACAAACTACTTCTTTAAAGTCTATATTTCTACACAAATCTTAGACCATTCATGGTTTATTCAGTTAAACTTCTAATTTTTGAATGAATTATTAGTGATACATGCATGCACACAAAAAAGACACACTATGATAGTGGGCATATTTCATTATGGAACTAGGATTTCAAATGTCATTGAAAGACCAAAAAGCAGGTAAGGAGTATAAAATCTGTATTATTATTATTATTGCTGTTGTTGTTATTATTATTGTTATTATTATTTTTATTATTATTATTACAAAGGTAAAGTATGAGGGGATACAGTGTTACTTGTATGATAAAAATTAGACCTGTGTGGGGGTAGCATTTCCATTGGAAGAAAGGATACATTCCATAGAAGTCACAGATGACAGATAACTTAAATCAGTGATGCAGAGTAGCAAAATTGTTACAAATTGAGGAAAGTTTGTAAAAAGAAAACTCTCTTATCTGGATATATTTTCAGGAATTAAGAAGAATGCATGACAAAAATAAATACATCGTACTTTCCACTTAAAATAACCTTTTGAGCATATTTCAACTTTCATATCAGTAGTGGGTCCTAGAAACCACTCCATGTAAACCAGTTAGAATTTTCACCGAAGCTATTGTGAGAAGAGAGACTAGGGAGAGATGGCAAGAAATGAAGTGGCCCAATGAAGTCCTCATAGCTCACGATAACTTTCTCCTCTTCATTTAATCTGAAAGAATCTTTATACTCATGATATTTAAAGTTTCTCACTTTGGTGGATAACTACAAGACAAATTATCTTTCATTTTCAACATTTATATCGCAATTCCTATGTTAAATAAAATATTTTTTCTCTTGCCTAATACATGAGGTCCCTTAAATAGGATGTCCTCCATAGGGCATATACTTGAGCACTTGGTCCCCTATTAGGGGTGCTGTTTGAAGAGGCTGTGGAACTTTTAGGAGCTGCAGTGTAGTTGGAGGAATTCCATTACTGGGGACCGGCCTGGACCCTACACCTGAAATTGAAGAACTGGTTCCTCAGCTTCTGGTTGTAGTCTCCTGTTGCTATCACCCTCCCCACCCCTGCGCGCCATTTTTGGGTTCTCCTACTTGAACTATGAGCTAAAAGAACTTTTTGGTAACTTGTTCTAATTGTAATGTTTTATAAGGCAACAAAACAGAGTTAGAGACTCCTGCTCTATTTCATCATGTAAAATATACTTCCATCTTTTAATTCAGCCTTTTCTTAAAATTGTACATCAATAAGATATTTTGTTTCTCTGAGCTTTTAAACTTTATTTCTAATCTTTTGTCTTGTTACTCATGGCAGATAATTTTGGATAAATGTTGTATGCAATGGTATTTTTTATTACCATAAAAGTGCCAGAGTTGTTTTAAGTTTTTACGTATTCTATGAACCATATATCTACCACCATTTTTTTTTCTGATAATCCATATGAAGTTCTTCTAGTCAATGCACCTTAAGTTGATTTCTCACTTGATTTAGGTATGCATGCTGTGAGGTCCAATACAGATTGAGTTGTGATGCTCATCAGCCCTGATTAGCTTCCTATCCTGAAAGGGAACTCTACAATATTCCGGGTGCTGTCCCTTTGGTCACCATTTTCCTCTGTCTGAAAAGTTCTTACTTTAAATGTATAAATTTAAGATCCAGCTCAAGTCCTTGAGTAGGGAAGACTTTATGATAAGCTGATAGTGTATCCCCTCATTCGTTGTCTTCCTATCTTGTTACTTATTTCTTCTTAGAACCAATATTTCACATATTTGTGTGCTGTATTTATACCTGAATTAGAATTGAAGCTATATTAACTCACTGAGACCTAAGAATTTCAATTTATTCCTTTTCTCCCCTATGTACCTAGCAGAAATTGTACATAGCCAAATATCAACACAGCCAAATATCAGATAAACTACACTGAAAACATGAGTGAAGAAATGAATTCATGCATAATGAGTGTGATCAAATACACATGGCCTGTGTCATCCTAGTTTGTTAAAACATATCTGGCACCTATTTTCCATTTTATTTTATTTTATTTTATTATGATTTCCCATTTCTTTTGGAAATTGCTTTCATCTATACTTAGTTCCCATTTTCTTTGAACTCTGCTGCCTTGATTTTCCTGAATATTGAGCACATTCCTTTCTTATCACTTCTGCTAAAATCTTCAGTTGTTCTTAATGCAGTTGATCATTTTTGTTTTCAGTGCACTAAAAAATACAGTAAATATCCAGCTTAGTATGCTCACTTTGCTAAACCAATAAAAGATTCAGAAATGAAATTATTTTTCAGGTTGAGAACTTCTCTACCATCTTGGTTTTGATTAAAATAATATATATTGTGTTGCATATTAGTGAATCATGATGGGAGGCATTGGTTCACTTGGGTCTGAAATGAGAAGCCTTTTGTTTTGACAGGGTTTTGTATTACTCACATTCTCCTAGCTCATGTCACTCTTTGTTATAAATAATTAAAATTTTGTGTCAACAGTTTATGCTGATTAAGGAAAAAGTCACTGCTACATTTGCCCTTTTGTTGGCTATAGACCATATTGGTTATTGAAATTCATGATTTTGATAGTTTTTTATAGAAAATTTAAATGATAAATATGTTCAAAAAGGACTATAAACCTGAAAGAATGAAGTCAAAGTAATGACATTTAAAGCATGTTAATTTTCCATGAGATTTAACTCAGAGTTGAACCACTGGGTGTAAGGGCTTTCTACACAACACTGACTGTTTTAGTTTGATCCCAAGAATCCATTATTGAATGACATAACCTCCTGCTAAAAGTTATTTTTTGACCTCCACATGCACATCATGGTACATATATGCCCACACAAATACGGGACAACACACACACACATGCATACACACACGAGTAATAATGTTCAGTGAACAATTTACAATTCTCAAGCTGGCTATACTTATCAAATTATAAATGCATTTAAAGGAAGAATAAAATACATACATAAGGACATCAGGCCATCAATCAAGTGAGCTTTTATGTGAAAATAGTTAATGATTTTTTTTTATTACTTATACAGTCACAATGCCTTTGACGTATAAAGTATACTTCAGGCAAATATATTGCACCTTATTTCTATGATTGAGTTTATTGGTGGGAAAAAATATTTTCCCCAGAGTTTTTAGAAATAAAATAGGATGATAAATTTCTCCCTAAAGGTGATATAACTGTTCATATTGCTTGCTACTGTTTTGATTGGAAGAATTCTTCTCTATTTTAAATTGATATTTAATAGTTGCTAAATATAAACCTCATTTCCTCTATTCAAAATATATTTTACATTAAAGTGAAATTATGCTGAATACCATTTTACACATTGCCTTTTTGTATTACAAATGGAGGTACTGTGTAAAGCTCAGATAGTAGGAAAAACTTGTATGTGGACATTTCTGGAGCTAGAAGTAAGCAGGCTGTCACTGCACATTTAAATGAAGAATAGTTAAGTAATTCATGAAGATAAAGATACCACCAAGAAAAGCTTAAAATCTGAAAGCCAGCTTGTCCATACTCTCATTGTATCTCCTCTCAACCTCAAATTGATAATAAAACATGCTCAAATAAGTTGAATGGTCAATAATTATTTTATTCTATATTTTTCCATGTATATTTTACTCCACTAATGAGAAATTTTCTTGTATTTCTTTATTACTAAGAAGACAGAAAATTAGAAAAAGACAGAAAAACAATTATTGGGAACACTTAACAATGTGTACAAGTAGTACAGTTTCACATGATAATATTAAATAGCAAAGATAAAATATTGAATTATGAAAAAGCAAGAATAATTTGATAAGAATTATTTACTGAACATTATATCCCTCTCAAACACTAGAAGGGAAATTGAATATTATAATCTCTAGAGCATGTTTTATTTAACAATTTGCGCATACTGATTGTTTTCAATAGACTTCCTCTGTCTTATTCTGCTGTTAATCTATTTATTGTTAATAGTCAGCACATATGTACCATGTGTATATGAATGAACTTTTGATGCTTTCCATAAGGATTTCTAAGACATATCTGTGTGTTTTCTTATAATTTCTGTGTTCATAGATTATAGACTATGTGCATGATAGCACATATAGTCATAAAGATGTTTGCATCAGGAAACCTAGGGAATTCAAACAATCTTGACAAATTCAACCAGTGATTAGCTAGCAGGCCTGGACTACTACACAATCAGATTGCAGTGACAATTCTAAAGCAAATAAGTTAAAGAGCACATGCAGAAGAGGGGCAGGAAGTGTAACAGGAAGAGGCATTGAGTGACAAGGAAACTGTCTTCTGGATGCATCAGGGCAGCTGTGCACATGAACTCAGATGTTTAGGTACCCTGTAAGGCTTGACACTTTATCAAGGAACCAAATCCCAGGGAGAGGAACAGGGAAGAAAATTATGCCATAGCCTAGGAGAAACTGTGGAGTACAGGGAGAAGGATCAGGTTTCTCGACAGTTCAGCCACAGACAGGCTGACAACAATCCAGTGAATAGCCACATGTTCTAAAATATTTGGCAGAATAAGCTGGCCCTCATGTTGATAGAAAATTGTGTGTGTGTGTGTGTGTGTGTGTGTGTGTGTGTGTGTGTGTGTGTAAAGGGAATGGAGGGTAAAACTGCAGAGATACAAGGTAGTAAATGCGATCAACATATATTTTGTGAATTCTCAAGACACCCATATATACTTATAATTATCCCAAACTTGATTTAAGCTAGAAAAAAATACCAACCAAATAAACAAAAACCTATGTCCATAAAAGTTAAGTGCATAGCACTGAAGGTCAGCTTAACAGCTTAATAGAGCAGAAAAGGAACCTCTCCAAGTTCTCAATAATATTTATGATCTAGACTGAAGGACATTGAACTTCCCTGAGCCTGAGTTGTGTCATGTGACAAAGTGGGTGATTTCCTAGAAGGACCCTTATCCTTCTTTCCTTATCCTGATAGCCAATCTGGTCACTGTCCTTCCCTCCTTATCCTGATTACCAGTCTGGTCACAGTTCTTCCCTCCTTATCCTGATAGCTAATCTAATGGCGACTTCCTTGCACAATTCCTCATCTGAGCAGGCAGAAAACATTTTGCCTTCACTCTGAGACGCAATCAGAGGATTTGTGGATAAACTACTTAAACAAAGTCAACCCCTGTATTTCCAGCGATTTAGTTTGCACATGAAGCAGGCTATTTATGCTGAATTGTGAAAGGAATGAATATAAAGCTAACTTTGAAGATAGTTATAAAAATATCTAAGAATAAGTGACATGGAAGAGGGCTACAGTAAATTAAAGCTGTGGGTATGCTAGTATTAAGGAAAATAAATAAAAGGAGGGTGAAGTGAGCTACCTGACAGAGGGGAAAAGGAAAGAAAACATTTGCAATGGCGCTGTTTCAAGCAAGGTGAATAAATCCCTGTAGTGATTCTCTTCAAAGGTACCTGGATTTAGAGACACAGGAAGACTCCAGTAACAGTGAGAGGCATGTTGATTGTCTACTTCTAGGAACTTTAGGAAACTGTGCATTTTACAGTCACTTGTCACATGAATATTTCTCTCTTTTATGCATGAATTAAAAGTTTCATTTTAGCTATTACTAAAAAGAAATATTACAACATGCACAGATGTTGATTGGGAAGGAAAAGTTGTGCATTTTTTTTGAGGGGCAACCACTATGAAAAAGCATGTGATGCCATTCAACCACCCATCTTGTGAAGTGTATCCAAAACCATGAAATCAGTGGCTGCACAAGCAACTGCATATTCACGTCCTTGAAGCATATTCACAATAGAACAGTCCATTAATGTCAGCGACAACAGGATGAAGAAATTGTGACACATGTACAGACATACAGAAGTTTGATCCATTTTGACCTACCAATTCAAGATCATGATTTCTAAAATACCCTTGCTTTCATAGTGCTTGTTATGAAATATTTAAAATATTTCATTGATATTATCTACATTTTATTGTATGTTATTGTTATTTTTGTCTCATTTTCACTTCTACTCTACAATTCCATTTCATCTCTACCTTTGTATCAGCTTGTATTTGGGCACAACCCTAAAACAAGCAACTTTTAAACGTAAATCTTGGAGCATATGAATATAAAATAATGGTGGAATAGTTAAATAGATTTGGTTCAATACATAGAACCTACAAAAAAGCAAACAATTACATATAATTATATAAAAATTATAATTTAGAAAAATAGTTATGTTTATTTTATAGCACCCATTTATAGAATAGTTTAAGATTTAAATAAATTAGGATAACTTATAAGAAAGGGTTTAACTTGCCCAATTATATGACTGCAAGTAGCAGTGTTTTGCAGTAAATACATCTTTTAAAAGGTTGGAATTAAGTAGATGCTTTGATGCATTGTAAGTGTTAACAGCAAAACAATAACCTTAATAAATCTATAGAGAAATCTATCTGCATATGCCATAGATGTTTGGTTGAAATTTAGCATTCTAACTAATGTTCCTTGTTAATTAACATATATTATTAACCATAATGAGTCATCAATTTATATTAGTCAAAAGTAAATTGTATAATTAGCATTCAAACAGAAGCCTCCTGTGAGTGAAAAAATTACCTTTATTAGCATGTAGAAGAGACAATAAAAATGATTATGCTTTCTTCACATAAAAGGCACTGCATTATAAGTCTATTTTTTAAATTGAATTCTTCCTCTAGTCAAATGTTTTAAAGTAATTTGTAATCTTCTGATTATTTTTAAATAAGGAAATGGTATGTCTTTTACATATTCATGTGTTCATCTTTCTTCAGTTTGAGTACAGCATGATAATGACCACACAGTTATGCAGGACAACAATTATAAACTCTCTTATTGCTGTAAATGCCCTTGCCATGGAACTCTCAAGTTCTAGAACTTACTCTTACCATTAATTCAGCCAGAATATCTTTTACTAAAAAATTTGGTGTTAAACATTCTATTGCTCTTCATTTCAT
The DNA here is from genome assembly GCA_030556225.1 of Cricetiscus sungorus. Lineage (NCBI taxonomy): Eukaryota > Metazoa > Chordata > Mammalia > Rodentia > Cricetidae > Cricetiscus > Cricetiscus sungorus. The sequence continues at coordinate 40,447,508 of JANBXA010000031.1, forward strand.
TTTGTGAAATTTTCAGTTGATTGTGTGCGTGCTAGACTAGTTTACCTGAAGATGTGGCTTGGTCAAGGGCTGTCTTTGAACCAACTTGGGGAAAGCCATAGCTGTCAATGGCTTGTGGGAGCCTTCAGTGTAGTGCTGTTTAGGAACAGCTTACCACTCAATCCAAGAATAGAATGGATTAGACCTCTTGGTCCTTCCACCTGTCCTACAGGCAGGTGACAAAATGCATTAATCACAACTCTACCAGCCTTTCTGCACTTTGTTTTTCTCCTTGATAATCACAGGAGTCAGTGATGCAGCTGCATTTTACATTCCCGTGGCATTACCTTCTTTCTAAAGACGTTTCTTTTCCATGAGAAGGAGGAGATAATGTTAAAGAAAAACAGAATGTGTTACATTTCATACTAAGATTAATGGTGGTTACTAAGCACCAAGTGAGCAAATATTTCTCACTCTAGCACTTGGAAAGTTTTCACAACGAGGCTTATATCTGCTGTAAAGGTGAAACAAGTCACTTTCAAGATTCATAGGTTATGAGTTGAAAACTAAAGAGAGTTCAACAATAAAATAAAGGATAAAGTTAAGAGGAAACTAAGATTCCTGCATATCTGCAGGAGTATGACAGGGCTAACATATAAATCCAAGTTTATCAGAAGCAAACATAGGTTGAAATTACATCTTATACAGCACAGTGAGAAAACTCAAATTTTTTTCTAAATAAATTTTAGATTTTAGCCATAATGTTGTTTTTTTTGCCATGCTATGAATACATGCAACAAACAAATGAAACAACTAAAATATTTTTAATTTAATGATTTAAAATAAACCACATTCATGAGGATTGTATTTACATCATTTTCATTTCTTCCCCTTAAACTCCTTCTTGGTTCCAACCACCATTCCTCTTCAAATTATTGACTCCTTTTTTTTTTTTGTCCTCTACATACTATTGTTAAATATGTGTATGTATATGTGTGTGTGTGTATTTGTATATATATTCACATATAAATAATTTGGTGTACTGTTTAGTATTCACTGGATGTATATATATTTAGGGTTAATGAAAGGTATCAATAAAACTATAAAATAGTTAATGAAAGAATTTTATAAAACATTTTGTTAAAACAACTGTTTATGTTTGAAGAAACTGAAACATTAAGACTTGAGATGACTCTTCATTTTTGTTTAAATAACTAAAAATCAGTTACTGTGGTTGAGCCATAAATTCCAACACTGGCATATCATCATCCTCTACTGAGAAGACACTGAGGTCTTTGGTTTGGATCAGACAACTTGTTTCAAAAGATTAAGTTGAGCTATTATGACTTTCTCCCTATGTTTAATTGCATTCCATTAATTTCAGATGAAAGTACATGGATTTGAAAGTATGAATATAAGAATCTCCTTTCTATAGAGCTCCTTTAATATGCTATCATTATGTAGTACAGCATTTAGCCTTTCTTCCCTTTCTACAACAATTTTCTAGAAACAAACACGAACAGATTTTTGCTGTACATGGATATGACAACACATAGTACTGAAGGCAAGACAAGTTGTGGAATCTGTTGGGTTCGTATGAGAAAGAGAGAGAGAAAGAGAGAGAGAGAGAGAGAGAGAGAGAGAGAGAGAGAGAGAGGGTAATCCATGTCCTAAGAACTCATATGGAGTTGGTCGTTTTCTTGTTCAGTGCATCAATTCCCAAATAACCACTCTAAGGCTTAATATTAACAATAATTGTTTGGCCAATGGCTCAGGCTTCTTACTGGCTAGCTCTACATATAAATTAACCCATTTCTAATAGTCTATATTTTACCATGATGGCTTGTGGCTTGTTAACTCACATCCTGATTCCCTGATGATCCTTAATTGGTCTAAATAATACAAACCAGGAGTCAGATATAGAGAAAAACTCTGAGAGCTCAGAGAGGAGCAAGTGAAAGCCACCTTTATCTCTTTAGCTTCTCAGCAGACAAGAGAGAAAGTTCCTGTGTCTTTCTGCTTATATCTACTCTTTACCCAGCCATCTCACTTCCTGTTTCCCCCCAGCAATCTCATTTCCTTTCTGTCTTTACAGACCTCCAAATCTCTACAGTTAGCTAGTTGCAAGCTCCATTCTCTGATATTCAGACAGGCTTTATTTGTACAATCAAGGTATCACCACACACATACCTCAGTATTTTTACAGCTATAAAGGCTGAGAAAAGGAAACGTCAGGGGATGTGGGAGAAACTTGATATATTGGTTTCTTAGATGTCTACTATAGATGATACAGGCCACTTCCTGTATTTCTGAGATGTTGGTTGTATGGTACAATACTCACATTCTTTGTGTCAATGGGTATTGTAGCTTTAAACAACAACATATAATAATACATTTGACCTGCATTCCCTTAACTAACATTGATTGCCTTCTTCTAGCAAGGAAATTGGGCTAGTACATGTGTGATACACTATACTAGGAAATTTTGGGTTTCGGGTTTCTCAGGTATATCTGCTCCAGTGTCTTAACTAAAACTTTCAGAATGCTATGCTATCCCCATGTGAACATTGACGGCCACACAGCTGACAATATGGATTATCATGCAATTTTCCAAGATTTTCAGCACATTTTGCTCTTCACCTGATGGTTTTCACAGTGTAATAAAGATGATTTCCTTATTGACTTTGTCATTCATTTAAGTCCTATTGAACAATCCAGAATCACTAGGTACTTCCCCAGTCAGCAACACTCTTTGTCCCTGTGTCCCATGAGTGTTTGAGATAGTTAATAGTCCATTCTCTCTGCCATCTGTATCACATCCCATTTCACCATCACTAAACCACTTGTATTTCCCCAGAAGCTCAATGTTCCTTTTCTTTGCCTCTGTCTACTCCTCCCTAAACATATTAAACCTTCTAACAGTGAGATCTACAGTCTTTAACTCTGCTCATTCCTTTTTCCTTCCGTATATCAAATGCCAAATAATTATTGTTGCAGATTTGTCTTCTATTTTCTTCATGTTCAGTCTACTTCAGAGTCATATAGATTAATATTTTTAAATATTATTAAGTATAAAAGTTCTATTCCTTTTATAATTTGGAATCATTATTTTTATAACCTCCTTGATTCATGTAAACATACTTATTTTTTCTTTAAATGGGATGAATAGACATTTAAACGTTTGGCATTTGATAATTTTATGAAATGAGTTTTATAAGGTGAATGGAATTTTTTATTAAACTAAGTTTACTTATTTTACATTCTGGCCAGTTTGCCCTTACTCCACTCTTCTCAGTCCCTTCCCCAAATATCCTCTGTTCCCACTAATCCACTCCTCCATTTCTGTTCAGGAAACGGTAGTCTCTTATGGATATTAGCAAAACATGACATATCAAATTGCAGTATGATTAAGCACTTCCCTATATACTAAACCTGAGCAAGGTAACCTGTAGTGGGATATTCACTGTGTCTGCTTCTGTGGCACTGACCACACCCATTGAGGGGTGGAGCCAGGGGCAGAAGTGAGCTGTGGGGCTTGGGCTCGGAAGGAGGCAGAGAATGCTCTCTTTCTGGCAGGACACAGAGAGAGGAACAGCCAGTTTTAACTGCTGTATTCATCTGTCTGTGTTGTGAGTTGTTTCTCCCCTAATAAACATCTATTCTTTCTATTTGTTTATCCTGACCCTTATTAAACTGAAATATCTGGTGTCAGGATCAGGATCAGGATTTTCACGACACCTGGGATTTACCCAGGTGCTGCAGCAACTCTTTCCCCACCTTCCCCGAACAGGCAGGTCTCTTGCCTAATCAGAGGGATACACCCTGCCCTAGAACTCCTTTTATCTCCATCTTGGCCCAGAGACTACTGCTCATCTTCTGCCCATTCCCTCAGATTGCATTCATACAGAGCCCTGCGGCATTAGCCCTGCCTTTTGTGTTGCTGCACTAGGCCCTGACTCTGCCTGCTCTGTTTGTGTGCTGTGGGCTCTGGCTCCAGCAGCAGCAGCTACGGCCAGTGAGCTGGCAGAAAATATACATGCTGCAGTTGCAGGTGGCTCCTGTTATCCCTGTGGTCTCAACAATTTGAACAAGGCTCGTTTCACTCCTTCGTTTAACAAAATTTTGCTTGCCTTAGTTTGTTAAAAACTATTCTACAGGGACCGGGATTAGAAGGCTCCTCTACTGCCTGAAGCTATTTGGCCGTACACTTCTGGACAAGGTTGGTGCAATTCTGGGTAGAACCGGAATCGGAAGGATCCTCTGCTGCTGGACGCTTTTTAATGCTATACCTCCAAGTGTAACTACAGCAAGTTGAGATCTACAACTAAAAGCATCAAAGCTCCAGGACAGCGGAATTACACCTAAGGTAACATCTTTTGCAACTTAAGCTGATATAATATCTGAGATCAGTTATTCCATAGCTATGGCAGATAATTTTACAATGCAGGACTTTAGGGATTTTTTTACTTCATATATAGAAGAAATATTAGCAGAAGAAAATTATGACTGGATCAATATATACACCTTTTTCATAATAGTAATGGGGTTTATCATTAATATGATATTCTTAAAGAAATGGTTTCAGATTAGTGCAAACAATAAGGAACTTGTACTAACCATAGGAGACTTAGTAACAAGGATTCATAACATTGAAAATGGCAGAATGCAAAACATAGAATGTTTAGGAATAAAGGTTCAGGATATTGAATCTGGCAACAGAGAGCTGAGAGGTAGAATACAGAATATGGAACATAAAAATGACCAAATAGAAAACAAAATTTGTTCCATGTCTGATGTTGCCTCAACAACCAAAACAGAAACAATGTAATGCATTAACACGCTAGCAAAAACAGCTCATTCCTGGTTGGATGAAGCTACTAATAAGGTTAAAAATCTGGAACATCAGATGGAAAGAGTAGTAGATAGAATCTCTTCCATGTCTGAGAATAATGGCAAGCTAGCAGATAGAACATTGTTTCTGGAATGCAGTTTACATGCCATTCATTTAACATCTAAGGATGAGAATATTAAAAACATGGAATCATTCATAGTTGGAGAAAGTAAGAAACTGACCAATGCAATGAAGGCACTAGAAAGGAATATGCTTCAAGAAGTTCAGACACTCAAAGAAGCAATAATTAATAGACTTCAGGCTTTAGAAGACCTGCAATCTGATACATCAGAAGAAGATCTTCAGGTAACAGGGCATAAAAAAATCTTAAAATTTTCCACACCATTTAGGGTCAGGAGAGCTTTCTCTGTATCTATTAATGAAAAATCAGCCATGAAAAAACACCCAAAAGGTGGTGTTGCTTATCAGTGGGAACCAATATGTATGAAAGATTTAAAAAGTATAAAGGAAGCAGTAGACTCTTATGGCATGCATTCACCATATGTGAAGCAATTAATAGAATCATGAGCAAGGAATAACAAGGTAACCCCTAAGGATTGGGATCAATTAATATTAGCTGTCCTTGAAAACTCCTCTCAATTAGAATGGAGGGCTTTATGGAGATTAAAGAAGGGTTATGAAGCTCCAAAAGATAAAATTCTTGGTGAGGGTATTTATGCTGACCCAGAAACCCAAGCTGCCTATGATGAACATATCTTGTCTCTATGCAGTACGGCAGCTCTGAATGCTTGGGATAAGGTTCATGAACTAGGGGAGAGAATACCAAAATAAGGCAAGACCAAGAGAATGCTTCAGTGTGTTTCTAGAAAGGTTGTGTAGAGCAGTACAATTAGAGGTAGCTGACATAGATTCTTAGCGAATACTCAAAGAATTATTAGCCTGTGAGAATGCAAATCCTCAATGCAAACAAGTGCTTTGGCCTTTAAAAATTCAATCAGCACCTTTGGAAGAATGGGTACTATATACAGCCAACATTGAGTATAATAGCAATAACACTGAAGCATGGGTAGGAGTAGCTATATCTAAAGGTTTGAGAAGTCATCAAGAACAGAAGATGTAACCATGGTGACATAGAAGCTTGGATAGGAGAAGCCATCTCCAAAGGTTTAAAGAGATATCAACATGTCAGATGTTATAACTGAAGTTAGATAGGACATCTAAAAATAAATTGTAGGCAAAGCATCTCTAGAAATAAAACTCCCAAGAATGAATCGAACAGAAGGCCTCAGCCTCCTGGGTTATGTAGAAGGTGTGACAAAGGCAGGCACTGGACAAATGAGTGTAGATCGACTAGAGACATGCAAGGAAACCATTTACCACCGGGAAACTCCTTGGGGGGCCTCTCGAAGGCCCCCATGTCAAAGGTGGTCCAAACATTCTCAATCACAGTGGAGGACAATCTCCCACAGGACAATTAGAAAATCCTTGGCCTATTGTAAAAACTCATACCGCTCTGGATGACAAACACGTGACAGAAGTTGAATTAGACATGACAGAAGGAAATAAAAAACGTATATTTTGGCAAACCTCTATAAACAGTCAAAGGCCTAGATTGATAGTTAATAACAGACTGTTTGAAGGCGTACTGGACATAGGGGCATGTTACGGCAGGTTGTTCCTACCTGCCAATTCCATCCAGCCTGCCGCCACTCTGGGCCCACAGCCGCGCCAGCCCCAATTAACACTCAGAGAGTCTGTATTTGATACAATCCTGTTGGCCAGTTACCATTACTGTTTATGGGCTAGCTCTGCCTTAATTATTAACCCATTTCTACTTATCTAAGTATTTCCACGTGGTCATCTTATCAGGGAGACACGGCAGGCGTCCTGCTTCTTCCCAGGCTACATCTCGACTCCTCCCTACTACTTCCTCTTTCCTCCTTCTAGTCTCCTAGCCCCGCCTATCTAGTTTTCTATTGGCCACAGGGCTTTATTAACCAGTATGAGAAACATATATACAGACTAACATCTCCCATCATCTCCTCTTTTCTGTCTAAAGTAAAAGAAGGGATTTAACCTTAGCATAGCAAAATATACCATACAACAGTTATCAAATAAGAATCACAGTAAACAACATTTAGTCCATTAACATTTTGTAAGACTTAAAAGAAAATATCATCTATCCTATCTTTGTGAGTCTAAAGCCCTATATGTAACTTATCTTTAATCCTAACTAAGGAAAACTATAACCATAACTACCTGTCTTCAACTCCATCAAAGACCACAGAAGGATAATATATAAACTCTAGAAATGACAGAGACAACTCATTGCTTGGTCAGTCACCTGAAGTTCTTCTGTAATGTTCCATCTTCAGCCCATAGGCCATAGTGTGTGTCCAGACTCCTCAAAAAGGCAGGAGACTTTAAACTGTCCACCTGTATTGACAGTGTGTCAGTCATTTTTCTCTGTGTCATGTAGACTGTTTGACTGTCTGGCAGCCTCTTCTATGAAGCAGGAATCCTGTAGCAATGTCCATCTTGCATCAGCAGTCACCTTTTTGTGGGTTCTGCATGTCCAGTTTCTACAACATAAAGTCAAACAGTCCCAAAGAGCAGTACTTTGCCCAAATGGCTAGTCTTGCCATATTAAAAGCAAACTTCATAACGAGTTTCTTCAATGTCCATCTTTCTTTCTGATGCAGGTGATGTTACCAGGAGCAGTTGTGCCTCACTGTCAAGAAAATCCCTAAACCATTTTAAATGCCATATTCTGTAGGTCTTTGAAAGGTTTGAAGAATGCCTATTCATCTCAAATACATCTCTGCATATCTAGAAATCCTAACTAACTTAACTATAAGTTTTAACTATCATAGGTAACTCTCTATAATCTGTATTAAATTATACATTACATTTTCCAATGAGCTATATAAACACAATTGCCAAACAAGAGGAGAAATATACATATCATAAAATTGACCTTAAATTGTATCAATAAAAGAAAATCCATTCCAAAGCAAAGTATTCATATCTATACCATAATTACTTTTTTACCTTTAAAAAGATTGTTTATGGTTATAGACATTTATAACCAAGTCCATTTAAATGAAAACAAATATTTATAAACAATATTTGGGAATTTGGGCGTCGTTCTTTCCAAACTACTTCCTGCTGGTAGAGGGTGCTGTCATGGGGGTCCAAAGAAGATGCAGAAATCTTGGCTGTAGACATTGCTTCAGGGGGTCTTGCTTGATCAAACCATATAAGTCTGGAAAGAATCCATAGCTTTTCATTTTCTGTAGAAACAAAAATAGAAATCCTTTTCCCCAGTAACTTGTCCTTAGGATTAAATTTTGGAGTCAAAGCATTTTTAAAATATATAAATTGAATTAATCTAGCAGCATTTCTTTTATCAATAGTTGTTATTTTCTCAGCAAGCAAATAATTTAAAGACAACAGAAGCACGTATAGTATCCAAAATTTCTCTGTGCTTTCCATTTTTACGTGGCTTTTTTATTTCTCTATTTATTCTACTTCTATTTTTACATATTTTGAGACAGGGTTTCTCTGTGTATCTTTTATCTGTCCTGGAATTCATTGCATACCAGGTTTGCTTTGAAATCACAAAGATCTGCTTGCCTCTGTCTGCCTAGTGCTGGGATTAATGGCGTGCGCCACCATAGCCATCCATTTAATTCCTTTTTTCTTTTTTAAACCATTGTATCATGTTTCTTTTTCTCTCCCAAGCCAGCGTATTTTTTTAAAACACAGTGTAAACCTTCATTGCAGCTCTCATACTCACCAATGAATTGTTAGCTGAGCTCTTTAAAAGCAAGGCGGTTTTTTGCCGCTTACGCTAATTTGGGAAACCTCCCTTAAAGGAGCTGCGCAACTCTCTGTCTACAGCAAAACAAATCCAACTGAGAAAATGCTGCTACTAAGAAGTCTCGCTAGTCTCTGTTCCCTTGTTTCTAAAAACCATTGTTAAGCTTTTATCAAGTTTTAAGTGAAAGTTCTTATAGCCACGTTGGGCGCCATCTGTAGAGTGTAGGTTTCCGCCAGCCCACCAGCCCACCAGTCTGGCGTGCTGGCCCCAAATAACACTCAGAGAGTCTGTATTTGATACAATCCTGTTAGCCAGTTACCATTACTGTTTATGGGCTAGCTCTGCCTTAATTATTAACCCATTTCTACTTATCTAATTATTTCCATGTGGTCATCTTATCAGGGAGCCGCGGCAGGCGTCCTGCTTCTTCCTGGGCTACATCTTGACTACTCCCTACTACTTCCTCTTTCCTCCTTCTAGTCTTCTAGCCCCGCCTACCTATTTTTCTATTGGCCACAGGGCTTTATTAACCAGTATGAGAAACATATATACAGAATAACATCTCCCATCAGGGGCGGACGTAACTATCATAACTAATAAATTCTGGCCTCAAAATTGGCCCTTGTGAGAGGTTAATGTTCAATTCTTAGGGATTGGAACCATGTCTCAGGTAAAACAAAGCTCGAGATGGATTGAATGTGTAGGACCAGAAGGACAGCAAGGAAGGTTAAGACCATATGTGGCTGATGTAGTGATAAATTTATGGGGTCATGATCTTTTACAGCAATGGAATACACAGATTAGCATTCCTCCAGTATTAGATAGGAACCATAAATGACCTCATGATTGTGGAAAAATGCTATAAAATACTATACAAGACAGACACCAAATATTCATGCTGTACAAAGACAGAATGCAAGTGCTGAACAGAGAACCAAAAGCCCTACCCTTAAAATGGTTAACAGAGGAACCTGTCTGGGTAGGGTAATGGCCTATGACATCTGAGAAGTTAGAAGCTTTAGAAAACCTGCTTCAGGAACAGCTAAATGCTGGGCATATTGAGGAATCAACCCGCCCTTGGAATTCTCCTGTATTTGTTATCAAAAAGAAATCTGGTAAATGGAGAATGCTTACAGACCTGAGAGCCATTAATAAAGTTATCCAGCCAATGGACTATTTACAGCCTGGAATGCCGTTGCCTTCTTTGATACTTAAAGAATGGCCTATTATTGATTTAAAGGATTGCTTCTTCACTATACCTTTACAAGAATAAGATAAAGAAAAATTTGCCTTCATGGTACCTAATTACAATAATTCTCAACCAGTGAAGAGATATCAATGGAAGGTTTTTCCACAGGGAATGCTAAATAGCCCACCCTGTGCCAATATTTTGTACACAAACCACTGGAAATTATTCGTAAACAGTATCCACAATCCATAATCTATCACTACATGGATGATATATTGTTAGCTGACTCTAAAGCAGACATATTAGAAAAAAATGTTGGAGAAAGTGAAGGAAGTTTTGCCTCGCTGGGAATTACAAATTGCACCTGAAAAAAATACAAAAAGGAGAGTCTATCAACTCCTTGGGATATAAAATAGGTCTACAGGAAATTAGACCACAAAAATTACAGATCAGGAGTGATCGCTACCAGACTATTAATGATCTTCAAAAATTACTAGGAGAGATTTCTCAACTGCAAACCATTATTGGAGTTGAAGGGCATTATTTGAAAACTTGAAAATGGCCTTAAAAGGGGACAAGGATTTGAATAGTCCAGAATACTATCATCTGAAGTGGAAAAGGAATTAGAATGGGTAGAAAACAGGATATTAGAAGCACATGTGGACCAGGTGGATCCAAATCTAGACTGTATTCTGGTTATATTACCATCTAGAGAATATCCTTCAGGGATTTTGATGCAGAGAGAAGACATCATATTAGGATGGATATTCTTACCACATAAACAGAATAAAAAACTAGAAACATATTTAGAAAAGATCTCTGACTTGATTTTAAAAGGTAAATTAAGACTTCATCAACTAACAGGAAGGGATCCAGCAGAAATTTTGGCAGAGAGCATGCAGTATTTTTTTGGGGAATAATTAGCAACAATTATCCCAAAAGTGAAGGAGAATCAAATTCATAAAGAAGACAATTTGGATCCTCCCACGCATTGTAAGACAAACACCTATCTCTGGAGTTCCTACATTCTACTCTGATGCAAACAAATCTGGTAAGGCAGAATATAAATCAGGAGAAATTAGCAAAGTAGTTCAAAGCTCTTACAATTCTGTACAAAAGGCAAAATTGTATGCCATTCTCATGGTACTTATGGATTTTACAGAACCCCTCAATATAGTTACTTACTCTCAATATGCAGAGAGAGTAGTCTTTCACATCGAAACTGTAGAATTTATTTCTGATGATACAGAATTAACTTCATTGTTTATATAGTTACAAGATACTATCGGAAAGAGGATTCATCCTATATATAACACACATCAGATCCCATATAGGTGTTCCAGGTCCTCTAGCACAAGGCAATGATGAAATTGATCGGTTATTGATAGGAAGTGTGCTAGAATCCTCAGAGTTTCATAAGAAACACCATGTGAACAGCAAAGGATTGAAAACAGATTTTTCTATCACTTGGCAACAAGCCAAGGAAATAGTAAGGAAATGTCCTACTTGCTCATTCTAACCAAACTCCTTTACCACCAGGCAGTTGTCCTAAAGGTATAACTAGAAATGAAATATGGCAAATGGATGTGTTTCATTTTGCAGAATTTGGAAAATTAAAATACATACATCACACTATAGATACATTTTCAGGGTTTCAATGGGCTACTGCTCTGAGCTCTGAAAAGGCTTATTCTGTTATTACATACCTTTTAGAGGTAATGGCCATTATGGGCATAGCTGCACAAATAAAAACTGACAATGCTCCGGCATATATTTCCAGCAAATTGAAACAGTTTTTTTGAGTATTATAACATAAAACACATAACTGGTATACCACACAATCCTACAGAACAAGCAGTAGTTGAGAGATCTAATCGTACTTTAAAAGAAATGCTCCATAAACAGGCAGGAGGAACCAAGACACCCAAACACAGATTACATAATGCTTCATTAACATTAAACTTTCTTAATGCTGATGAAAAAGGAAAAACAGCTGCAGAAAGACACTGAACAATAGAAAAAACTTCTGAACTAAATCAGCCAGTGTACTTCAAGAATGTATTGACCTCAGAAACCAGGATATGTGTTATGTTGGGGTAGTGGTTTTTCATTTGTATCTACAGGAGACAAAAGCTACAGATACCATCTAAGTTAATCAAGATCCGAGTTGAACAAGAGTAACATCTTATTGAAGAGAAATGACAAGTCATCCAATAAATAAAGTCCCATGAGATATGCAGATTCTTCTCAAAGGTAGGGGAAGTGTTCTGTTCTTGTCCTTACAGGAAAACAGAGGAGAACACCTATCTTCAAACAGGCAAGAGACAATGAACATGTAGATACCTACAGAAGAGAAGACAGCTCTCCAGAAAGAATCAATTAATGAAGAGGAATCTGATTTATGGTAAAAATATTTAAGTTTAGTAAACTGTTTCTATACTGAAATCTATTTCTCTTTACTATCTAATATTTCTGTAGCCCTGATTCATGTAAACCAATGCTGGCTTTGTAGTTGGATTTGGCTTTCCTTCTCTAAATTCAATCATGTTGTTAAGATTAAATTCACAGTTTCTGCCTTATATCAAGAAGCCAATTGGTGTAAGGCAGAAGAAAACAAAATCTAAGGAATCATTCACTTATTCGCAATTTTCTCTCTGAAATCCTAATTTTCTCATTTACATTTTAATTCTTATTGTTGCCTTTCCCTAATGCATACCATAAAAATTAAAAATGTTACCTTGATATTGATATTTAAGTTTTCCACAAGGAATATAACAGTTCCCAACAGCATCTTTAAACACTCTGGAAAGGAGATGGGGCCCTAATTGGACATTTCCACTTGACTCAACCTGATGCATCTGAACTACACACTTCACCCTAAACTGGTTTGAGACTGCTTTTCTCGAGACAACTCATGACTAGCTAGCTGTATTGGTGCACCTTCTTATTACAACCTGGCCAGAGTTTCAAGTATAATTCCAATCCAGCATTTTATGCCACACAATGACTACCTACATATGTTACAGCCAGTTCTGTTGAGAAATTTGGTTGATTAAAATTTTCTCCCAACAGGATCCCATGGAGAAATCATCATCTCATTTCAGCAGGAAGTAATCTTAAGATAAAGACACCCCCTTTTCCCACACTTGGAATTTAGGGACAATATTCATCTTCATAGGGTTGGTCTTAGTTACTTGGGGTTGGGTTTGGAAGGTGATACTTAGACTTGGTTATCTCTTTTAGACAAGAATAGGGTATGGTTGGGAAAGGTATGGTTCAGAATGTATATAGGTAGATTAGACTAGTTTTTGTGAATTATTTAGTAAGAGTGAGACATTAGTATTACAGCTTACATTGTTATATATTCTATTTTGGGGTAACCTATGTAAAATTAATTTTATTCCCTTCCTGGAAGAATTGTATCTTATGTTTGTTATATTGTGTGAAATCTTTCCATTTATGATGTTTTATGCACATTATACTTGCCATATTCTATGTATGTTAACTTTTGCATGTGTTCAAGACATTTTGTATTTTGATACAATTTGGGATATTTGTCTTGCTGCCCTTTAGAGCTCTACCTCTTGTTTAGACATTTTTACTCTACCTCTACTTTAGGAATATATATATATATATTGTTTAGGAATTTATCCTTGTTTTACTCAAGGATGGTTTATTTAGGTTTGTTAGCCAAGTTCCTGAGTATTACAGATTATCCTCACCCATGTTTCCTTTGCCTATGAGATTAGCCAGACATAGAAGCTTAATCTTCAATCACTTCATAGACCTGCAGAACATGGCATTTAAATGTTTTTATATTAGTACTCTGTTGACATGAGACACTGTTGCTCCTGACAGCACCGTGCACTTTCCCAAAAGTATGTTGGACACTGTTGTTGCTCCTTCTGGAGTTCATCCTCACTTAGGCCAATGGCTTCTTGGGCAAGGAACTGCCTCAGCCTTGACCACTGATTTGGACACAAGGTCCTATGTCTTGCAGGAGACAAACATATAAGACTTCTGAACCTTGCCAAGTCAGGGTAAGACAGCCTTTCTACCTTGCTGCTTTTGTTGTGGTCTGTCAAACACTCCTGGCCTTAGCCAAAACTGTACCAACATTGCTGTGAGACCTTGGGTGACTGTCCAGGTAGCTTGCTGTTTCTGTCCTCATTGCATCTTTTGGAAGTTACCCTTCCGCACTTCCTGTCTACCCTAGTATCGTTAATTTCCTTTTCAGGTCTTGATGAGGTTGTAGATTAAACTTTCTTAAGTATTATTCTCTCTTCCTAGTTAGATATATTAGGTATTAGACTTAAGCTTTCCAGCTTAGGACAACTCTATTGTAAACTCCCTTATGCCTTCACCCTAGGACTAGGTATGTTTGTAGTTTTGTTCTCGATTTTTCTTTTCTTAGAGCACACTTGTTATCCACTCTTTTGTATATAGTTTTGTATCAAGCTTAATTTTTTTCTTTAGACTAAAAGGGGAATTGTAGTGGGATATTCACTGTGTCTGCTTCTGTGGCACTGACCACACCCATTGAGGGGTGGAGCCAGGGGCAGAAGTGAGTGGTGGGGCTTGGTCTTGGAAGGAGGTGGAGAACGCTGTCTTTATGGCGGGACACAGAGAGAGGAGCATCCAGTTTTAACTGCTGTGTTCATCTGTCTGTGTTGTGAGTTGTTTCTCCCTTAATAAACATCTATTCAGTCTATTTGTTTATCCTGACCCTTATTAAACTGCAATAGTAACCATGTGTTAGGAGTTGGGTTCCAAAACCAGTAAAAGAGTTAGAGACAGACACTATTCCCACTGTTAGAAGTCTCACAAGACCAATTACATAACTGTCGCATATATGCAGAGAGCCTAGGTCAGTCCAAAGCAGAGTCCTTTGTTGTCAGTTCAGTCACTGTGATCCCTTGTGAGAACAACTTAGATGATTCTGTGTGTTTTCTTGTGGTGGTCTTGACCCTTCTCTTTTTCCTCTCTCTTTACAGAAGGGTTCCCCAAGCTTGGCCACATTTTTGACTCTGTGTCTGCATTTGATCTCATCAGTTGCTAGATGAAAACTGTCTGATGATAATTGGGTTAGGCACCAATCTAATCACAGGAGTGCTCAGTTCAGGCCACAAATCCACTATTTCTAAGAGTCTTAACTGGGGTCCTCCTTGCAGATTCCTGGGAAATTCTCTTGTGCCAGGCTTTTCCCTGACCCAGAAATGCCCATCCCTTTTCAAGTAGTCTTTTTCAGGATTAGCCACCCTCTGAAGGGCCCCCTCTACACCCTGATTTCTCGTGTTCTCTTCCCCATCCACCTTAGTGACAAAATTTCTTCTAATTCCTCTTCGCTGGGAGATCCAGGTGTCAAACCATGAATCCTCCATGTTACCTAGTCTTGCTGAACATGTGTGGATTGTAACATAGTTATCTCTATTTTACAACAAATATCCACTTATGAGTGGGCACATGTCATGTTTGTCTTTCTGGGTCTGGGTTACTTCACTCAAGATGATTTTTTCTAGTTCAATCCATCTGCCTTCAAATCTCCTGCTGTCATTTTTTTAATCAGCTGAGTAATACCTCATTGTGTAAATGTACTATGTTTTCTTTATCCATTTTTCAGTTGAGGGATCTCTAGGTTGTTTCCAGTTTCTGACAATTGTGAATAAAGCTGCTATGAATGTAGTTGAGCAAGTATCATTTTGATAGGATTGAGCATCCTCTAGGTATATGTTTCTAGAAAATTAGGTATACATTAGTGTGTGGATTTATGTCTCCATCTTCAATTCTATCCTACCTGTCTGTTTTTATGTTAACACCACAGGGTTTTTATTATTGTATCATTCTGCAATAGAGTTTGAAGTCAGGAATGGTGATTCCTCTGGAAGTTCCTTTAATTTACAGGATTGTTTTGGCTATCTTGGCCTTTTTGTTTTTCCATATGAAGTTGATTTTAATGGTGATTGCATTGAATCTGTAGATTGCTTTTGATAGTATTGTCATTTTTTAATAAGTTAATCCTGGAGTCTAAATTCTTCAGTTTCTTCAACTTTTTTCTTTCTTTCTGTTCAGTGAACTTTTAAAGGTATGGTTGATGTCCTAGATGTCAGATATTTATAGATGTTCTTCAGATCGCAGCTAAAGACTCTTTCTTTTTAGAAATAATAAGCAGTTTTTCATACCAACTATGTTAGGGAAATACTTGGTAGAAGGGGGTAGATTTAGTAAGAAGGAGAAATAACAAAAAGGCACCCTACAGGAAACTTGGAGAGAAATCATGGGATGGTTGACATTGATTGTCACATTAGGGGGTTCTAGAGCCACCCGGGAGACATATGTTCAAATGCTGTGAAAAACTTGAGTAGAGTAAAAGAAGTGGGGAAACCTCCTTACCTTAAGGGATGGAGACCCAAGATAAAATAAAGGGATTGAGGTGCTTAATTCTAGCATTGTTTGCTCTGATCCTGACTGTGGGTGGAAATCTCTGCTGCTGTGACTTCTCCCCATCATGAGGTGCTCTTTGGAACTGAGTGAGTTTAAGATCTCCTTCCATAAAGTAGTTGTCAGATATGTTGCCACAGCATCATGTAACTAATGCAGACATTAATTCCTAAAATTATAAATATACAATGTTACAGCAGGTCTCTCCGCCGGCCTCCTGGTCCTGCTGCCATTGTCCTGCAACCACATGTGCCCCAAATAACACTCAGAGACTCTGTATTTGATACAATCCTGTTGGCCAATTACCATTACTGTTTATGGGCTAGCTCTGTCTTAATTATTAACCCATTTCTACTTATCTAAGTATTTCCACGTGGTCGTCTTATCGGGGAGCCGCGCGGCAGGCGTCCTGCTCCTTCCCCGGGCTACATCTTGACCCCACCTACTACTTCCTCTTCCTCCTCCTAGTCTCCTAGCCCCACCTATCTAGTTTTCTATTGGCCACAGGGCTTTATTAACAGTATGAGAAACATATATACAGAATCACATCTCCCATCATCTCCTCTTTTCTGTCTAAAGTAAAAGAAGGGGTTTAACCTTAACATAGCAAAATATACCATACAACAGTTATCAAATAAGAATCACAGTTAACAATATTTAGTCCATTAACATTTTGTAAGACTTAAAGAAAATATCATATATCCTATCTTTGTCAGTCTAAAGACCTATATGTAACTTATTTTTAATCCTAACTAAGAAAAACTATAATTATAACTATCTGTCTTCAACTCCTTCAAAGACCACAGAAGGATAATATATAAACTCTAGAAATGACAGGGACAATTCATTGCCTGGTCAGTCACTTGAAGTTCTTCTGTAATATTCCATCTTCAGCCCATAGGCCATAGTGTGTGTCCAGATTCCTCAACAAGGCAGGAAACTTTTCTCTGTGTCCTGTAGACTGTCTGGCTGTCTGACAGCCTCTTCCATGAAGCAGGAATCCTGTAGCAATGTCCATCTTGCATCAGCAGTTACCTTTTTGTGGGTCCTGCATGTCCAGTTTCTACAGCATAAAGTCAAACAGTTCAGAAGAGCAGTACCTTGCCCAAATGGCTAGTCTTGCCATATTAGAAGCAAACTCCATAATGTGTTTCTTCGATGTCCATCTTCCTTTCTTCTGTAGGTGGTGTTACCAGGAGCAGTTGTGCCTCACTGTCAAGAAAAACCCTAAACCATTTTAAATGCCATATTCTGTAGGTCTTTGAAAGGTTTGAAGAATGCCTATCCATCTCAAATACATCTCTATATATCTAGAAATCCAAACTAACTTAACTCCCATAGGTAACTCTCTATAATCTGTACTAAATTATTACATTACATTTTCTAATGAGCTATATAAACACAATACCTAAACAAGAGGAAAAATATACATATCACAAAATTGACCTTAAATTGTATCAATAAAAGAAAATCCATTCCAAAGCAAAGTATTCATATCCATACCATAATTCCCTTTTTACCTTTAAAAAGATTGCTTGTGGCTATAGCCATTTATAACCAAGTCCATTTAAATGGAAACAAACATTTATAAACAATATTTGGGAATTTGGGCATCGTTCTTTCCAAACTACTTCCTGCTGGTAGAGGGCGCTGTCATGGGGGTCCAAAGAAGATGCAGAAATCTTGGCTGTAGTCTGCAAGGCTTTGTCTCAACTGCTTTGAATGTTGGATCAACTGGGGCACTGTTTCAGGGGGTCTGGCTTGATCAAACCACATAAGTCTGGAAAAAATCCATAGCTTTTCATTTTCTGTGGAAACAAAAATAGAAATCCTTTTCCCCAGTAACTTGTCCTTAGGCTTGAATTTTTGAGTCAAAGCATTTTTAAAATATATAAATTGAATTAATCTAGCAGCATTTCTTTTATTAGTAGTTGTTTTCTCAGCAATCAAATAATTTAAAGACAACAGAAGCACGTATAGTATCCAAAATTTCTCTGTGTTTTCCATCTTTACGTGGCTTTTTTATTATTCCATTTCTTCTACTTCTATTTTTACATATTTTGAGACAGGGTTTCTCTGTGTAACTTTTCACTGACCTGGAATTCATTGCATTCCAGGTTTGCTTTGAAATCACAGAGATCTGCTTGCCGCTGTCTGCCGAGTGCTGGGATTAATGGCGTGTGCCATTACATCCATCCATTTAATTCCTTTTTTCTTTTTAAACCATTGTATCCCGTTTCTTTTTCTCTCCCAAGCCAGCGTATTTTTTAAAACACAGTGTAAACCTTCATTGCAGCTCTTGTACACACCAATGAATTGTTAGCAGAGCTCTTTAAAAGCAAGGCGGTTTTTGCCACTTATGCTAATTTTGGAAACCTCTCTTAAAGGAGCCGCGCAAATCTCTGTCTACAACAAAACAAATCCAACTGATAAAATGCTGCTACTAAGAAGTCTTGCTAGTCTCTGTTCCTTTGTTTCTAAAACATTTCTTAAGCTCTTATTAGTTTTAAGTGAAAGTTCTTATAGCCACGTTGGGCGCCATTTGTAGCATGTAAGTTTCCGCCAGCCCGCCCGCCGCTGGTCTGGCGTCCTGGCCCCCAATAACACGCAGGAGACTCTATATTTGATACAATCCTGTTGGCCAGTTACCATTATTGTTAATGGGCTAGCTCTGTCTTAATTATTAACCCATTTCTACTTATCTAAGTATTTCCACATGGTCGTCTTATCGGGGAGCCGCGCGGCAGGCGTCCTGCTCCTTCTCTGGCTACATCTTGACCCCACCTACTACTTCCTCTTCCTCCTCCTAGTCTCCTAGCCCCACCTATCTAGTTTTCTATTGTCCACAGGGCTTTATTAACAGTATGAGAAACATATATACAGAATCACATCTCCCATCAATACAAGAATATATTTAAGAATACTCAGGAAATCAACAGCTTAAAAAGTACCTAATGTTGAGGGCTGGAATGAAACTCAAACTTTAGAAAACTTATGTCACATCTCTACTACTTCTCATTAAATTTAGTGTAAAGATATAAATCCTTGAATAATTAAATTTGAAATATTTTTTTCATATAAAATTTTCAGATTCTTGGAATTTCAACTTGCCCCTGTGGAAGTGAAGAATTCCCATCACTCTGAAATCTATTTCACATCACTCACTGATCTAACTTCCCCTTTATCTTTCTGTATTGGTTTCCAGTGTTAGGGATAGAGTCCTGAGTCATACATACTCAATATCAATGATATGAAGTAGGGCTATGTGCTGCTGTACTGTATTTAAAGCTAGCATGTGTACCAACTCCTGGGGATTCTGTCTCTACTTCTCATCTCATTTTAGGAGTGCTGAAATCACAGATGTATGCCACTGATCTGTCTTTTCACATGGTTCTAGGAATAGAACTCAGTTGTTAGCTCATGCAGCTAGCACCTTTATGTGCCCAAGTACCCCTGATCCTTGTCTGTGCTACACCTGACCCTCGCCAGCAAGGAAGACTCCTGGAAGATCTTTTTCTTGCAGTTTTAACATGTTTCTTCTGACCCGCGAGAACCTGGGGGACCCCTGCACAGGCTTAAATCCCCTTGCGTTAACCAACCCCAGTGAGCTACGTAGACCCAGCAGATAGGCTACTCTAATGCAGAAGCAAACAGGGCTGAAAGACTTAACCAAATAAGGACTTGTTTATGCCAGGGAGTGCTCACCCTCGGGGAGGTGGAAGGCAGAAGCCAGCGCCATCTTTTAGAAGCGGCACTTCGTAGCTCTCTGCACTTGTCATATTTTTTTAAGTTTGAACTAACTTCCAAGAGATATTTAAACCAAAAATTGCAAATAATCATCCACCACAAAAGTAAAAATGCTCATATATGCATCAAGTGTATTATTGTATATTACTTTCTATTCCATTTCTTAAGAATGAAATATTTGAAGAAACACTCAGCTATGGTGACATGATGTTTATGATCTCATAAAGCTTGCCTGAAGATCAAAATGCAAGTCTGATCTCAGCCATAGAGGCCAGGCGGTAGAAGCATATAACTTTAATCCTAGGACTCAGGTGACAAAGGCAGATGGATCTCTGTGATTTAAGGCTACCCAGGGCAACATGAGAATAAATCATTATAAAAGAGAAACAGAACTCATGCCTTGAATCCCAGTACTAGAGAGGTATACAAGACAGGAGCTAGGTGGCAGAATCAGGATTAGTCTCTAGCCACTCTGAGGTTTAGTGGATTGTCCCCTTAGTCTCAGCATTGGTAGAGGTGAGAACTTTCTAGTGGCTTTCAATTTTGTTTCTCTGATCTTCAACTTGAATCCCAATATCTGTCAGTGGGTTTTTATTATTTCTGCTACACTCAACCAATTTTTAATATGTTTGGCTGATGTAAAATTGTGTCCTTCATAATAATGTTTTCTTGTTTATTTCAAACTTTCATGCAGAATTCACATGTTAATCTCTAAACACAAGACAAAACATTTGAAATTTTCTGTATTGTAAACTATGATGGGCCAGAAAGATGTCTAGGCAAGCATGCCTGAAGACCTGAGTTCAGTTACCAGAACTTACTTGTGGAAGGAGAGAACCCACTCCCACAAGTTGTCTCCTGACCTCTTATCATGCAGGTCTTGACACACACACACATACACACATTTACACAAAAATACATACACACACAAGTATACATACACACAAATATATGTGCATATGCAATAAATAAATTAAACCACAGCATATCAATCCAGAAGATTAAAATATATATATTTGGACATGTCTGACCAAATATATCCGTGTCCATGGTCCTTATGGTCCTTCAATTTTTGCATTTTGTATTTGCTGCAAATACATAATATGAGAACACACACACAATCTCTAATTGACACTCAAGTTTATGTATGTAATTTCATATATTATATATATATAATCTGTTTTGTTTATTCTTCAAATGTTATTTTTAAATTTGTAAACATAGGGATCTGGGTCTACACTGGCCCCAAAATAGATTTACAATTTTATTAAATTAGAGGTATGTACTATATTCTGTGACAAGTCACAAATTTTGTATTTCTTTGTTTGTGTGTGTATGTTTGTGTGTATGTGTGTGTGTGTGTGTTTAAAGTAATACTGAAGTAGTCATTACATTTTTAATATTTCAAAAAGTATTTTTCATTGTTTCTAACATAGACCATTGTCATTATTAATTTTCAAGTAATTAAATCTAGAATTTGGTAAGAAAATTAAATTTGTCTGTTTGATTATTTTGTTAGCTTAATTTCACATGATTAGCTGGCACTTCAAATGTGCTAAGTAGCAACTTCTTATTCACAGGATGTAAGAGAAAGTCTAATTTTATTAGCATCTTTATACAAATGCTAGCCTCAACGTAGAACATTAGTATATGGTTTCAATCTTTAAAAAACAAACAGTGTTGGTTTGCTGCTGGTAAAGGAATATACTTAAAATATTTTTCTTTGAAATATTGTTATTGTTTTCCAGAATGACAGTGAATGGCAAATAATTTTGTTCTATTTTGTCACCAAATTACAGAATCCATCAATCCCCTAAATACAGGTTTTCCACAAACTAATGACTTCAAATTTTCCGGGTAAATAACAGCCATTCACAATGTCTTGTTCCTTTTAATGCTTGCTTATTTGCTTTCAACATACCCAAACACTTCAGCTTCTTCTTTAACTTTCTTTCTTTCTTCTTCTTCTTTTTACATTCAATGTGCTTTACTTAATTCTCATCACAGAACTATAAGCTAAAATATCCATGTAAGATAGACTGAAATGCAAAACACTGATACCAACTACTGACAAAGATGTACAATAACAGAAACACAATGCAAAGGGTACAGCAACTTTGGAAAGCAGATTATCATAAAGCTAAAAATCACCTCACTTCCCACAGAACTGAAAGGTGAATACAGAATCTTTGTTCATAATTGTAAAAAATAAATTAAATTTAACAAAAATCCCAAGCAAGCAAAACATGCTTCTATGGTTAAAAGAATGTGCTGTTGCAGGGTAGTGGTGGCACAGGTCTTTAATCCCAGCACCTGGGAGGCAGAGGAAGGGGGATCTCTATGAATTGGACGTCATCCTGGTCTACAAATTGAGTTCCAAAACAACTAAGACTGTCACACAGAGAAACCCTGTCTCAAAAACAAACAAACAAACAAAAAAGGTCTACTGTTATATATATATATATATATATATATATATATATACACATGAAATTGAATAAATTCTGTTAATATATAAATGAACCCTTTCCCCAGAGAGATCTTGAGTCTGAAAGAGCTATCCCAGGTATGAGTGAAATATAAG
This sequence comes from Cricetiscus sungorus, assembly GCA_030556225.1. Taxonomy (NCBI): domain Eukaryota; kingdom Metazoa; phylum Chordata; class Mammalia; order Rodentia; family Cricetidae; genus Cricetiscus; species Cricetiscus sungorus. Next base: position 40,470,120 of record JANBXA010000031.1, read on the forward strand.
ACACTCAGTCAAATGCAAAACTTTAGACAGAAAAATGATAAGTGGTTTCTGGCAATTGGAAGATTAAGGTAATGGGAAGGGATGGATTGTTGACATATAGGGTATTTTTATGGAAATGAAGCTGTTATGCAGAATATTTAATGATGAATTAATGGCATTTATCATTTGTCAAAGTCCAATGAAATTTATTGCACAAAAGTAATCCTTGATGAACATAATAACTTTAGTTAATAATGCATAAATACCATCTCATCAGGCATAGGAAAAATACCCACTATTTTTTAACCAGTTAATTGTAATGAACCACAAAAAGAAACATCACATAGGTAGATTAAGGTAGCCATTGAAATAAACACCCATTCCTACATTCATATTTATATTTCTTATTTTACATACTGATCCAAGTTCCCTCTCCCTCCCTCCCTCCCATGCCTCCAGAACCTCCTCCTGTCCCAGCCTATAATTCACAGGGCCATAGAAACTAGGATACAAGGAGGAATAAGAGATTCATACAAGGTCCCTCATAGAAGGGGAAAGGAAAAAAATCCCCTGTGCATATTGGGAGTGGGGGGCCAGTGAGAGGAGAGGGAGTTAGAAGAAAGAGAAGGGCAGGGGAGGAGAACATGTGGGGCCAAGAAGATTGTGTCAGTGTCAGGGAACAAATAGATGAGAGCAAAAGAGAGGGAGAGGGAGACAGAGAGAGAGAGAGAGAGGGGGAGGGAGGGAGGGAGCATAAAACCATTATAGGTTTGAAAAGAAAAAATATCCTTCCCTGATAATGAGATTGACATCTAACTTATATGCCATCATAGAGCCCTCATCTAGTAACTGATGGAAACACAAGCAGACACCCACAGCTAAACACTGAAAGGAACTCCTGGAATCCAGTTGCAAAAAAGGGAGGAGTGATAAGAAAAGGGGTCAAGACCAAGCTACAAAAACCCACAGAGACAGCTGACCTGAACAAGGGGAAGTTCATGGACCCCTAGACTGATAGCTAAGAAACAAGCATTGGACTGACTCACACCCCCTGGACATGCGTCTCAGTTATGAGGCTTGGGCAGTCTAAGTGACCTCTGACAGTGGAACCAGGATTTATCCCTGGTGCACAATCAAGTAAAATGTCAGGCATGGTGGCCCAAGACTATAACCCAGTGTTGGGTGGGACAGTGAACAATGTATCCTTGAAGTTACATGAGTCACTGAGCTTCCAATTAAGGGAGTGACTCTGTCTCAACAAATAAAAATGGAAAGGTATCAGGAAAGTCACCTAAGGTTAACTTCTGGCCTTCTCATGCATACATGTACATATGTATGTGCACACCAACATTGCACATATCCACATTAGCAAGTAAGTGCTCACTACCCACACACAGGCTCACTACAACACCCACAAAAACTGCACACATTTTATTAAACAAAAGTTTTAAAGAAAATGCATGTTTGCATTAAAACACATAGCAGGTCTCCAAACAAAGGATATATATATATATATATATATATATATATATATATATATATACTTTCCAATTGATGGTCTACAATGATAAGGAATAATGAAAATTAGGATAACACCACTTTGACTTCTACAAGAAATACATAGTTGTAGAAATACTGCCTACAACATGTAAACTAAATAAGTAGGCATTTAACTGAAATATATATGGTGAATCTCACCATATATCAGTCCCTTCTGTATAGCTGCCGATTGTCTTATTAAATTTGCTGAAAATCAAAATATTTGTGAAAGTAAAAATTGTTTCTAGGTATTAATGAAATGTTGTAAATAACTATGAATATGACCTAGGAAAAAAGGTATTTTAGTGGCTATGGCTGCCACTTTGAGTACTGCTAACCCAACATTCATTAAGCTCTGCCTCTATTTTGAGCACCACATAAACTGAATGAGATAGCTCATACCTATAATCCCAGCACTAGAGAGGCTGATTCAGAAAGGATCCAGAACAGTGACCTTTAATCAAATCTGAAATAGTATAAAACCTTGTCCTATGGAGCACTCCTTCAAAATACTGTAAAAAAATGAAGGAAATATTAGTCAAATATGCAACAATATTTTTCTCTTGCTGTATCATGTAAACAGAGATTATAAAACATATCTGCATATTTAATAACATGTATCATGATGTGAAATGTTTTATTGACAAAGACTTGGCAAGTTTTTGAATAACTAGCACATCAACTAAAGGCTTGGGGTCTTCAGATTTTTCCATATTATGTAACTATTGTAGTTAACTTCTATAATTTTCAGGTTAAGCCTTTGAGATTTTTTATTAATTAATTAATTTGTTTGTTTGTTTGTTTTGCCAGAAATGTTCAAGTAGCTTTTCCACTTATTAGAATTTTGAAATGCTAACTCTCAAGGTTAATTAATCTTAAAGTTATTTAATAGACCACACCTTTTACATATGAGAGGGCAATAAAATTAGTTTTACACAGTTATACAGTCTAAAGACTGTGTGTTTGGAGCATATAATTTTGGTCATGTACCAAGCTATGCAACTTCAATTAGTGTATTTTGGGCATTCTTACAAATCTTAATTCAAGCTGAATTGCCTAAAATATCTAACAAAAAGTGGATTACCCAAGAAAGAAAATAGTTCTTAAATGTCAAAAAATACAGATAATTGAAATATATCAATTGCTACTTTTTAAAAGAAGTACAAAGATTAAAAATAAGTTAAAAATAGAATTAAGTAATTTATCTATAATTTTGCTGTACTTGACTCTAAAGATAAGTAAAAATTTAAATTTCATTTTGAATATAGCCTGAGGCTTTTTTTATCATTTAGAGCATAATGTTTATTTACAACTGATTAAAATGATTTTTTGGCATAAATATACATTTTTACTTAATTCTTACAGTTTTGGATGGGATGATCATGTGACATGAAACCTATTGATTAAAAGGAATTGCCAGTATGCAACTTTGATGAGGCGATTCAGTTTATACAATTCAATGGAGGGAAATTGAATTCCTAAGCACCAAGTGTTCAGCTTGCCTATGTCAAAAACACACAATTTTTAATGTGCCATATGGTCAAGGGACAGAGAACAACAAAACACATTCCAGTTCAATAAAATCCAAGTTGTATATCCATTAGCAGAATAAAAAATCAATGTTGCCTGAGGTTCTGTTTAAGATTTTCCTGACACTTGATCCTTTGATGTGTTGATGTAATTCTTTGTAACTCTAATTGTCTACCTTTTAAAATCTAGTTTTTTATAAGGGTTTAATCTTTTTACACAGTAACATATTGTTTGGAACCAATTCAAAAGATAAATTATTGCCTTCTGAAAAAGAATTATGTTGTTCTACGCTGAGAGTTTCTCAAGTAAGACAAAGATGCTAACAAATGAATCATCTCAAAAATAACCATAAACTCTGGATAACAAATCTGAAAGCCTAAAAATGAACCTATTTTTAAGCCTTGAACTCTTTTGAGAAAAAGGATTTGGAAAATTGTTACAGATGGTGTGCTTATAAGTTTGATGACTTTAGGTAGAAGGCAGTTTAACTTCCAGTGTGGCCCCAGGCACTCAAAGCTTTCATAGGAGCACGGATGCTTTCTCTAAAGAACCTGGACACAGATGCTAGAGCAACTGTCTTAAAACAAGCAAGGAATCCTGCAAAGACAAAGATCCAGAAAATTCTATATGCAAATCTAGCCAAATCTCTAACTGTTGAATCACAGGAGCATTGAGAAAACTCAAAGCAACTTGCAGATAAATGTAGGAAGCTGACTTTGAGCTCTCCCTACATAGGCAGGATACAGGTTGCTGTTGGTATCTGAACAAGATATTTTTTTCATATTCTTAAGAGTATCCATTGTAGTAATATAACAGAATACAGAACCTCAGCAATATAACAGTAAAACTACCTCAAAGTATAATGAAACTTACTCAAATAATACAACCAAGAAAAACTCCACTCTTCCTGAAACAAACAAAAAAAGATAAACAGAACCTAATTTTCAGATGGCACAAATATTGTCAGACAAAATTTTTTATTTTCAATTATACTGAGATACAATTGACCAAAATACTTAAATATGCCTAAATCTTACAAGGTAATAATGTAAATACAATTTAGAAATTGATTATTGATTATAGCAATTAATTTAATTTAAATACCCATGAATTTATATTTATAACTGTATGTGGTAAAAACACAAAAAAGTTATATTTCAAATTTATAATACAGTGTTCTTAGCTGCAATAATGTCTATTAGATTCCCTGAACTTATTCCTATCAAAACATAGAGTTGGTATCCCTTTGGTTGCCATTTCCAATGTTCTCCCACCCACCAGGCTTTCACAACGAGTGTTCTTTCCCAATCTGTTAATTTGACTTTTAAAATTCCACATATGATTGAAATTATACAGAATTTGTCTTTCTGGACAGGCTTATATCCTTTAATATAATAATTTCCAGAATCACTTATCTGTTACAAAATTTAGGATTTCTGCTTTCCATCGCTGAACACATACACCAGTTTCTCGCCTTTTCATCTGGTTATGAGCACCCAGGTCCTTTTGCCATTTTTTTTATTGTTAAGGTTAGTGCTGCAGCAAACATGAAACTACAGACCTTTCTTTACAATACTGATCTCCTATTCTTTTGCTAGAGGTTGAGAAATGAAATTGTTATTTGCACAATTAACAAATTTGCATTCCTGCCAACAGTAGACTAGTTTGTTTGCAATGGTCTTGCCAAATTTACCTCTGATGTTCTCTGAAAAGGCCATTGTGATGGATATAATGTAGCACCTGATTGTCTTAGTGTATGCTTACTAAGTAAACAAGTTTGTTTATCATCTCTAACACTCTTTAACAGTTTGTATGCATTCTGTGAAAAAACAAATGTTTAACAGTATAATCATTTTTAACCATCTTTCTTTACTTTATAGAATTGATGGAGGGTTTTACCTATTTGGATATCAATCTACCATCAAATCTATGTTTTTAAATGTTGTCCTCTCATTCTAAAGATGACCTTTGATTTATTATTTTCCTATACAAAAACTGTTTTACTTTGAATAGTCCTCCTAGCTGCCTATAGCTAGAGTTGGAGTTCTATAAGAATTTTCCCATTCATGTTCACCTGTCATTTGTTATCATCATTTTTGATGTTTTGTTTATTCAAACAAATTGTTGAGATTTCATGAGGGAGCTTCCTTGTCAGAGAACACTCTGAATAAAACTGCATTAACACAGGAATGGAGTCAATGTTAGACATGTGGAACCTACCAAGAATAAAATGATTCTACACAGCTAAGAAAACAGTCAAATGAAAAAGAAACTCACAGAGAGAAAAACTTTGATATCTGTATGTCTGAGAGGGGAATAGTATCCAGAAAAACGTAAAATACCTCAAAAAACCAAGAGTCAAGAAAACAAATGTGCCAATTAAAAATGAGATGTAAACTTTATGTCTAAAATCCATATATGAGTGAGCTTATACCAAGTTTCTCTTTTTTGTGACTGGGTTACCTCACTCAGGATGTTTTCTTCAAGTTCCATCCATTTGCCTGTGAATTTCAAGAAGAAGATTCCATTTTGTTATTGTTGTTGTTTTCTGCTGAGAATTATTCCATTGTGTAAATATGCCACATCTTCTTTATCCATTCTTCAGAATAAGGGTCTCAGTCAGAAGGTCTGGGCAGTCTAAGGGACCTCTGACAGTGGAACCAGGGTCTATCATTGGTACATGAAAGGACTTTGGAAGGACATTTCCCATGGAGGGATATTCTATTAGCCTAGAGACAAGAGGGAGGGAGGGCCTAGTCCCTACTCCAAATGACTTGACAGATTTTGTTGATCCCGGCTTGGAAGGCATCACCCTCCCTGTGGAGTGGGTATGGGGGGATGGGATGGGAGGGAAATGGGGGGCATGGGAGGGAGGGAGAGGGCACTGGGATCAATATATAAAATAAGAAAAAATAATAGTAAAATGAGATGTAGACATGACCTTAGTTTTCTCAAAAGAATAAATGAGAATTGCTAATATCTGAAAAAAAGTGTTCATCACCTGCACCAAGTAAGGAAATATAAATTTAAACTACTTTGTGATTTCATCTTACCTCTCTCAGAATGGCAAAGATCAACAAAACAACCAACAATAAATGTTGAAAAGAATATGGGATGAGAAAAGAACACCTACTTGGGAGCTTGCAAACTGGTGTAGTCCTTCTACAAAGGAGAATGAGGATTTCTCAAAAAACCAAAAATAAATTTACTATATGATCCACCTATACCACTCCTTGGCATAGGTCTAAGACTCTTGATATCCTATTCCACATATTCTTACTCAGTTGTGTTCATTGTCACACTATTCACAATGGATATACATATGTAAATACATACATATATATGTTTATATAATGGTTAATTTATATCATATACATATGTGCATATATACATACATATATATATATGTGTGTGTGTATGTGTGTGTGTATGTGTGTGTGTGTGATATATGTGGTGAGTATGTAAGTGTGCATGCCTTTTACATAGAATCTATGAGTAATTGGTAGTACTTAACTGTTACTCCTTTTAGATGTGTGACTTAAAATTTTCTGGAAGGAAATATCCAAATTCTACCAAAACAGTATCCATTGGTAAGGTCATAAGTATAGTAATAAAAATTAATGACTAATAATGATTAATAAGAAGTGTGATCAGAAGTCGAATGTGAATAAAGATACAAGGCTTTTCAACTACAGGATCTCTGCTTCTGATAGCAGAGATTAAGAAGTGCAAAAACCTCACTATGGCAACCATGAACCATGTAACCTGCAATGGTCTGGAGGGAAATCTGGCCTCATAATTATTTCTATAGAAACATTTAATAACCATTGCCTCAAAATTAGATTATTGTGGCACCTTCTTCACAATGAATACCCAGATAACAGTCATTTAAAAAAAAAAAACATCCATCAAGATGGGGAAATTTGGTATGGTTTCCTCTTCCATGCTCTAGTCACCTGACTTCCCTGAGCTCTGTCTACACCTCACATGTCAACTCAAAACATCACAAGATTTTGATGGGTGACCAGTTTTCTTAATAGCAGAAGTTATGACTTCAGCTCTGTTAGCTCTACCACATGTAAAGACACAGGATTTATCTTAATGTTGACATAAAAAGTGAATTCCTTTCATCCTTTGTGAAAGGGCATATGCATAAATGTTCATTTTCACATTATGTTGTTTGAAATCCACAGTGTTTTTTTCTGTAATGTTAACCTTATTTCATTGTATGGCTTTTAAAAAGTAGGCATCACAATGATCATATACAACACACCTTTTTTCCCCCCAAAAAACAGGCTGACAAGTATAACATTTGACCACACATAATAGTTTACTTTCTTCTTCAAAGAAAAATAAATAGTAGTCTCATTGTGAAGCAGTTTTAGAAAAAAAAAATTATAAACATTTTAACCTCTCCATAGAAAACTTCTCCATAGAATTTTGTTAGATGAATGTTCATTCTCCACTAATTTAGAAATGCTGAGCCCTAGTTAATAGTAATTTTGTAAGCTAATGTCAGAAGTTTATACATTTTGCAAATGAATTGTTTTCACAGTTTCTTACATTTATTGCAGAATGCTTTTGGAAATGTCCTTTGTGAAAGTCAAATCACTTAAGCATTCTCTCCATTGTGCATCTACAGGGAAGCCATTTGACACTAGGCTAGTTATGTGTTAATCACAATCCAGTATAAAACATGGGTCGCTGCCTTTAGTTAGAGAACCCCTGTGATTAAACACAACGACTAAAGTAACAGAGAGCAGCAATTCAGTTTGCCTTGAAACACTTGTTTGCTTACTTTGCTTATACTCCAAAGTTATCTTCTGCTTCCTTTCCATGTATTTGCATCTTGTTTTTCAGGTACTCTATTCAACATTTCCAACCCTAAGCAGCCTTAGAAGCTTTCTTAGCTGTTCTTGTCATTCAGCACAAATAACATGTAAAGGACAAACCCATTTGTCTTATTCTGTTCACTATTAGAATCCTTGAGAGGTGTCTATAACACCCCTTTCCTTCCAATTCCCTGTCCCCAACTCTGTATTTGCTTCTCTTCTATTTTGCCTGTCCTTCTCTTATGCTCTGGGTCCACATTCTAAATAAATAATAATAATAGGGTTGTTGCATGCATGGCTCAGTGGTTTAGGAGGCTGTTGCTCTTGCAAAGAACTGGGCCTTGGATACCAGCACCCACACAGCACAGCTTAAAACTTCCTGAAATTACAGTACCAGGGGATCCATTGCCTTCTTCTGTTCTCTGTGGACACTGGCATTCACATGCATATGTGTACACACACACACACACACACACACACACACACACACACACACACACACACACACACGAAATAAAATTCTAAAAGATAATAAACAATGGGAGATGAGCCCAGACAACAACTCCCTCGAAGCCTCCTCTAATTACCACAATAATGAAGGACACACAAACACACAAACACACACACAGACACAGCCTCAAACCTCAAACTACACACTTTTGAGGTGATCTCTCCAGCACCTTAGCCAACTTTATAAATGCCCCCATCTTTGCCTTGAAGTGGAACAAAAATGGAAATTATATTTTGGTGTGGATAAGACAATAATTTAGGATGCCCACACTGGCGAAGCCAAACAGCAGTTTCCTTTACATTCAGCACCTGCTGATGTGGACTGGCAGAACAACGCTACCTTTGCCTCATGCAGCACAGACATGTGCATTCATGTGTGTAGACTTAGCTGTGTCTGCCCAGTCAAAACCTTCCAGGGACATACTAATGAGGCCAATGCTATCAAATGGGACCCTTCTGGAATGTTGCGAGCCTCCTGCTCTGATGACATGACATTAATGATCTGGAGTATGAAGCAGGATGTGTGTGTTCATGACCTCCAAGTTTACAACCAAGAGATCTATACCATCAAGTGGAGTCCCGCAGGACCAGCCACCAGCAACCCGAACTCCAACATCATGTTAGCGAGTGCTTCATTTGATTCTACTGTTTGACTGTGGGATGTGGAGAGAGGTGTTTGCATCCACACTCTGGCCAAGCACCAGTAGCCTGTCTACAGTGTGGCAGTCAGCCCTGATGGGAAATATTTGGCCAGTGGGTCCTTTGACAAGTGTATCCATATCTAGAATAGTCAGAGTGGAAGTCTGCTTCACAGCTACGGAGACACAGGCGGCATATTTGACGTGTGCTGGAAAGCCCGAGGAGACAAAGTGGGTGCCAGTGCATCTGATGGCTCTGTCTGTGTTTCAGATCTCTGAAAGTGAACACAAAATGTAGAAAACAAAACCATTCTAATGGACCAGCAGTGAATGTGTGGGATTGCAGCATCCTTCCTATGATGGGCTCCAAGCTGCGTGAACTTGACTTGTTTGAGTCTACTTAGAAATCACCTGTCCCTGGTCACAGGATTCTCACCCCCCCCCTATTCTTCATCCAGAAGTTTAAACACAAAAAATACAAAGTCATACACGTGGTTGCATCACAGGAATATGGTTTCCACCTAGAATGCTCAGCTGGGGAAGGATGAAGCCATCAGCTACATGGTGCATGGTTTGGTTTCCATCCAGAACAGGCACTCATGATTGAACAGGGAAGGAGGAACATAAATCTGTGCCAAAAAATAAAGAAATGGCTTAAAATTAAAACAAACAAAAGACAAAAATAACAAAAGAAAAGAAAATGCTGTGATAAACCAAAACAAAGGAAAAATCTGCCCCTTTATGGTATTTCTCTCCTATCAATTTGGATACCACAGTTACTCTCCAAAAGACCTGTTTGTACCAATGAAACATGTGACTTTGTAATCCCAATGCTGTATTTTCTAGAACCTTCCTTGGTGCTTTTCTATCTGCTAACATTCTGTTGTCTGGGGGCCTCCCACCACAGACGGAAACTGTTTTTGGTTTATTCTTTCTGTCCTCCCTTGTGTCTCCTACTCCTTCCTCTGATGTCCTTGCTCTGCTGTGGTCTCACTTTTAATGAACTCCTGCATAGGTATGGCCACATACACACAAGGGATCTTTGATGGACAGCACTGTCCATCCCTCTCGTCCCACTCGTACCCATCGCTTACTCGCTGTCCCCTTCTCATCCTTGCTTCACATTAGGTCCCAAAGCACTTTCAGAGCATAGTAAGTGCTTTTGTAACAAGGCAGGGAGGGATCCTGGAATATTTTTTGAAAAATATATTTTTATGTTACAATGACTTCAAAATCCTAAAACGGCCATCAGACATAGATAGTTTTGTGAAATTCATATTTAATAGACCAAGAAGACACTGGCAGAGTCTGAGGTGTCTAATTAACCCTTTCCCTTCAACTTCAGGAAAGGCAGTTAGGAAAACCGTGGATTAGAAAGCATCCTATGGAAGAATGAGGGGATTATTTGGCAGCTAGTGGGGAAGAGCCCACTGGTTTGGCACCAAGCAGAATGCTGAACTGTTTGATGGACATTTACTTCAGCATCCAATAGGAACACAGTGCAGAGGTCACCCTGACCAACAGTATGGCTCCAGGGTACCTGCCATTTATTTCTTTCTCGCAGCAGTGTAGCTACAGATGATGAATCTTGCAAAACTTACCCAAAGGCCCCTGTGTCCCTTAGTTTTGTGAAGACAATGAGTATCAAGGGAGACTTTGAATTCTAACATGAATTATGACCCAAGTAGAATGTCATAAATCATTTCTGCCCACTTTACAATTTTTCTTACAGAAGATTATGACAAAGCTTTAAAAAATGAGGCAAAGGAAGAAAGAATTTAAATAAATAAATAAATAAATAAATAAGGCATTGTTTGCCTGGTGAAGTTTGCCATCATTGAATCAGGCGATTTTTGTTGGCTCTTTGTCAGTAACTTAACACTGGCTTTGCTTGGTTTGCTATTTTTTTTTCCTTTTTGTTTTTTTAATTAGTAAAGGGAGAGAGACCAAATCAGTGGGGCTGCAAGTGGCAGTATGTAGGGTCCAGTCTGCAGCTTATGTAAGTGTGATTTAGAGGGAAGTATCCATATGTGGAGCCAGAAATCCAACAGCAGGGATAGTGAGGCACTTCCTGCACAGCAGACCCATGTTAAGTACAAGAACCTGAATCATGAATGTGCCTCCACTTTGACATGTACATTATGTGAGCCCTCAAAATCCAAGTGTTGTGTTACTGAGTTGAGTGGTGTGTTTGGACTCTGGCACCTAAACACTTATTAAAGAATGCCTGAGTTCCGTGGAGAATTTGATTGTTACAGGTGTCTCTTCATAAGTGCATATGATGTATCCTGTCCTGACATTGCTTTAGGTTTTGAATACAGTTTTGGAAGTCCAGCTAAATCCAATCTTTGTTCCCCAAATAAAATTTTGTTCATGTCCTTAGAAGATGAACTGATAAAAGTAGGCCTGTTGTGAGGATATGGCTTTCATTGAACAAGTTCCACATTGCTATCCGATGGTGATGGGTAAATGGAAAATAAGGGGTACATTAGACTATCTCTGGTTGTCCAGGCTATACCTCCCATATGAATCTAAGTCACATAAGTATTATTTTGAAGTCAAAGGCTAGGAAAAAGTGGTTCAATATACACATGAACAAAAGTAAAGGTCATTTAATTCCCTGGCGTTGCAGAAAATATGGACAGGAATTTAGTGCTGGCCATACAGGGATCAAGCAGAAGAATGCAGCCCATACCCCTGAAGTCCATCCCAATAAAACAGTTCATTCTATAGCTGTTTCTGAAGTGACCACCATTTGAACACCATCATTTGCCCTTCTGTCACAGGGCAGGTGCAACATATTTTGTGGTGAAAGGGTAACCTGTGTATAATGCTATTACCTAACATTGTTTAAATCTCCTAAAACATTGTGAAGAATAGTTAGAGTTGTGTGACCAAACTGAACCTTGAAAGCAGTGTAGTGACATAGCAGCCTTTACAGGAATTTTTCCTTGAGTTTGAATTAACCACAACATTCTCAGCTCATCCAGGATGCTGCCTGTAGAGGACCAAAGGGCCAGATGGACATGACAGGGTTCAACTCTCTGACCCCACTCAACACCATAGGACTTGACTTTTTGTTCTGTCTGATTGAGAAATAGATCATGGAGCAAGAGAAGTGCACTTTGTCACATGTAAGGATCTGCTTTCTTCCTTGTTGCTTTTCCCTTTTCAAACCTCTTGTTCTACCTTCCCATTCTGGTTCTTGTCAAACGCATAAATGTCTGCTGTGCAGCTCACTGAAATTTTGAATTCTGGCTTGTGCAGGTTTTATTGTCTGTGCCAGACATACAACCAGACATGGTCCTCTTTCAGCATTTTCTACTTTCTGTTAAGTACCATCAAATCTCCCCTCCTTCTGTCCTCTATCCCTCATTCCCAGTCACCCCTAGCACTGTTCCAGAAGAAAAAAAGAATCACCTTGTGTGTTGTAGCTCATTTGTTTCCAGAGAGAATCAACAGATCATATTCAGTGTCTTGAATAAGTTGCTCTATTTTAATATTTTAAAAAAAGAGCTGTGGGCTGAGGGAAGGTTTTAAAGTTCTATAGCTCAGTCCTACTTCACATAGTTCCTTTGCTTCCTGACAGTCTTGGCAGTGTGGCCAGTCAGTCACCTATGCCTTCTTCATGATGGAATACCCATGCTTGAATTGTGTGTCAATTATTTTGATCAAGGACTTTATCACAGCAACAAGAATGGTATATAATAGACCAGTTTTCTGTTGTAGGCTAAACAAAAATTTGAGGAAAGCAACCACACCTTCTGAACAAATGCATCAAATCCTAGCCAGTAGAAGACAGGGTTGAAAACCAAAGCAATAAAATGGATGAGAACTCAAGCCCTAGGTCTAGTCCCATTATGGATACATGACTTAAAAATAGAGTACTTAGGACAAAAATATTAGTAGAGTGGAAATATATTTTGTCACTTCTGTAGATTTGACTTTTGTAATGGTTAATATTGAAAGTAATAGTTCACTTTATATGTTTATAAAGGTTATTTTATAGTCACACTTGTAGTTAAATTTCCTAAGGCACTGTTTAATCAACCAGTGTCTAGTGTAAACTGACTCAGGTTTAAGCAACTCCAAAATGTATGCTGCTATAGATGACTAGAATCCTGGCTGAACTACTTTCCACTGAACCTTTGCCTAATTAATATATAAGTTTAAATAGGGAACTTTCTTTGTCTATGGGCTTCATTCAAAATTAGGAATTATCTTCATACATAAGCATCCTCTTATGGTCTTCTACAACATGATAGAATTGTTTCATTTACAAGTAGTTACCATTTTTAGAACTTACTGTATTCTTGACATGCCAATTTCATCTACTGTGTAATCAATTACTACATACCAGACCATGCTTTTAGATTATTCTGTATGAACATGTAACATTACTTTTCTATTATTGCCTAATATTTGGTGATTTTTAAAATTAAGTGACTTACTCACATGCACTTCTTTCATGGTTAATTGGTGAACACAAATAGACGTAGTTATTTTTCTCCATTAAAATTTTCAAATATGTTAATCATAAGGTGAATGAAAAATTATAGTTGCTTTGATTTTAGTGTATTTAGGATTCAATTTGAAAATAGACTTTTTGAAATAATAACAAAAATAGCAAATACTATCAGTAATATAAGAGTGAATATAAGATGCATCTCATATTCTAGGGCTAGAAAGATTGATCAGTGGTTGACAGAACCCACTAGCAAGTCGTAAAACCTGAGTTTAATCCACAGGGCCTATATGGTAGAAGAAAACTAAGTCCAGGAAGTTGTCCTTTGACATTCACATATACCTCCTGTTGTTTTCTATGTCCTAATTGTTATCTTTTGCTATGATAAAAATCAGCATAATCAAAAGAAATATGGAGTAGTAAATGAATCTATTTTTCATCTTATGTGTTATAGTTTATTATGAAGGAAAAAAAAAACTGAACTTGATCCCAGGAACCTAGATGCAGGAACTGTAACAGAAACCAATGAGACATGATGATTGGTGGTTAGTCTTCTTGACTCATTCAGATTCCCTTTTTGCACAACCCAGGAAGACTTTTCCACTGGTGACCCACCCTGTAGTGGGTGACCCACCCTCTAACAGCAATCATTAATATACCAGTGAGATCAGGGACTGTCTTAGACTATTGCCCTACTCTTCATACTGGGTCACCTTGCTCAAACTTAATACATAGTGAGGTGTCTACTCTTAGTGCAACTTGGTAGGTCATGTTTCGTTGATACTCTTGGGATACTTGCCCTTTCCAGAACAGAAACAGAGGAGGAGTGGGTTGGAGGATAAAGAAGAGAATAAGGATTGGGGAATGTGGGGGTTGGGGGGAAGGGAGGAAGGAGAAACTTCAGTCTGAATGTAGATTAAACAAATAAGTTCATTTAAACCTAAGTAAAGAAAGAAATGCTCCACAGATTTTTTCTCACAGAGTAATCTGATACAGGCATTTTCTCAATTGAAAATTTTCTTCCCACATGACTCTAGCTTGGGTCAGGTTACAGAAAAACTAACCAACTTACATGCCCATGTGTACACATACATGAGTACAAGCAGGTCCATACAGCACTTACATAATAAATACAGGTATAAATTTTTAGTTTCACATTTTGCCATCTATTTGCTCAATATAATGAATGCAAACAGGTATACATACTATTTTTATTTTTTCCTTTTCATTTTAAATTTCAACTCTGATTGTCTTTATTAATTGTTAGTTCACCACTTGGAAATAAACCACAATTTAAAATGAAAAGTGTTAGAAGTTGTTATTCCCAGAATGTGACTCATGAAAGTGCTGCATCAGAACTAAAAGCCATGGTTATGACTTTCCACAGTGTCAAAAGTTGAGAAATAACAACAAATACAACAAATTCATAAAACGTAACTTTCTGTAGTAACAGTTTGCCAGCAAAACAAACAAACAAACAAAAATCAGCTTGTCTTAGAAATTTGGGTGAGTGAAATCACGTATCACACTGCACATAGTAAGTTGTGTGTATGTATATATGTAATTTCTAGACTAAATACAAACTAAGGAGGATGAAAAATAGCATGTGAGATGATTCAGAAGAGACTAATGTGTGTAACATGCAGTGATGGGATAATGAACCCAAAAGCAGATCCAAAGATGGACCTTGTTCTCAAACTACAGGAAAGGTGGGATTACAAGTGAAGATGTGTCAGTGGCAGAAAAAAGATGACAGAACTGAGCTGGTGCAAGAAAAGAATTTTATATCTACTTGGAAGTGGAGATAATCAGGCAGATGGCAGCTGCTCAGGTCACAGAAGAGTGGTGGTGCTGCATAAAACTACCAAGTGACCAAGGACAGCTTGGAGTTTTCTGATGCATAGAGACACACAGACATATGTTTGGGCAATTGCTAACTCAGTGTTAAGTAGCCATTGATTCATAAAGTCCAGATGAAGGAGTTGCCATCTTTCCTTGGTCTGGTTTATTGGATCAGTTCTTAGACTTGGTTTTCTTGGTAAAATTATAGTATATATATTTGTCTCTACAATCAAAATACAACCCAATAAATTTATATAATGCCATCCTATCTTCTTCCAGCAATTAGTCTATGTTGCATGGTGTTGCCAGAGAGTGCTCACTAATCCACACAGAAACCCAAGAGTAAAAAGCTGCTTGCAAACTGAAGCCTAGTAGGGAAAGGAATAGTATGAGAAACCACTGTTAGACACAATACACAGTGACTCAGATTAGACTACAGCCTGATCTCAATAAGTAACAAAGAGTAATGAGTTACATTTAGTATTCTTTTTAAATATTAATTCCCTTCTGGTAAAAATTCACTTTATCTAAATAAATAGATTTGTCTTTTCAATACTGTTCATGAGGACCAAGATCCCACTGGGAGAAGGGAAGAGTTGAGGAAACATTATTACGTATATACTTGTAGTATTACATCTTGTTGATTGTGATTGATTTTAGGTGTGTGAACATCTTCAGAACTGATAAGATACCCATGACAGACCAAATAGGCTATTCCAACAAAGTCCATAAAGGCACTAATAGTCCATAGATGCCAGCCTACACTACTATGATCATCAAAACTGTCAATGACCATAGATGGAGAAAATAAGACATTCTATGACAATGTCAAATTTAAATGATATTTATTCATGAATACAGCCCTACAGAAGTGACTAGAAGAAAAACTCAGTCCCAAGGAGATGGTTAAAATTTCTTTTGATTTTCAGCTCCCAAATAATGGCGGGGAGGGGGGTGTTTATTAAGTATGAAAGCTTAGACTTTGCTTAGGCTTTCTCCACATTAGCTCTTATAACTTAAAATAATCCATTTATATTAATCTATGTTCTGCTACATGGCTTATTGTCTCTCCTACATATTAAATATCCAACTCCCTCCATGTCTGGATGGCAAAATTCCCCTACCCCAGATTCTTTCCCCCATTTTTCTCTCTCCCTAGAAGTCTCACCTGTCCTCTCCTGCCCAGTTACTGGCCATGCAGCTCTTTATTAAACAAATGAGAAGGTGCCTTAGGCAGAAAAGGAGGGTCAAACATACATCTTCATTCAGTGTTATCAAGGATCTCACAACACAAGGAGGCTAATTAGAGCCCTAAAGAACAAAACAAAGCAAAACAAAAACAAACAGGAAGTAGATAATAATCTCATACCAGCAAAAAGAAAGAAAACACACGTGCGCGCGCACACACACACACACACACACACACACACACACACACACAGAGTCACTACCACCACCAAAAACAAAGTAACAGATCTAACAACCATTTTGTATTCTGTATCTGTCAATAAGAATGGACTCAATTCTCTAATAAAAAGACACAGGCTAAGAGAATGGATCTCAAATTAGGATCAATCCTTCTGTTGCATACAAGGAATATACTTCAACAACAAAGATAGACAATACCTCATAGTAAAAGAATGAAAAAAAGGTTTCTAAGAAAATGGATCCAAGAGTCAAGATGGTATAGCCATTATAATATGAGAGTTTAACTGAAAAAAAAGGCAATGATGTAGCTTCTATGATGTCATAATCTATTTTTTTAATTCATCTGCCACTATTGTAAGAAGTTTTTATTTATTTATTTATTATTTTTTTACATATTGATCCCTGTTCCCTCTCCTTCCCTCCTTCCCTCTCTTCCTCCTTCCCATGCCCTTGACTGATGAGAGATGTTATTCTGTAAATATGTTTCTCATACTGGTTAATGAATAAAGCACTGTTGGCCAATAGGAAAGCAAGATAGGTGTGGCTGGGAGACTAGGAGGAAGGGGAAGTAGAAAGGAGGAGTCAAGATGGAGAGTTCTGAGAGGTAGCACACCAGCCAGCCGCTCTGGCGGGTAAGATGCACCACGTGGAAATACTTAGATAAATAGAAATGGGTTAATCATTAAGAAAGAGCTAGCCAAAAAAAAAACAACTAACAGGCCAACAGATTTATATCAAATACAGAGTATCAGCTTGTTATTTGGGGCTGGCACAGCAGTGGGACCAGGCAGCCAGCTGGGAAAACATACTCGCCACATATGGCATCCAACTGGTGGCAGGGAAAACCTACTCGTAACACTTGACCACCCTCCCATCCCATCCCCCCTCCCCACTCCACAGGGAGGGTGGTGCCTTCCAGGAGGGTCAACAAAATCTGTCAAGTCATTTGGAGTAGGGACTAGGCCCTTCCTCCTGCCTCTAGGCTAAGGGAGTATACCTCCATGGGGAATGTGCTCCCAAAGTCCTCTTGTGCACCAGGGATAAATCCTGGCTCCACTGTCAGAGGTCCCTTAGACTGACCAGGCCTTCTGAGACTCATGTTCAAGAGGCCTGAGTCTCCAATACTGATTTCCCAGATATCCATCTAGGGGCTCATTAGCTCCTCCTTGTTCAGGTCAGCTCTCTCTGTGTGCTTCTGTAGCCTGGTCTTGTCTTCTGTCTCTGCATCTGGATTCCAGTTTGGCTCAGTGTTTACCTGTGTGTGTCTGCTACAGTTTCCATCAGCTAGTAGATGAGGGCTCTATGATGGTGGATAATTTAATTGTTGATCTCATTAACAGGGAAGGGCATTTATGGTAGCCTTTCCACTGTTGCTCAAATTGTTTGTTGGGGGTCATTCTTGTAGGTCTCTTGTCATTTCTCTAGAGTCAGTTTGGTCTCATCATCTATTTTGAAGTGGGACTTTGCAGTTGATGTAAGTAACCTATCAATTGTGTTTTGTTAAAAAACACAATGAACCCATAGGTTCACCATGTTGGACTTTCTAATAGCTAATGAAATAAATATCCAACAAAAATTAGTCAAAAGTGTTGGGGAATGACACTTCATACTCATCAAAATCAAACAAAATGGTATCTCAATTCTGAACATCTCTGTGCAAAACACAAGGGCACCTACAATTGTAAAAGAAACATTACTGAAGTTTAAATCTCATATCAAACATTACACATCAATAGTGGGAGACTTATACTTCCCACTCTCACCAGTGGACAGATTGTCCAGACAAAAACTAAACAAATAATAATGGAACTAATAGCAATTATGACTTAAATGGACTTAAAAGATATCTTTAGAACATTTAACCCAAACACAAAAAGATATAACTTCATCTCATCACTTCATGAAACTTTCTCCTGGTCACAAAGTGAGTCTCAAGGGATACAAGAAAACTGAAATAAACCCTGTAATAAGTCAGAACACCACAAATTAAGGCTGCATATCAAAAAACAAACAAGAAAACAGAAATCCAATAAATTCATGGAAACTGAACAACTCCCACTTGAATGACTACTGAGTATAGACAGAAATAAAGAAATTAAAGACTGAAAGAATTTGAAGAGAATAAAGGAATATAAATCAAAACTTACAGGACATGATGATGAAGAGGGGCATTCATAAAGAAATTAGAGGGCTCTCATAGTAGCAACTTAACATGAAAGCTGTAGAACAAAAAGAAGCAATTATACCCAAGGGGAGAAGATGGCAGAAAGTAATCAAAATGAGGGCTAAAATCAATAAAATAGAGACAGTAAACAATACGAGAATCAACAGAACAAAGTGTTTGTTCTTTGAAAAAAATAAACAAGATAGAAAACCCTGACCCAACCTCACTAAAGGACAGAGAAAGAACATGAAATTAATAAGATCAGAGATGAAAAATGGCATAGAATCACAGACATTGAGGAAATCTGATGAATCACTTCATTAGGTTGTACTTAAAAAAATTGTACTCCACTGAATTTGAGAAATTTAAAAGAAATAAACAATTTTTGATAAATACCAATTATCAAAGTTAAACTAAGATGTGATAAACAATTTAATTAGACTTTAACCTGTCAGAAATAAAAGTAACCATCAAAAGTCTTCCAACCAAAAAAAGGCCCAGGGCCAGCCAGTTTTAGCACTGAATTCTACCAGACTTTCAAAGAAATACTAATATTCCACAAGATTATTCCACAAATGGTAATAGATGGAACATCGCCAGATTCATTTCATGAGGCCATCATCACTTGATAATCAAACTACACAATGACTCAACAAAGAAAGAAAATTACAGTCCAATTTCCCTTATAAAAATTCAAACAAAACACCCAATAAAATACTTGCAAACTAAATCCAAGAACACATCAAAAAGATCACCCAAAATGATCAAGTAAGCTTTATACCAGAGGTATAGGAATGGTTCAACAATAGAAAATCTGCCAGTGCAATTCACCAATATATAAACAGAGTAAAAGCAAAAACTATCACATGATCATCATATTCGATACTGGAAAATCCTTTAATAAAACCTAACACTTCTATGTGATAAAATCTTGGAGAGATAAATGATACAAGGAACACACATAAACACAATAAAAACAATTTACAAGAAAGATGTAGCTAACAATAAATTAAATGGAAACACAAAGCAATTCCACTAAAATCAGGAACAAGAAAAGCTTTAAAATCTTTTCATATCTATTCAATATAGTACTTGAAGTTCTATCTAGACCAAAAAGACAATTAAAGAAGAAAAGGGAATACAAATTAGAAAGGAAGAATTCAAATTATTGTTATTTGCCAATGATTGATATTATACACAAAGTGATGCCAAAAATTTATCCACAGAACTCATAAAGCTGATTAGTAACTTTAAGAAAGTGACCACCACATACAAGATTAAGTCCAAAAGTTTAGAAGCCTTCAAATGATAAATGGGCTAAAAAATAAATCAGAGAAACAACACCCTTCACAATAACCACAAATAAAATATCTTGACATAACTCCAACCAAGCAAGTGAAAGACATGTATAACAAGAACTTAAAGTCTTTGAAGAAAGGAATTGGAGAAGATATTGGAAGATGGAGAGAGCTCCCATGTGCATGTATTTATAGGATCAACATAGTAACAATGGCTATCTTACCAATGTGATCTACAGATTCAATGCAATCTTCATCAAAATTTCAACACAATTATTTACAGTCCTTGAAAGAATAATACTCAATTTTGTGTGGAAAAAAATCCTGGATAGCTTAAAAACAATCCTAAAAAGTAAAATTCCAGAGGTATTACCATTGCAGATTTCAAACTTTACTACAGAGCTAGAGTAATTAAAAACTGCATGGTATTATCATAAAAACAGACAAATGGATCAATAAAATAGAACTGAACACCCAGAAGTATCCACATACCTATGGACACCTTGTTTTCAACAAAGAAGCTAAATTTATACAACATAAAAAAGAGAGCTTCTTCAACAATGGTGCTGGCATAATTGGATGTTGTCATGTAGAGAACAGCTAATAATCCATATCTATCATCCTGCACAAATCTCAAGTCCAAGTATATCAAAGACCTCACCATAAATCTTGATACATTAAACTTTATAGAAGAAAAGGGGGGAAGTACTCTTGATTGGATTGGAACAGAAGACCACTTCCTGAATATTACAGTAGCACAGGCACTAAGATCAATAATTGATAAATGGAATCTCATGAAACTGAAAATCTTATCTATGGCAAAGGACCTTGCCAAGGACAAAATGACAGCCCACAGAATGGGAAAAAATCTTTTACAACCCCACACTGACAGAGGACTGATTTCCAAAATGTACAATGAACTCAAGAAACTAGACATGGTTTTATGCATAAGTGAATATTAGCTCTAAATTAAAGGATAACCGGGTTATAATCCATAGACAAAGGGAGTCTAGATAACAAGGAGGGTTTTTATGAGCTGTTTTCCCACCAGCCTTGTCCCACAGCTGCAGCAGCACCAAATAACACACAGAGACACTATATTATATATAAAGCTGTTTGCCAGTTACTAGCATTTCTTATTGGCTAGTTCTGTCTTAAATATTAACACATTTCTATTAATCTAAGTGTTTCCACGTAGTTTCATCCTACCAGAGAAAATTTCTGGACCTTTTATCTCAAGTCCTACATCTTGACTTCCCTTACTACATCTCCTAGAATCCTCCTTGTCTCCTAGTCCTGCCTATATTGCCTTCCTATTTACCAACTGTGCTTTATTCATTAACCAATAAGAGAAACATATTTACAGAATGACAGAGGGTCCTAAAGTGGGAGAGGTGCATGGATATCCCTGGGCAGGAAAAATATATGAGATCTCCTGGGTGGACTGGTAAGGGATGGGGATGGAAACAGGAGGGATAACTTGTAGGAGGGTAGGAAAAGAGGGAGAGACCACTGGAATTGGGGAGTGTCAATATTGTAAAAGTAGTGCACTGGGAACTTCCTTGAACCTATATGAGTGACCCTAGTGAAAACTCCTAGTAATAGAAGATATGGAGTCTGAATCTGCCTCGTAGGGGATGCCCTTGTAAATGATGTGAATATATGTTTCTCTTAGTGGTCGTTGAACAATGATATTTCAGGCAATGAACAGACAGGATGTGGCCAGATAGGAGATATAGGTAGGATACTGACTAGGAGCTTTCTGGGAAGAGGAACACAGAGAGTGAGTTGCAAAAGAAGATGCCAAGTAATTACTGCAAGAGGTCTGGGCATCACTAGGTAAGCCAAGACCACTTGGAAATATAAAGATTAATAGACATGGGTTAATAATTAAGAGAGTCCTAGCCAATAAGAAGCCTGTGCAATCAGCCAAACAGTTTATGATTAATATAATCCCCTTTGTGTTTATTTGGGACTGAAGGGCTGTGAGCCCAGGCTGAAGAGAAACTTTTTCCCAAACATCAGCCATTGTCTGTAACCTAGCAAGGAATCTAGTGATGGAATTGGAACACCTACCCAACCACAAAACCTCCAACTTCTAACTTGTCCTGTTTGAAAGATATGCTAAGGCAATGGTGGCTCAGAGGTTGTGGGAATGGCCAGTCCATGACTGGTTGAGCTTGAGGCCCATGCCTGGAGAGGGAGCCTGTCAGGTTACATGTAAATAACCATGTTATAATTCAGAGACTCAGTAAAGCTTAATAAAAATGAGAGATTAAGAGGGGGATGTATAAATCTCCCTGGGAAGGAGAAATAGAACAGTTATCACAGGAAGGTTTGTGGGTGGTGCTGGAGACAGGAACAAGAGGGGTCAGGTAAGGGGAAGATGGAGAAAGAGAATTCTGCAATAGATACCTTGAAATGGCAGAACCTCTACTGAGCTTGAAACTTAGCACAATAGAAACCTCAATGAATCCACAAGAATGATCCTAGCTAAGACATCTAATAATGGGGCATATGGAGCCAGAACTTGACAACTCCTGTTACGAGACATGTCTTTTCAGTGGAGGGACTGGGATACCAAACCACCCACAAATCCTTTGACCTATAATTTGTCCTGCCTACAAGAAGTGATGGAGTAAATTTGGGAAATAAATTACAGAAGTGGTTAACCAATGACTGGACCAGCTTGAGACTGATACCACAAAGGAAAGCCCAACTCTAATACTACCTGCTGGGCTAGGAATCAGAGGCTGGATAAACTATTTATTTAGTTAGTTTTGGTTTTTCAAGACAGGGTTTCTCTGTGACTTTGGAGTCTGCCCTGGAACTAGCTCTTGGAGACTGGGCTAGCCTCAAACTCACAGAAATATGCCTGCCTCTGCCTCCCAAGTGCTGGAATTAGAGATGTGTGTCACCACTGTCTGCCCTATAGTGATGTTTTAATTAATTCCTTAATTTATTTTTAAATTATTTATGCATTCCAACCTCATGTTTCCCTCCCATCCCTCCTTCTGCTTCCTCTTGCCTCCCACAATACACATCCCCCATCCACTCCTTTCAACCAATTAGGAATCAACAAAGTCTGATACATTAAATTGGGGCAGGACCAAGCCATTCTCCCATACATAATACTGAGCATAGTATCCTCCATATGAACTTGGATCCCACAAATTTGCTCATGCATTAGGGATAGATCCTGGTCTTACTGCCAGGGGCCCATCAGATAGTTCAAGCTTCATAACTGCCTCCCACAAACAGAGGACCTAATTCAGTCCCATAGATGCTCCACCTCTATTGATCTAGAGTTTATGAGTTTTCACAAGTATAGTTGAGCTGTCTCTGTAGATTTCTCAATCTACAGATTGATGATCTTGACCTCCCTTGCTCATATATTCCCTCTTCTCTTTCTTCAACTGGATTCCCAGAGCTCATCCTGGTAATTGGTTGTAGATCTCAACATCTGGTTCTGTCAATTGCTGGAAGAAGGCCTATGATGATGGTTGGGGTGTTCACCAATGATTACAGGGTAAGAATAGTTTAGTCAACCTCTTTACTATTGCTAGGAGTCTTAGCTCAAGTCATCTTTGTGGATTCCTGGGAACTTCCCTAGCACCAAGTTTTTCCCTAACCTCAAAGTGGATCTTTCTATCAAGATATTTCTTTCATTGCTCTCCCACTCCACTCTCCAGCCATCCTATCTCTTATGTTCTCATCTCCCCTCCTCTCTGCTCTACCACACCCCCTTTCCTTCAGTTTATCCAGGAGATGTTATCTAATTTCCATTTCCAGTGTGATCCATGAATCCTTCATAGTATCTTCCTTGTTACTTAACTTCTCTGGAGCTGTGGCATGTAGTCTGATTATCCTTTGCTTTACACCTAATATCCACTTATGAGTGAGTACATACTGTGGTTGTCTTTCGTCTCTCTCAGTCTCTCAATCTGGGTGATCTAGGCCAGGATGTTTTTTTGTTTGTTTGTTTGTTTGGTTGGTTTTGTTTGATTTGGTTTGGTTTGGTTGTTGTTGTTGTTCCATCCATTTGCCTGTAAATTTCATGATGTCATTGTTTCTTACACCTAATTTTGACAAAGAAGCCAAAACAATGAAAAACAGAAAGCATCTTTAACAAATGGTGCTGGCGACACTGAATGTCAACATGTACAAGGTTACAAATAGATCTATATCTGATTCCAAGCACAAAGCTCAAGTCCAACATAAATCTAATTACATTTAACGTGATAGAAGAGGAAGTGGGAAGTAGCCTAGAACACATTGGCACAGGAGACTGTTACAGGCACGTTTTTCCTGCCAGCCCGTCAGCCCGCCATCCCGCCTGCCGCCAGTCTGGGCCCACAGCCACACCAGCCCCAAATAGCACTCAGAGACTCTGTATTTGATATAATCCTGTTGGCCAGTTACCATTATTGTTTATGAGCTAGCTCTGCCATAATTATTAACCCATTTCTACTTATCTAAGTATTTCCACGTGGTCATCTTATTGGGGAGCTGCGGCGGGCGTCTTCCTTCCTCCCAGGGCTACATCTCAACTCCTCTTTCCCACTTCCTCTTTCCTTCCCTAGTCTCCTAGCCCCGCCTATCTAGTTTTCTATTTGCCAGCAGGGCTTTATTAATTAGTATGAGAAACATATATACAGAATAACATCTCCCATCATCTCCTCTTTTCTGTCTAAAGTAAAAGGGGTTTAACCTTAACATAGCAAAATATAACATACAACAGTTATCAAATAAGAATCACAGTAAACAACATTTAGTCCATTAACATTTTGTAAGACTTAAAGAAAATATCATCTATCCTATCTTTGTAAGTCTAAAGTCCTATATGTAACTTATCTTTAATCCCAACTAAGGAAAACTATAACCATAACTATTTGTCTTCAACTCCTTCAAAGACCACAGAAGGATAATATATAAACTCTAGAAATGACAGAGACAATGCACTGCCTTGTCAGTCACCTGAAGTTCTTCTGTAATGTTCTATCTTCAGCCCATAGGCCATAATGTGTCTGGCAGACTTTCAGCAAAGCAGGAAACTTTAAACTTTCCACCTGTATTGGAAGTTTGTCAGTCATTTTTCTCTGTGTCCTGCAGAATGTCTGCTACTTCCATGAAGCAGGAATCCTGTAGCAATGTCCATCTTGCATCAGCAGTCACCTTTTTGTGGGTACTGCATGTCCAGTTTCTACAACATAAAGTCAAACAGTCTAGACAAGAGAAGTACCTTGTTCAAATGGCTAGTATTGCCATATTAGAAGCAAACTTCGTAAAAAATTTCTTCAATGTCCATCTTCCTTTTTGATGCAGGTGGTGTTACCAGGAGCAGTTATGCCTCAAACCCTAAACCATTTTAAATGCCATATTCTGTAGGTCTTTGAAAGGTTTGAAGAATGCCTATTCATCTCAAATACATCTCTGTATATCTAGAAATCATAACTAACTTAACTCCAAGTTTTAACTATCATAGATAATTCTCTAATCTGTACTAAATTATGCATTACATTTTCCAATAAGGTATATAAACACAATACCTAAAGAAGAGGAGAAATATACATGTCAAAAATTTGACCTTAAATTATATCAATAGAAAATCCATTCCAAAGCAAAGTATTCATATCTATACCATAATTCCCTTTTTACCTTTAAAAAGATTGCTTGTGATTATAGCATTTTATAAACAACCCCATTTAAAAGAAAACAAACATTTATAAACAAACTTCACCCTAAACCAGTTTGAGACTGCTTTTCTCGAGACAACTCATGACTAGCTAGCTGTATTGGTGCACCTTCTTATTACAACCTGGCCAGAGTTTCAAGTAGAATTCCAGTTAAGCATTTTCTGCCACACAATGACTACCTACATATGTTACAGCCAGTTCTGTTGAGAAATTTGGTTGGTTAAAATTTTCTTCCAACAGGATCCCATGGAGAAATCATTGTCCCATTTCAGCAGGAAGTAATCTTAAGATAACGTCACCCCCTTTCCCCACTCTTGGAATTTAGGGATAATATTCATCTTCATAGGATTGGTCTTAGTTACTTGGGGTTGGGTTTGGAAGGTGATACTTAGACTTGGTTATCTCTTTTAGACAAGAATAGGGTATGGTTGGGAAAGGTATGGTTCAGAATGTATATAGGTAGATTAGACTATTTTCTTGTGAATTATTTAGTAAGAGTGAGACATTAGTATTACAGCTTACATTGTTATATATTCTTTTTTGTGGTAACCTATGTAAAATTAATTTTATTCCCTTCCTGGAAGAATTGTATCTTATGTTTGTTATATTGTGTGAAATCTTTCCATTTATGATGTTTTATGCACATTATACTTGCCATATTCTATGTATGTTAACTTTTGCATGTGTTTAAGACATTTTGTATTTTGATACAATTTGGGATATTTGTCTTGCTGCCCTTTAGAGCTCTACCTCTTGTTTAGACATTTTTACTCTACCTCTACTTTAGGAATTTATATATATATATATATATATATATATATATATAGTTATAGTTATATTGTTTAGGAATTTATCCTTGTTTTACTCAAGGATGGTTTATTTAGGTTTGTTAGCCAAGTTCCTGAGTATTACAGATTATCCTCACCCATGTTTCCTTTGCCTATGAGATTAGCCAGACATAGATGCTTAATCTTCAATCACTTCATAGACCTGCAGAACATGGCATTTAAATGTTTTTATATTAGTACTCTGTTGACATGAGACACTGTTGCTCCCTTCCATGTACTAGGAGGTGTCAATAACCCCATCACCTCAGACTAGCTACCACTGTATTGTTCTGATAAGTTAGTTGCCATAGCTACTGCAACAAGGAAATCTCTTTTTCACAGTGCAGATAGAAGAGTCTTGCTATGTGTATAGAAAAAAGCTATCCACCTATCCTTTCTCTAGTCATCTTCTGTAGTCCTGACAGAAGAGGTACAAAAGGTTCTTTTTTCAATGTGATTTCAAAGTCTATTATAATGTACACAACAACAACCAAAAACAAAAGTCTCTTAAAATGTAGTCTGGAGGCTCTGGATGCAGTGCAGGTACAGATTACTTGTTATAGTATTCACAAGGCCCTAGGTTAGATCCCCTCTTCCAAAACCTCAAATGATTTATTCAGTCTAGTCCACTGCCAAGAACCTGAGGATTTTTTTCTTTAAGCTCTTTCTTAGATACCATCTTTCAGAAAGAGTTGCTTCTGATCATCCACTAAAAACCTTTATCTCTCCTTAGTTTATTTTCATTTTGGAGGAGGTTTCACTTTTCAAGATCAGAATGTTAAAATCAGCCTTTGGCCTTTTCACAGATACAGACAAGCACCCTTCTGTGGTTAACAGATTTAGCAGGCCAGGATCTCTCACATTTAAAGTAAGCCTGCATAAAGAGGGTGTTGGTAGCCACAGCTCCTACTCCCATCCTTTACTGGCCGCTTTTATGAGAATCAGAGGGTCTGGCTGCAGGCTTGGACTGGAAAACCTCCCCAGTCTCAGAAAGTTATACAAAGAGACTCCTATTTCTGTCATGTGAGCCTTAATTTCTTCTCTCTGGCGCCCTCGCCTTGCTGTGTAACTCTCCCAGAACTCCATTCTATTGTCTGTCTTAAAGTATATCAATGACTTTTTCAATAAATTCTTCACTCAGCATCCATCATCCCAGGGTCTCTCTTGAGGACCCCTGCCCAAATCTTCCACATGGTTTGTTTGTTAGTGTTTTTCTTTAGTTTCTTTTTTTTTTATGTGAGCTGTGTTCTCCCTATGTAGCAGTGAAAAATAATTCCTGGAAAGGAGTTGTGACTAAAAGGGCAGATCAAATAGTTAGTGGTTAGAACTTAAATGGTAAGGAAAGGTGTTGTAAACACAGAACCCAAATTTCTTGGGTTATTTTTAGCCTTGTGAATAGTCATTTTTTACCCTCCTCTGTAGGTGACTTTAGATCTTTGTAACCTTTGCATAAGTCCTTTGTAATGTTCAAAGAAAACCCTTGTTTCACCCAGGCAAAAGGCAAAGAATACAATCAAACAGTCTTTGGTTGGTAATTTTACCATTTTCTGTAGCCCACCTGACTGACATTGCCATCAATGTATTTGAAGGGTCTTTATTTGTGGATTTCTTTGTTTCATTACTATGAAACTTCAGGGTACTCTTACTATGGTGAAATGTAGGATTAGGGTAAACCTAAATCAGTGTTAGGCCCCATTCTAAGCAACCTTTTTTCTTTGCAGAGACCAAATGTTTCTTTCATATGCCCTTGTGTTCATGCCTCAACTTCCCTGGTGTACCTCTCCCAACCCACCTGGCTTGTTTGATCAGTTTTTAGTTCTTATTACCACATGGTGTAAATTTATATTAGATTTCTCTGCTGATTATTCAGGGTGAGGTAATAAAACATCATAAATTAGGCAACTTATTAACAAAAGAAATAAATTCTTCCAAACTGTGGAGCGGGAGGGGGGGGGATTCCAGAAAACAGGCTTGCTTACAAGTGAGAAGCTGTCCTCTCTCCACATTTCTTCAATATTGTACTTGAAGTTCTAGCTGAAGCTATAAGACAACAAAAGGAGATCAAGGGGATCCAAATTGGAAAGGAAGAAGTCAAACTGTCTCTATTTGCAGATGATATGATAGTTTACATAAGCGACCCAATAAACTCTACCAGGGAACTCCTACAGCTGATAAACACCTTTAGCAAACTAGCAGGATAAACTCAAACAAGATAAACAAGATAAACTCAAAAAAATCAGTATCCCTACTTTATTCAGATGACAAAGAGGGTGAGAAAGAAATCAGAGAAAGATCACCCTTTACAATAGCCAAAAACAACATAAAATAACTCGGGGTAATGCTTACCAAACATGTGAATGACCTATACAAGAAGAACTTTGTGTCTTTAAAGAAAGAAATTAAAGAAGATACCAGAAAATGGAAAGATCTCCCATGCTCTTGGATTGGAAGGATAAATATAGTAAAAATGGCAATCTAGCCAAAAACAATCTACAGATTCAATGAAATCCCCATTAAAATCCCAGCACAATTCTTCACTGACCATTAAAGGATAATAATCAAATTTGTATGGAAAAACAAAAGACCCAGGATAGCCAAAACAACCCTGTACAATAAAAGAACTCCAGGAGGCCTCACCGTCCCTGAATTTAAGCTCTACTACAGAGCTATAGTTCTGAAAACAGCCTGGTATTGGCACAAAAATAGACAGGTAGACCAATGGAATTGAATTGAAAATCCCAATATTAACCCACACACCTATGAACACTTGGTTTTCGACAAAACAGCAAAAAAAAAAAAAAAATACAATAAGGGAGGGGGGAGGAAAGCATCTTCAACAAATGGTGCTGGCACAATTGGATGATGATGTGTGGAAGACTGCAGATAGACACATGTCTATCATCATGCACAAAACTCAAGTCCAAATGGATAAAAGACCACAACATAAATCCAGCTACACTGAACCTCTTAGAAGAGAAAGTACGAGGTACCCTTGAACAAACTGGTATAGGAGACTGCTTCTTGAACATAACTCCAGTAGCACAGACTGGAGATCAACAATTAATAAGTGGGACTTCCTCAAACTTAGAAGCTTCTGTAAGGAAAAGGACACAGCTGACAAAACCACACAACAGCCCACAGACTGTGAAAAAAATTTTACCTGACAAAGGGCTGATTTCCAAAATATACTAAGAACTCAAGAAGCTAGCCAATAAAACACCAAATAGCCCTATTAAAAAGTAGGGTGCAGAATTGAAGAAAGAATTCTCAATAGAGGAAATCAAAGAGGCTGAAAGACACTTAAGAAAATGTTCAACATCCTTAGCTATTGGGGAAATGCAAATGAAAACAACTTTGAGATACCATCTTACTCCTGCCAGAGTGGCTAAAATTAGAAACATCAATGGCAACTTATACTGGAGAGGATGTAGAGAATGGGGAACACTCCTTCACTGCTGGTGGGAGTGCAAACTCGTACAGCCATTTTGGAGATCACTATGGTGGTTCCTCAGGAAAATGGGAATTAGCTTACCACAGGACCCAGCAATTCCCCTCTTAGGTATATACCCAAATGACCCACATCCATGCAACAAATACATGTGCTCAACTATGTTCATAGCAGCATTATTTGCAATAGCAAGAACCTGGAAGCAACCTAGATGCCCCTCAACTGAAGAATGGATAAAGAAGATGTGGCACATCTACACAATGGAATACTATTCTGCAGAAAATAATAATGGAATATTGAAATTCATGGGCAAGTGGATGGAACTTGAATAAACCATCCTGAATGAGGTAACCCCGTCACAAAAAAAGGAACAGGGTATGTACTCACTCATATATGGATTTTAGACATAGATCAAAGGATTACCAGCCTATAATACACACCACCAGATGAACTGGGATACAAGGACTATTCTAAGAGATTCATATATAGTCCCTCACAAAAGGGGGAAGGGACAATTCCCTCCAGAGCACATGGGAAATGGGGGAGCAGTGAATGGAGAGAGAACTAGGAGAAAGAGAAAGGGAGGAGAGGAAAACCTGTGACTAGATAGATTGAGTCAGGGTAGGAGGGGGGACATAAAAGAGGGAGCCATTATTGGTTTGAAGAGCAAACTGAACCTAAAGTAAGGTCTAGAGAACTACAAGACTGACTCCAGCTAATAATTTGATAAACCATGGAAAGGCTACCATAAATGCCCTTCCCTGGTAGTGAGAACATCAACTAAATTATCCACCATCATGGACTCCTCATCTGGTACCTGTAGGAAACAGAAGCAAACATCCATAACCAAACACTGAATCGAACTAGAATCCAGATGAAGAGAGAGGGGACAAGACCAGGTTGCAGAAACTCACAAAGACAGCTGACCTCAACAAGGAGGAGCTTGCCCCCCCCCCAAGACTGATGGCTAGATACCCAGCACGGAACTGACTTAGATCCCCTGAATATGGGTCTCCGCTAGAAGAACTGAGCAGTCTGGGGGACTTCAGACAGTAGAAACAGGATCTATTCCTGTTTGTGTGTGCACAAAAAAACCTTGTGGATACATCTCCCATGGAGGGATACACCTAAAGACAGGAGAGAAGTCCTAGTCCCTACTTCAAATGACTGGACAGATTTATATGACCCAACCTGGATAGCATCACCCTACATGTGGAATGGGGGTGGGGGAATGGGAGGGGAGGGTGGCCAGGGTACATGTCACAGGGGAAAGAGGGTAAGAGGGAGGGAGGGTTGGAGGGAGGAAGGGAGAGGAAAATGGGATTTACATGTAAAATTTTTAAATTATATTATTAATAGAAAAAAGGAGGAAAAATGCTGCTGGATTAATTCTCTCTCTCTCTCTCTCTCTCTCTCTATATATATATATATATATATATATATATATATAATGCTTTGAATTCAAAATTTAAGCATAAGGACAATTTACTGGGGAAAAGGATTTCTAATCTTGTTCCCACAGAAAATGAAAAGCTGTAGATTCCTTCCAGACTAATGTGGTTTGATGGAGCAAGACCCCCTGAAGCAACGTCAATGGGAAAATGCAGCCTTGCAGACCACTACAGCCAGGATTTCTGCATCTTCTTAGGATTCTCCCATGACAGCACCCCCTACTATTGTTTATTTGTTTATAAATGTTTGTTTTCATTTAAAAAAATGTCATGTATAATTATGTCCGGCATAAAATTAATAAATGTTTAAAAAAAAAGTGAGAACCCTCTTTCTTGTTCCTTGCCCTCTTGTGAAGAAAATAGTAGTTAGCTCTCCAAAGCCTATTAACAGCACTAGCTCAGTGTCAGAGGGCTGTTCTGTCATTATCAAATCCTCTTACCTCCCCAGGCCCTACTATATCTATAGCCAAGTTACATAGTTAGCACTGTTCATTACGGGTCTCACACAGTGAGTCAGTTTTCCTTAAATTTCCCTTTGCCCACTGAGTCTCATGAGTGTATGTGTGTGTGTGTGTGTGTGTGTATGTGTGTGTGGGTGTGTCAAGTCATATTTTGTGGGGTTTGGAAAAAGTGTCCATGATGAGGGATTTGCAGACAGCTGTGGCTTTGGAAATTCATCAGAATATTCAGGAAGTCAGGGAGGGTCTTACATTCTTGGATCAGAAAGAAAAGATCAGTGGGGATAATGCTATGATGAGAGGGAATGATATCCCTCTTTATGCTTTACAGGAATTCTCTACATAATTGTGACCTGGATGAAGAAATTATTAACCAAAAAAAAATTCCAGGTAATTCAGGTAACAACAAGATGTGAGAGATTAACTGGTTTAAGTCTCTTATTTCTTTTTCCACACTCTTTCATTTATATTTTAATCACTTTGAATTTCTTCATAACTTCTATTCAGAGTTGCAATTGTTAAAAGTAACTAAAATTATAGATAAAAATTCTTTATGCAATAAGTAACTTATTACTATGTAACTTGTGAGAAAATATTTGAACCATTAGTGAGTGCATAAAATCTTTCAAGAACTATGTCTTTTTATTTCTATTTCTTAAGCCATTGTTATCCAATGGACAAATTACAAAAGTAAATATCTCCCATTTATGCAGTTCTATATGAAAGATATGAGGCAAATGTATTGAACTAGGAAAGCATGACTGATGGGATCCAATAACTCATTGTTGAACTATATTAACTTCATTTTATATTTAAGTAGGTATAAGATATGATGACTATCATGTTGTACAAAGACATTTTTAACAATTATTCTTCAGTTATATGTTCAGAATAGTAAAATAGGTAAAACATAGTGTGTGTGTGTGTGTGTGTGTGTGTATGTGTGTGTGTGTGTGCATGTGTGTGTGTATCTACCATTTAAAAATCAGGTTTAGAAGAAATATGATTAGTAAAATTATTATGGAAAAAAAACTGACACCAACTTTTTTTTAACTATTTCATATTTTCATTGTGTTGCTTTATTCAAATATGGACAGTAGGTACAAATTGTATGACTAACTGAGTATTCCATTATTTACAGAATATATGAAAATAGATACTACAAATTGGTTTAATATTTAATACCAAAATGAACCAAAAACTTAAAACAAAACAAAGCTAAACTAAAAACAACAAACAAAATACAAACAACAAAAAGAAATTGTCATCTGAGCAATTTTAATGGAAAATAGAAAATAAGACTCTGTCTCCTGATTTGCACTCTGCTGTGTAGATCTTAATACAGGTCTTAATACAGATCTTAATGAGGAAGAAGAACTTCAACACTACTACATAGGAAAGACTAGTTGGTTCACTTTCCCCTTCCTTTCTTCCTGTGATTCTGCCCTAATGTAAAAATACTGAAAAAACTAACTAAGGAGAGAATAACATCACTCTCTCTCTCTCTCTCTCTCTCTCTCTCTCTCTCTCTCTCTCTCTCTCTCTCTCTGTGTGTGTGTGTGTGTGTGTGTGTGTGTGTGTGTGTGTGTAGAGGGTGGGGGTTGGAAATCAAAGAACAATTACTACTATTTCTACAAGATTCTGACATATGGAAAATTAACCTGTGAAAATTGAAACATTTTCTGTAAATATCATTAGTAACTAAAAGAAGAAAATATGGGAAAGAAAACTACCCTAGTGAAAACAACAAAGCTAATTGAATCACCATAATAGTTATCCCAAGATGTTTCTAAGTATCTGCTTAAAAGTCAAAAGTGGCAGGGAGGGGGACAAGAAAGAGGGGTAGAGAAAAAGAAAGTATGTGTGAGAGAAAATCCTCTTTTAATAATAAAAATGTATATGTGTGTGTGTGAGTATGTGTGTGTGCACTCAAACACATGCATTTTCATGGTATGTCAGTGGGAGAAGGCATGTATGGCATAGTATTGAAGTGAATGACAGAGAGAAACTTTGCGAAATTGGTTCTCTCTTTCCTCATTGTGGGTTCTGAGTCTTGGGTGCAGATCACCCGACTTGCTTATAAAGTGCCCACATACACCGAGGCCATGATCATGTTGTTACATGAAAATGTACATTTTTAAAGGTTGTACATATGTACTACTCTAGTACATGAACTTTGTCCTCCTCACACCCTAGTTATTGGTGCACCTAAGGAAATTATTGGATCTGAAATTGCTTCAGTTCATGTCAAAAATTATTTTTTAGAATGACTAATATTTCAGATGACTACTAAAAAGAAATTTAACCTACTTTATTTTATAAAAATATATTACACAGCTAAACAATATGACATCTCCAGGTGTAGAGATCCGCCAAGTGCCGCGCCTTAAAGATGGCGCTGGCTTCCACCTTCCACCTCCCAAAGGGTGAGTGCTCTCTGGCATAAACAAGCCCTTATTTGGTTAAGTCTGTTCAGCCTGTCTGCTTCAGCATTAGAGTAGCCTATCTGCAGGGTCCATGTAGCTCACTGGGGTTGGTTAGCACAAGGGTATTTAAACCTGTGCAGGGGTCCCCCGTGCTCTCGCGGGTCAGAAGAACATGTTTCAAGGATCCTGATTAAAACTGCATGAAGATCTTCCCGGAGTTGTGTCTTCCTTGCTGGCGAGGGTCAGGCGCGCGGTACATCCAGGGAATAAAGGAAGATAATTAGAACAAATGCAAATATCCTAAGAATGTAAGGGAATGTTATGTGTTAAAAATTACATGGAATTAAATATTTGAAAAATTGTCATTCACATTAGAAAAAAACCATTACCATCCTCACACTGTACAAAAAAAGCTACATGATGGGAGAAGGCCTTCTGTATATATGTTCCTCTTATTGGTTGATGAATAAATCATAGTTTGGCCAATGAGGCAGGAAGATATTTGGGTATAGAATGAGGATAATTCTGGGAAAGTTAGGCAGAGGAAGACCAGGTACAGTTGCCATGTAACAACAGGGAAGAAGGGACAAACTGGGTGTTCTCCAGCAAGAGAGGACCACATGGAAATACTTAGATTAATAGAAATGGGCTAATAATTAAGATGGAGCTAGCCAATAGAAGCACTGGTTATCAGCCAACAGATTTATCATTAATATAGGGTCTCTGTGTTTATTTAGGGATGAGAAGGGTGGTGGCCCAGACTGAAAAGAACCTCCACAAGAGCTTATTTGAATTATGAGGTCTAAATACTAATTTAACATTTATCTCATATATATTTCTATATGTATAAATATATATATGAGAAAATATCTTTATTATCAAGAATAAAAAAGGTTTTGCAAGATCAAATGGTTTATAGATTTTCTATAAGTAAAAGATTTATATTCTCACTATGTAATCATTTACAATATTGGAAGAGAATATACAAGAAATAAAAGGTCCTTACATTAATAAATATGTAATAAATACTATAATAAATATACTATACTATAATATATAAAATACTAATAAATAATAAAGCATATTCACTTAATATTTGTAATGTTTATTGAGGAAGGAATATATACATATATATATAAATTCTTCTAAAAGACTTCACAATAAACTTTTAAAAATTAATCCTCAATTTTTCTTATCAGAAATTGAAACTTAATACAACAAATTAAGAGAGAAATTACACTACTTACAACCTGTAGTTAAAATTTAGGTCTCATAAAATACATTCTCATCTTATAGCTTATTGTTGATATTTATTTGTGCTAGGGTTGAATCTGAAATGTGCCTTCACAGGTTTATGATTAGAATGAATGTTTGCCAACCCCCCAAGCTGATGGTGCTTTTTTTAGAAAGTTCTGGAATTGTGAAGGTAGCCTGATGACGTTAATCACTGGGAGGCCAGCCTTCCTGATCCACTGTGATGTAACTGCTCCACTGTGCTCTGCTGTGTGTGCTTTATATTGATGGAAAGAACCTGCAGAAACCAGGAGTCAAATTTGTCATTCTTCACTTGCATTGCTGTAAGGCAGCTTAGCACAGATGCTTTGTGATAGAGGCAAATGCTGAAACAATGAGAAGATAGGGCAATTACAATGTTACAATGCAACACTGACTTATATTCCCCGGAAATATGTTTACACAAAGTTCTACTCTGAGCTCTTGCTTATCTACAATGTGAATAATCCCATAGAAATGCATCTAAAATATCACAACAGACTTCACAATATGTGTTTTTGAAACTCTATACACACATTTCAGTGGATACTCACTCTTTAATTTCTTAGGACAGAGGTATTGTTTGGTACTGACAAGAGACTGCATTCATAATGGCTAGAAAACGTGTTGGGATATGCAGGAAGTTTGTATAGACATGAGTTCTCAGTTCAGTCACCAGAGATTGTGGAAAAGGACATATTTTAACTGTAAGGAAATTCTGTTATGGATCTTCAAAGTCAGACAAAATCCAAAATTTTAATTCATCGTCCAAATAATGTACATAAAGTATGAAATTTATCATTCATGGAGTTGATTTTCTTGCATTGAGAAACTAGTAGCGACTGTTTCCTGCCAAGCAAATCTTTTTACAGTATTTGCCTATGTATGTTGGCTACATGAATACTTGGGCTATGGATCAATATTTTGTTTAAGTTAAACTTGACAGATTCTGTTGACTCCTCCTGGAAGGTATCACCCTCCCTGTGGTGTGGGAGGGAAGAATGGGATCGGGGTCAGGCGGCACAGGAGGGAAAGAGGGAGGAAAGGAAGGAGAGGGAACTGGGATCAATATGCAATATAAGAAAAATAATAATTAAAAATAAATAAGAATAAATAAAATGAAAAAAAGATAAAATTATAGACAATATTGAGCTGCCTGATGTG
This sequence comes from Cricetiscus sungorus, assembly GCA_030556225.1. NCBI lineage: Eukaryota > Metazoa > Chordata > Mammalia > Rodentia > Cricetidae > Cricetiscus > Cricetiscus sungorus. Next base: position 40,507,087 of record JANBXA010000031.1, read on the forward strand.
AATGCAGGAAACCAATCTAAGGTCATCTGGCAGATCAGCAAGTGTTCTTAACTACTGAGCTGTCACTCCAGTCTTGATGTACAACACATAAACCTTATTGCTTTCATTAATAGGGTGGAGAAATGGCTCAGTAATTGATAAAATTCTTGTTTTACAAGCAAAAATATGTGAGTTTGATTCTCCAGAACTCATTTTATTAAAAAATAAAAGGGGGGAGGGGTGCATGCCTGTAAACCCAATGTGAAGAAATGGAGACAGGTAGAAATCTAGGTTCTCTGCCTAACCATCCTAGCCTACTTAGAGGTCGTCAGACTAGATAGGGACCTGAGGAACACCACCTGTGGTTATCTTCTGACTTATATGCTGCACACACACACACACACACACACACACACACACACACGCGCGCGCGCGCGCGCACGCAAACATACACACAGTGTAATGTTATATGTGTACACAAAAAACGTCATATCTTCTGAATTGCTAAAAAGATCTTTTAAAACTGGGAGTATATATTTTTCTCTGTGATGCCTAATGCCATTCTTTTCATAAGAAAACTGTTTTCTGGCAGTGATGTGAAAATCACTGAGAATGGGAAACATGTTTCTTAGAGGAAGTCATTGTTTATAAACCACTCTCTGTAGATATCTGCCCATCTTGCAGTTGAAGGTGCTAAACAATTAAAGATACCTTTTTAACAAATGATTTTGGAAGAACAGTTCGTATCTCCCTAGGGGCATAGGGCAGATGTGTTGGCTGTCTGGGATATTAAGACTTATGCCTTCAGCTGCAGCAAAGTCATATTTATTATGGATTATAAAGGTACTGAGTTCTTTAAATCCAGAGTTCCCACTACTGCACATGCTCCACCATTCTATATCTCCCTATTATATGAAAACTAGGGGTGTCTTTGACTATACTATGGTATTCAGTAAAAGTTCCCTTAAGCACAGCTATAAAATGGTTGGTCATATATACCTTTCTAGCATAACAGAATTGTTGCATTATAAAACTTATTTTTAAAATAAAGTCTCACTACATAGACGTATAAACCAGGTTGGCATAAAAATTGAACAAGGCTCTCCTGCCTCTGCCTCATGGGTGCTAAATATTACAGGTGTGGCCACCACACTGACCCATATTTAAAAACCTGAAGAGCATATGAATATACACTATCAAGTCCACATCCACAAAAGTTTTTAAAATTATACATGACTCTTAAAGCATAAGCTAGTTGTATCTAGCTAATAAATCATTTCTAATAAAAGATATTCTATAGATATATTTAGAAAAATAAACTTAGGTCAGAGACATTGAAAAAAAGTGATGATATGTGAGAGTTTTGTTGCAGTAAGGCCTTCTCTGTTAGAGTAATTGTAAATCTGGGATGATGTGGTATGGTCCCAACTGACATAAAATGTACATGCCTCTGTTGACTTTTGCAAATGCTATGACACAGATGCATCCGTTAACTATTAATATCCCTAGATTCTCTTACCTAATTGACACATAGAAATTAAGTATAGCTGCTGGCACATAGCAAAATATTCATAAAATTTATATCCATAATGTTTTGTGTTTTTAGAAGAAGAAGTTTTAACAGTTACCTTCAAATTTATTCCTAATTAAACACATTTGTTTTGGATGCTCACATAAACTGTTGCAGATTATATTTTTATCCCTTCTTATTTTCTGGTAAAAATGTAATTACCAGTATTGCAACATTAAGAGTTGAACCATTGAGAAATGGTTAGACTGTGACAAGCTCACATGGTTAAGAATGATGCCATGGTTTAAGTGAAGCCGAATATGGGGATTTGTATCAAGGTTCTGCTTGGCTGCCTAAGGAACTGAGAGCTACTTTTAGCCATCCTGTCTTCAAAAGTTGAAACAAAACAAAGTGAGAGCCAGGCCTTTTTTTTTTTTTTTTTTTTTTTGTTACTTTGTACCTGCCTGTCCTATTCCACATTATGATAAGAAAGCATTTGTCAGTCACCAGCTCCTTGGCCATGTACTTCTTGAGCTCCAGAACTGTGAGAAAAATAGTTTTGTTTTTCAGCATAAATTTTATGGTCTCAAGAACTGTTTTAATTGAGCATAAAATGGTATGTAACAAGCTAGTTAACAACAATGTTACACAGCAAGCATTAAATTCATTTAGGTATAGCTCATATCCAAAATCAAAAAATTGCCTTTGAAGTAGTCATGTTTCTGAGCATTTAAAGACATGCGTGCTTCCTGGTATGTTAGCTTATATGCCTAACATGACCTATAATATCAACATGGTATCTTAGCTTACAAGCCAAAACAATGACCTGTTAGCAAACACTGAAAAATTATACAGCCAATTAGCCAAAAATAATTTCTATTAAAAAGAGTATGCCATTTCTACTTAAGGATAATAGATAAATCAGAGCTTTGTAATTCTTACAAAAAAAATTACTGCATGTTTCTTCCCTCTTTCAAAAATACATTTATTTGAAATATGCATTAATAAATGAGTAGTCACTATTTGAAATGTGGATGCACTCTGCTGGACTCCCTGCATGTGTCAGTGAGTTATGTAAGTGATTATGTTTCCTCAGTACAATTTAGTACCTGTGAAATAATCTTAAAATTTATTTTAAAGTAAAGGCGAATAGACCAAAGGATCACCAGCCTACAATTCACACAGCCAGAGAAGCCAGGATACAAGTAAGACCCTAAAAGAGTCATACAGGTCCCCTGCAGAAGGGACAAGGGACAAGGTCTCCTGAGCATCTTGTGAGTGGTGGGTGGGTGGGGAAGTGAGTGGAGAGGGAGTTAGGAGAAGGGGAGAAGAGGAGGGGAGAGAAGAACATGAGGGACCAGGAAGATTGAGTCAAGGGACAAATAGACGAGAACAAGAAAAGACATACTATAATAGGGGGAGCCATTTTGAAAAGAAAACTGACACTTGAAAAATGTCCAGAGACCTACAAGGATGACCACAACTAACAATCTTAGCAACAGTGGAGAGGCTACCTTAAATTCCATTCGCAATAATGAGATTGATAACTAACTTATATGCCATCCTAGAGCCCTCATCCAGTAGCTGATGGAAACAGAAGCAGACATCCACAGCTAAACACTGAGCTGAACTCCTGGAATCCAGTTGCAGAGAGAGGAGTGATGAACAAAAGGATCAAGACCAGACTACTGAAACCCACAGAGACAGCTGACCTGAACAAGGGGAGTTCATGGACCTCCAGACTGATAGCTGAGAAACCACTATAGGACCAATCCAGATTCCCTGAACATGGGTGTCAGTTAGAAGGCAGTTTAGGGGAACAATGACAGTGGAACCAGGATGTATTCCTGGTGCACAAATGGACTTTGGGAGAACAATCCCCATGGAGGGATACTCCCTTAGTCAGAGACAGGAGGGAGGGCCTAGACCCTACCTACTCCAAATGACTTGACAGATTTTGATGATCCCCCCTGGAAGGCCTCACCCTCCCTGTGTAGTGGGTGGAGAATTGGATGGGAGAGGGGTCAGGGGGATCGTGGGAGGATGTGAGGGAGAGAGAACTGGGATATGTAAAATAAGAAAATTAACAATAATAAAGAGAAAGAAAGGAAGGAAGGAAGGAAGAAAGAGAAATAAAGAAAGAAAGAAAGAAAGAAAGAAAGAAAGAAAGAAAGAAAGAAAGAAAGAAAGAAAGGGAGAAAGAAAGAAAGTAAAGGTGGGGAGTGGAGAGAGGACTCCATGGTTAGGTGTACTTCTTGCTTTTCCTAAGGACTTGAGTTCAGTTCCCAGTTCCCATGTCTGGTGAGTTACAACCACCTATAACTCCAATATAGGTGAACCAACTATCTTTTCTGACCTTTGCACATGCACACACAATCTTATAAAATGGACAAAAATCAAACAAACAATGCTTAGGAAAGTTTTTTTTTAAAGAAATGCCTGAAAATACAAATTGAAACTATCCTTTGTGTATAGATGGTGACTGTGCTGAATGCTCTGCAAGTGGCCCTCTCTGTATGTGGTGATTGACTGGCTGTAGCATGGACACACACACACAAACACAATACTGAGATGACAATTAAAAACAATAAATCTATATCATTCACACTCACACAGAATGAAAAGTCAGTGTCATATGAAGGACATCAGACCTCAGCTCTTTGTCAGTGCTAGATTCAGAAAGTTTATTGTCTTATAAATGTTTCCCTCCTCAATATCATATACAAATACTGAGTCTCAATATAGAGTCTGAACACTTTGTACTCATGAGATTCTATAAATTCTTTTTCATCGATTTCAAAATTGGGGGCTTTGTCTTAGTTAGGGTTACTACTGCTATGATGAAATACTATGACCAAAAGTAAATTGGGGAGGGAAGAATTTTTTTATTTGTATCTTCAGGTCACTATTCATCATCAAAGAAGTCAAGACAGGAACTCAAGCAGGGAAGGAACCTGGAGGAAGGAAGCTGCTTACTTACTGGCTTGCTTCTCGTTGTTTGCTCAATCTGTTTCTTTCTTTTTGTCATTTTTAAAAAGTTTATTATGATAATCTTCAAATTCTACATAGTATATTTAAATATTTTTATTAATTTTTATTTAAATTAAAAACAATTTTATTTTACATACCAATTCCAGTTCTCTTTCCCATTTTCCTCACTATCTCCCCATCCCATGCTCCATCCACTCCTTAGGAAGTGTGAGGCCTTCTATAGGGGATCGTCAAAGTCTGTCACATCATTTGTGGAAGGACCGAGGCCCTCCCATCCTTTATCTAAGCTGATATAGTACAGTGTATCAGCTTATAGTATAGTATAGTATATCAGTTTATATAGTATAGAACCACCCACCATGGAGTGGGCCCACCTACATCAATCACTAATTGAGAAAATGCTTTCCAGCTGGATCTTATAGAATCATTTTCTCATTCAAAGTTTCCTCTTCTCTTAGGACTCCAGCTTGTGTCAAGTTGGCATAAGACTAATTAGTACAGGACTCAACGGCAATTCATCAGTCAATCACAAACCCTGATTCAGAGTTGAAATTCTATATTGGCAAATAAATCATCTGAAATTTCAGTTCCATACTTCATTTAAAATTAATATTTTAAGTTTTTTGTGTTTACATTTGAATTTCAAAATTTGTTGTAACTTTTGTAAATGCACCAAGCAAATATATTGTAAACCCAATGAAAGTTCAAGGTAGAAGAAACATGTGATACCAGTTTTTTCTGAGGCTCACATCAAACACTATCAAAGCCTCTTTATCCGAGGCTCTGCCTATCTGTGTTGCACTTAAATTCCTAGGCATAAACTGTCCTTTTATTCCAGTGTCTTAAGTCTCTGGAATTTCAGATCCCTTTACCACACTCAAATACTTTTAATCTCATATACTTAAATGACTTATATCTAAGTCAGATTGTATGGAACAGCCTGTATGTATCAAAAATCAACTATTTGTACAAACTAACACAATTTAATAGATTTTAGTCTATGATGTAAAACATTTAATGAAGGAAGAAATGCTATCAATTCTAACATTCTTATTTGCTATTTTACATTTACATTAATATTTACTTTAATAAAATACTGTAAGTTTAAATAGAAAATGTTGCTGTTCAAAGACTTAGTTACCCTTACATTCTGGCAGCACTGCCCTCTGGAAGGGGAATGAATATTGAGGGGACACAGCACAGGAGACTACCTTCACATCAAGAAAAGCTAAAAGCACAGAAACAGAAGAAGCTTCAAGTTGGCCATTGTAGATATTGGCTTTGCTTTCAATGTTACACATTATATAGAAACATCATGTGGTACCAAAAGAATACATAGCTTGTATGTTAATTTAGAAAAGAAAGAAAAGCAAAATTTTTATAATGGAAGGCAGGGAAAGAGAGTGCTAGAAAACTAGAAAAACCCTACTCATCATTGGGCCCTTCAGATTAGTTTTTTGTGTGTGGTTGGGACAAATACAAGTTCATTATCATAACTGAGATAGGCTCATTGGGGAAAATTGACTCTTACCTGTTTGATAAGTAGAATGCTGGTGCAGGTAACTCCTTTATAATGCTGTCTTTTGGATAGGGCCCTTGTAGGCCATTAATTCAGAACAGTGAGCCCAAGAAAATATTTTCTTTAACACTTTAAAATAAGATTCTTTATAACCCATAAATTGAATGGAGATTGTTTTCATGTGACAAATACAATACCAGAGTGTTATAACCACAGTGGACAGCATGAGTCAAAATCTAAACACCTCGATAGGGTACACAGTTCACATTTTTGATTAGTTAATTTTCTACTATATGTAGAATTACTTTTATTACTTCAACAGCAATATTTTCCTAATATGTAACCCTTGCCAGTGACTGACAAGATTACTGGTTCGGAATATTGACAGTGATTTGAATTCATCTGTATTCCAAATACACACAACATCACTAAAATAACACATTCTGGGATATAAAGCATGCCACCTACCTGAACAGCTCTGTCAGGAAAATTTGGAAATTGGCTTACTTCCACAATTATCAGGAGTGCACACAACCTTTATCTCTAACTGGCATCAGCACAGGCAAAATGACTTTGAAATAGCTTTATTGTTATGCCTTTTGTCACACTTGATATTTTTCTTAGAAATACAATGTGCTTGTACTTCTACTTGTAAAATAATGGAACTTGTAGAATGATGTTAGTAATTAAAATATTAATAGAAGATTATTATCTATTGTGCATCAATTTTATGACATTTTATGAAATGTTCTGAAAAGTTGAGTAAGAGAAAAAAGACAATAAATCCTTCCCACATGAAGTAAATGTGATGAATATTCAAGAGTATGATTTACATATGCTCCTGTAATTTAGATTATGTGTCTTTTTTTATGAATAGCCATTGTATTTGTTGTTGTTGATGGAGACATGGTTGGATATCCCTAAAACAAATATGCCAGTACTGCACCATTGGTAACATACTGTCTAGCAGGAAAATGTCTTTGTACTTTGGTTTAACACCTAAGACCAAGATAATCAATACCCTTTCTCCCCAGCTGTCTAGACAGCACCTTCCAATACAATGACCACTAGCTAGCATTGTAGATGTTCTCAGATCCAGTTTGACTTATATGTGCTACTCATCAACTGTGTGGTGTCTTAAGCAAAGTGTCACACCCTTAGGTATAGTTGGTGACCAAAAGCTGTGCAATGAAGTCTGTTGCAGCAAAGTACAGAAAAATATTTGGCATCTGGCAATTTTGTTTAAAGGTCTGTAGACTCTGAGAGTAGTATTAACCATTCTGTCCAAGGGTTTTTAGTTCATCAAATCCATTCAAGGGTATTTTGTTTCCTGGGTTTTTGTTTGTTTGTTTGTTTGTTTGGTTGGTTGGTTGGTTTTTTATTTATTTTTGTTGTTGTTGTTTAATTAATGTTTTGTTTCCTTATTAATTAATAGATTTCTTCATTGCTTTTTTTTACATCCTGAGCTGACCCTCCCTTTCCTTCCCTCCTTCCTACTTTCCGTCCTTTCTATCTTCCCACCTCTCTACCTATTTCCATGTAAACCTTTCCAGTCCTAGTACTCCCCACAACTACCTTCCTATGTTTATTTTTTAAAAAACTGTAGTTTCAAAAACAAGGAAATATTTGAAAGATTACAGATGGCTGCTGGCATCCTTCGGATGTGCAGGTGTCAAATATCTGTAATAAAAACGTCCTCCCCTATGTGTGCTCTCTGTCCTCCAGTAAAGCATATTCCCTATCTTCCTTGCAGCTGGAGTAGCTATGTGACCTACTTCTAGCAAAGAAGAAACACTCTGTGAGGGTTTCTATGGAGACTTGCTACATATCTCCATGTAGTAGGCTAACCCTAACACTTCCCCATCCCATGGCAAACAAATGTGACAGCTTTTGATGCCTCGGTTATATTGTGACTACATGGCAAAAATATTAAACTAAATACAACAGGATTAGTAAAACTAAAATGCATAATAGTTGCTTTTGAATAGCACCCAAAAAATTTATCAGGAAGAATTTTTAGAGAAAAGCATCCAGTTTTTGGAATCTTCTTTCTTTTGATATTTTGACATTAATTATAATCTTTAACAAAATAACCATGATGCTTTTTGAACTAAATTATATCAATAAAAGTAACTTGAATTTTCCTATAGATGCTTAAAAGACAAATTTAAAATCCAGGGTTCATTCATGACTTACTATAAAATTTATAATGGCACATACCTGTAATTCCAGTACTTAGGACACCAATGCAAGATGATATGTTCAAAAACAGCTTGACTTGGCCTGTCTCAAAACTAAAAACAGACAAATAAAAATGAAAAGGGTTTAAGTGTTAAAGACAGTTTATTAACAAGATAATGCATCTTATTTGGTCATTACAAGGAAAGAATTAATTGTTCATAAACTGGGACCACTGGTCACCTTATTATGACATTTAGGAACTAAGAGTCTTCTCTATGACTGTCAAAACTATGTTTAGGTTTTCATAAATGTATCTAGTACATTATAGCCAGGATGACCATACTTCCTTTGTCCAAGCTGATGCCTCCTTCCTATAAGTAAATTGAACAGTGTGAGTCTTTCCACTTTGACTCTGACTCCTCTTAATCCATTCCTCAGAAAGTTATTTTCAGAACCCAGTTACGTTTCGTTTTCATGACAAATTAGGTACATCTTGCCATTCTCTTTCCAAACACAACATCTCCATACATCACCTCCCCTGAATTCAGCCTGTTTTTCTGCCTACATTTAAGCAATCTTCTAGTACATCAGCTTTCTAACAGGCACAGCATCAAGACAATCTACTCTTCCCAAACTAATACCATAACCTCCTGGCACATGTTTTAGGACATGTTTTTCTCATTTTTCATGAAGGTGCTATTTTATAATTCAGTATGCACTTGAGTAATCATTATCTTAGTAGATCGTAACCTATAGAAGAGAAACAGCACTGATACATGGCTGCATTGTCTGCTCTTCTCTTTCATAACTTTTGGCTAGGCAACATACAGTTAGTATTATATTTACCACATGAGACATGGGCCTGGACACAGCATGATTAGCTGAGTGGAAGGAGCTTTGTATCTGTTCTGATTTTAATACAAAGATTGTTGCTGAAGTTGAACGAGACATAAATCATTTACCTGAGATAGTCCTTTCTAAGTAAGAATATTTCTTTCGATTAAGATTTATACTTCTAATATTTTAGAGCTATAACCAAGAGAAATTCATAATAATGTACATTATTTTGACTGAAGTATTGATAGTCTGCAAGAAATTTTTCATGAAGGTTTATGTTTTACTTTATTCTCTGTGTGAATAATGAGATGATTAATTCATTAGTCATGCCTGAATGTCTTTAAAAATGTTTTCTTGAATTCATATTTTGCAATTACTCATTTATTTGATTCTATGTGTGTCATTATGTGATCTGATTTAAAGATACATAATTTATATGAATTTAAAATTGAATGAATGAGTATATGCTTTAGATGATAAAAATCTGTATTAAATATGATCACTTACTATATCAGAGAGTATAGGACTGATATCATGCTTTTTACCTAGGGACAGAGCAGTAATACCTAAAGAAGTCATTATAAATATGATAATTACATTAAAAGCAATTGATCCAGGTCCCAAAATTTTAGTTGCTTTCCTGCATCTTTCCGTGTTATGGTATTTGTTTTGTATGTTTACAGTGGGGCCATGCACTATGGTGACATAGAGACCCAGGTCAGACTTCAGAAGCACTAAGAAAGGACAGCCTGTCTGCATCACACCAGGAGTTGTACCTTAGAGCAACAGGACAGATTAGAGATGCTTGGAAATGACAAGGGTGGTGCAGTTCCCTAGGTCATGGTAGCTTCCACTGCTTCAGGCTAGTGAATCCTTAGGTCCATCGTGAAAAGATTCACCAAGGACAGACATGATAACTGTCCCCAGGTCAGATCTGTGTTTGTTGAACACTGGATCTTGTGTTTGTTGAATCCTGAGGCTGGGAGACAGATAAGGAAAAAGGTTGAAGTAGAGACTTATTTACCTACTTAAGTGACGAATGAGCCTTCTCCAGAGGAGGCCTTAAACCTGGGTGAGACAGCACTCAGACAAACCAGCCCTGTAGTACATTGGTCCTGGTATTAAATTACTTGATTTTTCTGGAAGTCACACTTCTTTTAAACCAGCTGTTTTTTTTTTTTTTGTTTGTTTTGTTTTGTTTTTGTTTTGTTTTGTTTTGTTTTGTTTTGTTTTTTTTTTTGGTAATTCTACTTTTTACACTGCCAACTCTTTGAATCATAAACTACTGAATAGAAGATTTTAAAGACATTGAGAAAAACTACTTTTAATTATTAGTTAATACATCTGTGACAAGTTCAGGAGGGAATTCAGGACAGTTCTATAAACAGAGGCCAGGACTATAAAACCACGCAAACCATGTGGCTTGGTCCTTGTGGGTAGGGAGATAAACTAAATACTAGCTTCTTTATGAGAACACATGATGACATCTAGTAATGAACATATTATCCTACAGATATGTAAATTTAAAAACTTCTGGTAGAAAAGTAAGTATAATACAATTGTAATTATCAAATACAGGAGTCATGAGAATGTGTTATTGTGTTGTTCCTAATAATTAGCTTTAGGAGCAGATAAATCATTTATAATGATAGATATTTACATGAATGTTTAAGAATGGCTGGTGGTTTAGTCTTACCTTGTCTTTTCTTTTTCAGAGAGAATATAGTCATGAGCTCACAAAGAGTATATTATGGTGACAACTCAAAGGCAAATGGATGTGAATTCCATAAATTACAATCTGAATATAAAATACATAATGCTATTGTTTTATTCTTTAAAGTGACACTCACTTCTAAGGTAAAGTGCTATAAATTGTTCATGAAAAGTTGACTTGAATATTTTTGCATTTGTTCATTATTTATGTATGCAAACACATTTTGTCCATACCTTCATGTGCCACCAAGAATTTATAGAGATCAGAAGACCATCTGTGGGAGTCAGTTCCCTTCTATCACGTGAGTCTCTGAGGATCTAACTCAGGTCATCAGGCTTGTCAGCAAACAGCCTTACCCACATAACCTTCTCAATGACCATACATTTTCCTTTTTCAAAGTATAGTCTGTTGGTCAAATGATGTTAAATGTGAGAAAATGTAAATCTTAGGTGTGTAGGTAATTTTTCTTGAGGCTTTATACTTATTAGAGATTCAAGATATTAAGTACATTAAGTAATGTCTTTTGAACCCATACCTACAGAGACTGGGTTTACAAAAGGGAGATGAGCACAGAGGCCACTAATTTTGTCAACTGTTAGTGACAGCCTATGGAACCTCTTCTATCTCACAGAATACTGTTCTTTCCACTCCAACGAGTTGACTCCTGTGTAAGCCCACACAGTTCTAAAGACATTTCAATAGCTCTGTTTCCTTTTGTTAATATTATTATTCATAATTTAACAATTATATCTTGCCATGCCCCCACTATTAGATATATTCAAAGTTTAATGAAGTCATTCACAAAGAATTCATGATGGCTGCAAATTTGACAGAATCTTGGAGGTGGGCATTGAACACATTGAACATGCCTATGGGGATTATCTTGAGTATTTAATTGATTGAGGAAGCCTCATTTTAACTATGGGCAGTATTCTTCCCATGTTAGGAGTATCCTGAACTGTTTGACATAAAGAAAGGACCTGGGCACTAGCATGTTTTTGTCTGGTGGTCTCTTTCCTTACTAAGGTTCCAATATAACCAGCTAGTTCAAATATCCAGACACTGTGATTTTTCCCAAAATATGGATGGACTGTTCACTGAACTGTTTGCAGAAACAAGTCTTTTCTTCAAAAGTTGCTTTTGTCAGAGTATTTTTGCACAGCAAGAGCAAAAGTCAGACAGTGACAGTTGCCTAGAATCTTAGCAGTTTGGAGTCTGAGACAATAGAATCAACATTGATTCCAGCCTCAGCTACAAGGCAAGGCTCTGTTTAAAGAATAATCTTATATCATGATCAATAATTGCACATTTGGAAAAACAGAAGTTATTGATACATGTGGGAAATTAGTATATATAATAAGTGCAAATATCAAATAAATTTTAAAAGATATTTGTGACTATCACTATATTAACTTTTGATATTTTCACTAAAAAGCGCTAAAGGGTCCATTGCTTTTAGACTATTAAGGTTTTAATAAATTAAAGAAATGTAGCTTTGAAAATGTGAAAAAACTGTGAGAATGTTAGCAGTGGTTTGGGTCTATGCCAGCTGTTTCCCTATTCTTGGCACCTTGTTCAAAGACATGAAATAAATGCACACACATTATAGAGAAGCAAGGAAGTGTTATTCCAGATCAAAGAAAATCAGTCAGGAATGGCACCAGGACATATGAGTTAGGGTGAAATGCAGTCAGTAGTGATGTAGTGACAAAGTCATGAGTGATAGTACACAGCCATGAGGTTTTTAGTTTGAAGACTCTTTTAATGGAGTTCAAGAGAAGGAGGTTTTGGTTGCCAGGGAGCTTAGTGCAGGGTGTTCTCTGCTTTGTTTTGGAGCATAGGAAGGGATTTTTCTCTGTCTAGTCTCCATCCCATTGGACCTGTTTGTCTCCACCCAATCAGGTCCCAGCAGCTGCTATGAAATAACCATTCTGGAATGTAATATCTATTTATAATTGGTTGGCTTTTGGCTTAGGCTTCTCACTGGCTAGTTCTCTCTTAATTATTAACCCATTTTTATTAACCTGTGTATCTCTATGTGACCTTTGGCTTACTGGTGATGTTTGGGCCTCTTGATGCCCAGTTATCACATGGCATCTCTTTGACTCTGTCTACTACTTTTATCTATCCCCATATGACTTTCCCACCTGTCTAAATCTTGTCTTTCTATTGGCCAAAACAGCTTTATTCATCAATCAATAAGAGAAACATATTCACAGCATACAGAGGAGGTCACCCATCATCTTCTCTTTTCTGTCTAAATGAAAGGAAGGTTTTAATTTAACATAGTAAAATTATATATAACAAAACAGTTATCAAGCAAGAAAGATAGTTACAATATTAAGTCCACTTACATTTGGAAAAATGTAAAGAAAATATTCTATAATCTATCCTATCTTTGTGATTCTAAAGTTTTAAATGTAACTTATCTTTTATCATAACTAAGGAAAACAATAACCATAGCTATTTGTCTTCAATTAATCAAAGATCTCAGAAGGATACAACTTAATCTCTAGAATTAACAGAGGCAATTTTGTTTCTGTTAATTTTGTTCTAAATTGGCATTCCACCACTATGCAACACAACAGTCCCAGAGTACAAAGGCCAACCAGCCATAGACTTAACACCTCTAACATTATGAGCTAAAGTAGCATTTCATATTGATAAGCTGCTTCTCTTGAGGTTTAGTTTCAGTAATTGAAAGCTGACTAGACATCAGAACTTATTCACCACACACTACACGGCTCTCATTCTTTAGATAATGATTTAACAGTTTACAAATTAGTAATTTTCCCCAGTGTCTCAAAGACTGACAGTGAAATGGGATGTTCTGGGAATCTAGGGACCCTTCTTAGATTTGTTGTACAATAATGTGCTTTAGTTATAGCTTTGTGAATCTCTCCTATGACTTTTGTAATATGTAGCAGATGTAATGAAATATTATAATTAGATAGCTTCTTATGCTGTTCATCATTAAATATTTGGTTTAATAAATGGTTTCATATTTAAGATTAAAAATTTTTAAAGTCATGTATGTACAAACTAAGATAATTGGAAAAAGAGTCATGCTATCCAATCTAATTGCAACACTATTAAAATTCTTATTAGGGTCCCAAAAGCCAGTAAATGATCAGACTTCATTAATACTCATAGGAGACCTGCCCATTCCTGGATGGAGAAGAAGAGGAGGGGACTGGTGGGGTGTTGCTGGAAAGAGGAACTGGGAAGGGAGGATGGGGACAGCCTGTGTCTGGAATGTAAAATAAATAAATGAATAAAATTTTCTTAATTGGGGTTGATTGGGATTGCAATTTGTATGATAGCATACACATCTGTCATGCATGGGTCCCTGAGTATTATCTCATCATGAATAATCTGGATATAGTGATTACATAACCATAATCTTGTCACATCAGGGGAAGCAGAAAGAACAGAAGCTCAAGTTCAACTTTAAATACATAGTGAGTTCAAGGACACCCTGGGATACTTAATGCCTTCTCAAAACAACAGTAAAAACATAAGCAAAATTACCTTATTGTTTACTTTAATCAAAATTATGTGATAGGAACTTTATAAACATTTAGGTTTAATATTTTTCCAAAAGTAATATCTTGGAAGAATCATTTATGCTGAATTTCATTAGAATATGTTTCTTCAGCTGTTTTATGACTGTGAAGGAATGGGAGAAGGAGAAGAATGTGACAAAACTATGACAAAGGAGTTAGGAAAAACATTTCAGGAACAAAGAGATCTAATTAACTCAGACATATGGTTTATCTCACTCTGGCAAGAGGTAATAGCGTTTTATGCACCCCAACTGTAAAAGCACAATGCTGTGGCTACTCGTGTGGATATAAATAGAAAAACTATCAGGAAGCACTGTTAATTATGAAACAGGTTATGTTTTAAACCTTAAAACTCTGTTCCCTTTGGCTAACACAGTGTGCCAATATGCTAATTTTTTGTTTTATTTTAAATGATTATTTGTAAATGTTACTGAGATATATTACTCTTTATTTCCATTAAATACTATAAAATGAAATACATCCAAAGATGAGTACATCTCCTTCACTGTTTTGTAAATAAGTTGGTAGATAATAGTTTGTTTTTAACTGTAAAAGGGTGATCCAAAATATGCAGGATGATATAAAGTGTCTCTATCACGGTCTTGACAGCTCCTTAGCATGCTAACTGGATCATTTTAAGCATTATTGTGTAAATTGTGATGTCTTTACTTAATAAAGTCTTCATTAAATTCAGAAGATTTATATATGTGCACTTACAAAGTATTGTAAAAGTTAAAGTAGAAACATTTAGAATATAAAATTATTTTTGATTTTTCAAATGACTATTTCTATTGACAGATGATAATTGGAAAGTGTTATTACTGAGGGCCATAAATATATCTATCTCTGGCTATTTCCCCAAGTCTCAGTGATTGAGAAGGAGAGCTTACTCTTCTTTGTCATTCATATACATACAAACATGTCACTAACACACATATAAAGACAAGAGAGAAGACACACTGCCTCATGTATGTACTGAGGCTCCTTATTACACCAGATCATCTTTCCAAAAGCATTATTCAAACCTCCTCTAATGAGCAGTGGTTTTCAGACTTCACTGTTGAGTACAATCCCCTGGAGGGCTTATTAAAAAGCAGATTGCTGGGTCCCACCCCATAGCTTCTAACTGATTAGAACTCAGGTGAGAAAAAGTGTTTCCATATTTAACAACTCACACTGTCAATGGCCTGAAAATATATTTTGAGAACCTCTATATGTCAGGCAAATCCAACCTAGATCAATGGCATATTCTAAGAGCGTCTGTGCTGGCTAAGAGTTGTGTAAACATGTTAGCACTTAATAATGCAGATTTTTATCATAAGCATTTTAAAACTATTCTCAAATTTTATTTTAGAAAAATTCAAAAAAGAGGACACGTGTATTTCATTCTTATTGTCCAAAGAACTAAGTATTCTATCCATCATAAATATATTTTTTGAATTTAAACTAATTCTGGTAGAAACATGAAAAGTGCCAAGAGATTAAAAGATATTATTCAAATATATGCCATACTATTTAGGTGATTAATTTAGAACCTAAAAATAAATAATAAATGTTTTTGATTTATTTGAAAAAGTAATCTTGGAGGAAAAGTTTAAAGCTTCAGATTTAATCCTGATTCTATTAACAGTTTAAGACTTGTGGCCACAAGGTAGCATCGTGGTGAATTGCTTATATTTGTTAAATCAAGCAAAAATCCTTGTTATGAACCAATGGTTCCTTCACTCTGTCCTGGAAAACATCAAGATTTATGTTGAAAACAAAGTAGAAGTCTCAAGCACTGTCCAACTTTGGTATAACATTCCAAGATAAGCAGCAAATCCTGGAGGCACAATATCAATGAGAAAGAATTACCAAATGTCACATGTACCAAGTAGCATATGGGAAAAAAAAGCATGTGTTCTTTAGGTCAGGTGCTATGTGTCTAGATAGTTAAACATAAGTTTAAATGTGTATTTCAAGATGCTGGGTATAGAATCCAAACAAATATCAAAATCCTCAGCTATGCATGGACTCTCAAAATATAATAAAGCAGTAAATATAAACAGAACAGTTTATAATTAAAATGAACCTACTGTGCTTGGCACAAGAACAAAATGTATTATATTCAAATTGGATTTTAGTATAAGTGGAAACCATTAGTTTGTCTGTACAATTAATGATTATATACCCCTGGTGTTTTCCATTTGTTTTATTGATCCAATAAGTAGAGATTCTAAATTGTACTTTCAAGAGTTCTTTTCTCTCTTTTAACAAGAAAGTTTCAACGTAGTACTTTTTATTTCCCTTAATATTGTCAGTGCCTAGGGCATTTAATAAACTTCATAAATTAATATAAAAACATACAAGAACACTTCTGGAGTTTTATGGATCTCGCTTGCTTGGTGAGAATGCTGAGAAAAATATATTGGCGACACAATTCTCTTCCAACCGTTCAGACCAATTTCAGTTTACCTTAGCAGAGTAGGAATCAGCTAATTTCTCATATCTCTTAGGTGTTCTGTGACACTTAAGGTTTTTTTATGAACCACAAATTAGTTCACAAAGGAAATAAACAACATCCCACAGCTTCACATCATCTGGTACCTATTTTTCCTACTCAGCACATTCATTGCATTCTTCAAGTGACAGATAATTGATCAGTGTTTTATCACAGTATCACAGAGAATGCGCAAACAGGAAGCATTTCTGTTTCTATTGTTTTGCTCCCTGAAAACATTTGAGACCCTAAACTTCTCAAAAGCTGAGCTATTTACTCAAAACAAAAACGTACATTGAGGTAGCTTTGAAGAATGGGTTATCAATAGGCTCGGGGGACAAAGTGCACTACAGAGAATTTTGTAGTATTTTTGTGTCTAGATTCTTTTATCTCTAAACAGGAATTATTTTCCTAAAATATTCTATGAGACAGTTATGAAGCTCAATCCCTCAGTATTACTTGTCTAATGATTACAGTATTCACGTGCAATGTATTCCAGTTGCTGGTATCTAACAGAATTGCAAACATGTATTTCCTACTCATTCTCCTCTAAAAACAAAAATTTTAAGAGTAATTTTAGTCTTTAATTCCTCAGAATTCCAAAACTCAGCTTTCAGCACTTAGGAATTCTTGATGATAAAACTTTAAGATTCTCATATATTGGGGTAGAGGCAGTCATGATATTTGGGCCTTATATAGCATAAGTACAGAGTCCACTGGATTAGTCATCATGTTGTTAGGGCCCAATGAGGAACATGTGAATTTGCTATGTAGGTAAAGGACCCTTGAATTGTTATAATAAACCAAACCTGACATGATTTTCATATTCTCTGAAATATCATTAAAGCACTTACAGTAATATCAACTTTTCAATTAGTAACATAAATGTGTAACTTGGCCAAACAAAACTTTATAGTCAAATATGTAAGTGTGCTCATGAGGAAAAAAATGGAAGAATCAACATTGCCAATTAAGACTATTTTTTGTTATAAAGAAATGTGTATTTTCTAGAAAGTAGTAGGTGTTAAAATGGCAAATGTGATATTATGGTCAGTGAACTAAATAAAGTCAAAAGTCTTTATAATCTATTATAGAGAGTATATGAAGAAAATTTATCCACGAGTGACACATTCGATGGGAAAGACTATAAAATAAATATCTTACACATATATAAGCAAATATCTGGCTGGGTATTATAAATGACTAGCATATGTGTGTAATTGAAGCCTTTGGAAGGCTAAGGCAGGAATAACATAAGTTCCATATGAGCCTGGGTTATAGAGAAAGACCCTGCCCAAAACTATGCAATGATTACTTAGATATCTGAACAAGATGTAGAAACAAAATTGTTCTCTTCCTCTAATGGCACGAAGATCACATTGTCATCGAAAAAGTTCTTTAGAAGTTCTTTAGTGCATCTAAAGAGAGCTGGGTCACAAACAAGATCAGGTAGTAAATGCTTGCTTCTAAGTTTGATTGAGGTTTCCATAACACACAGAGAGAGAGACAGAGAGAGAGAGACAGAGAGAGAGAGAGAGAGAGAGAGAGAGAGAGAGAGAGGGAGAGAGAGAGAGAGAGAGAGAGAGAGAGAGAGAGAGAGAGAGAGAGAGAGAGAGAGCACCAAGGTCCTGGTAGAACAGATTTATAATCCCATGTGGATACCAGGAGCTAATTTGCAAGTCATTTTGTGTACTTGCAAAGTTCTAGGCTAGTGACAGATCCTCTCTCATAAAATAAAGATAAAGGATTTCTGAGGACAGAGAACCAAGATTGTCCTCTCCTCCACATACATAGGCACAGCGAGCGCGCGTGCACACACACACACACACACACACACACACACACACACTCACTAGATTTTGTTAGGCTCAATCCAATCCTTGATCCACTTATGAATTAACATTTCAATAGATATAAAATAAAAAGGGAACAGTTTTAAATTTAGAAAATCTTTGTGTCAGGATTAATCTGTTCCTTTGATCTAGTAAAAACGTATTGTATAAAGTAACATGTTGATTTTCAAAACAAAAGTAATACTTTTGTCCATTTTTGTTATTGCTTTGGGTTGTTTGTTTGCTTGTGTTTTTTTCCTCAGAAAAGTCAGGTTTGTCTTTCCAGTCTTGAAGCAATAATTTTGAAAGAGAAAAGAAAAAATGTCACAGGCAAAGTTTCTGAAATATAGATTTCCAAAAATTTGATTTCAATTTAAAAAAATAAAAAAGAGTGAAGAAGCCAAACAGAAAATTTCTATTCTCTAATTAAAGATCATTGCAATTTAACTAATAATTAATTATAAAATAATAGGTATGTTATAGACAGGTTTGTCCCACCCTGTCCTGTAGTCTTTCAGTCCCAAATAAACACACAAAGTTTTATATTAATTATAAACTGTCTGGCCTATTGCTCAGGGTTATTACTCTCTATCTATCTATTACAACTTAAATTAACCCATAATTTTTATCTATGTGGCTTGGGACCGTTCCTCAGTATGGCATTCTCATCTTGCTTCCTCTTTATCTGGCTGGCAGCTGCTTCTCTGCCTTTTCTCTTCCCAGAATTCTCCTAGTCTGCTGGTCCTGCCTATACTTCCTGTGAAATAAAATTCTGATTGGCCAGTAGCCAGGCAAGAATTATAAGCAGGCAAACCAGGAGTGGGGAGACAGAGTCACTAGCCAGACACCAAGCAAGCAAGACGAGAATGCCTACTTAAGAAAAGGTACTGAGACATATGTGGCTAAACACAGATAAGAATTACGTGTTAATTTAAGTTATGAGTTTGGTAGTAATAAGCCTAAATGATAGGCCAGTTTATAATTAATATAACCCTCTGTGTGTTTCTTTGGGACTAAGTGGCTGTGCTTCAGGAGCAAGTAGAAAGGAAATTTCCAATTACAGTATATATTCAACACTGGGGAAAAATCTTCACCAATGGGTGTTTACCTGAAAATAATATTTGTCCTTGGTACTCTTTAGAGATTAAATGATAGCAAATAATAATTTCCCTAAATTTTTACTTCATTTTGAAAACTGATTTTTCAAATTTAAACCAAGAAGATGGGCACAAGTATAAAGCAATAGCTGGTACAATAAATAATACCAGTGGCCAGAGGTATATGGCATGCTTGTAAATCATCCCCACAGTGCTGAATACTATTTTATGGGCATGTCTAAGACACAGCCCTCAAACCCTCCACTTGGGTTAGCCCTCAAACCCTCAACTCAGGTTATGCCTCAACTCAATTTGGTCTGTAAAATAATTAGACATTTCTAAGAAGGTAAAAAATGGGCACTCTTTTGCACAAAATCTTGATCTCAGATAAAATAAGATACATAAAATAAACTTGATGAAAATATAATAAAGAGCTAAAATCAAAAGTTCCTCATAGCGTGCCTTACCTCCAAGATTCCTGGCTTCCTTCTGTGTTTCATCATCCCTGCTGCTGCAGTACTTCTGTTCTGTCTCTTAGAGTCCACTGAACATTGTGGTTCATGTCAATTAATACAGAAGCATGGAAAACTAAGGGTTCCATTAAGTAACATTTCTGCTCAGTACACAAACTAATTTGTAGAGCCATCAAAGGCTAAGTATGTTTTAAACATTTCAGTTTGGCCCCCACCTCCAGTCCTCTGCTGGAGTTCTGGGCCCAGGCCAGAGATCTGCCTATCCCCACATGACCATCCCGTGTTCCTGCCTGCTGGATCTTTGACCCCCCCATTGCCTGGCTTCTGCTAGAGGTGAGTCTAGGACCAGTTGAAGTTGAATCTGCTCCCCCATACCCTTCCCTGGGACCCAATGGATTGGCCCCGAAACTCCCTCCAACCTGTGTCCTGTCCCCAACAAGAGGACTTCTAATGCTCTGATACACACCCCCCTCACACACAAAGAGCCTGCCCTCCCCCCACCCTGTGCCATACCCAGCACACTGTCCCACCACTCTGGTTGAGCACTGGAACAGAGGTCAGATCCAACTATCGAACCCCCTTGGGGGAACTTCCTGGAGATGCTCTAAGCACACTAGACCCCTCTATTCATGCTGGAACACCAAGAATTCCCACCTGCCTGATCTCTGACACCCACCACCAATCCTCTGCCAGAGGTCCAGGCCTCAGCCAGAGATCCACCTATTCCCGCAGGACCATCCTGAGTCCCTGCCTGCTGGACCTTGACAACCATTGCCAAGCCCCTGCCTGAGGAGAGACCTCCAAGGGAGTTTGGGCCACCCAGAACTACAGACATCAAACTTCAGACCTACCTAATCCCACCAGGGAAGTACCAGAGAGAGAGAGAGAGAGAGAGAGAGAGAGAGAGAGAGAGAGAGAGAGAGAGAGAGAGAGAGAAACCCACCTGCACCCACTGAAAGAAGCAATGGGAAGAGGGCAATACAAGAAAACACATAACAATAGAACGCAAGCATGACACCACCAGAAATTAGAAACTCTACTCCAACTAGACCTGAATACCCCAAAGCAGATGAAGCAAAAGAGAACAACTTACAAAAAAAATATATTCATAAAAATGATAGAGGCTTTCAAAGATGATATGGGAAAATCCCTTAAAGAAATGGAAGAAAAACAAACCAAAAAAATTGGAAGAAATAAACAAATCTCTTAAAGAAAGTAATGAAAGTCATGAAAAAACAATCAAACAGGTGAAGGAAACAGTAAAGACTTGAAAACTGCAATAGAGACAATAAAGAAAACACAAACTGAGGGAATGCTGGAAATAGAAAAACTGGGCAAATGATCAGGAACTACAGACACAAGTATAACCAACAGAACATAAGAGATGGAAGAGAGAATTTCAGGTGCTGAAGATAAACTAGAGAAAATAGATTCATCGACAAAAGAATATCATAAATCCAACAAATCCTTAACATAAAACATCCAGGAAATGTGGAACACTGTGAAAAGGCCAAACCTAAGAATAATAGGCATAGAGAGGAAGGTGAGGAAGCCCAGCTCAAAGGTGCAGAAAACATATTCAACAAAATCATTGAAGAAAACTTTCCCAGTCTGAAGAAGGATATGCCCATGAAAACACAAGAAGCATACCAAACACCAAATAGACTGGACAAAAAAAAAAAAAAAAGACCCCTCTGGACACATAATAATCAAAACACATAACATACACAATAAATAAAGAATATTAAGAGCAGTGAAGGAAAAAGGACAGGTAACATATGAAGTCAGACCTATCAAAATTACACCTTACTTCTCCATGGAAACTCTCAAGGCCAGAAGGTCTTGGATAGATGTTCTACAAGTACTAAGAGTTCACAGATGCCAGCCCAGTTGACTACACCCAGGAAACGCTTAGTCACTATAGACAGACAAAAAAAGATATTTAATGACAAAGCAAGATTTTCACAGTAAGTACCTACAAATCCAGCCCTACAGAGAGTTCTGGAAGGAAAACTCCAACCCAAGGAAGTTAACTATGCTCACAAACACATAGACAATAGATAATCCCACTTCACCACAATCCAAGAGTAAAGCAGGAAAAGTATATTCACAATACCACTGCCAACAACAAATCTAAAACAAACAAGCATTAACAATCACTGGTCCTTATTTTCCCTCAACATTAATGGCCTTAACTCACCTATGAAATAAACAGGCTAACAGAATAGATATGAGGACAGAGTCCATCCTTTTGCTGCATACAAGAAAAACATCTAAGCTTCAACACAGACATTACCTCAGAGTAAAGGGTTGGGGGAAAAAAATCTTCCAATCAAATGGATCCAAGAAGCAAGCAGGGGTGGCAAATCAATTGAAAGAGA
The DNA here is from genome assembly GCA_030556225.1 of Cricetiscus sungorus. NCBI lineage: Eukaryota > Metazoa > Chordata > Mammalia > Rodentia > Cricetidae > Cricetiscus > Cricetiscus sungorus. The sequence goes on from JANBXA010000031.1 coordinate 40,529,646, forward strand.
TAAAGATGGTCATTTCATATTCATTACAGGAGCAATCCATCAGCATAAACTCTCAATTATGAACATCCATGCCACAGATACAAAGGCACCCACATTCGTAGAAGAAATGCTACTAAAACTCAGAGCTCTCATAAAACCTCACACACTCATAGTGGGAGACTTCATCACCCCACTCTCACTGCTAGACATGACCGCCAGTCAGAAACTTAACAAAGAAACAAAAGAACTAACAGAAGTTATGTCTCAATTGGGTTTAACAGACACCTATAGAACAATCCATCCAAACATAAAAGAATATACCTTCTGCTCTGCTCCACATGGAACCTTCCCTAAAATCGACCACCTACTAGGCAACATAACAAACCTCAACTGATACAAAAAAAATTGGAAAAGTCCCCTTATCATACCACCATGCTTTAAAGTTGTAATTCAAAGACAACACAAATCACAGAAACACTACAATCTCATGGAAACTGAACAATGAGCAATTGAACCATACTTGGGTCAAAGAAGAAATAAAGAAATTAAGTACTTCATAAAATGCAATGAGAATGAAGACACAACATACTCAAACTGATTGGACACTTTGAAAGCAGTGATACAAGAGAAGTCCATTGCAGTATGTGCCATATGAAGAAAACAGGATAGTCACATTAGAGAATTAACAGTGCAAATGAAAGGCTTGGAACAAAAAGAAGCAAACTCACGATGGAAGAGTAGACACAAAGTGATAATAAATTAGAAGGCAGAAATCAATAAAATGGAAACCAGGAAAACAATACAAAAAAAATTAATGCATCAAAGAGTTGATTTTTCAAGAAAATCAACAAGATTGACAAAACTTTATCCAAACTATCCAAAAGGCAGAAAGAGAAAGAATATGCAAATTAACAAAATCAGAAATCAAAAAGGGGACATAACAATGGGCACTGAGGAAATCCAGACAACTTTCAGGTCATACTTTGAAAACCTGTACTCCACAAAATTTGAAAATTCAAAGGAAATGGACTAATTTCTGGATAACTATCACTTTCCAAAATTAAATCAAGAACAGATAAACAACTTAAATAGCCCTATAACTCCTAATGAAATAGATGCAGTCATCAAAAGCCTTCCAACCAAAAAAAAAAAAATGCCCAGGGCTAGAGGGTTTGACTGCAGAATTCTACCAGAAATTCAAGGAAGAGCTTATCCAATACTCCTCAAATTGATCCACACAATAGAAACAGAAGTCTCATTACCAAACTCTTTCTACAAGGTCACAGTCACCTAGGTACCCAAGCCACATATACACAAAACTAAGAAAGAAACTACACACCAATATCCCTCATGCACATTGATGCAAAAATACTCAATAAAAAAACTGGCAAACTGAATCCAAGAATATAACATCGAAACCACTCATCATGTAGGCTTAATCCCTGAGTTTCAGGTATGATTTAACATAGGAAAATCTATCAATGTAATCCACCATACAAACAAACTAAAAAAGAAAACTGCATGATCCTCTCCCAAGATGCTAAAAACTGCTTTGACAAAATTCATGATAAAGGTCTTTGAGAGATCAGGGATAACAGAAACATACCTAAACATAATAAAATCAATATACAGTAAACAAACAGCCAACTTCAAACATAATGGAGAGAAGCATAAGGCAATTCCTCTAAAATTGAGAACAAGAAAAGGCTGTCCTCTCTCTCCATATCTCTTAAATATTGTACTTGAAGTTCTAGCTACAGCAATAAGACAACAAAAGGAGATCAAGGGATACAAATTAGATGGAAGAAGTCAAACTATCACTATTTGCAGATGATATGATTCTTTACACACATGACCCACAAAACTCTAACAAGGAACTCCTACAACTGACAAAAACCTTCAGCAAACTAGCAGGATACAAGGTAAACTCAAAAAAAAATATCAGTAGCTCTACTACATACAGATGACAAAAGGGCTGAGAAGGAAATCAGAAAAACATTACCCTTTACAATAGCCACAGACAACATAAAGTATCTTGGGGTAATGCTTACCAAACAAGTGAAAGATCTATATAATAAGAACTTAATGTCTTTAAAGAAAGAAATTATACAAGATACCAGAAAATGGAAAAATCTCCCATGCTCTTGAATAGGTAGGATAAACAGAAAAATAACAATCTTGCCAAAAGCAATCTACAGATTAAATTAAATATTTAATAAATATTGCATTTGTAATATTTATAAAAATCCCAGCACAATTCTTCACTGACATTGAAAGGAAAATAATCAACTTTATATGCAAAAACAAAAGACCCAGGATAGCCAAAACAACCCTGTACAATAAAGGAACTTCTGGAGGCATCACCATCCACAACTTTAAGCTCTACTACAGAACTATAATCTTGAAAACAGTGTGGTATTGGCACAAAAATACACAAGTAGACCACTGGAATCTAATAGAAAACTGTGATATTAACCCACACACCTACGAACACCTGATTTTTGACAAAACAGCTAAAAGTATAGAATGGGAGGAGGAAAGCATCATTAACAAATGATGCTGGGACAATTGGATGATGGTGTGTAGAAGACTGCAGATAGACCCATGTCTATTGCCATGCACAAAATTTAAGTCCAAATGGATCAAAGACCTCAGCATAAATCCAGCCACACTGAACCTCTTATAAGATAAAGTGGGAGGTACCCTTGAACAAATTGGTACAAGAAACCACTTCCTGCACATAACTTCAGTGGCATAGACCCTGAAATCGACAATTAATAAATGGGACCTCCTCAAACTGAGAAGCTTCTGTAAGGCAAAGGACACAGTTGAGAAGACCAAATGACAGCCGAGAGACTGGGAAAAGACCTTCACCAACCCTACATCTGACAAAGGGTTGATCTACAAAATATACAAAGAATGCAAGAAACTAGTCAACAAAACACCAAATAACCCTATGAAAAAGTGGGATACAGAAATGAATAGAGAACTCTCAATAAAAGAAATCAAAAAGGCTTAAACACTTAACATCCTTAGCTGTCAGGGAAATGCAAATGAAATAACTTTGAGATACTATTTTACTCCTGCCAGAATGGCTAAAATTAAAAACACCAATGACAACTTATGATGGAGAGGATGTAGAGAAAGGGGAACACTCCCCCACTGTTGGTGGGAGTGTAAACTTGTACAGCCATTTTGGAGATCAGTATGGCAGATCCTCAGGAAAATGGGAATTAGCTTACCACAGGACCCAGCAATTCCACTCTTTAGGTATATACCCAAATGACCCACATCCATGCAACAAAGACATGTGCTCAACTATGTTCATAGCAGCATTATTTGTAACCTGGAAGCAACCTAGATGCCCCTCAACTGAAGAATATATAAAGAATATGTGGCACATTTACACAATGGAATACTACTCTCTGGGGAAAAACTGGAATCTTGAAATTTGCAGGCAAGTGGATGAAACTTGAAGAAACCATCCTGAATGAGGTAACCCAGGCACAAAAGCAGAACATGGTATGTACTAACTCATATATGAATTTTATTTATAGAGCAAAGGATCACTAGCCTATAATTCACACTGCCCGAGGAACTAGAATACAAGGAGAATTCTAAGAGTTTCATATAAGGCCCCTCACAGAAGGGGGAAGGGAGAAGTTATCCAGAGCACATAGGGAGAGGGGGGACAGTGAGTAGAGTGGAAACTGGAAGAAAGAAAAGGGGAGCAGAGGAAAGTAAGAGTGACTAGGAAGACTGAGTCAGGGGAGGAAGAGACAAGAGAAGAGAGAGAGAGAGAGAGAGAGAGAGAGAGAGAGAGAGAGAGAGAGAGAGAGAGAGAGAGAGAGAGAGAGAGAGTATAAAAGTGGGATATATTATAGGTTTGAAGAGAAAACTGACTCTAGAGAAATGTCTAGAGACCTATAAGTCTGACCCTTCCCTGATAATGAGATTAGTGACTAACTTATCCACCATCATAGAGCCCTCATCTAGTAGCTGATAGAAACAGAAGCAGACACCCACAACTAAACACTGAGATGAACTGTAATCCAGATGCAAAGAGGCAGGACAAGACCAGGCTGCAGAAACCCACAGAGACAACTCACCTTAACAAGGTGGAGCTAAAGGGCCCCCAGACTGATAGCTGGGAATCCAGCATGGGACTGACTCAGACCCCATGAACATGGGTCTCAGTTAGAAGGCCTGGACAGTCGTGGGACCTCTGACAGTGGAATCAGGATGTATCCCTGGTACACAAAAGAACTTTGGGAGCACATGCCCCATGGAGGGATACTCCCTTAACATAGAGATAGGAGAGATGGCCTAGACCCTACTCTAAATGACTTGACAGATTTAGATGATCCCTCCTAGAAGGCATCACCCTGCATGTGGAGGAAAACTTGTTCCTTTTGGAGTTGATGATGCTCCCGAAAACCTGTGGCCAAATTATTTCAACAAGAAAGCTGGACAGGTAAGCTACTTAGTGAGGAAACTGTTTTGCACGGTCACTCTAATTGTGGTTATGTTGCACACAATCAGTCTCCTGGGGTAAAAAAGCTACTTTGAGACAGACAGCTATCTCAGGCACCATTTGGCAGAGACGTAAGTTCCATTTATATATACCTGAACTGATTATTCTGAAGTATTCTATCGGGGATAATTTTATAGTCTAAATAATTTGTTCAAATCTTACAGAAAGATAAAAGAGAATATTTCCTATAGTGGAAGGGATAAATCACATTGCTAAAGTGGAAGGAGCAAGCAGCCTCTGTAGACTGTGATCAAAGTTCATGCTGCTCTAGGAATCGGAGCTTCTGTGTTCTGTCCTTGCTGAAGTTAAGCAGAGTATGGATCTGCATGCTGAATAATTGTCATTTTCTATAATTATTTTAATCTACCTTAGTGTCACTGTGTTTCAGTTACTGCATCAAAGAATAGTTCTCCTGAAAAATTTTCCAAGCAGTTGATTGGACACTTCAAACTGCCATAGTGACTGGAGAAAGGAAGTTAAGATACTTGTCTTAGACAAGTTTAAATTTAAATTTAGAAATTCAAACAATAATTGTAAACTCTAACATTATAAATTTTCAGCATTTGTGCTCATTAAAAATTAGTGTTTCTAAATAACCAGATTAAGAAAATAAAGACTAATTGCCTAATGCTGAGCAATGAGTATGTTTCTGTTTCTGTATTTAATCTTCTATTCTGGTAACTTCTATTCTGGCAATTTTAAAGCTAAGCAAATTCCAGACTCTTCAGATTTTTGAATACATACACAACACATATCTAACTAATATTAAATTAGATTTTATTGAGTTTTCTCATATACAATAAACTAATTTTACAATTTGATTTTGATGTACTGTAGACTAATGATAGCTTTTGAACTACAAAATAAAGATATTCATTGTCTACACACATACTACAAATTTCCTTTTGACTCTTTGTATTGCACTATTTTACAATGAACAGCTACTTTCTGGATGCATGCATAAACATTAATATATATATATATATATATTATATATCACTTTATACTTCATATAATTTTGAATAAAAGTGATGATACCAGACACATTTTATTAGCCTGGCTTTTTTCACTAACCGTATTTACTTTAACATTCTTTGTGTCATTTTGTTGGGAAGACAATCTTCTGATGGATACTGATGGCTTGTGAACAGAATCACTGATCATATGTGTTTGAGATTGTCTTTCAAATGATGTTGATATAAAGGGCAGTATTTGAAGAGAAATAGCCTCACAATTCAGAGCCCAAGTCAGTTTTGTTTATTGCCCAGAATAATAATGCAAGTGCCTCCAGGGCCAAGATAAAATCAGTTTGCTGCCTCCATGCAGGCATGTGATCCTCTCCTCTTTCTGCCATCATGGAATTGTTATTTTCAGCAAATCAACTATGTGTTTTATTAATTCTTTCTATATTTTTTTAATATTTGTATCACTTCTTTGTTTTTGTTTTTTTGAGACAGACTTATGTAGTCCATGCTTCTTTCAAATTCGAAAACAAATGCTTACTAGAGATAAGGTCTAGAGCTATCAGTCCTGTCAATAAAAAGCACATGGCAGGTAGAGAGGCAGTTTCATATGCCTCAGCCAGGACAGGGGTGGGGAGGGTAGTAATATGAGTAGCCTTTGATTGAATTTTTATACATATTATATGAATTCCCAAAAAATTAATAAAAACTTTGGAAAATAATGGTGCCTAGTTATAGCAATCTAAAAATATAAGAATGTCAATATGGATTTCATCTCCAAAACTATCCTGTGAGAGAAGAGGAACAGACACACTAAATGTTTTAGCTTTATTTGCAGTATTTAGAAAACCATGGGCTTTTTCCCACAGAGTTATCTACTTTTAGATGAAGCGTCTTCTACTTCCTCCTATTTTACTTCAGTCTTTTTTCTTCTCCATGATCTTCAGGTGTCCTATCATTTCTTTCCCACCTCAGAATTGGGCCTTAATTTAGTTGCTCTTACTTCTACCATTCATTATGTTACACAGAATCCACTTTTAGCACACTCTTTTTATCCTGGAAGTCTATCAATCACTTATTATTTTATATGGTATAATTCAATGTCAAAAATGAATGTGCCTTTTCCTTACATAACTTCTCATTCTATGCTTTTGAAAGGTAGGAAAAATATCCATGCATTTCAAGTACAATAAAGTCATGATAGTAATGTTGAGTTTAAACTTATTATGAAAATAGAATAGAGGTAATTACTTCAAAGTCTGTTGTCTAAGAGGATAATGGCAGATTTTAAAATAAGCCTAGTACTGGAAGAATGGCTTTGCTACCAAGAGCTGGTTCTACTCTTTGGCTTCCAGCTTTCCAAGCTCAGCATTTGTGTCAGCTGCTCACAATCACCCCTAACTCCAGGGACTCCAACACTCTTGTGTTGTGGGCTCCACAGGTACTCAAACATATATATACAGATACGTATTTTTACATATATACACATACAGGTAAAAATAAAACTTTTAAAGTATTTTTTTAAAATTTAAAATGAATGTTTTCCACTTTGTTAAGGATTGAGATATTTCAGGGGAAGATGATGATGCTTAAGAGCATCTTCTGCTCTTCCGGAGAATCCAAGTTCTGTTTCTAGCACACACATCAGGCTGCTCATCATCAACTCTCCCTCCAATCCTGGGTGACCCCACAAAATTAACTTTTAATTAAATTCCTAATTTTGCACGGCAGTACAAATATGGCAATCCAAATGTGTGAGGAGCTCATAAGAAACAAACCGAATTTGCCAATACCCATGGGAGGCCTGGCCTTTGCTGAATAGAAATGGAGAAGAAGTAGATGCGGGGGGGGGGGTCGGGGGGAAAGATAAAGGGAAAGTGGAGGTAGAATCTGGGAGAAGAGGAAAAAAGTGCAAACTACAATTGGGTTGTCAAATTAAAAAAAAATAAAAATATGTGAATAAATAAAAAGGAAGAATGGAAACAGACAGAAAAAGTATTTGGGTCCTTATAAAACATTTTCTACCACAGCCTGATTCAATAAATGCAAATTTGTGCTTTTTGTGTCTTGAAAAAAAATCTCTGCTGCTAAAGCAGTATTTAAAAGACAATATTTATAGCCATGTCTTAGTAAATTCCCACCACTTATGTCTGTACTCATATTTCCTACAATTATTTTATAATTCCTAATAATTGTATAATGACTGTTTAAATTCAGGGAACTTTGACCACTCATTTTACAAAGCTTTCTAGAATGTAAGGTTTATGTCTGTTAGGTCTCAATGAGGGATACTCTGTCCATTGAACATCTGCCAGGATACCTGCTTCCTGTACAATTGGAGGGACTGAGAACTGATATGACGTTTGTAAACTAAGGCACTTACTGAAGATTTCAGCTTTACCATTCTTCTCAGATTTACATGAAATATGTAAAATTTATGGAAGCGTAGTATATTTGCATACCAAAAAAGAAATAAAAAAAATAATTTAGCACATCAAACTCAAAACTGCATCCCACAGTTGGCTTCTTATCTCTAACATGGATGCATATATTCTTTATCATTAATTTCATATTAAAACTTATTCTAAAATTCCATTTGAACATCACTGACTCTTATAGATTCACCAGTGTACATGTTTCAACATTAGGGAAAAAAATAAAACAGATGGAGGCTATTTTTGAAATATGAGTATCATCTATAAATTCATATTTCTTATATTAGAATGAAGACAAAATAAGAATATTTCAGTCAAGAATTTAGTATCACTATAGACACAGGTTTGTCATACAATTAAAACAGCCCACATATAACCAAGTTGATCGGTATTCTTTCCTTTGCTTTCGTGTTTGTTTCTCTTTGTTTTTATTTCCAAATTTTCTGCCATAGTACTAGAAGTGACTTCACTTCTAGATTTTCATCTTCTAGAGAGATCCGAGAAATCTGGTCACTTTTCATGTAAATTTTCTAAAATAAAGCAGCATATCTAGGACTTCCAGTCAGACTCTTGACACAACTAGGGAAAATCTGTGAGTATATAGTTCAATGAAATTCAGGCCAAAATATAAACAAAACAAAACAAAACAAACAAAACAAAGAACAGATAATAGGTGTCAAACGCCCCTTGCATCCATGCACCTATAATGTATGCAAGTCAGTAGGTGACCTGAAGTCATGCAGACATCTTTGTGGTTCTGAACTTAATTTGATTGAAATTGGTGGGTGCACAGTTTATTCAAAAACTAAACTGAATCTGTGTATTTCTCCCAACTTTTCTGTGGAACCAATGGAAACTATAGCACATCTAAATCTATGATAAGAGAGTATGGCACAAATTATGACTCTCCGGGAGAAAAACCCATTATCTTATATCAAGATGGTTCCAAATAGAGTAAACAATGAATTCATTATTATTATCCATTTTAAACCAGAATAAATCTCAAACGCTGTATAATATAATCATGGGAGGGAAATGGGCCATGCTAGCTAAAGCAATGCGTTTGTAATGAAATATCTTGAGTTGCCTACCAATCAGAGCAGAAGCTGCCTTTAGAAGGTTAGTGATTATGGCTCCTTGGGGGCAGCAGTGAAGTATTACTATTATTCTCCATTTCAAAAGGAAATATAAATTGAAGGTCATGAACCACATTTCCTTCTACTATTTAGCAAAATGGATGTGGAGTTTAATAAAGCACAAAACTCTGTAATAGTTTCATTTTCACTCCAAAGTGGAAAGTGGTCTCTGTATTTCACATTATAACAGATATAAACGCAGAAGGTGAAAAGGCAGCAATTACATAACTCAGCCTGGTTGCCTTCAGTCAGGGTAACACCGATGTAGTGGGTCATTTATGCACCTGGTCTTTTCCCTGGGAACTTTGCAGGAAAACTTTCTGAAGTCAATGATCAGTGCATGCTTCTCTCATCATCTATTATGATATAACCAAAAGTACCTCAAAATCCAGTGGCTGAGAACAACAATATTATGTGCTTCATGAAGGGTGAGGCTCCCTGAGACCACTCATGTCTCCTTCATCAATGTATAAACATTATCCTGGCTTGCTTGCTTCTAGATTGAGCTCTGAGATGACTTCCTTGCTGTGATAACCTAGCTAATAGGGACCAGACTGAACAACCTGTAGAGTCGCTGGGTGAGACTTTGTTCAGTTTTCTCCTGAGGTCTCTGCTGTTCTTGCCCTGGGCCTCTCCTGCTGTCAGAGCCACTGATTTTGAACAAGAGCGTCTTGCCCTGAAAACACAAAAGTAGGTGTTGCCAAGCCCAAAACTTGAGAATTCTTAGGCTGAGGGAAGTGTAACTCCCATCACATTGTAATTGCTTAAGAATGAACAGGATGCAACCACAATGATGTGCACAGTGGGATGCTCTTAACAGATAACAACGAGCTTTATCACTGTATGTGCAAATGCTACTAACTGATGAGTGAATTCTGGGACATCTAAAGTGTCTAAATTTTGGGAATGTAATATTTTCTTTCGTGGCTAACCAAAATTTCCTTTATGTCATTTAAGCATATTTTCTTACTGAATCATATGTTTGGCATGTGGTCAAAATCATCTTCATGAGATATGCATTTGTTTAAAGACAAGTGCTCAATCAGAGGACCATTTACTTACTTTCCCCAAATCAAATTTATTTTCTTGATATGTAGAAAATACAACAGCTAAATACTTGGCAAAGGGAATTAATGACTTGACCTTGGAAAGTAGAACAATTTGGGCTTATTTTGTATTGTAAGAAGCTGTGGCTGATTTCAATGTGCTACATAAGAAAAGTATAGTGAATAAGAATTACTTATCTTTTAAGTCACGAGTTACAAGTTTGGATTTTAAAAATCTTCATTCTATCACAAAGAGTACATCTTAAACTAGCCACTTCAGATGAAGTGGTTCTATCTATCCAGAGGTCCAGTTTTTCAGATAGGAGCATTGTTCTAACTTTTTAAAAGAAACCAAGCTCTTATTTGTAAAACTTAAATCATCTTCAGTTAAATAAATATTGGATTTCTTTCTGCTGACATAGATTTATGTTCATGATATAATAATAAGAAAACACATCTAATCTTGAAAGTGTGAACTGTGACATTTTTTCACTTAATTGTAGAATAGTTTTCATGAAAATTCTGCGCTACTTTGGATTTGAGAACCACTTCCCCAAAGATGTAGGGAGTCAACTGAACAAAGTGAGGGCATGGATTTGAGAGAGAACAGAGATACATGTGGGAGGTTGGAAGAATGAAAGGGAAGGGGATAATAATGGAATTATATTTTAATCTCAAAACATTGAGAGCAATAATAACAAATCGTCACTGGGAACTCCTGCAACGAATTTTCTTGATCAGATGGATTGAAGCAGGAAGATACACCCTAAATGGTGGCAGTACTTTCTGGATGCAGCTCCAATAAAACAACATGAAAACTTTGCTTTGTGCTGGTTTGAGTCCACTATTTGTGAAAATTAATCAATCCCATTGCTGCAGCATTTTTTTGCTGATGATATTAAATCAAATGTCAACATTCCAGTGTAGACTGCTTTGTATTTTGAGTACCAAATTTGATGAAGTTCTGCTGTCTGTCTGTCACCAATATGTCATCCCTTACTTGTTACTTATTCTCTCACTTTTCTTTTTACTTAGTAAATTCATTCATGAAAAACTGAAAATTAGTTCTATTTGTAAGCAATGGAAATGTTCATTTTCTGTATTGATGTTTTTAAAAGTAAAAACACATTTATAGAATCATAAATTTATATTAGATTTTGACAAATCAGATCATCTCTCATTTTCTCACTACTGTGTTTTCTTCACTGTAGATCTCATGAAACACTCTCATCTGTTTGCCCTGAACAAATTGAAGCAAAGCAGTATCGTGATCTCAGTTTATTAACCATGCTAGACTTAGATTGTCTCCTTTTGTGAAAGAGAGGTATACTTTGTCTCTTTCACTATGCAACCAGCAAGGTGAAATGAGCCATCATAAAACCTACATATTTGTAATTTATTTCTTTTCCTCAATTCCTTATTTAAAGCCAGTTTTACCCAATATGTTTGTACCATATATTTTAGTCAATCCTTCTAAGAGCAAAGATAAGAGTGAAGCCCCAACAGAATACAGAGATAGATGTTGACAGGAAATAGAAGCATGCCTTTAAATGGAACTTGATTTTAGAGTTAGTTCTCTAGTAGACACATGTTCATGATTTATGCTAAGAAAAAAAAAACACTCTCCAGAGGCTAGAACAATGCTGACAGATTATAGGAACAGAATAGATGATAGCTGGAATTGGAAATGTTCATCAGCCAAAGAGAAGAAGACAAATTAACAGAAATTTTTAAGTTGTCATAAGGATATTAGAATTTAGTAAGATCAGAGAGGGGGTGACAAGTCAGAAAGTAAAAATAAATAACATTTCATGAATAGTAATTTGGATCTTCTGAGTAGACTAAACTAGTAAGGAATGTAAAGGATAAAGAAAAAGAAAACACACTAGTTAAAAAATATTCTTTTTAGTTTAGGAGAGGAATAAAAGGTAATTTACTTATTTACACTGGTTTGGTAAAAAGAGATTATAAATGGTTGTAGCTTTCAAATGTGATATCTCTATGATTTGATAATAAATATTATGCAGAGATTAAATCAAAGTTCTCAAACATAAGTCCTAAGCTTTGCCCTCAGTCAGGATACTTTTTACTAAAATGTCAAATTTTAGTAGAAATTAGAAAGAAATGAAATTTAGAAGAAAAGGAAAATCTCAGAAATGGTTGTTTCTATATAAAACAGTGTATGTTAAATGTTTATTGCATATGAAAGGAGAGATGTCAAATATTTGTTCAATATATGAATTCTCTGGCCCAAGGGACTGACATAAATTTGAGAACTATTCACACATACACAATATTTAAAGGCCTTGGCTTTGGAACTGCATGTGTTAAGGAAAAGAAAAGAGCAACCAAAACAATTCCTAATGCACTACAGCAGCTATCAATGAAAAGCTAGTAGAAGCCCAGTGTGAAAAGCAGGCGAAAGATATGAAAGAAAAAAAGAAAGAAAGAAAGAAACGAGAATATTTGATCATCGATGTGGAGAACAGATATTGAAATTGAGAACATGCAAAAATGAGATCTGAGAGGTACAACTTAGTGCTTGCAGCGGCTGAATGGCAAAAGGAGTTAAAGGGAGACTATGGAGTCAACTCACTCTGTATTTTTCTAGGAACAGAAATAGAACTGGGGCTTAGATATCAGAACAGGTCTTTGCTTTAAGATGACAAATTCTAGATCACCCATGTATGTTGATGAGGATGAGGTATAGAGAGAGTTAGTGATGACAAACTCCTAGACAGGGAGTTTTTGTTCTTCCTGGTTCCACAGCTGTTTCGATCCCAATAAACATACAGAGGCTTATATTAATCATAAACTGTTTGGCCGATGACTCAGGCTTCTTATTGGCTAGGTCTGTCTTAAATATTAACCCATTTCTGCTAACCTAAGTATCTCCACATAACCTTGGCTTACTGGAAAATACTCAGAATCCTATCTTACCAGTAGCTACATGGAATCTCCTGGCGACTCATGCACTGCCTTCCTCTCCCAAGCAATCCCATGATATGGTAGCCCCACCTTTACTTCTGGCCTGGCTACTGGCCAATCAGCATTTTATTAAACCAATAAGACACATATATATTCACAGCATATACAAGGACATTCTGTTGTAGTTATTTTTTAAATATGTAAAACGTTACAAGAACAAAATAAAGCAGTGAAAGCTAGAAGTATAGAAGGAAGTATTGAGTATTGAGTAGACAAGGGAGAGTAAAGATGATTCTGGGGCACTGAAGTGATGTTTTAAGATTGATGGCAATGGAATTCTTTATAGTCAATTTAGTTCCATAGTTCCCGTAAATAATTTCAAACAAGCCCCAAAATAAACACAAAAATATTCAACCAACTTGTTTTTTGCAATGCAACAAAACCTATATGCAGAAAGGACAGCCTAAAATAATTGGTCTTCAGAGAACTAAATATCCAATAGGCCATTCATTATTGGATATCTCTCATCAAAAAAAAAACAAAAACAACAACAACAACAAAAAAACAACCAAACCAAACAACCAAACAAAAACATGAAATGTACTAGAATAAAATAACTGACACTAAAATATTACTAGAAGAAAAGTATGGGAACACTAAACTGTTGATGGTATGAGCAATTGTTTTCTGGATATGAATTCCAAAGCAAAGAAAAAAAATGTATATAAACAATCCAGGTTACATAAAATTAATGAAAAGATCTTTAGGAAAGTAACTACTTATCAGCATTGTAGTATGAGGAAAATATTTGCAAACCATGCATCTGACAAAGGGTCTGTTTCTAAAATATATAAAAGAAGTCAACAACACTGGTAATAGATGAACTCTTGTGCATTTCACATGTGTACAGCTGTTGTGGAAAAAATATGCATCACAGCTAAAGTTGTCTACCATATGACTCAAGCTAAGATTAGATGTATATTCAAAGAAAACAAGTCAGTATGTCAGAGACATCTGTACCCAAACATTCATTGTATCATTATCTTCAGTAACTATGGGATGAAATCAACAAAAATGTCAATCTAAAGAAATGATAATAATGAAATAAGAAGAATATCCTGTCATTTATGACAAAAAATTGTATGCAACTGTATTAAACAAAGTACCAAAAGAAAACCCTAAATACCCACTAACATATAAAACCAACAAAAATATTCTCTAAATATAACACTAAATATTTAGCATTAAGATGGTCTTAACACTAAACACTAAGCATTTGAATTCATGTGTGCGTTAATTAGAATGCTTCTAATTCTACAATGTGTGTGTGTGTGTGTGTGTGAGTGTCTGTGCCAGTCTGTAAACAAATAAATTACATACACATTCATATGTAAAACCTCATGTATTTTCTGCTAGTTACCAATAACCTGAGTCGTCATTTTAAACATCTCTTATCATTGGCTCTCAGACTATCTTAAAACAATCACTATAGGATATTTTCTATTATTAAATATTAGCATGGGATATCTTGTTTCTTAATAATTGACATTTTTGGGAGAGGTGTTGTAGGTGTTCATGATATATGCTAGAAATTTAATTTCTATTGTACACATTATATGTTTTTAAGTATTTCTAAAGGTTTTCTCTATATATTTTATAATAAAATATTCTTTCATGGCTTTTACTTTACATATATAACAATTATACTGATAAATCTGGCAAAGTCCTTCTAACTATATTTGTAGGATGTTCTGCATTTACTTCAAAGGCTTTCATATATTCAGTCTGCCTCAGGCTTATTGCATGATAGAAAATAGGAAGAATTAATCTCTCAAAAATTTAAGTCCTCCAATATACAGTATCAGCTTCTGGATCTTAGCTGTAATGTATAATTTTTTTCTATGACTTTTCTTATTGCTTTCAGGACAGAGATTCTGTACCTCTGTATTTCAACGTGTCCATGTTATATGTAATGTTAATTATAATTAATTTGTTTAAATTATATTTAAATATCAAATAGACATATTAATGGGAAACACAAATTTGACATATTAGAGTAATTCTGTAGTCTTCAGATATGGTGTATGCAAGTCTTTATTTGATATTTCATTCTTCAGTTGTAGTTTCTATCAATTAATTTTGTCAAATGACAATTCTATACATTTACAAAATATACTATAATTACTCTCTCACCCACCTTTTCTTGTATCCTTGATATCGTGCCAAATCTCCTATCTTATCCTTACTAGCCTTTTCCTCAAGTTCATAGCAATGTTAGTTTGTGACCCACTCTTCTATGTGCTTTACTGTAATAATAACAACAACCAAAATCAAGATGGAGGGGGAAGAATCTACTTCATCTTACACCTCTATTTCATCACTGAGGAAAGCCAAGGAAAGAAATTATGAAGAAGCTAAATCAAAAACCATAAAGAGAGGTTCTTACTAGCTTGCTGTCACTATCTCTAGCTTAGTTCAAGAACAACTTCTGAGGGACAGGGTTACCCATAGTGGACTGAACATTCCCATCAATCAAGACAATTCCTCACAGGCATTGCTACAGGGCAATTTGATTATGGGAATTCTTTAGCAGAGGTACCCTTTCCACGGTGAGGATGGGTTGTATCAAGCTGACAATAAAAATTAACAAGATACAGCATCTGTGTAACTATGAGTGTCAATGGAGTCTGGTGGAATTATCAGAGTTTGCATGACTGAAGAAAATGGTCTCCCACTCTCCAGACCCATCAGTATCAAACAGTTCAACAGTAAGAGAAAGGACTTTTTGACTCCATGCCTCACTGTTGATGTGCTATTCATTTTGTGCCTACTCAACACAGGCAGCAGCTGTGAGTTCATGATTACAACAGGTTGGGCTTGCATTTGTAGACCTTTTCTTATATATCCTTCTATATCCTTACATATTTATCTTCTGATTATTACAATAATTTGGTTCTCTCTGTCATAACCTTCTTTGAGCATTATAGGTGACTATATAAATGTCTTATTTAGAGCTAGAAACTCATCTATCACTTATTAACATCTTGTGCAGACATTAATTTTGAATTCATTACTGTTCACTGGAAAATGCCTTCTTTGAATGTAAGTATAAGTATACTCATAGTAGAAGGCAGTTTGATACTATGGCAGTCAGGTAAACAACAACAGCATTCGGTTCCAACCCAAGGCTATTATCTCCTCTAGCATGGATTACTGACTAAATTTACAGTATCAGATATGGATTTCCTCATACTAAGCAAGTTTAAAGTCCTAACACTACTGCAGTTATTGTTTAGTTAAACAGATTGGCGGGCAGGATGGTCTCATGTATCATAGGACTCACAGCTGGACAGAGCATTTATGTTTTTTCCCTAGGAATTCTGCATAGCACCTTCCAACACTAAAATTGACCCCAGTCAATGAGGAAATATAGCTAATGACTGACAAATGGGATGTTATTAAATAGAAACTTCTGTACAGAAAAGGAAGTTATCAAGTGAAGAAGCACCATACTGATTGGGAGAGAAATATAGGAATATAAAGAACTCAAAACGGGAAAGTAATCCATAAAAAATGGACTACATATCTGAACAGAAACTTTTCAAAACGAAGGTATAAAATAGACTGAGTACATTTTCTTACCCATCAATCTATGAATGACTTTTATTTTCAAGAACAAGATGTTCCAGTTCACATTACTGGTTTCTTGTAGATATTGGGGATTCATTAATGTCCCTTGTTCTTCTCCTTGTGAATGCCATCTATAAATGAACATCAAAACATCAGTGGCTCTCAACTCCCTAAAACTTTTATTAGAAAGTAAATACTTACACAGTGTATGACTTCCTGCTTCAGCTAGTGTACACCTGGAATATTAATTTACAAAGGGTCAAGTGCAGCACACACCTCGACCAGCAAGGAAGAACGACCACACCTTGAGGATTCTTCTCAAATCACGCTTTATTGGAGAGCCTCTTGATTGAGGGGAGAGCAGGAAGCAAGGGGCCCCAAAATCCCAAATGCAGCTGCTTATATAGGGAAAAAGGACACAGGTCGTACCCTGATTGGTCACAGCCGAACTGCAGACACCTGAGGCCTCGGGATTGGCCAGAGGCACCATTCCTACTGCACATGCGGGAAGTGAGGGACACAATGCAGTCGGAGGAGGCGTTGCCCAACATGAAGTCCTTCACTGCATCCTGTAGGGGAGCGGTCGCCATCCTGCAATGGCGGTGGCTCACAGCTCCCCACACTCAAGGGTTATTTTGGCTAACCATTTTTGAGATTTCATTATATGTTCCTATAGACTTATTTCTCTTGGGAAGAATTGCCACACTATACAGTGGAGAATAGCATAAACCTGCTAATGTCATGGACAGAAAGCAAAAGAAAAACAGGATAAAGAGGTTATGACTTGGGATCTCCTTCAGTGACATACCCTTAATGACTTAAAAGCTGCTCACCTCCTATGAGTTGATCACTATGGGAACCACACCTGTAACATATGAGGAAATTAAAGGCCAAATCACATCAGCCAATTCTATCTCAAACCACACAATCACACACACACACACACATACACACACACACACACACACACACACACACACAGCTTAAGTAAGACTCCCTTTAAACTGTTTCATGTAAGCTTAATAATCTCAGTAAGCTTAATACTCAAAATTATTTGATATAACTTTATATTAAATGTATTTTAACTAAATTTTCTTCTTGATTTCTAAAACATGCAATTTTCCCATAGATCTTGAAGAGTTATATATGCAGCCTATCTTAATATTAGTACTGGTCAATAATTGAGTGCTAAGAATTTTTATTTCCTTTAGACTCAAGGACATATAGTGTTATTGATAAGCATAATCATTTACTTGTAGTTTTAATATACTTACACATTGAACATTGTGGAGTTACTTTTGATGTCTATAAATTTATGTTTTGTCAGTTTCTAATATGCAGCTGAGATAGCATGCTTTTAAGACTTCTTCCCCATTCAGTCCTCATGCTATTCCACATTGGATTATGATTGCCCTTACTTTGATGTAATATTCTCCATGAATATTTTAATACTAACAAAACTTTAAAATCTCATTACAAGTTCAAGTGTGTAAAAACTTCCTCTCTTTGAACTTAATGTTTGAAAAAGGCTGTGAAAGCATTTATGGAGGCTGCATTTGGGGATTATGAGTAGATTAAACTATCCCAAGTCCTGTTGAAAATGGTAAGGGAGATGTTTTCAGAATGCAGGTTTTATAACGAAAGTAATAGGTCATGGCAGAAGAAAGGAAGTGAGGGAGGGAAGCAAGGAAGGAAGAAAGCCGTGAGAAAAGTTATTGTCTCCATTATTTTGGTTATATCCCTGTTGGAACTGAACATCTCTGTATCCTTCACTCTCATAAATATAACCTGGGAACAAACTACAGATGTAGAAATAAAACTACTAAGAATAATGCATTATTCCACAAGAGAAGGAAACTAATTTGTCATCTATAATGGAAAAGCACCAGCAGTTTTATTTTATTTGTGTTGTATCTAAGTTTGGGGATTATAACTACATTTCTCTTTTGGCTTTCCTCTCTCTGCACCTTTCCATAAACCCCTCCTTGCTCTCTTTGAAATTCATTGCCTATATTTCACTAACTATTGTTATATTCATATATACCCTGGTTAGGCTGCACAATGTTAATTGTATGTATGTATGTTTTCAGGGCTGACCATTTAGCACTAGATAATAAATTGGTATGTTCTTTCCTGGGGAAGACTGTTTCTCTCAATCTCAACATTCCTTAGTTGGACATAGTGTTTTGTGTCGTTTAAGCCTCATGGGATATCCACATCAATGCCAGCATGCCAATTTACGACATTCTTATTAAGCTCATGTTTACCAGTCATGTTGATGTGTCTTTATGCGTGTCTCTTCTGATCTTACTAGGAGACACATACAGCAAAGTCCCTGCTCCCTGATCTTCTGCCACTTATGACCATGATCATCCTACCTCTTCCCCCACAATGCTATATGAGCCTTAGATAAGAGAGTATAGTGGGATATTCACTTTGTCTCCTTCTCTGGCACTGACCAAGCCCATTGCGGGTGGAGCCAGGGGTGGAAGTGACTATTGGAACCTGTTGGAACTAGGTCGGAGAAGGGGCGGGGAAATGCTCTCTTGCTGGCAGGACTTGGAGAGGAGAGGATCCGGTGGAGCTTGCTGGTGTTCATCTGTCTAGGTTGTAAGTTATTTCTCCCTTAATAAACACCTATTCGGCCTATCTGTTTATCCTGATCCTTATTAAACCACAATAAGAGAGCATTTTATAGATGTATCCACTACGACTGGGCTCCACAACTCTGCACTTGTATTGGTTGTGGTTTTGTGCAGTAGTATCCTTAATGAAGGGTGGTGATACACTTATTGGTAGGAATAGGAAAAAAAATGTATAGATTGCTGTTAGGGAGTACTAAGGATATTGTGGTTGTAGATTCTCCTCCAAGATTTATGACTTCCCTAACCCTGGGTAATTGCCCAGGTTTCCAGTAGATGGGAATTAATACAGAGACCCAAAACTGGATAATGATCAGAGAGTGAGAGTCCTTGGAACACTCAGGCCTAAAGGGAATGTCTCCATCAAAGCTTTCCCCTCAGCATTCAGGGAACTATGTGAAAGAGGAGGAAAAAAAGGTTTCAAGAGTGAGAGGGTATGAATGACACCAAGGAAACAGTGTGTTCCATACACAGCAGGACTGACCCACATATGAGCTCACAGAGACTGGCAGCACGCACAGGGCCTGTGGAGGGTCATGTCCAGTGCTAAAAAGGAAACTGGATATAAGCCCCATCATTTAAACAGTCACTATCTCAAAATGATTACTGCTTACAGAAGAAACATGGGTTATTTTTTCCAATGTAGTCTCACTGAGTATACAAAACAAACATAAGGTCAGGCACTTTGTCAAGCAGTAGATGACCAACACAAAAGGACCTTAATGATATTTTCACAGATGCTTTGTCTCATAATGCTTTGTTTGGGCATTTTTAAACATTACTGGTCTTTGGCTTATTATGACTTATGGCTTATTCTTATTATTATTTCCATTTTGGGTTTTGTTTTTTATGTGTTCTCTCTGTATGTATCCACTCAAATGTGCATTGTGTAATTCTCGTGACTCTATATATTCATTTTAGTGGGATTGTTTCTATTTTGTTGTTTGTTTGCCTTGTGTTTTGTATTATAATGTTACCTTTCTAAAGAGAGAGACAAAAACAGCAAAGCATGGAGGATTTAGATATAATGTCAGGAATAGCCTCTTGATATTGAATAACCAAATATCGAGGAAAAAACAACTTCTCTTTCTCTCTCACTGATCCTTAATTGCCTGCTGTTGTTTGTCTAGTAGTGGGGCACATGCTATTTCTCTCTTTCATATTAAAATGCCTATGTGTAAAACATGTTTCTCTTGTTTGTGTCTTGTATATTAATTGACTTTCTCTGCTTTTATTTCTAAACAAGTGTCACTGGAACAATCCTTTGCTCTGAGATACAAGAACCAATATCTAAACAGATACATAGGAACCTGTTTGGATGCCGTCCAAAATCAGAATCCACTAATCACATACTATGACAGTAAAAATTATTCATATATTTTCAATATAACTACTACCACCATATTACTAAACTAATATTTTAATTTGCTCAAGACAACAATATCCCCTCCCAGAACCCTACAATATTATCTATAAAGATCTTGACTAGAAGGATTATGTGAGGAAAATATAATTTTTAATTAAAATTTTGGCAGGACAAGATAGTACAGAGGTTTATCTGTCTCAGATTGTTGCTGTGGTCATTTTAAGTTTGACTACAATTTGACCTCATTGATGAAAAATTGCCTCAACCCTCCTCTAGGTATCAAATGCCAAGATGTCCTAGATAATTTATCTTCTGTTAAGCTGTTTCATTGACAGAACCTCAACCTGAAGCTGTGGAGTAATATAATATGATGTGGGTTTTGCTTTTAAATGTGCCTTGCTCTAAATGCTTGGCATTATACTTGGGTTCCCAATAGCTGAGTGTATTTCTAGCAGGTGAAATAGAGACTTTCAGTTGGCTATAGACAATGTCTGAGTAGACTTCTCTGGTAGACTCTTAATAACAGAATAAAATTAAAATGATTTGTCTATTTTAATGGAAAATATCAACCATCCCAAAAATTTGTATTAGGAAATTGCTGTAAGCAATTAAAAATATACCATTATATCCACAGTAAGTGCTGGTTCATGTATACCACCAAATTCAGAAGTTGAGAGAATGTTGTCCTGTGAATGTTTCTCTTATTGGTTAATGAACAAAACACTGATTGCCTGATTGACCAGACAGTAAGTGATGTAGTGTAGCACCCGTGCTACAATCTGTTTCACGAACTGGGTGAAGGCCTAGAGATTGAAATAAAGACAAGACAGCAGGTCATTCGTTCAATGTCAATGTCGGAAAGCCAAATGCTGAATGCCATTCATTGAGAGGATGAAACGGGCTTAAATACTGACTTATAGCACAGTGAAAAATTACAGGAATTTTAGGCTAAGCTCCTCCCTATTAGGTGTGACTTGTCACAGGCATATTGCCATGAGGTGTGTGTTGTCACAGGTGTATTGCCACAAGGTGTGTATTGGCACAGGTGTCTGTTATCAAAAACAAGAAGAGTACCAACAACAGCCTTGGGGCAAGGAGTTCTATCCAGCAGCTTCAGGCTTGCTCAAGGTGCCTAGGGGACTCATGCAGAGGCCTACAATGTGGCTGGGCAGAAACTTGCCACTAACTCACCAAAGAGGTCGGGAGGTCTGTTCAGAAAGGAAGGAAGTGGCACAGCTGGGAAGACTGGGGATATAAGCAGGGACAAACAGGAAATCTCTTCTCTGCAGAGATGCTGAGTGGTCATATTGTAGCAGGCAGAAGAGTAGCAGTTCTGGCATTCTCTGGTAAGATAGACCAGGTGGAAATACATGGATTAGTATATATGGGTTACTAATTTAGACAGAGCTAGTCAATAAGAAGCCCAAGCCAAGTATTATAATTATATGTCTTTCAGTGTTCATTTGGGGCTGATGTGGTTGTGGGACCAGGCTGGCAGGAAAGAGTGGAGGTTATAAAACAAATCACATCCCATGTGATGAATTTCCTTGACTGTCAATGTGATTGGCTGAGAATGTGCTAGGTGCTAGGCAGTTGGAAAATGATACCTGTACATACATATAAGTGAGGATGATGTCAAGCTTAACTAAAAAAAAAAAAAAAATCAATGGATGTACTGATTGTCTCAGATGCAGAATCTTGGATACAATTACAGGAGTAAAAAGAAAGATTTCCTGAGTGTTTTCATTTACCCTTTCCAACTATAACATGAGCTGCTTTGCTTTAACAAAACTTCTCTGCTGTGATAAACTGAAACTGTGAGCCAAAATTGTTCCTTTTGTCCTGCTCATATATTTTATGACATTGATGAAAGTCTGACTGCTATATAATGTATCAGCTTTCCATGTTATGTTGTGCCTTAAACCAATCAAACTTCCTGTTTCAGCCAAAGGACATCAAAGGACAATTTCATTTCATAGCTATCTGTATGAGAGATGAGAAAGATGTATTTTGGGGGAAGGAAAAGGAGAAAAATTTCAAATCTGTGTTAGGGGGGGAGTAAACTTTACATAATAAAACCTGACTCTTACAATCTGAGCATTCAGGAAACTGATCCAGAGGATTGTTATGAAATTGAAGGTTGCCTATACTACAAGTTGAGATGTTATTCCTCCATAATTAGCTAACTAATTAATTACAGCTAAATAAAATCTAACTTCTGTTCCCATGTCCTAATTAATTTATTTCCATCCCATTGCACATCCACTCAAAGTCATGTCTGATATTTATTTGATAATGATCTCATCAAGTCTGAAGAGCCTTCCTGCTAGTTCTTTTTATGTGCTTTGAGAAAATCCATGCAGGAATAACTCTTAAAACAGTCATGAAATCAAAGAGATGCAAGTTAGTAATCAATTGCGCTTCCATAGGAATGATCAATCAGAAGGTAGGTGAGCAATTAGCATCTGGTCAGAGCCAGACACCATCAAGAGACTATTCCTGCCCCACATGTTTACTATTTTGAAAAGTAGTAATTGTTGTTTTGAAGAGACAAATCACTTTTTCTTCCTTGGTACCTATAAAAGTACATAACAAATTTCACATAATTTTTTTTTGCTGAAACTAAATACTCTTCCATAGTTTATGGTTTTTATGAGTTACAAAACAATACTTAAACATTGAATATTGAAATACTACCTTAAAAGCCAACTTGGAATTTTCTGAAGATTTGAAGTCATTAGGCTACATTTACTTCTAGATAGTAGTATTTGCTTCAATGATGTTCATGGCTTGTACTTTTATGACTATTTATATGTCAGTGATTATGACATAAACTATTTAAATAATCTATCTTGAAACTAAATAATTCAATATAATGAACTTGTTTTATTGTAAGATTTCAGATATAATCCTTAAGAACACAAAAACAAAATAATTTAAGGTAAATTAGTTAGTAATTAGTAAATTAGTAAGGTAGTTTAATTACTTGTATGTATTACATATAATACAAAGTTTCTAAGGGGCAAAACGATAGAATGTTATTAGTCTATATCTTTATATCATATGATAAAAGGTTTTAAGTATCTCAATGAAAATGCTCTATACAATCCATTTTGCTTTGTCTTTTCTGAGAATTGGTTTTCCATCATCATGGTTCATACATGTATGGCTAAATAAGTTCCTGTCTGTGAGATATTTAGCTGTGTTTCAATGTATTAATACAAAACTTTATGTCATGGATGTTGTGCTTGATATACTTAAAGCACACATATTCTTTATGCAAATGAAATAAGTAACACTGAAATGTGACAAATCTCCCATTTGTAAATATAATAAAATTAATGAGTAGGTATTTATGAAGCCAACTTAGTAAACTGGCTTGATAAGTAAAGAAAGTAATATTTTAGCTAGAAAACTCAACATAGAAAAAAAAAAGGTGACAATTGAATGAATGCCTGTTAATTATCACAACCAGGTAGCATTGAATTACTATTAGGTTGAAGAAAAATCTTAGGATAAGTTTCCAGAAACAACATGATCCAAGAACCTGAATTCAAAAACAGATATCTTTAAGACATATGGAAAGTAGATAAAGCAGGAGTGTGACAAAGGCAGTAGCTTTTTGATGCAGGACAGTGGTTGCTGAGCAAGGACTCTCTTTGGGAGAAGTCCTGCCTTGGGGAGCTCCCAAGAGTCACTTGGCGGAAGGGAGAGCAGAATATTACACAGCAATGATTAGGAAATGGAGTCATGAGTTGGATTTAAAAGTTATACATACAAAAGAACATGAGGTTCCAAGGTAACTGTTTAGAGAGAAAAATGAATACACAGAGAGCAATCATGTTTTTCCCAATTCAGACAACTAAGTTAAATGTTTATGAAGTGTATAGACTTGGTTTCCTTTTAGAAACAAAATATAGAACACAAAAGTTTCTCGTTTTTAATGTTCAATTTCAATACAATTCAACATTAAATTTAATTTTAATGTTCATATATGTATATGCCAATGTTTAACAGTTCTGGTTAGTAATTGAAATATAAACAAATTATTTTAATAAAACACTATAACACTGCAGAATGGTATGAATATAATAACCTCATGTTTATACAGATTGTGATAGATGTGATATTTATCACCTCACCTCATGTTTTTAAGGTTTAATGTCTTATACTTACTCATAAAATATTAATGTATTAAAAATCTAGGAAGTTGTTAATAAGATAACTCTATGACACAGGTAGCAGTATATCCCATTGCTTAGATGCCAGCAATTGTTACAGCAGGTTTTTCCTCCCCGACGGCCTCCAGGTCCTGCTGCCAAGGTCCTGCCACCACGTGAGCCCCAAATAACACTCAGAGACTCTGTATTTGATACAATCCTGTTGGCCAGTTACCATTATTGTTTATGGGCTAGCTCTGTCCTAATGATGAACCCATTTCTACTTATCTAAGTATTTCCACGTGGCTCATCTTATCTGGGAGCCGCGGCTGGCGTCTTGCTTCCTCCATGCTCTACATCTTGACTCCTCCTTCTACTTCCTCTTTCCTCCTCCTAGTCTCCTAGCTGCCTATCTAGTTCCTTATTGGCCACAGTGCTTTATTAATTAACCAGTATGAGAAACATATATACAGAATAACATCTCCCATCAAGCAATAAACTCATCAATACATAGCCATTATTCCTGAAGTACCTCTAGTCTGATGGAGAAATATCTAAGAATACTATACACTTTTGTTGAATGATGACTTTGAGTGACTTCTAAAATGCATCAAATGAAATTTGAGCAATTCTCAGTATATTATCTGTGGTTTGCTTTCTCATGAAAAAAATTAAAATTTGAGGAAAAGGGGTTAGGTAGAAAAGGGGAGAGTAGCAAAATGGTGTGTGTGTATGTGTGTGTGTGTGTGTGTGTGTGTGTGTGTGTGTGTGTGTGTGTGCGTGCAGTTAGTTCCTAAATATAGGGATAAGCTCAATGGCAGTACACAGAAAATAGCAATAACATTGTGAGGCAAAGCAGAAATATCTCTTTTTCAATGAATGTGTTTAGATATTTTATTCTTATCATATGAATATCTTATATTCATTAAAATAGGACAACTGTGAAATGTGAGAAGGAGAAAATTTAACAAATAAACACAATTTAATAGTGAAATCATTTCTCTGTGGAAAGACACAATGGCCTTCTTAGGTTTCTGATACGGTATGATATCTTTAGCAGTCTTTCCCTGCATATATGGGGAAGTGAAGGGTTTGCTTCTGTCAGGAACCAGAGACTGCTTCAGGCTAGACTGACAATTCAGCTCCCAAATGTTAAGCCTACACAAGAACACACAGTGAGACTTATTCCATTACTATTATTATATCATTACTTTTTGTTGGTGATAATGGATGGAACCTCTGAACTGTAAGCAAACTACCACAATTAAATGTTTCCTCAAAAGACTTTACATGGTCATGGGATCTCTTCAAAGAAATAGAAACCCTAATTAAGACACAAGTTGTTACCATAGAGTGGGGTATTGCTGAGACAGGCCTCATGATGTTTTTGTTTGGAGGAATTTGAACTTGGTACTTTGTGATAGGAAAGCAGTGGGATGCTTTAAACAACGCTTAATGGTCCATACTAGTAGGAGCATGGAAGACAATGGTGCTGAGAATGATTTGAACTGTGGGGATCTAGAAGTTTCAAAGGTAAAGAATGTTAATATGTGACCTAGAGCCTGGTCTTGTGATATTTTGGTGAAGAATGTGGCTGCTTATTGTCCTTGTCTGAGCATTCTGCCTAAGGCTAAAACAAATAGTTTGGATTAGCTCTATTGGCAGAAAAAATCTTAAAACAGACTGATACAGACTCTGCTGGTTATTAGTGTTAACTCTGATGAAGAGTCATAACAAAAAAGTAGCAAGCAGGAAAATAAAAATACAAAATGTACAGATTGAGGGAAGGGAAACAAGGAAGTGGAATAGAGATAAATCCTGTGTTCAAGGAGATAAACAGTTTAAGAACTGGAATAAAGAGAGTGGTGACTTCAGAGAACAATCACACCCAGCTGAGCCCCCTACCCTTCTGCTTGAGGTGAGTGTGGGGCCAGATCAGGCCCAACTACTCTCCTCCCTCCCTTAGAACTTACTGGGTCTGCACCATCTGTAGTGGACCTGCCCCAGAAAGCCTGAACATCTAGAGCCTGCCCTTATCACATGCAGTTCTGGCACCTATACTCTTTCTGCTTGAGTCTTGGCCCTTTTATACCCCCTGCTTAAGTGGACTCACCCCAGCACACCAAACCATCAGGAGTCTGACTCATCTGAGTCTTGCCTCCTCCCCTCATGTCCTCTTTTGAGAAATCCAAAAAAGCTCAGACCATCCAAAGGTTTTGACAACAAAGTCATTACCCACCTACACTCAATAGGAGAAAAGATGAGAGACCCCACCTGCACCCATTGAAAAAAGGGATGGGAAGAGAATAGTATGCAAACACATTCAACAACAAAAAGACCAATATGACAACACCAGAATCAGGGACTCTACACCAGGAAGACATGAACATCCAAGCACAAAAGAAACAGAATTGACATACCTTAAAAACAACTTTATGACAATGATAGAGACCCTGAAAGAGGAAATGAGAAAATCCCTTAAAGAAATGGAAGAAAAAAAAACAAACAAAAAATAGAAAAAGTACAAAAACAAAAAAAGAAAGCAAGGAAAGCCAATCAAGGAAAGAAAAATAATTCAAACTGTACAAGGTTTGAAAGCTGAAATAGAAACAATAAAGAAAGCACAGAATTAGGGAATACAAGAAATAGAAAAGCTGAGTAAACAATGTAAGAATAACGAATAGAATACAAGAGTTGGAAGAGAGAATATCAGGCATTGAATATACACTAGGAGAAATAGATTCATCAACCAAAGTAAACCTTAAGCCAAAAAATCTATAACACAAAATATCCAAGAAATACTGGATGCCGTGAAAAGACCAAACCTCAGAATAATAGGTATAGAAGAAGGTGAAGAAGCCCAGGTCAAGGATACAGAAAACATATTCAACAATAGCATAGAAGAAAACTTTTCCAACCTAAAGAAGGATTTGCCTATGAAAGTACAAAAAGCATATGGAACATCAAATAGACAAGACACAACACACACACACACACACACACACACACACACACACACACACAATCCCCTCCCCACATATTAATCAAAACACCAAACTTACAGAGGAAAAAAATATTAAAAGCAGCAAAGGAAAAATGCCACGTAACATGTAAAGGCAGACCTATCAGAATTATACCCAACATCTCAGTGAAAATTCTGAAAGCCAGAAGGTCCTGGATAGATGTTCTACAAACACTAAGAGAGCAAGGATTCCAACCAAGACTACAATACCCAGCAAAGCTTTAAATCACTATAGATGGAGTAAATAAGATTTTCCATGACAAAACTAGATTTAAACAGTACGTATCTAAAAATCCAGCCCTACAGAAAGTTCTAGAAGAAAAATTCCAATCCAAGGAAGTTAACTACACTCAAAAAATATATATATATATATATAGTCAATAGATAATTCCACTTTACCAGAAGAAAAAATGGATGGAACCTACATACAATACCACCAACAACCCCCCCATAAAAAAACAATTAACAATCAGTGGTCATTAATATCCTGCAATACAACGGCCTTAAATCCATTATAAAAAGACACAAGCTAACAGAATGGACACAAAGATAGAATCCAGCCCTCTGCTGTACACAAGAAACACACCTCAACTTCAAAGACAGATGATAACTCAGAGTTAAGGATTGGGAAGAGATTTCCAATCAAATGGACCCAAGAAACAAGCTTGGCAGGCAATCCTAATATCTAATAAATTAGACTCCAAACTGAAATCATTCAAAAGAGATGAAGAAGGTCATTTCATATCCATCACAAGAAAAATCTACTAGGATGAAGTCTCAATTCTGGATATTTATGCCCCAAATACAAAGGCACCCATTTTTGAAAAAGAAATATTACTAAAACACAGATATCATATAAAACCTCACACACTTATAGTGAGAGACTACAACACCCCACTCTCACCACTAGAAAGAAATTTAACAAAGAAACAAAAGAATTAAAAGAAGTTATGACCCAATTGGGTTTAACAGAGATCTGTAGAACATTCCATTCAAATACAAAAGAATATACCTTCTTATCAGCTCCACATGGAACCTTCTTGAAAACTGACCACATACTGGGCAATATAGCAAACCTCAACAGATTAAAAAAAAGAAATGAATAACCTTCTGTATCTTATCAGAATACCACACTTTAAAGTTAGTATTCAAAAACAACATACATTGCAGAAACCCTACAAACTCATGGAAACTGAACAATGTGTAATTGCACCATTTCTGGGTGAAGGAATATATAAAGAAATTAAAGACTTCCTAGAATGAAGACACAAAATACCCACCTATGGGACACTTTGAAAGCACTAGTAAAAGGAAAATTTAAAGCACTGAGTACCAGCATTTAAAAACTGCAGAATAGTCACAAAAGAGAATTAACATCAAAACTGAAAGCTCTAGAGCAAAAGGAAGGAAAGCATCACAGGAGGAGTAGACTCCAAGAAATAATCAAACTGAGGGCTGAAATCAATAAAGTAGAAACAAAGAAAACAATAGAAAGAATCAATGTAGCAAAGAGTTGGTTCTTTAAGAAAATGAGCAAGAAAGACAAAACTTTATCCAAACAAACCACAAAAGAAAGAGAGAACATGCAAATAAGCAAATTAGAAATGAAAAGGGGGCTATAGTAACAGATACTGAGACTGTTCAGATCATACTTTGAAAAACTGTACTCCACAAAATTTGAAATTTTAAAGGAAATTAACAATTGTCTGGGTAGACTTCATTTGGCAAAATTAAATCAAGAACAGATAAGCAATTTAAATAAATCTATAATCCCTAAATAATAACAGCAATCATCAAAAATCTCCTAAGAAAAAGAGTATCAGGGCCCAATGGTTTTGCACAAAATTCTACCAGTAATTTAAAGAAGAGCTAATACTACTACTCCTCAAATAATTCCAAACAATAGAAGCTTAAGAGCCATTGCCAAATTCTTTTTACAAGGATACAATTACCTTGGTACCCAAGCTATACAAAAACAAAACTATGAAAAAGAAATGCAGACAAATATCCCTCATGAGTGTTGATGCAAAAATAATAAAATACTGGCAAATCAAATCCAAGAACACATTACAAAAAATCATCAGCCATGATCAAGTAGACTTTATTCCAGGGGTACAGGGATGGTTCAATATATGAAAATCCATCACTGTAATACACCATATAAACCAACTGGAAAAGAAAAACCATATAATCATCTGACTAGATCTGAAAAAGCCTTTGAAAAACTACGGCACCCCTTTATAATAAAGGTATTAGAGAGACCAGAGATAATTAGAACATAATGTAATAAAAGCAATGTACCACAAATCAACAGCCAACATCAAACTAATTGGAGAGAACCTCAATACAGTTCCTCTAAAAATCAGTATTAATACTAGGCTGCCCACTCTCTTAATGTCTCTTCAATATTGTACTTGAAGTTCTAGCTACAGCAATAAGACAGCAAAAGGAAATAAGGGGATACAAATTGGAAAGGGAGAAGTCAAACTGCCATTATTTGCAGGTGATATGATAGTTTACATAAGTGACTGGAAAAATTCTACCAAGGAATGCCTCCAGCTGATAAACACCTTCAGCAAAGGTGGCAGGATACAAGATAAACTTAAAAAAATCAGTAGCCCTACTATATACAGATGATAAATGGGCTGAGAAAGAAATCAGAGAAATATTACCCTTTACAGTAGCCACAAACAACATAAAATATCTTGGGGTAACACCAATCAAACAAGTGGTTAGGTAGACCTTTTCACCAAAAACCTTCAGTGGCCTTGTTGGAGTAGGTGTGGCTTTGTGTAAGGAAGTGTGTCACTGAGGGGTTGGACTTTGAATCTCCCTATGCTCATGCTACTCCTGGTATTAAAGTCTATTTATTGTTGCCTGCATATCAACATGTGGCAACTCCTTCTCCAGCACCATGCCTACCTGTACAATACCATGTCTGCCTTGATGATAATGGACTGAACCTCTGAACTTTAAGCCAACTACCACAATTAAATATTTTTCAAAAAGAGTTCCAAGTCATGAAGTCTCTTCACAACAATAACTACCCCAACTAAGATAATGTGTCCATATGTATATGCTTTGTTTGATTCTTTTATTTTGCTTTTGATTTTAGGAAGTTTGTGGTTTTATATGTAAGTTGTTTGTTTATGAATTTCCAAAATTCCCAAGTTTCAAATTTCTACCTAATGTATCAATACATTCACAAACATTATACAGTGTACAGGAAATGTTCACAATTTTATTTCTCAATTTAAAAATACAATACAAGAGTAAATCATCTTAGAGAAAATATTACCAATCTATCATTATTTCTTTAACCTGTCGTGTGCTTTTTACTCTATAAAACATAGCTAGAGATATTCTTCCTGATGCTGTTTCTTAAAATAAATGAAATACTAAACAAAACATTAAAGTATGTGTTTCTATATCATTAGGTATGGAAATAAATGTGTGTCAAGTATCCCTATAGTTACGGAACTCTGTTAGCAAAGCATTGATATACTTTGAAATTGTAGATTGATTTCCAGCCCATCAAATTCTCAAAAACTAATGTAGAGACATCATTGATATCGAGAAGCAAAACTAAAAGCAGTTTCAGACAACTCTAACCATCATCTCATCTAAATTCATCATATCATACGCAAAAATAATTAGGATGGCATTTTAAATAAAATAATTAATGAATGTTTAACCCAATGTGCACTTATTATTGCATAGAATCTGACCATTTTTATCACTCTATTTCAGCCACATGAGTAACAAAGGAAATATCATAAAAACCAAGCAATTTTTAAGCTAAGATGCCAATCACAGTGTATCAAAGTGTAGTGTTCTTAACAGAATTCATATGAAAGAGAGCTAGGCTGCTCATGAGAACTTATGTTTGTATACATAAGTTGTCTAAACACACTTGTGATGTACTTTACAGCAAAGCTATTCTGATAACTGATTTGTTTTCTCAAGCATCTGCTTTTGCAGGAGAGTGATGTACACAATTGCTTACTGAGTAGATTTGAAATTTGTCTGATTCAAGCAAAGCTACAATTCTTGTCTCCTAATTGTTTATGATCTCAAACAATATCACTGAGCAGCCTTGAGTAGTGTGGCTATGAACACAAATCTCAAGTGTTCCCAAATATGTAGTTACAAATTGATTATCACACAACAGTCGCATTCAGTCTATTGCATCCGCTTTCATTTAGTCAAGGTTATTTTATAAAACACAACAAATACAGACACAATTTTTAAAGAACACCAAAGACAATAGCTACATTATAAAATGGCTTGTCTCTCCTCATAGTGACTTCTCATTAAACAACCAAGAAATGTTCGCTGTCATAGATCTGGAAATATATTTTCCACAAGAGGGCTAACATTGCTAATAAAAACTTGGTGTGTCTACAGTATACTAAACAGCAAATAAGTCTTTAAAATCAGATATCATCCCTCATATTTTGATGTCCGCTTTGTTAAGGAGACAGATACCAAAGAGAAATGGATTAATTAATCGCAATACACCGAGTTTTAAAAGAATACTTTCATGTCTCTCTTAGTGTTCTCCTTGTATCATAACTTCTCTGGCAGTGTGAATTGTAGGCTGGTGTTCATTTGCTCCATGTTGAAAATCCTTACTGAGTGAGTACATACTATGTTCCTCTTTTTGTAACTGGGTTACCTAACTCAAGATGGTTTCGCCAAGTTCCATCCATTTGCCTGTGAATTTCAAGATTCCATTGCCCCCCTCGCATTGAGTAGTATTCCATTGTGTAAATGTGCCACATCTTCTTTATCCATTCTTCAATTGTGGGGCATCTAGGTTGCTTTCAGCATCTAGATATTACAAATAATGCAGCTATGAACATATTTGAACAGGTGACTTCGTTGCATGGATGTGCATCTTTTGGGTATATGCCTGAGGAACTGCCATACTGATCTGTACAAGTTTGCACTACCACCAGCAGTGGAGGAATATTCCCTTATCTCCATATCCTCTTCAGCATAAACTGTCATTGGTGTTTCCAATTTTAGCCATACTGGCAGGAATAACCTGGTATCCGAGATTTCCCATGATTTGCATTTGCCTGATGGCTAAGACGTTGAGCACTTTCTTAAGTGTCTTTCGGCCATTTTGAATTCTTCTATTGAGAATTCTCTCTTCAGTTCTGTACCCCACTTTTTAATTGGATTATTTGGTGTTTTTGTGACTAGCTTCTTGAGTTCTTTGTATATTTTGGAGATTAGCCCTCTGTCAGATGTGGGGCTAGTGAAGATATTTTCCCATTCTGTGGGCTTCTGTTTTGTCTTGTTTACTGTGTTCTTTGCCTTAAAGAAGCTTCTCAGTTTGAGGAGATCTCATTTATGAATTGTTAATCTCAGTGTCTATGCTACTACTCCTTTGTTCAGGAAGCAATCTCCTATACCAATTCGTTCACGGGTACCTCACACTTTTTCTTCTAAGAGGTTCTGTGTGGTTAGATTTATGTTAACTTCTTTGATCCATTTGGACTTAAGTTTTGTGCATGGTGATAGACATGGGTCTGTCTGCAGTCTTCTACACACCAGTATCCAGTTATGCCAGCACCATTTGTTGAAGATGCTTTCCTCTTTCCATTGTTTAATGTTAGATATTTTGTCAAAAATTAGGTGTTCATAGGTGTGTGGGTTAATATCATGTCCCACCTGCACCCTCAGGAGGAACAGTGTAAGATAGATAACAGTGTAAGAAAACAATTCAATGACTTAAAGAGCAATATGACATCATCACAAACTGGGAGTTCTACACCAGCAAGACATGAACATCCCAATGCAGATGAAGCAGAAAGAAACCACGTTAAAAATAACTTTATGAAGATGATAGAGGCCCTTAGAGAGGAGATAAAAAAACTCCCTTAAAGAAATGGAGGAAAAGAAAAAAATTGTAAGAAACAATCAAATCCCTTAATGAAAACAAGGAAAACCAAGAAAAACAATAAAACAGGTAAAGAAAAGAAAACAGTTTACTATATGACAACTAAAATAGAGGCAATAAAGAAACCACAAACAGAAGGAATGCTGGAAATGGAAAATCTGTGTAAACCATCAGGAACTACTGACGGAAGCATAACCAACAGAAGATGAGATGGAAGAAAGAATCTCAGGCATTGAAGATACAATAGAGGAAATAGATTCATTGGTCAAAGGGCATGTTAATCCAACAAATTCTTAACTCAAAATATCTGGGAGATAAGACACCATAAAAAGACAAAACCTAAGAATAATGGGGATAGAAGAAGGTAATGAAATCCAGCTCAAAGGTGAAGAAAACATATTCAACAAAATCATAGAAGAAAATATCCACAAGATAAAGAATGGCATGCCTATGAAAGTACAAGAAGCTTACAGAACACCAAATAAACTGGACCAAAAGAAATGTTCCCTTGCCACATAATGATCAAAACATTGAACATACAGAAGAAAAGAATACTAAGAACTGAGAAGAAAAAAAAACCCAAGTAACATATAAAGGCATCTATAAAACATTCCACCCAGACACAAAGGAATATAAGTTCTTTCATGACCTCGTGAAACCTTCTCTAAAATTGAGCACATACTCAGCAACAAAGCAAACCTCAACAGATACAAAAAAAAATGAAATAACTCTCTGTATCTTATCAGATCACCATGGTTTAAAGTTAGAAGTCACCAAAACACAAATTGTGAAAAGCCTACAAACTCATGGTTATTAAACAATACTCATCTGAATCACCCCTATATAGATTTAAGTCCTGTCTGGTCATGCAGCCAGTTCCACATAAACACACAGAGACTTATATTGGTAATAAAATGTTTGGCCTATTTCTCAAGCTTATTACTAACAAACTTCTGCAACTAAAACCATAATGCTTATCTATGCATGGTTAGCCAAATGGGTTGCCATCTTTTCTAAGTAAAGCATTCTCATCTTGCTTCCTCTGTTTCTGGTTAGTGATTTTATCTCTTTTTTTCATCTTCCCAGATTTCTCTTAGTCTGGTAGCCCTGCCTATACCTCCTTCCTGGCTTTTGGCCAATCAGTGTTTTATTAAACCAATATGTGTGCAAACCTTTACAGAGAACAAGAGCATTACCCACATTATTTCCCCCTTTTTCTTTTCAAAACAAGAACCCTCAAGCAATTCTCCTTTGTTTGGCTTTTTTTCTTCATCATTATCCATAACAACTTGTAACCAGTACAAATTTGTTTGTTAAAACAAACCAAACATTTGTTTTAACAAAAACAAACATCTATAATCCATTTTTGGGGGGATTGTGAGCATAGTTTTCTAGGATAATTCCTGATCAGTGGAGCCATTGATAATCTTATGGGAACCCAAAGAAATACGCGCAAGTACTGACTAGAGCATTCTGTGAGCCTGGATCATCTCAGCAAGCAGCCTTGAACCCGTTCTAGATGCAGAACTCAGAAGAAGCTACAAGAGAGGTGCTCTGCTGGTTGAATCATGTGGGCCATCTGTTTCCACTGGAGAATTTTCAAGGGGTCTTTCTCAATCAAACCTTATTTTTCTTAACCAAGAATAAATCCACAGCCTCTCATTTCCTGTAGAAAGAAAAGCAAACTTCTCCAATGTAACATATCATTTGACTTAAATTTTGACTTAAAGGCATTTTCAAAATATGTAGGTTGGATTAATCCAGCAATATTTATAATAAAATATCTTTTAACAGTTGTTGCTCCTTCCTCAGCAGTCAACAATTCAAAGACAACACAATGATACATAGTATCAAGGCTCTCTGTGTAGTTTTCCTCTTTACCTGGCTTTTTCATTATTCTATATCTTTTATTTTTAATTTGTATTAATAAATTGTATTCAAATTAAAAACAAACTTATTTTATATATCGATCCCAGTCTCGTCTCCTTCCTTGTTTATTTGTTTTTGTCTTTTGTTTTTATTTTGTTTTGTTTTGAGATACGGTTTCTCTATGTACTTTTGGCTACCCTGGGACTTACTCTGTAGATAAGGTTAGACTTGAAATAACTGAGATCTATCTGTCTCTGCCTGATTATCTGTCTCTGTGCGATTAAAGGAGTGTGCCACCACACCCAGATATTTTACTTCTGTTTAAAGGACTTTCTCTATCCTTTTCTTTTAGCTCCCAATACTACATACAGTTCTAAACACACTTTAAACTTTTTAGAGTTTTTTTTTGCATCTGAACTATTCCTTACTGTATATCTCTCTTTTTCTGACCACATGCATCTTTACTCTGCTAAAAGGCATGTCTAAGATTAAAGTGCAAGCTGACTCTGTTGCATTCATTGGCTTCCTTAGTGTCTAGCTTCATGGTGGAAGTATTGGTAGGAGCCATGTTTATTACCTTCACCAAGAAGCATGCTGTTGGATGCTCATAAATACCTTTTAAGTGTTTGGTAGCAGGGTCTCTTAAATGAGCTATGAGGTTTTTGTGCTAACAATCTTCTGGTTAATTATCACATACCTAAATTAAATCAAGAAGGACAAATAATTCTAAGAGACATATATAATTCCTAATGAAGTAGAAGTAGTCATCAAAAGTCTCCCCCCCAAAAAAAAAGCCCAGGATCCCATAGTTACTGTGAAGAATTCTACATGAAATTCAAAGAAGAGCTAATACCTATACTCCTCAAACTGGTCCACACAATAGAAACAGAAGATACATTGCCAAACTCTTAAGAAACTACAGAGACACAACTAAGAAGAAGAATTGCAGACCAACCTCCCTCATGAACATTTGTTGTTAGCCTTGCTCCTAATGGGTCGAATAGCTTGAGCTGATTTTATCTACACCATTTCAATAGTTTGGATGGACAGTTTTACAATCATATTTGCTTCTTTAAATTTCCAATAATAATTACAATAATTGCCAATTTCTTCCTTCTGTCCTCCAATTTTCTCACTGGTAATCACTTCCTACTAGATTCATAGCTCTGATGTTAAGAGCATAAACCATATTGCAAGCAACTAAGAAAGTTTTCTAACTAAGCACACCTACAGATAGAACAGTGTGCCCAGTTGGCAACATTTGCAGGTACTGCATCAGGCAAAGTGAAAGAGAATTTTGCCTCTAATGGTTAATGTTTATCTTTAGTCAAATCTAAACTCTCATAATCAAGTTATCAGCCAAGCCTGAACCAATACATTCTTCATTGTATACTATTCTATCTTCTATAGGAGATATAATAGGTTTTTCTTATCATCCTGTAAACTACATAACTTAAAAACTTACTCTTAGTAGTTGGCACTGATTATCTCTTATCACCATGTCCCATTCCTCTCAGCTTCCTCCTACAGTGGTGTCTCCTACAATACTGACACAGTTATAGAAATGAGCACATTGTGGGTTTCCAGGATTCTACTTCAATCCCTGTTCTTAGTCTCTTTCCACTAACTCTTGCTAACATCTATTCATTTGCATTACTCTTATACTCTTTTGGTTAGAATCATTCTCCACAGAACAATCATGTAAATATGTAATATTGTCATGAACTTCTATGTCTCTTTCAGGCCAGTCATAAGGTACATTGGAAAAGCAGCATCCTGTTTTTGAAGCCTGAATTCATGGTCACACATGAAACATCAAAGGCCTTTGAAGATGAATCAGATCTGTTATATATTTTTTTAAACAACATCTCCTTTGGCTTAAGCAGAAGAGAGTAATCAGGGAAAATTTTTTTCTAATGCCATAGCCATTTCATGCATGCATGGCTCTAAAAACATGAAACTAGAGGTAGCCAGCAATGATTTGTGTAAGGAAAGCAAGGAGAGTATGTAGCAAATATACTCCTGGGGTCAGGGATTATACAGCAAGCTATCCATTGGCCTTGCCAAGGTTAGTTAAATTCTTTCAGGTCTTGCCAAGAAGAGAACTTATTTGTCCTATTCTCAGGCTTGTCCCCTGAAGAAATCACATGGCTCCCAGCAAACATTGATGCAAAAATACTCAGTGAAATACTGTAAAACTGAATCTAGAAAAATCATCCATGAAGATCAGGTAGGCTTTACTCCAGAGATGCAGGGATGGTTCAACATAGGAAAGTCTGTCAATGTAATCAATTAATAAACAAGCTGAAAGAAACCACATGATCATCTCATTAGATGCTGAAAAAGCCTTCAACAAAATCCAACACCCCTACATGATAAAGGTCCTTAAGAGATCATGGATACACAAAACATATCTAAACATAATAAAGGCTATGTACAACAAGTCAACAGCCACCATCAAAAAACAAATGGAGATAAACTCTAAGCAATTCTACAAAAATCAGGAACAAAACAAGGCACTCTACTCTTTTTGTACCTATTAAATATTGTACTTGAAGTTCGAGCTAGAGCAATAAGACAACAAAAGGAGATCATGATGACACAAATTAGAAAGAAACCAAACATGCATTATTTGCAGATGATATGATAGTTTACATAAGTAACCTGAAAAATACTACCAAGGAACTCCTATAGTTAATAAACACCTTCAGTAATGTGACAGGGATACAAGATTAACTAAAAAAAAAAACAGTAGTCCTCACATATACAGATTATAAACTGATTGAGAACGAGATGAGAGAAAAAACAAAAACAACATAAAATATCTTGGGATAATTCCAACAAAACAAGTGAAAGACCTGTATAACAATAATTTTACATCTTTAAAGAAAGAAACTAAATAAGTTATCAGAAAATGGAAATATCTCTCATGCTCTTGGATAGATAGGATCAATATATTAAAAATGCAAATTTTGCCAAAGCAATCTACAGATTCAAACAGATTCAATGCAATCACCTTCAAAATCCCAGCATAATTCATCACAGACACTGAAAGAATAATACTCAAATACATATGGAAAAACAAAAACCCAGAATAGCCCAAAATTCTGTAGAATAAAGGAACTTCTGGAGGAATCACAATCCCTGACTGCAAGCTGTACCATAGAGCTATAGTAACGAAAACAGATTGGTATTGTCAGAAAAGTAGACAGGTGAACCAATGGAATAAAATCAAAGACCCTGTTATTAATCCACACAACTATAAACATTTGACTTTGAAAAGGATGCTAAAATTATACAATGGGAAAAAGGAAAGCATCTTCAACCAAGAGTGCGGGCATAACTGGATCAGCATGTGGAAGAATTCAAATAGATCCATTTCTATCTCCATCTACAAAACTTTTTCTTTAATTGTGGAAACTATCTTTAATTTTTTTATTCTTTTTTATTTTAGAAAACAATCTTATTATGTGGTTATTGAGAAACCTAGCACTAGGGAAATTCCCAGGAACACACAAGAATTAACTCTACTAAGAATCTAATTGATAGTGGATACTTAATTGCCCTCTCCCTATAATCAGATTAATGATTACCTTAACAGTCCTCATAGAGTCTTCAACCAGTAAATGATGGAAGAAATTCAGAGATCCATAGCTAAGCACTGGGTAGAATTCTTAGAGTCCATTTGTTCAGAGTCTGGAGTCCAGAAGAGCAATAATATGAGTAAAGGGATCAAGATCATGTTTAGAAAACAAACAGAACAGCTGGCCAGAGAAAGTGTGAGTTCACTGAGTCCAGACTGACAGTTGGGGAACCTGTATGAGAATGCACTAGGCTCCCAGAATATTGGTGACAGTTGGAGGACTTGAGCAGTTTATGAGACTCTGGTAGTAGAGCTTCCATAGTAATTATCTCCAAAGAATGAACTGGCTCTGTGGAGCCCTTTTCCTATGGAGAGATACCTTGCTCAGCCTAGATATGGGGGTGGGCAGGTGGGGAGCATTGGTCTTGCCACAAATAATAAGATAGGTTTTATGATTTACATGGTTGGCTTCACCTTCTCTGAGGAGTGGATGGAGGATGGTTTCAGGAGATGCTAGGAGGCAAGGGAGGACAGGAGAAAGAAGGGGGGGAACTGGGTTGATATGTAAAATAAAATTGTTTTAAAAATAAAAATATTTTAAAAATAGTTTCCACATTTGAGTAAAAGATGATTATGCATTGAAAATTATGGAACAAACAGTGTTAAAGGATTTACATCTCTCAGGGGCAAAAACAAATGTAAAATGATAACTTTTCTAAAGTTAATGCTTTAACAGTAAAATTTTCAGGTATCTAAAGTTATGATCTATCTGGCATTTATAGTCAAATTGAAAATGATATTAAGGTACTCTCTTTGTAGATCAGGCTGGCCTCAGATTCAAGAGCTCCACCTACCTCTTGAGTGCTGAGATTCAAGATATACATCACCATGACCTGGTGATTACAAACACATTCTTAACAAAATATATGACCAAAATATTCATGCAATATTTTTTAAAACTTTTTTTTATATTTAATTAAGATACAATCATATGCCATCTTTATTTTATATATCAATCTCAGTTCATTCTCCCTCCCATTCTTCCATGGACTTCACTAAACTCTATCCCTGCCTGCCTGATCTCTGACCCCCACCGCTGGTCCTCTGCCAGTGTTCCAGGCCACAGCCAGAGATCTGCCTATCCCCACAGGAACATACGGAGTCCTTGCCTGCTGGATCTTTGACCCCCATCACCAGCCTCTGCTGGAAAGAGCTTGAACCACCCACAGCTACAGATATCAAACTTCTGACCCACCTAAGCCCACCAGGAGAGTAACACACACACACACACACACACACACACACACACACACAGACAGACAGACACACACACACACAGAGAGAGAGAGAAAGAGAGAGAGAGAGAGAGAGAGAGAGAGAGAGAGAGAGAGAGAGAGAGAGAGAGAGAGAGAGACCCAACTGCACCCACTGGAAGAAGTGATGGGAAGATGGCAATACAAGAAAATAAGCATGACACCACCAGAATCTAGAGACTCTACACCAACTAGACCTCAACACCCCAAAGCAGATGAAGCAGAGGAGAACGACTTAAAAATACCATCATAAAAATGATAGAGGCCTTCAAAGATTCAAAGACAATGTGAGAAAATCCCTTAAAGCAATGGAAAAAAAACAAAAAAAAATGCAAGAAATGAACAAATCTCATAAAGAAAGCAAGGAATGCCAAGAAAAAACAAAGAATTGAAGGAAACAATGCAAACAGTTCAAGACTTGAAAACTGAAATAGAAAAAATAAAGAACACAATGAGGGAATGCTAGAAATAGAAAAACAAGCTAAATGATCACAAACTATAGGTGCAAGCATAACCAACAGAATACAAGAGATGGAAAAGAGAATTTCGGGTGCTGAAAATAGACTACAGGAAATAGATTCATCCACCAAAGAAAATCTTAAATCCAAAAAAATCCATAACACAAAACATCCAGGAAATGAGGGACACAGTGAAAAGGCCAAACCAAAGAATAATAGACATAGAGGAAGGTGAAGAAACACAGCTCAAAGATGCAGAAAACATATTCAACAAAATCATTGAAGAAAACTTTCTCAATCTGAAGAAGGACATGCCAATGGAAGTACAAGAAGCACTGAACACCAAATAGACTGGACCAAAGAAAAAAGACCCCTTGACACATAATAATCAAAACACCTAGCATACAGAAAAAAGAAAGAATATTAAGAGCAGTGAAGGAAAAATGCCAGGTAACATATAGAGGCAGTCCTAGCAAAATTACATCAGACTTATCCATGGAAAATCTCAAGACAAGAGAGACCTGGATAGATGTTCTACAAGTACTAAGAGTCCACAGGCAACTATAACCAGCAAAATTCTCAATCATTACAGATGATAAAACTAAGATATTTAATGACAATGCCAGAATTTCATGATAAATATCTATATATCCAGTCCTACAGAAAGTCTGGAAGGAAAACTCCAACCCAAGGTAGTTGACTATGCTTACAAACACATTGGCAATAGATAATTCCACTTTACCAGAACCCAAAGGACAAAATTAGGCAAATATATATGCAATACCACTGCCAACAACAAATTTAAAACAAACATGAATTAACAATCAATGGTCCTTACTTTCCCTCAACATTAATGGTTTTAACTCACCTATAAAAAGACACAGGCTAACAGTACGGATACAAAGACAGAATCCATCCTTCTGCTGCATACAAGAAACACATCTAAGCTTCAAAGACAGACATTACCTCAGGGTAAAGGCTTGGGAAAGATCTTCAAATCAAATGTATTTGTCTGCAGACTTTATATCTTCAAATCAAATTGATTTGTCTGCAGACTTTATATCTGCAGCTGTTACAGTCACATATTTATATTTATTTTCTCCTCTATAGGTCACATCTTGCTCTTTTAGCATACTTCACATGGTAGCTAATGCATTGTGTCATTTGTAAGAGTCTTAAAACAAACTTCTTTGGTGGAAGATTTAAAAAACTATCCAATTATAAAAATTTTCTTCTCCTAACTTGGGAGTCATCATCATTTGATTTTGAATATCTGCCAAGTATGTATAATTTGAATAATCAATTCTCAGTTCTTGGTACCATTGGAAAGAAGGGAAATAAAAAGTGGTACCTGCTTGATGGAAAATATCTGAGAGCTTGTCTTTTCAGGACATACTTGTTCTTTGCCATAGTTTGTTCTTTCTCTCCTTCCTGTCTGCTGTGAGCTCGGCAGTCTGTTGCAGCATACATTACTTACTTTAAATTTGACTCTCATCTCTGCTATAGAGTGATGGCACCACAGTAAACCTTCTACTCTTTCAAGGTATATTCCCTGATATTTTATTACAGCAAAAGAAATCTAACACAAAAAAATTACATTCTTTTAACTCTGTCCTCCAGCCTGTCTTCATTCTGCAAGCTGAGTCCCATTTTACCTGCCTAAAAACATGCCATTCTAATTTACATACTTCCCTAGTAAAAGGATACCCAGTTAAGCAGGATTAGGTAGTAATCCTATCCCACCCACCTATATCCTACTTCAAAGAGAGCTTAACCCCTCAGCTCTCAGCCAAATGTCACAAA
Organism: Cricetiscus sungorus; assembly: GCA_030556225.1. NCBI lineage: Eukaryota > Metazoa > Chordata > Mammalia > Rodentia > Cricetidae > Cricetiscus > Cricetiscus sungorus. The sequence goes on from JANBXA010000031.1 coordinate 40,572,423, forward strand.
TCCTGTATAACCTATGTGGATTTTTCTTTGAAAATTGTATCTCATTAGAAGAGGAAGACCCACTTCTAATCTGTTCATCCAGGTTTTTTTTATTATCTAAGCTATACCTATGGCTGGCAGCCTATATAAAGAACATGGAAAATGAAAGCTTACTTTCTCGTTTTTTGCTTGATTTTGCTAGCAAATCAGTTCCATCATTGACATTAGAACCTACTTTTTCAGGATTCCAGTGTATATTGAAGAACAGCTGAGAAATTTAACTCTGTAGACTGAAAAACTGATTATTAGACTCTCTGTTGGTGGATAGGCAATTTTGGATTTGTTGGATCATAGCTTATAAGCTTGTAATAAATCCTGTATGCACACACACATAAACACAGAGAGAGAGAGAGAGAGAGAGAGAGAGAGAGAGAGAGAGAGAGAGAGAGAGAGGGAGGGAGGGAGAGAGAGAGAGAGAGAGAGAGAGAGAGAGAGAGAGAGAGAGAGAGAGGAGACAGAGACATTCATAGAAATAGACATAGACATAATTATAGATATGTTCTGCTCCTCTAAGGAGCTCTGACTAGAGTTCAGACACTGAGTCAAATCAAACCTTCCACAATGGGAAGACCCAGAAGACATACCCTTCATTAATCCTATAAGGAACAGAATGGTGAGTGGGGCACCAGCACATTTGAAGAGTTTGATGTCACCCATTACCTTGTGCTAGACCTTAGATTTGAAGACACTACTGCTCAGTTGGATCAATTAAATGCAATAGTTATAATTAAGCCTTGAAGTGGCAAGGGCCAGGTGTCAGCACTGAATCTTCAAAGGCATGATCACTGTAGTTTTCATAATGTACAACAAAGACTAAGCAATGTCCATAATAGCATAACCTAATAGTCAGCACAGCAGCACAGGCAAAGTGATTTTTATGGAATCATGACTAGTATGAACTTCTGGTCTTGGATAATCAACAAATATTTTCAAGGAATGAAATAGTTAAATGTAGGTAAAGGCCTACCTTTTTTTTTTTTTTTTTTTTTTTTTGATCTGAAGAAAAATTCTAAATGAAAGAACGATTGTACAGGTTTGCAGCAAAGATAATCTTGGCCTGTGAACCAATTTCCAGATAGATTAGTGACATTATGAAGACCCAGAATCCCTTGAGTGAAGGTATGGCCAAGTCCCCCTGTAGAATAATTTTGATTGAAAAAAAAAAAACCTAAAATTCTTACTGTTAGCGTTTCTTCAGTCCTTCCCCAGAATGGCCTACAGACTTTTGCAATGGTAATTGTACACTTGGGAAAAGGAAAAAAGTCAATTTTCTGCTGTCTGTTGGATACTGGTTTTGAATTGGTGTTGTTTCTAGGAAACCCCAACAGACATTGTTGCTCACCAGTTAAAGTAGGGACTTATGAAGTTCAGATGATTCACAGTAGGTCAAGTGGGTCACTAAACTCATCCTTTAGCTATTTCCAAGACCTGGAAGATATAAGTGGTATAGATATGCTTGGAAGTTGGAAGAATTCCCATTTGGTTCCCTGACCTGTGGAGTGAGAACTATTATGGTTGGAAAAGTTGAATGGAGTTACCTTTATAGTTGCCTCTGCCAGGGAAAATTGTGAATCAAAAACAGTATTACATCCTTGGAGGAAGCACAGAAATTAGTGCCATTATCAAGGACTTGAAAAGTGCAAAGGTGGTGGTTCCTACCATATTTCCTTTTAACTCTCCTATCTGGCCAATACAGAATATAATGGATTGAGAATGACTGTTGACTATCCAAAACTCAATTGAGTAATGACTCTTTTGTATCAGTTGTACTGGATGTGATGTACTTGCTTGAGCAGAGTAACACATCTCCTGGTACATAGTCTGCAACTGTTTATATAGCAAATGCCTTTTCCTTGGTACCTGCCCATAAGGGCTTCCAGAAGCAATTTGCAAGGCCAGTACCTTTACAGTTTTACCTCAAGAATATATTGACTCTCCAATCCTGTTTCATAACATAATTCAAAGTTACTTTTATCACCTGTATCTTCCACAGAATGTCACATTGGTTCACTACACTAATGATGTAATGCCGATTGGACCAAGTGACATGAAGGTCACAACAACTTCGGACTTGTTGATAACAGTTATGTACATTAGAAGATGGAAAATAAATCCAATAAAAATTCTACCTTGGTGAAATTCTTAGGAGCACCATAGTGTGAAACTTGTAAAGATATTCCTGTCAGTGCCCATTGGGTTCAGTTTCTACATAAGCCAGTGTTAGCCATCACTTAATATTGATAGCAGCTTTAGGAACCCAGCCATTTCTTATATATATATATATATATATATATATATATATATATATATATATGTCATAAAGGAAATTATAAAATCAGAGAAAAATAAAATAGCTTGCCCAAGGTTATACTGAGTCCATGACCATGCTCGTGCTCAACCCCAAGCAGTTGGGCTTTAAAGTCTGAATGATCCCCAGTGTCTTGCACTCCATTTCCATAAGAGATGTATTAATTTAAGAAATATGAAGATAAATAATAATCCATAATTTAAAAAGCTAGTGAAAAGAATACTTTCTAAATGCCAATGTATTTGCAAAAATACAAACTAAAGGCAATTCACCAAAAACTAACTCTGCAGTCACCACACATCACTTTGGGATAGCAACTGAATTAATCGTCTTCTTTCAAAGTCAGTCCATATGAATAACAATCTCTTCATTTTAAAACCTTGTTTTACATACGCATTCATGTAGGTCACTGGAAAATTAATGTAATTCTTCTGATTAAAATTTATATATTCCAGACAGCATTAGCAAGTAGAAAAAAATAAATCCTTAATGAATAAAATCCTTTAACTTTGTGTAGGAAAGGCAGGAGCTTCAATAGACCCCAAAAGCAAGTTTGCTAATTAAACATAGCAAAAACAACAGGTTTTTGCAGTACTTCATTTGTATGTTTCCAGGTAGGTTTGCTTTTATTTTAATTCACCTTTTTTTCAAGTGTCTAGTAGAAACTCATGACTGGTAGAAGAGACACAATAGAAACTCAAAGACTTGAAACGCCTTTCTTTTCAAGAATATATAGAGGCTAGACTTGGTAGTCAGAATAAAAAGCAACACCAAAACAAAAGTTTATGTTGATAAAGATGAAAGCTCTCCTGAAAGCAGGTAGTCATGAAAGTATTTAGATAATTAAGCAAAATGAGGCATGTTGACAGATTGACATGAGAGGTAAATCTTAATTGCATTTTAATGAAACCTCTTATTATTATATAGAGAACTGTTAGATACCATAGCATAATATTAAAGATTGCCAGTATATATTTTTGAATTATCTCAACATTTATAAAAATTCAAACAAAAAAAATAACATTTAAATATTAAATGTCTTGATGAAGTCTTTTTTATATATATGATGCTTTTCATTGTTGTTCTCCCATAACAATTTATAATTCTTTAGTTTATCACTATATTGTTTCAGAGATATATACATTATAAAAACTATTCCAATTCAGATAATTTTTAAGTGAGTTTATCTTACTGTATCCAAATACCCAGTGGTCATCATTTTGAGAAAAAGACTAATTAAAAGACTTTTGAAAAAGCATCTCTTGCCTGACCATGGAGTTTTAGTTCTATAATTACTTCAATGATAATTATATTACTTCTATATGCTGCTTTAAATTGTCAGTATGCTTACTACTTTTAAATTTAAATTATCTTTAAAAACTCAAATAGATGAAGATCAGAATTCAGTGTTCTGAGAAATATTGTATTATATAAAAGGAAATATTGTATTATATTATAGCTTTCATTTATATTAATTTTAAATTATATAATAAATCAACTCCTTGTCTAATGAAAGCATTGTGATTTTTCCAAAGGTCATAAATTCTAATTTATTAAAGTAATTTTTTAATTATATTTTGATCTTTCATTGGTAACATGTTAAAGATGAAGACTATTAAAAACTTAACATTATTTGGGGAAATTATAAGTGAATATAAGCTATGAAGTGTTTTACTTTGGGGAGTAATATAATAATACAAAATATAAGCCTGTTTAGTGAGTTGCAGAATGACCTACATTTCATTTTATTTAAATTTCTGAGACTATAAAAATTGTCAGACACCAGTCAACCATCATTCCAATAAAGAGAGCAATCAGACTATCTGCATTACAAATGGAGCTCAGATCTCTCTTCAGATCTATGGACAGGCACTCTCAGAATTGGATACTGATGCTAGTCAATGCTAGAAACAGCTCAGATTTTCATCAAGAACAAATGAGGTGTGATGCATTATAAAATGAAATACTTCTCAGTGGGGCAAGAATAATAAAAACATAGAGACAGATGATGGAGTTCAAGCTGAAGATCAGAGAAGCAAAGCAACCAAGCCACCAGAAGAGCTCTTACTTCTACCAAGTTGGGTTGATCCTGGTGTCAATGTAGCTGGAGACTGATTCCAAGAAGACTAAATACTGAATGCCCTATTGCTATCATATATACCTCTTTAGTGCTGGAATTAAAGATGTGAGCTCTGTTTTTTTCTTTTAGACTGACTCACTCTCAGGTAGTCCTGGGTTGCCTTAAATTCACAGAGATCCATCTGACTCCTGAGTGCTGGGATTAAAGGTGAGTGCCACCACTGCCCAGCTTCTGTGGCTGTGGCTAGCATTCTGATCTTCAGTGGGTTTATTAGATCATAAACAACGGATCACCACATATCAGCAATTTCAAAAGTACTGGTAATATTTTCAATCTAAAACATAAAATTGATAAAGAAGATTTAATATAAGGTCTCAGAATAGACTAAACTACTACTAAAATAAAATGTCAAAACAGTAAGAGTTAATGTGAAGTGTAGAATGGGACCAGGAATTGACCACAAAAGGAAGATATGGTCTCAGGTGATGAGATTGTTACGATTTTGATAGAGATTCACCATTCCTTGGGTCAGATTTAAGAGTTTTTCATTGCTTAGGAAAGTGTTAAGAACTGTGCATTTCTCCTTATCTACAATTTACCTTCTAAACAAAATAATCATTAAGAAATATTAAGAACCAAAATTCTTAGAGGTAAAATGCAACTTATGCTCAGAAATACATTTTAAAGTGCATTATGTATATGAGATAAAACTCTTGTGCATTGATTATGGTACTTAAATTCCACATGTCTGTACATACAGGGATATAAATTAGTATACTTGACAAATGGATGGAAAAATAAATTTGCTAAAGCAAATGTCACAAAGTATTGATAGTAAAAAGAAAGTGTAGGACTTTTTTGCAATTGACTTAAAATAATTTCAACTTTTTGAATACTTGAAAATATTTCAACAATATATTAGAGGAATCTGAACATATACTTTTTGCTTGTTTTTAAGATTCTGTAAGAAGAATGATTGAAGCTGTGCAAAGTCCACATCCCAGAATCACTTCTTGAACCTTGCATTTTATAGATGGTAACTGTCTCACATATTCACCCACACCTAGGTCTTACCATTAAACAATGGTTAAAAATGATGATGTCATTATCTTACTCTTCAGGTTGTATCATCATCATTATTATTATTACTATTACTGTCATGGTATAAAAACATTTCCTTAGTCTATACTACTCAGTCTGAAAGTAGGCCTGATGAAGTACCAATGGCAATGCACATCAAAATTAAGGTGAATCTTGGCTGAGGATATCTTCTACTGACTTTATTTCAAATGGTTGGTAGATTATTTGCAGAATTTAAACATTGATTTCATTATTTCTCCAGAAACTTTCCACAGTCTAGTTCTGTCCTCCTTATTTGTCCCCTAAAGGTTAAATGTGTGTCCCTATTGCTAAAGAATACTGGTTTTGATCACACTGTTTAGACTAGTGAAGCATCTGACATGTTTTATCTTGTTATGGCAAAAAATAAGCAATTATGAAGAAAACATTCACTTGATTGATATTTTTTTAAACTTTCTTTCATTTATTCTTTGTGTCTTTCATATATACATCTAGATTCCATTCATATCCCTATCCCTTCATATGTGTCCCCTTACTTTTACAATCTCTACCCCACAAACATTAAATGGTATTGAAGAGAAATATCATCATGGAAAATGTAGTCACACAGTGGGTCACACAATAAACCTTTTATTTATATGTCTTTACTTGCAAGTGTTCATTTCAAAGGGTCATTGGTCTAGTCCGAGGTTTCTGGTTGCTGCTACACTATCATACTGCTCCCTCACTGGAATTCCTCTTGGATATCACTGCTGTTGTCCTGTGTGGTAGAGATCCTGCAACTTTGGGTCTTCAGGAGCAACCCCTACACATGCTCTCAGAAAACATACATGGAGTGCGCATTGCCAACTCATAGCTGCAGGGTTGGTCAGCCCACAATATCTTCCTCATGAGTAATGTGAGCTTTCTGGCACTGCCACATCTACTTCTCCCCCTGTAGCCATGATCAAGGAGCAGGACTGGTTCTCGTGCTTTCATGTCCTCAGGGTCAGCTCACCCACACCTACACCAGAAGGGTCAGCTCAATTGTGCTGCCCGAAGAGAGGTTCATGGTCTGCTTTCCTTAGTGCTGTAGCAGGTACTGGGAAGTTCAGCTCCCTTGCCCACTACAGGTGGCAGGGGAAATGGAATGAATACATTTTTGAATAAAAAAAATGTCAGGAACTCATCACTCAATTAAAAAATTTATTTTACTTAAAATTTGTTTATAGTATATCAAGTTAAAGCAAAAATTCAAATATTTACATAAAATTTGTAAGCAATGTCTGAAAATGGGCAAAAATAAAGAGAATCTGTTTTTGTCATTGTCAGAATGTTTCCCATTAATGTATAATGTTGGAGCAACTTGCACCATAATGATTACACTGATATTAGACAAACAGTAGTGTCATATGTACTTCATAGTCTTCATCATTAATTCAGTGGCTAGAAGCAAATAAAGACAGATTTCTATTGTTCATACTTCAGATGAATACTTAGGAAACAAAGTACCTCCCCCATCTTGCCTCTCACTCCTTCCCCCTCCTCTTTTTAATAATAATAATAATAATAATAATGTTCCTGAAAAACTAAGTATATAGAGAAGCTCACAAAATAATCTTCCAGGAGGAAAGTAATGGAGTGCCAAATAAAATTCCTGAGATTCTGCATAATGTGAGCAGATTTTATTAGTACCTGTAAAAGACAAGCAGCTGATGCTTTAGTAGCATGTACAAAACTTGTTTAGTAATAGCTCACATGTTTGATTATACTGTAAATATCATTAATAAGCCTTATTATCTCACAAATTCACCCCCAAATATACTCACTATTGGAAGCATTAAAATTATACAACCCAATTCATGTTATGGCAGTCTATAATAACTGAAGATTTTTCCAATGGGCAACAATGAGTTCGAAGAAACATTTCCAAAGATGTAGGGTATGTCTCAATAAATTACATTTGAAGATATGTGAATGGGCCAAGTGATCTTGGAGGAGACAAAGTAGGAATTAGAATAGTGTATATGAATAGAGAGCAAGTCTTCATAATTTAACTTCATTTTAGTCTTTGATTTTTTAAACTTCTATGAAAAGCGGTAAAGAAATCAATTCTCAAATTTCTATTCCACAGTGTTTCCTAATTTACTTCCTTTTCTTCTCCCAAGAACAAAATTTTCTTAATTTGAAATGAATCTCATGCAAATATACAACTCCCTTCTGAAGAAGCGGGTAGAAAGATGGAGCTGTTCTTAGCACTGTTTTCCAAACCCTGAAGGGTAGCATGAAAGTCATCTCAGCCTGGCTCTGTCCTCAGATGTGATCAAACTCAGGGATGCTAACTTACTCCAAATTCAATTAACAAGAGTCTAGATGCAATAGAATAAAAATACTTTCATTTCCTTGAACATTGTGTCAGTACTCCAGTAACACACCATTATAAGAGCTTTCTCTAAAACAGAACTAGATGGAAGCTGAGTAGCATGTTGCTCACTTAAGGGGTATGTGACCAGGATGTGGATGATCTGAAACTGCTTTTCTTAGACTAGGGTGTTCTTTTCCTAGTAAAACCACAGCCTTCCTCAACAATGTTACTCCTGCCTAATGGTCAAAATGATCCCTGGCCCTGATCCCCTATCCAGTTTTGGGTGCATGAAGTATTATTTATACTTTTGCTTTTGCACCTGTGAGGAAAATAAATTATTTTTCAAGCATATTATTTTCTCTTGAGATGAGGCCAGAGAGTTTTGCTCAGGGACTTTGCCTCTTATAAAGTATAGTTTTGACTGCGATATAATTTCTATTAGCAGCCACTGAAAGTGATTCACCTAATATACACAGTATTCAGTTTTTATTTATGAAAACGCTACATATCACTTCTCAGTACTCAGACAAAGGGAGATTAGGCATATCACTGATGTGACATAAGGCACATGGAAATATAATGGTTTTAGGATTTGAGACTCTTTCCTCACTATTGCTGACATTACTCTGTCTGACAATGTTGACCCCATGAGGCTTCAAGTGAGCCAAGCAAGAACGTTTAGACTGAAGTAGATGTGAATTTTCAGGAAAGTAACAGAGCCAGCTTGCCTGAAAAGGTAATGTTCCTGTAAGACACGAACAGTTGTGTTCTCCCAAGGTTATTCCAGAATCAGAATCTTTGGATCCTAATTCAAACAAAGCAATTAGTATTTTTTGTGTCTGTGCTTGACATCATCTAATAGAAAGCAATTGTCACATACTAATTCCTTTGGCCATGAAAGTGTTGTTGTTATTAAGATAGCCACTGATTAGCAATTAAATTACCATTAAGGAGTTATAGCTTGAATATTATATATTCATAATCACATATAAATACACAAACCAATTGAAGTCATATCTAAACTATACAATGAATATAAAAAAGAACAATGACTGTCATCTAGACCCCAGTCTAAGAATTAAAACCTTATTTTCATTTTCCTAAATCTTTATAGCAATTCATTTGGGTGTCCACATTTTCAACTATTTTAATTTTTTTCAGAGATATTAAGTAACTTGACACTGTTTATTTTGCAGGCATAAATATGCAAAACACATATGAATCTATTCTGATCTTTATAAAGAAATCAGTGTGGCATCATATGAAATAATCAATGTGATTAATTTTCTGGTAACATTAGATTAGAGCTGTATCTGTCTGGTTTCCAAAGATCATTTGCACATGTTGGTGTCTGTGTGGGCTTATAGTATTTTCTTTGATATCAAAGTGATCACCCTCAAGTAGATAAGAGCAGCACCACTCTTGTCACTCTTTCTGCAGTACTGTGTGGGTCTCATCACACATTTTAACCACAAAACCTTCCAGCCCTTACCACACATTACCAGATAGCACCTCTCTCTAAGTTTCTTTGTGTGTGAATGTCACCTCACACCCAAAAATAAAACAAAGAAAAGCCCTCATGGCCTAAAATAAGCCCATGATTATACACAATATCATAAAATCATAAACCTTGACTGAGTGACATAGAACATGAAATGCCAAAATGATGGAATTGGAACTTCCCCTTTGCTATCTTCTTGACAGTTTTTCTTTCTATTGGATCTTTCTATTTCAACCGGGGAGCCCAAACAGAAGCCTCTATGAAGGAGCTGCCCATGAAGGACAAATTTAAAGCTCACCACAATGAACCCTATGCCTTTACCATTTTTTAATATTTTTCTTATTTTACATATTGATCCCCTAATCCTTTATTAAGTGGAGCATAGCACTAGAGAGATGGGTCAGTGGTTAAGAGCACTTGCTGTTCTTGCAGAGGACCTGAGTTCAAATACCAGTATCTACATAGTGGTTTACAGCCATCTATATCTCCAGTTCCTGAATTCACATGATAGATAGATATACATATAAGGAAAGCACTCACACACATAAAACAAAAATAAATAAATATAAAAGAATTTAACTAAAGAACTAGTTATCTTGTCCCTGTCCTGGACATGGAAAAAAACAAGAGGGTACTGACCAAGAAGTTTCTCTCCTGATATAGTGTACTTCATTAGTGTACAGACAGGTGCTGTGTAGATTGTGGGGGAATGGTAATAATAATCTTACCCAGCTCTGAGCATATCTGGTAAGATATGACCATGAATATAATAGTTACACAAAAGGATTTAAGACCACCTTCCTATGGAGGAACACATGCTATTCTCTATATGGCTAAGAATATTTGGCTAGGTATGTCAAAGATCCTGAAGATAAACCTACTGTTTTAATATTCTAAATGAACATTGCATCAAACTTCTCTGTAAATTCATATCTCTGTATTCATAGGTTAATACAACTCTCATACCTCATCATTGTGCAATGAACTATGTCATATCAAAACCACTTCCCCACGTGATTCACAGATTGCTGTGTAAGACAGGGTAGAACCAAGGTAATAAGCAGGGATAAGAAAGAACTAGTGGTGAAAACCATGTTGTCACCCTTGAGAGTGGCACATGGATATGTTACAAATGGAGCTCCTTAGATGGCAAGACCCTTTGGAGAATCCTATCCGTTTTGCAAGGACCTATGCATACAATACTGCAAACTCCTGTACTGATCTTAGGTAGCTCTTTGGCTTCAGCCTTCTCTAACTTTTGCTATGCTTACTCTTATGGTAACTCTTAGTTTACCTTGTTAGTCAATGCCTGAATTTCATGGGAACAAAAGCCTCTACAAAATACTAAATTTCTCTGATCTGTTATAGAAATTAATTTTTCCAGTTGTCCCTGGCTGCCTTTGTAGTCATCCTGTATAAGTAGGAGGAACTAACTAAGGTTAATGATTATTGCTTATTAAAAACCAAAAAGAGATAAACATATTGCAAAACAACTTAGGAACCAAGGAAATGATTTCTTAGAAGATGACATTAAAAACCTTATAGGAACACAAAAGGAAAAAGAGATAGGACATGAAAGGTCAGATATTTCTCTAGCACTAGGACATGAACACTCAGACATTTTTTCCAATATCAAAGTATCAATAAAGGAATCAAAAACTCCTAATTCCTCTTAATGAAATTGTCAGGAAGAATAAAGAAACTCAATCTCAATAGTTAGAGTTAGGTACCTATCATTATTTTAAGAACTTATAAAGAATAAGGTTATAACTGGAATCCATATAATAAAGGTGAAATACAGATTAGTCAGACTAGTATATACCTGCAAATGATACCCTAGGCATGACAATACACTCAGCTGATCTCATATTGTTAAGAATTAATATCAGGGTTCAGAAATCTTATTTTGTAACTGCATGCTTGCTGCCTGCTATGGCACAGTATGAATAAGATGTACCTAGCTAGATATAAACATTTGGCTTGCTATATAATGATATAGGGTAAAGGTCAATGACATGGAGGGAGTGGAAAAGAAGAATAGAAACCAAAATATTAATGATTCTTGGAAACTGATTAAAGAGAAATGATTTGAATGCATAATAACTTGTATAAAGATGGCCTGAGCTAGTCAGGGACACCAGTTTGAAAGATAATTTGTGATCAGATTCCTCATTGTTCACCAACTTCACACATCATTCCTGTGGCACAAGAAGCCCCCTGGAGCTGTACTCCTGCAGACTAGGGTGAAAGAGTGTTTACTGGATATTATAGGACTTGGACTAATCATTTGAGCTGTGGTTGTCTACAAAAGACCTGCCCAACATCAAACCAATCAACATTCAATCTTGAATTGGGAAGGGCCTCATGAAAAACTTGGGGCCAAAGAACAATTCTTTTTTTTAAATGTATGGGCCCCGGCCTATCAATCATGCTCCAATGATGACTATACACCATGAGTATATGCCAGTAAAAATTAGACATTGTAGGTTACAAAAGAAATTTAAGATAACAAAAAGTTGGAGACGATTTATGAAATCACAGAGGTAATAAAAATGAATTATTAAGTGGTGCAATAGAAAGACAAAACTGACAAATGCAGAACAAAGCAGAAGTTGCTTCTGATCCAGTCACACATCTAATCTCTCTCTGCAGCTTGGTGTCTGACCTTGGCAAGTGGGAGCCAGAGTAAGAAAGGGCATGCTTCCTCATGCAGCTTTTTTAAGTCCTCATGTAGCACCTCAGGCCATACCTTAAGGCAGGTACCCCAAAGATACTGGTGGAAAGAATTCCCACAACACTTCCCCCTTTTGTCTACATAAGACGGTTCTGAGCCAAATACAAAGTTATATACAATAATAACAGATATCAAGTTTTGTCTAGGAGAAAGAACTAAAACCAAGAGTAACAACATGAAGCAAGAAACACATACAAAATATCCAAGCTATAGGTATTTGGCAAATAGCAGAGAAATTCCAATGGTTGTCCTATCATGTAAATCTTGTATCTATCAAAAACTGTCTGAAATAAGATATGAGAGGATATTAATCATAACTATTTAGTCTTTATCCCCATCAAAGACCTGAACATAATACTACCTAAGTAGGAAGTGCAAGCAAGCAACTTCCTAAAACTGCAAGAAATGACAGAAACAGCTGGCTACCTGGACAGTCAGTCAAAGTCTCTCTGCAATATTGATTTAAATTTGGCTATCAGCCAAAATATCTGACATATCATGTTCAGTGGCAGGATAATTTTTTTCTTTATATTATTATTATTTTTTCTTATTTTATATACCAATCCCAGTTCCTTCTCCCTCCCTCCTTCCCTTGCTCCCATATGCCTGACCCTGCTCCCATCCCACCCTGCCCCACTTGACAGGGAGGGTGATGCCTTCCAGGAGAGATCAAAAAATCAGTCAAGTCATTTGGAGTAGCAACTAGGCCCTGCCTTCTAAGGGAGTATCCCTCCATGGGGAATGTGCTCCCAATGGCCTTTTGTGCATCAGGGATATGTCCTGGTTCCACTGTCAGAGACCCCTTAGACTGCCCAGGCCTTCTAACTCAGACCCATGTTCAGGGGGTCTGAAGTGGTCCAATGCTGGTTTCCAGCTATCAGTCCAGGGGTCCAAGCTCCTCCTTGTTCAGGTCAGCTGTCTCTGTGGGTTTCTGTAGCCTGGTCTTGTCCCCATTTTTTTAATCACTCCTCCCTCTCTGAAACTGGATTCCAAGAGTTTGGATCAGTTTTTAGCTGTGGGTGTCTGCTTCTATTCCCATCAGATAGTAGACGAAGACTCTATGATGGAAGATAAGTTAGTTATCCATCTCATTATCAGAAATGAGTCTCTGGACATTTCTCTAAAATCAGTTTTCTCTTCAAACATATAATAGTTCCCTGTATTATGGTATCTTGGTATCTCTCTCTCTCTCTCTCTCTCTCTCTCTCTCTCTCTCTCTCTCTCTTTCCCTGCTTTCATCTGTTCCTCCTGTTACTCAATCTTCCAAGTCCCACATGCTCACCTCTTCTGCCCTTCTCTTTCTCCTAACTTCCTCTCTACTCACTGCCCCCTCCCACTCCCAATATGCTCAACGAGATCTTGTTCCTATCCCTTTCAGCGAGGGACCTTGTATGAATCTCTTAGGTTCCTTCTTGTATCCTAATTTCTCTGGTAGTGTGAATTATAGGCTGGTGAACCTTTGTTCTATGTTTAAAATCCATATATGAGGGAATACATACCAGAAAGTGGGAAGATTTCCCATGCTCTTGGATAGGTAGGATAAACATAGTAAAAATGACAATCTTGTCAAAAACATCTACAGATGCAATGCAATCCCATCAAAATCCCAACACAATTCTTTACTGACCTTTACAGAATAATACTCAATTTTATACAGAAAAACAAAAGACACAGCATAGCCAAAATAAACCTATACAAGAAAGGAAATTCAGGAGGCATCACCATCCCCGACTTCAAGCTCTACTATAGAGCTATAGTCCTAAAAATAGCTTTGTATTGGCACAAGAATACAGGTAGGCCAATGGAATTGAATCAAAAATCCTGATATTAACCCACACAACTACGAACACCAGATACTTGACAAAACAGCTAAAAGTATACAATGGAAGGATGAAAGAATCTTTAACAAATGGTGCTGACACAATGGGATGATGGTGTATAGAAGACTGCAGATAGAACCATGTCTATCATCATGCACAAAACTCAGTCCAAATGGATCAAAGACCTCAACATAACTCCAGCCACACTGAACCTCTTAGAAGAGAAAGTGGGAGGTACCCTGAACAAATTGGTTCAGGAGAATGCTTCCTGAACATAATACCAGTGGCACAAACACTGAGATGGACAATTAATAAATGGGACTTCCTCCAGCTGAGAAGCTTCTATAAGGCAAAGGACACAGGTGACAAGCCCAAAGGGCTGCCCACAGACTTGGAAAAGGTCTTCACTGACCTCACATCTCACAAAGAGCTGATCTCCAAAATAAACAAAGAACTCAAGAAACTAGTCACCAAAACACCAAATAACCCTATTTAAAAAGTGGGGTACAGAACTGAAGAGAGAATTCTCAATAGAAGAATCCAAAATGGCTGAAAGACACTTAAGAAAATGCTCAACATCCTTAGCTATCAGGGAAATGCAAATCAAAAGAAATCTGAGATACCAACTTATTCCTGCCACAATGGCTAAAATTAGAAACACCAATAACAACTTATGCTGGAGAGGATGTGGAGAAAGGGGAATTTTACAAGCAGGTTTTTGCCCTGCCACCAGTCTGGTCCTGCCGCCTAGCCAGCCCCCAATAACACACAGGGACTCTGTATTTGATACAATCCTGTTGGCCAGTTACTATCATTGCTTATGGGCTAGCTCTGTCTTAATGATTAACCCATTTCTACTATTCTAAGTATTTCCACGTGGCTCATCTTACCGGCTAGAGCAGCACTGGCATTTTACCTCTCCAGCCTCTCCATGTTGACTTCTCCTTCCTACTTCCTCTTTCCTCCTTGTCTCCTAGCCCCGCCTATCTTGCTTTCCCATTGGCCAACAGGGCTTTATTCATTAACATCTATGAGAAACATATTTACAGAATAACATCTCCCATCATCTCCTCTTTTCTGTCTAAAATAAAAAAAAGGGTTTTAACCTTAACATAGCAAAATATATCACACAACAGTTATACAATAAGAATCACAGTTAACAATATTTAGTCCAATAACCTTTAGTAAGATTTAAAGAAAATATTTTATCATTTATCCTATCTTTATGAGCCTACGGTCTTATATGTAACTTATCTTTGATCCTAACTAATGAAAACTATAACCATAACTATCTGTCCTCAACTCCTTCAAAGACCACAGAAGGATAATATATTAACTCTAGAAATGACAGAGACAACTCACTTGGTCAGTCACCCGAAGTTCTTCTGTATTGTTTTTCATCTTCAGCCCATAGGCCATAGTGTGTCTGGCAGACCCTTTCATGAAGTAGGAACCCTGTAGCGTGGTCCATCTTGTTTTAGCAGTCACTTTTCTGTGGGTCCTGCATGTCCAGTTTATATAGCATAAAGTCAAACAGTCTAGACAAGAGCAGTACCTTGCTCCAATGGCTAGCCTTGCCATATTGAAAGCAAACTTCGTAAACGAGTTTCTTCTATGTCCATCTTCCTTTCTGACACAGGTGGTGTGGCCAGGAGCAGTTGTGCCTCACTATCAAGAAAAACCCTAAACCATTTTAAATGCCATATTCTGTAGGTCTTTGAAAGGTTTGAAGAATGACTATTCATTTCAAATACATCTCTGCATTTCTAGAAATCCTAACTAATTTAACTCCAAGTTTTGACTACCATAAGTAACCCTCTATAATTTGTACTAAATTATACATTACATTTTTCAATGAGCTATATAAACACAATCCTAAACAAGAGACGAAATATACACATCACAAAATTGACCTTAAATTGAATCAATAAATGAAAATCCATTCCAACACAAAGTATTCATATCTATACCATAATTTTCTTTTTACCTTTAAAAAGATTGCTTGTGGACATTAACCATTTATAACCAAGCCCACTTAAATGAACACAAACATTTATAAACAATATTTGTGAATTTGGCCGCTCAAATATTTACTCTCTCACAAAAGAGAGTCCTAAACAGAAAAATGTTGCTACCAAGAAGCCTTGCTTGCTTCTGTTTTTTTGTTTTTAAAAACTATTTTTTAAGCTTTTGTTAAGTTTTAAGTGAATGTTCTCAGTTCCACTTCTGACACCAGGGGACACTCTTCCACTGCTGATGGGAGTGAAAACTTGTACAGCCATTTTGGAGATCAGTATGGCAGTTCCTCAGGAAAATGGGAATCAGTCTACCCCAGGATCTGACAATTCAACTCTTAGGCATATACCCAAATGATCCACATTCATGCAATTATGTTTGTAGCAGCATTATTTGTAATAGACATAACCTGGAAGCAACCTAGATGCCCCTCAAATGAAGACTGGATAGAGACGATGTGGCACATTTACACAATGGAATACTACTCAATGGGGGGGAAACAATGGAATCTTGAAATTTTCAGACAAATGGATAGAACTTGAAGAAACCATCCTGAATGAGGTAACCCAGTCACAAAAAGAGGCAGGATAATTTAAAAGACTGTCCTACCCTGTTTTGGCAACATTCAGCAGTAGTTTTTCCTCATATCCTGCTTGCCCAGATTGGACACCTTGCTTACTGTCAGATGGCAATGCCATTTCTTTGTCCAATAGGCCAATTTGCTAAAGCGACAATAAGCACCATATGGAGTGCCTTTGTTGCTCATATTTCTCTTGAGAGTAGATTGGTGCTGCCAGAAGCAGTCATGTCTCACATCAAAATTCTAAATTGTTAAAACTTTTAAATGCCATATTCTGTAGGTCTTAATAATGTTTGAAGATTACATATATCTGTCTATGTATCTAGAGAACCTAATTAAGGTAATTATAAGGATGACAAACTTGGATAACTACTAATCTGTCATTACTAATAATCTAGTATATATAAATGATAGCCACAAACAATGTAACATATCTTGGGGTAACTCTCTCCAAATATGTGAAAGACATATATGACAAGAACTTTGATTCTTTAAAGAAAGAAATTAAAGATGATATCAGAAATTGGAAAGATCTCTCATGCTCTTGGATAGGTAGGATCAACATTTAAAAAATGGCAATCTTAACAAAAGCAATCTACAGATTCAAAGCAATCCTCATAAAAATCCTATCACAATTTTACACAGACCTTGAAAGAAAAATATTCAACTTTATAAGGAAAAACAAAAAACCATGATAGCCAAAACATTGCTGTACAATTAAGGAACTTCTGGAAGCATCACCATCCCAAACATAGAGCTCTACTAAAGAACTATAGTAATGAAAATAGCTTGGTATTGGCAGGTAAAACAATGGAATTGAACTGAAAACCCTGATATTAATCCACACACCTACAAACACATGATTTTTGAAAAAAAAAAAGCTAAACTTATACAAGGGAAAAAGAAAGCCTCTTCAACAAATGGTGCTGGCATAAATGGATGCTGATATATAGACGACTGCAGATAGACCCATATCTATCACCATGCACAAAACTTAAGTACAAATGGATCAAAGACAGCAACATAAATCCATCCACAGTGGACCTCTTTGTAGAGAAGGTGGGAATTACCCTTGAAAAAAATAGCACAGGAGACCAATTCCTGAACATGACACCTGTAGCACAGACACTGAGATCAACAATTAATAAATGGGACCTCCTCAAACTGAGAAGATTTTGTAAAGTAAAGGACATAATAAACAGGAAAAAATGGCAGCCAACTGAATAGAAAATGATCTTCATCAATCCCACATCTGACAGAGGACTGATTTCCAAATACACAAAGAAGTCATGAATCTAGTTACCAAAACACCAAATAATCCAATTAAAAAGTGGGGTACAGGACTAAATAAAGAATCCTCAATAGAGCTATCCAAAATGGCTGAAAGACACTGAAGAAACTGTTTAATACCCTTAGCCATCAGAAAAATGCAAATCAAAACAACTCTGAGATTCCATCTTAATCCTGTCAGTATGGCTAAAGTCAAAAACACCAAAGACAGTTTATGCTGGAGAGTTTGTGGAGAAATGGGAACACTCCTCCACTGCTGGTAGGAGTGAAAACTTATGCAGCCACTTTGGAAATCTGTGTGGCTTGTTTCTCAGGAAAATAGAAATCAGTCTACCACATGATCCAGCAATTGCATTATCAGGCCTATACCCAACGGATGCAAATTCATACAATAAAGAAATCTGTCCAGCTGCATTCAGAGCAGTGCTGTTTGTAATGGCCAGAACCTGGAAGCAACCTAGATGCCCCTCAACTGAAGAATAGATGGAGAAAATCTGGTACATTTACACAATGGAGAATGACTCAGCAGAAAAAAAAAAGTCTTGAAATTTACCGGCAAATGGATGGAACAGAAAGAAACCATCAGGAATGAGGTTACCCAGTAACAGAAAGACAAGCTTGATATACAAAGGCAAAGGACTACCAGCTTACAATCTACACCTCCAGATGAGCTAAGAAACAAGGAGGGCCCTAATAGAGGTACATGGTACCCCAGAGAAGAGGAAAGGGATAAGAGCTTCTGAGCAAATTGGGAGCACAGGAGGGGGAGGTAGGAAAAAGAGAAGGGAAGAAGAGGAGAGGGGATGAGAACTTGAGAGATTAGGAAGACTAAGTTAGGGGAGGAATAGAGGAAACAAGAAAAGAGATGCCTTAATAGAGGGAGTCATTATAGGTTTAAAGAGAAAATAAGAACTAAGGAAATGTCCAGAGATCACAAGGATGACCCTAACTAAGAATATAAGCAGGAACTGGAATTGACATGTAAAACAAGCTTATTACAAATACAAATTTAAAAAAAAATGTATATACAAAAAGAATCTAAGCAATAGTGGAGAGGCTACCTTCAATGTCCTTCTCCTATAATGAGATTGATGACTACCTGAAATGTGATCCTAGAGCCTTCATCTAGTAGCTAATAGAAGCAGAAGCAGACACCCACAGCTAAGCAATGAGCCTAACTACTGGAATTGAGTTTTAGAGAGGGAAGAGGAATGAGCAAAGGGGTCAAGACTATGTGGAGAAACACACAGAAACAGTTGACCTGAAAAGTGAGAGCTCACAGACCCCAGTCAAGAAGATGGGGAACCAGCATTGGAGCAAAACAAGTCCTCACAATGTGGGTCTCAGTTAGGAGACCTGGGCAGTCTATAGGACCTCTGACCGTGAAACCAGTATTTATCCCCAGTGCACAAATGAACTTTGGGAGCTCATTCCCCATGGAGGGATACTCTCTCAGTACAGTTACATGGAGGAGGGCCTAGTCACTCCCCCAAATGATGTGACAGACTTTTATGATCCCCCATGGAAGGTCTCACTCTCCCTGCAGAGTGGATATGGGGTAGGATTGGGCAAGGGAGAATGGGAGGAAGAGGAAACTGTGATTGTGATTGGTATAAAAAATATTGTTTCTAAATTTAATAAATAAATTAAAAATAATAATCTGTATAGGGAAAATTCTAAGCTTTTACTTTATAAAACAGATGTGCAGCAGGAGGACCTTGAAATTGTAACAATATATAAATTTTTTAAAGCAGGAGAATATATAGTGAAATATTAGAAAAATAACCTTAATTTGCATGATATCAAATATAATTTTTTGAAAATTTTTTATCTTAAATTTGAAACAATCTTGTTTTAAATGTCAATCCTAGTTAACTCACCCTCCCCTTCTCCCCTGTTTCCCCATAACCCTCCATCCTATATTCTTTCTGCTTCCCAGGGAAGGTGAGGCCTTCCATGGGGAATCTTCAAAGTTTGTCATATCATTTGGAGCAGGGCCCATGTAGGTGTCTGATAGGGTCCTCCTTGTTTCCTAGCTTTTCTGGAGGTGTGGATTGTAGGCTGCTAATCCTTGGCTCTATATCTAAAATCCATATATGAGTGAGTGCATACCATGTTTCCTTTTTCGTCATTGGGTTACCTCACTCAGGATGTTTTTTTCTAGTTTTATCCATTTCCCTGAGAATTTCACGATTCCATTGCTTTTCCCACTGAGTAGTATTCCATTGTGTAAATTTCTTCATCCATTCTTCAGTTGAGGAAAATTCAGGTTGCTTCCAGGTTCTGGCTATTACAAACAATACTGCTATGAACATAGCTGAACAGATGTCCTTATTGTATGATTTTTCATCTTTTGGGTATATGCCTAAAAGTAGAAGTGCTGGATCTTGAGGTAGACTGAGTCAGATTTTCTTGAGAAACTGCCATACTGATTTCCAAAGCAGCTGTGTGAGTTTACACTCCCACCACCAGTGGAGGAATGTTCCCCTTTCTCCACATCCTTTACAACATAAACTGTTTTTGTTGTTTTTGATTTTAGCCATTCTGAAATGATTTAAAAGGGTATCTCAGAGTTGCTTTGATTTTCATTTCTCTGATGGCTAAGGATATTGAACACTTTCATAAGTGTCTTTCAGCTATTTTAGATTCCTCTATTGAGAATTCTCTTTAGTTCTGTACCCCACTTTTTAATTGGATTATTTGGTGTTTTGGTAACTAGCTTCTTGACTTCTTTGTATATTTGGGAAGTCAGTCCTCTATCAGATGTAGGGTTGGTACATATCTTTTCCCATTCTGTGAGATGCTGTTTTGTCTTGTTGACTGTGACCTTTGCTTTCAAGAGTTTTTCCGTGTCAGGCGGTCCCATTTTTTAATTGTTGATCTCAGTGTCTGTGCTACTGATGTTTTGTTCATGAAGCGGTCTCCTGAACAAATTCTTTCAAGGGTATCTCTCACTTTCTCCTCTAAGAGATTCAATGTGGCTGGAGTTATGTTGAGGTCTTTGATTCATTTTTTACTTCAAGATCTATTATAGAGCTATCGTTCTGAAAACAGCTTGGTCTTGGCACAAAAATAGACAGGTAGACCAATGGAATTGAACTGAAAATGCTAATATTAACCCACACACCTACAAACACCTTAGTTTTGACAAAGAAGCTAAAATTATACAGTGGAAAAAATAAAGTATCTTCAAAAAATGGTGTTACCATAACTGGATGCTGGTGTGTAGAAGACTGCAGATACATCTATGTCTTTTGCCATGCAAAAAACTTCAGTCCGATATACATAATATCTTAAGCAGAAGTAGAAACATACATACAGTGTAACAAAAAATATTTTTACATTTATGTACAAGATGCTGTAAATGGAAATAGTAACATACACAATATAACAAAAGTAATTTTGAATTTGTATCAATATTCAAATTACCTTATGTTGAAATATAGAAATAATTTTACATATGTATCAATATACAAGAATCTATACCACTGTAACTTGTCTTTAACTATAATAGTTGCTAAAATAGTTTCCAAGTAGATAAACTTTCTATTCCCCTTTTTCTATAGAAAATGACATTCCTGAGTCTAAATATTATTATTATTCCCCTAACCTTATAATAGCTGTGGGAAAAAAAAAAGCATCCATCTTAGCTGTTGGGAGAGAGAAGCATCATTTCTTTAAAATTACTTCCACCTGTGTTGGGGACAATGATATCTCTATGGGATCAAAAAATAAAAACCTGAAACAATAGTTAAATTTCAAGAGGACTAGCGGCTGTATCATTTGTAGCCAGTCTCTTAGAAGCAGGGAAAGCTTATTTGGAGTTCTTCCTAGACTGTTATAAGAAGGTGAAACATCTCAGCTAGCCCATTTGGATTTATCTTGAGCACTTTTTAGTTCAAGGCTGATCCTTGAGTAGTGCTGACTGGCTGGATGGCATCATTATTAACCATGTATTGTTGGTATGAGGCACCATCTTTTTCCTGGAGTCTTCAGAAATTGCTGTTAGGACAGTTTATTTTTCACTGTAGAAATCTTAAACATTATTAATATCAAAATGTAGAGTTTAAATTTTTGATAGTTCTATATTCAAAGAAAAGTACCAAAGAGATAAAATTAGGTATGAGGAGAAGTAGAATGTGGGGGGATTGAAGAGTTTTGATAACAATAGTCCCTGAATTTTTGGCTTTTTTCTTTCCCACACTGGGTGGCTCTTCCCCACACTGGGTGGCTCTTCTGATATGATATAGAAACTCTGAATTATTCTTTTAACAACATGCTTAGATTTAGAAAAGGAGAAAGCCATGCTCCAATTCCAAAGCCAGTTTTGATTTTTAATTCAGTCAGAACTACAACTTTTCTGAGACATAAAGAGATACAGATGTTTAGGTAGTGAGATTTTACCCAGCAGAATAAAATAAAAGACAGTTATTTATAGACAATAGAAGTAATTTCAATATTGTCACTGAAAGAGTATAAAGAAAAAAACTACTAGTACTAGCAACCATTTTTTTGTAATTATCACCTATCATATTTGAAATATTTTCAGTCATACAGGTTTATGCCTATGTGTATGTGTTTATTATAAACACATTCTGAAAACTGAGGAACAATAATGACATAAAATGAAAATCCATATGTAGAAAGAAGTGCCTCTGGAAAAATCAATGTGCTATTTATTTCCAATATAAACCTTTATAGAGCACTTAACTGTTTTGCTTTATACAGATTCTATAATAGATATAAATTACTGTTGAGTAAACTGACACATGCAGGGTCATTTCACCTAATGACAAATTCTGTGCATGTGTATGTGTGGTGATATCTTGTTCATACTCTATCAAATAAAGCTTGCGTGAAGATCAGAGGCCAGAGCTAGCCACTAACTAACATAGAGGCCTGAAGGTGTGTTCAGACAGACAGGAAGTGATATGGCTGTGAAGAGAGAGGAATGTAGGAGGGGGAAGAGGAGTTCACTCTCTTTTAAATCTAAGGATTTGTAGATGTAAAAGATCTGGTGTCTGGCCGCTGTGCTTCTCTGATCTTTCAGTCTTCACCCCCTAATATCTAAGACTTATTAGAACTCCTATTACATGGTAGTGGGAAAGTGGGGAATATGAGAAGTTGGGCAAATGAAGTGGGTGAATATTCTCAAAGTGCATTGTATATATGTAAGAAATTATAAATAAAATACGATGTTTTTAACATTCCCTATCCTGAAGAGATTACAATTCACTTGAAAAGCTTTGACATATTGATATACTAAAGCTCTGCCATTCACAATCTCACCATTCATACTATATGCCAAATATTTTGATGAATTCACTGCTGTTTCAAAGACAAGTTTACTCCATCCCAGGATTATAGGAAGAGTTTTGTTTGTTTTGTAAAATATGTAATTTGTAAAATTTTAACATAGACATCAGCCCTACACATAGGAATTTTAATAAAGAAATGGTGTGGACAAAGTGTAAGCAACTTAAGTGTATAAAACTTGTCTACTAGGGTATATTTTCACACTCAGGCACAGAAAATGCATCAAAGACAGGAGCACTAAATTATAATACAAGTATTGTGTATTGACTTGAATACATGTAGCTTCAACTTTTGAGCTTAATGTAGTGGTACACATTTTAAAAACTGGGAGAAAAATACAATAGCCGATTAATTGCATTCTATCATCTAACATGGGAATTCAATATAAAATTGTCTGGCTTTTTGAAAGGAGTAAACCAGAAACATAAACAAGACAAATGATGGGTATACAGCCAAACACAATGCTGATTGATGTCTGTCTGTCCTTTAATGTAACTAGGGCTGTGCAGTTTTGATGAACCTAGTTTCTTTTGTTAATACTTCACAGTAATCATGACCTGAATCAGATCTTCATATGTAAAACGATGGAGTAATACTTCAATAAATATTCTACTTCGCTTTCTCAGACTTAATAAATTTAAACAATGAAGTGTTTGATTAGATATTAAAGTATGAGTGTATATTGACTCAAATAGTAATTGGGCACTTGGATTTTCCTTCTACCTGACAAAAGAAACATAATGTAGAAGTCACAAGTTACTTGCTACATTATCAAAAGTCAATTTAGAGTTGGTGTCTGAGTCACTGCTGTTTTATACTTATGTAGACTGTTTGAATAAGAAATATTAGCTGAAACACAAGTTTTCGGAGGCATGCTGCAGGGACATTGAAACTTTTCTGCTGTATCAGCACAACATGGTAGTTATTCCTCTGTGTTTCAGTAGGGATACTTTCACATGAGATTTTTGTGGGTAACAGAAATTAAATGCTAAAGATAGATAAGTTTAAAGTTAATATTTTTTGAGATGGGTCACTTATCACCATGACACATCATCTTTCTATTGAGCTCACATACAAAATCCAGTGTTTTAGAACCCATGATGTGTATCCACACTAGTGCTTAGAACCCGGGCTGTGTATTCACACTGGTGCTCAGATCTCATGGTGTGTCCACACTGGTGCTTAGAACCCATGGTGTGTATCCACACTGGTGCATAGAACCCAGGTTGTGTATCCAAACTGGTACTTAGAACCCAGGCTATATATCCACACTGGTGCTGAGAACCCAGGCTATGAATCAAGACTGGAGTTTAGAAACCAGGCTGTATATCTAGATTACCTGAGGCTTATTCTAGCTCTAACTAGCCCTTGTCTAGGATATGAGAAAAGTTACTGAAATTCTAATTCTTCATTGTTTTAATGGTTTTATTTATTTTTGATGTATTCATAGATTTACAAAATGAGTTTCAAATTTGTGGTTTTATTTTTTTTTTTTTTTTTTTGGTTTTTTGAGACAGGGTTTCTCTGTGTAGTTTTGGAGACCTGGAACCTGGCTGGCCTTGAACTCACGGAGATCCACCTGCCTCTGCCTCCTGAGTGGTGGGAATAAAGTGTACACCACCATTGCCCAGCAATACATTTCAATTTTGTGTATCCACCATAACATCCTTCCAACTACTATAGTGTCCCCATGGTAGCGTTTTTATAGTCAAAATTAATAAACCCCTGAAATCAATCAGTACTTCCCAGTGGTGTGTGATAAAGGGCATCAGCCGGTGCATGAGAAATCTCCCAGCGGCCATGCTGTCAAAGCAAAATGTCTTTCCCTAACTCAGCAACCACCAACTACCAAGAGCACCTCTGTTAAGGGAGAGACATGACACACATATCTATCAATAATGAAATTTTAATTGGCTTCATCTTACAAAGATAACCACAGAAGCTATGAGTTAATGGCAGCAAATAGCTGTCATTTCTACAAGTGAGCACTTCACAGATTTCCTCATTCTCTGTGAAGATGACAGTACATTCATGATTAAGCCAGAGTTGCCAATAATGCATAGGTGTCCCACTAAAGAAAGAAATAAAAGCACTTCCTCTTTCAATCATTTAACCATGAGAGAGTTCATATTTGAATCCTCTACTTCATGCTTCTAGTGTTTTCCATCCTTTTTCTGTCTATTGTATAGCTCTGAATCTTGGCTTGCCTGAATGCTACCTTGTAACTCTATTGTTCCTATGCTTGCGTGACTGTCTGGTGTGTCTGTATGTATGTCTGTCTGGTGTGTGTGTCTGTCTGGTGTGTGGGTGTGTCTGTCTGTCTGTCTGTCTGTCATGTGTGTGTGTGTGTGTGTGTGTGTGTGTGTGTGTGTGTGTGTGTGTGTGTGTGTGTGATGTCTGTCTGTGAGTGATATACTGTCTGTCTACTGTAAAGGGACATTCTGTTTATTGAACAGTAAAGAATTTTACATGGGTAATGAATTGTATATTTACAGAAATCTTTGAGTTTTAAAAGGGATTACATTACTGGTCCAACTGACCCCAACAAACAATAACATATCTGGAAACAGTTGATCCCAAATAACAAGTTTCATTGTTCATTGACCAGTAGCCATAAATGGTTGCTTTTAACCTTTTTAATAGATTTTAGGAAGTTGATTTCATATTCTGTATTTACTGCTTTCAGCAAATGATGTGCATGTATTACTCTGCGTCAAGTTCATGAACAAATACGTAGTTCAAGATGCTAACTGTGCATTAGCTCAGATTATAAAAGTTGATCACATTGTAAATCCAAGGCAAATAAGGTTGATTGTTACATTGTTATCATAAAGGTATTTGAGTACATAATAGACTAACAGTCTTGAGTCTTACAATACCTCAAGGTGTATTAAGAACTTTGTGAGGTCCAGCAAAAGTTCCAGTCTCTTAGAATATTAGAATTAATTTCAGAATTTTGCATGGCCACACTTCTTCAGCTCTTGCATTCTTTCTGCCCCCTTATATAGTGGGCTCTCAGCACAAAGCAAAAACTCTAGAAGCTGGTTATAAGCTAGTAACCATGTATAAGGTGTTAGGTTATCTCAGTCCCAGGAAAAGCCTTTGGGACAGTCTATTCTTTATATGTACTCTCTCTGCTTTTCCAAAACAAACACCCCACAGTAAGTTTGACATATTTCAGGCCTTGGATGAAAGAGAACAGGGTTGTACAGTTGCTTTCAGAGCTATTTGTACAAGGTTGTGAGCTCAGTCTTTAGGGTAAGAATTAACAGAATTATTATTTCTAATCCATGGATATATTCCAAGGAAGAAAGAAAACGTGTTCTCAGTTAATGGTACACTTGGAAATATATCATTAGAACAGACTTAGAAGTAGAGTGTGTGGTCCTTTGCTTATTCATAGTCTTCCTATACCCAAACATGCTTGTGTTTCCAGGTTTGGAAAATGCAAATGCTATTGCATATATAAAGGAAAAGAGGATATCAAATGATTTTGTTGTCCTAAAATACTAGATATTAAACCCAGAGCATTATATATGTTAGATAAGGACTCTGGCACATACCCTGTGTTCTTTTTCATTTTGACAGAGGTGCTTGTTACATTGCCGAGGTTAACCTTGAACACAATCTGTAGCCAAGACAAACCTTGAATTTAACAATCCTAAGTAGCAAGGATTGTAAGAATGCATAGTCTTTAATTTTTTTTCAATCTTTAAATATCCATAGTAGTTTGGAAGAGCCAATTCTGTTTCTCAATGAGTAACCTACACTGCAAGGCAGTAATGTAAACCTGAGAGGTTAGCCATTCAGTTTTAAAGAAACCCCAAAATGTGCTTGAATGGGTAATAAGAAAGATAAGAGGATATGCTCCATAGTATCTTTTATGCTTTGACCAATGAAGTGCAAGATTTAATAATAATAATATATTTCTTAGGAAACTAAGAAATGCTAAGTGTGTTAGCATGACACTTAGGCATGCTGAGGTAAGAAATTATGGGTATAATATATAGAAAGTTGGCCTTCTCTGTTTTTAAACCAAGGCAAAATAACAAAATAACTAACTAAAATTTCTGACTTATTTTTTTGGAGTACTAGAACTTTAAACATAAACCAGAACCCAAGTATATACCCGAGTATATTAACATTTTAAACTTCCCTTGTTTCTATAAGATAAGGATCTTTTCTTTTTATTCATATAAGCACATATTTCTCAAAGTCATTATAAATGCAACAACATCGAATATGATACCAAAGTACCTGGAGCCTTCATTACTTGAATTCATCCAAGGTTCTTATTTCAACTGTATCTTTATATTAAGCCAGAGATAAAAAAAAATACACAAGAGATTTAGTTATAAAGTCCATTAATAACAAGCAACCACAAATTGCCAAATATGAAGTAGATTTGGGGTATAGAAATATCACTGTTTTCACCATTAAGCCAGGCTTTGAAGCCAATAGTCATCTAAAGAGTTTGAATAAAAGGAGTTGAGTCTTGAAATGTCATAAATATATCATACACAAAATATTCAAATAAATTTCCACTTATAAATTTTTCCTCCTAATGACAGTTTAATATCTCAATGTGGTTTTTGATATGTGATTATTATTAATATTATTTTATTTTAACAAATTTACTGTATTTAGAGTATGTAAAAATTCTATAGAATCTGGTTGGAAATATGTCTGAGTTAGTAATGTGCTTTCTATGCAAATGTGAAGACCTGAGAAGCTGTATACATCAGGTGACATGAGGACCTGAGGACCTGGGGACCCACATATATCAGGTAACATGAAGAAAACCCAAAATGTGCTTGAATGGGTAATACATACATGAGGTGACATAAGGACCTGGGAACCCACATGTCAGGTGTGGCAGCAAACACATCTCTGCAACCCAAGGAATTCCAGAATCAATTTTTCAGCAAGCCTAACTGAATCAGAAAGCTTCCAGTTCACTGAGATACTTTGTCTCAAAAAACATAGTAAAAAATAATTAAGGAAGCCATCCAATTCAAAAGGTGAAAGCTGGAAAAGTTGAGCCATTAAAAGGTTTTAATTGAAACCTGTCAGCCATAAAAATCTCCACAGTGTAAGTTAACAATGACCTAAATGCACTTTAATCAGAAAACTGTTTTGAACGTAAATTGAATTGCCATCCTCACCTAAGTTCATAATGGAAATGTATTTCTTCTTGTGAGTTCTGTCACTGTCAATTCTCCACATAAATTTAATGAGAATACATTGAAGTTGCAGATTCTATTTGCCTTTACTTTTACAGGTTTTGGTGCATTATTATAACTGTGAGCACATCCCCCTATCTTCCTTATTACCCATTAATATAACTGTGAACATTGTTGTTATGAATGCGAGTTAGCTGGATTTCAAAAATTACACAAATTTTTTAAACTGTATCTATTTAACTGTGTGTTAGCTGACCTCCAATATGACCTTGAATGACCCTGACACTGGAGTTTACCTTCTCCTGTCCAGCCGTATTAGTTGTCTAATACAGACAACTAAATACATTAGACTTGCTGATAAGCTGAGAGACATCCTTATTGCTCTCAATCATTCACGACAGGGAACATGAGCTGCCCCATCACAGAATATTCAGACTATATAGATGAGACTTCTGAAGGATAAGAAACCCAGGAATACTGTGAATGGCCCCGACTGAGCCATTTTGTCCAACCAATATTTCACTGAGGCTCTTGAGAGCCAGTAACTCAGTAAGCTATAGTGAAACAACTAAACAACCAGATTTCTGAATGGTATGAAAGAGTGATTAGGCCAGCTTGATGGATCAGCAGGTAAAGGCGATTTCTGCCAAGTGTGACGATCTGCCTCGCAGCCTGGTACCCACTTGGAAGTCCAGAATAATTTCCCTCCAGTTATCCTCTGTCCTCTACACACATCATTCTGTGGTACTCACACTATCCTTCCCACACACGCATACACTACAAAGGTGAAACAAAGAATAAACAGTGCAAGGTACACTTTTAACTTTTAAATTTACAGTGATTGTCTCACAGCAAAGTATGGTATAAACCTATATAGCAAATAAAAAATGCCAAAAGAACCAGAATTTTCCTTTAATAGAAGCCTAATGTGTAAAATTCTAGAAATGTCTTTACTCAGAAGTGAGCAGAAAGTAATAGGAAAAATCTGCATTGTGAGTCTGGGGAGATGTTTCAGTGGGTAAAGTATTTGCTGTGCAATCCTGATGACTTGAGCTTAGATCCCCACAATTCACAAAAGAACAAAACAGAGCCTCCTAAAACTGAGAAGCTTCTTTAAGGCAAAGGACACAGTCAACAAAACAAACTGAAGCCCACAGAATGGGAAAAGTTATTCACTAACTCAACATTTGACAGGCTGATCTCCAAAATATACAAAGAACACAAGAAGCTAGTTACCAAACACCAAATAATCCAATTAAAAAGTGGAGTACAGAAGTAAATAGAGAATTCTCAATAGAAGAATCCAAAATGGCTGAAAGATACTTAAGAAACTGGTCAACATCCTTAGCCATCACGGAAATGAAATCAAAAAAAAAAAATCTTAACTTTTTTTCCAGACATGGTTTTTCTGTATTCCTTTGGAGCCTGTCCTGGAAATAGCTCTGTAGCCCAGACTGGCCTCAAAGTCACAGAGATCTACCTGCCTGTGCCTCCCCAGTGCTGGGGTTAAAGGCTTACACCACCAATGAATTACCTTCTTAATACTGTCAGAATGACTAAAATCAAAACTACCAAAGACAGTTTATGCAAAAGAGGATGTGGAGAAAGGGGAACACTCCCCCACTGCTGGTGGGAGTGCAAACTCATACAGCTGTTTAGGAGATCAGTACGTTGGTTCATCAGGAAAAAGGGATTCAATCTACCACAAGACCCACCATTTCCATTCTCAGGCATATATACCCAAAAGATGCACATTCATGCAACAAAGACATCTGTTCAACTTATTCATAGCAGCCTTGTTTGTTACAACCAGAATCTGGAAGCATGCTAGATGCCCCTCAACTGAAGAATGGATAAAGAAAATGTGGTACATTTACACAATGGAGTACTATTCAGCAGGAAAAAAAAAAACTATGGAGTCTTGAAATTCTCAGGCAAATTGATAGAACTGGAGAAAACATCCTGAGTAAAGTAACCCAGTCACAAAAAGACAAACATGGTACGCACTCTCTCATATATGTATTTTAGACATATAGCAAAGGATCACCAGCCTACAATCCACACTGCCAAAGAAGCTAGGAAACAAGGAGGACACTAAGAGAGACATACATGTTCCACCACAGAAGGGGAAAGGCACAAGATCTCCTGAGCAAATTGGGAGCAGGAGGGGAGGGGAGAGAAAGTTAGGAGAAAGAGAAATCAAGAAGAGGAGCAGAGAGGAGAAAATGAGGGAACAGGAAATCAGGGGAAGAATGGAGGAGAACAAGAAAAGAAATATCATATTTGAAGGAGCCATTAAAGGTTTAAAGAGAAACCTAGCACTAAAAAATGTCCAGAGATCCACAAGGATGATCTCAACTAACAATCTAAGCAATAGCAGACATGCTACCTTAAATGCCCTTCCCTATAATGAGACGGATGACTACCAAATATGCCATCCTAGAACCTTCATCCAGTAGCTGATAGAAGCAGAGGCAGACACCCACAGCTAAATAAACACTGAGCCAAAATCTTGAAATCTAGTTTCAGAGAGAGAAGACTGATGAGCAAATGACTCAAAACCAGGCTGAAGAAACGCACAGAATCAGCTAATGGATTGCAGACTGATATCTGGGAAACCAGCATAGGACCAAACCAGGCCTCCTGAATGTGGGTATCAACTAGGAGGACTGGTCAGTCATTGCGGCCTCTCGCAGTGGAACCAGGATGAATCTCTAGTGCCCAAACGGATTTCAGGAATCCATTCCCCATGAATGGACACTCGCTTAGCCTAGAGACACAGGGGATGGCCTAGGACCTACTCCAAATGACTTGGCAGATTCTGATGATCCCTCATGAAACGCCTCACCCTACCTGAGAAGTGGATAGTGTATGGAACAGGGAGTGGGTTGAGGGGACAAGGGATGATGGGAGGGAGAAGCAACTGGGATCGAGATGTGAAATAAGAAAAAATATTACATAATAATAATAATAATTCTCAGAATGAAAAAAACACAGTAGCAAAAGCATTCACAATGCTGGTGCAGCACTGGCAGATGAGAGAGCAGAACCATGGGAGGAAAACCAGCAGCCCGTGCAGATCTGAGGCACAGTCTCTCAAACAAGGCAACAGCAAGTACTAATAGTGTAGCTTCTCCTCTGACCTGCAAGCTGTGGAACAAATTACACACACACACACACACACACACACACACACACACACACACACACACACATACATCATAAAAGAAAAAATAATATAGTGAAAAGCAAAACTAAATTATTACATAAATTCATCTAATTATATTTGTATATCTATAAATTTAAAAAATTTAACGTATAATATTATATTGTCACTACTATCTCTCAAATAAGCAATTTTGTCTATAACTTGATTCTGTAATAATAATATTATTTTCTTTTAATAGACGTGTAAGAATCAGGCAAAATAAACATAATACGACACCTTGTAAAATTTCAGATTGATGCCTATGTTGTTTTTTCTAAGATTTAATGACCTTAAATAACCTAAAGAATGAA
Organism: Cricetiscus sungorus; assembly: GCA_030556225.1. Taxonomy (NCBI): domain Eukaryota; kingdom Metazoa; phylum Chordata; class Mammalia; order Rodentia; family Cricetidae; genus Cricetiscus; species Cricetiscus sungorus. The sequence goes on from JANBXA010000031.1 coordinate 40,604,233, forward strand.
TGAAAATTTTATCTTCTCTCAACACCTTTTCAAATACTCACTGGAGATGTTTCAAGTTACTGGAATGTAAGAGGTTGAAACATGTTGGTACATTACTGGAGACTATGCAGGGACTGGAGAAGTGGCTCAACCACTAAAGATTTGTTGAGTGAGTTCAAGTGCTTGTCCTAAATGGTACTCCTTTAAGGCACAGAGAGCTGTGAGAAAGAGAAGATGGAAAGACTGTAAGAGAGAGATAGGGTGACCAACTTCAAGGAAACACCATTTTTTTTTTTTTTTAGATATAGCAGGACTGGTACACATAAGAACTCACAGAGACTACAGCAACATTCACGAGACCTTTATAAGTTCAATCAAGAAAAAAATTCCAACACTAAGAAGGGAAGGAATTCCCACCCATATCCAATAAGCTATTTTCAACGGATTGCTTCTTGGAAAGGAATAGTCAGCATTCTTCACAGAAGTAAAAACACTGAAGGGTAAGCCCGAGGCTCAGGGGGAGCTGGCAAACACAATCTGACTTTTGTCCTTGTTTTATTGTTGCTGTTTGTTTGATGTTTGTTTGTTTTTAAGAAAGAATGAACATGACCTTGGGGGGTAAAGAGGTGGAGAATGATCTACTTGGGAGAAAGCAGGGGAGGAAAAGAATATAATCCAGACATGAAATCCCCCCCCTCAAAAAAATTTAATTAAAGTTCTTGTTTCCTAGCACGAGAGTCTGTATTTGATCATCAGACCCAGGTAAAGCATAAAAGAAATATTTGGTGCAGTGTACTCTTAACATTGGAAGGGGAAAGCAGGTTACTCGCTGGCCAGACAGCCTGGTTTACTTCAAAGGCTACAGACCAATAAGTTTCTGTATCAGAAAATAAAATGAACATTTCCCAATCATTTCAAGTTGCCCTCTAGCCCCTACAGTCAGGTGCACACACACAAGGCACACATACATTCCACATGCACACACTAACACATGCATGTACACATGCCTCCCATAGGTATAAACCCACATATGCTCACATACCCACAACATGGACACACCCACACCAACACATGCACACACCCATATACCCACATATGTACACATAACCCCCCACATATATATGCAAACATATGCCCTACATTCACTCATGCACCCACCCATAGGCACACACACCTTCACACACACACACACACACATTATAAGTGTATGTAGTAATGCTGGTAAACTTTTGAATCTCCTTCAGCACCAAATGATCAGCTTCAAAGCTCATAGAGCTTACCTTATTGACAAAAATGGGTACCTTTTATAATAATTTTAAATTCAGAAACAAATGTAGCAAAATATTTTATATAATGATCTAAACATGAATCTGTTCTTGCTGTATTTGGTAAAAATATGAGAATTGTATTTAATATTTCCTTTTTGATTTCTGGTTTAGATATTTGTCTGATATTTCCTTTTTAAATTTTTTTAAACATTTATTTATTTTATGCTGGACACAATTGTACATGCCTTTTTTTTTTAAATGAAAACAAACATTTGTAAACAATATTTGGGAATTTGGGCGTCGTTCTTTCCTAACTGCTTCCTGCTGGTAGGGGGCGCTGTCATGGGGGAATCCTAAGAAGACGCAGAAATCCTGGCTGATCTGCAAGGCTGCATTTTCTCATTGATGTTGCTTCAGGGAGTCTTGCTCAATCAAATCACATTAGTCTGGAAGGAATCCACAGTTTTTTATTTTCTGTGGAAACAAAATTAGAAATCCTTTTCCCCAGTAACTTGTCCTTAGGCTTAAATTTTGATGCTAAAGCATTTTAAATATATTTATATTGAATTAATCCAGCAGCATTTTTCCTTCTTTTTTTATTAATAATATAATTTAAAAATTTTACATGTGGATCCCAGTTTCCTTTCCCTTCCTCCCTCAACTCTCACTTCCTCCCTCCCTCCCTCCCTCCCTCCCTCCCTCCCTCCCTCCCTCCCTCTTATCCTCTTTCCCCTGTGACATGCACCCTGGCCACCCTCCACTCTTATTCCTCCACCCCCATTCCACTTGTAGAGCTATGCTATCCAGGTTGGGTCATATAAATCTGTCAAGTCATTTGAAGTAGGGACTAGGACTCCTCTCCTGTCTCTAGGTTATGGGGGTATCCCTCCATGGGGGATGTGTCCATAAGGTCCTTTTGTGCACTAGGAATAGATCCTGTTTCTACTGTCTGAGGTCCCCAAGACTGCTAAATCCTTCTAGCTGAGACCCATATTCAAGGGATCTGAGTCAGTCCCATGCTGAATTCTCAGCTCTCAGTCTGGGGGGGGGGGCCAAGCTCCTCCTTGTTCAGGTCAGCTGTCTTTGTGAGTTTCTGCAACCTGGTCTTGTCCCCTCTCTCTGCATATTTACATATAGTAATTATAGTACTATTCTTTTATTGTCTTAATATGCAATAAAACTTGAAGTTAATAGTAACATGAAAAATTTTAGAAATTCTAGAGTAAAAGAATTAAAACGTATGTGGTAAAGATCTCTGACTTGATCCTTAAAGGAAAATGGAGACTGTATCAATTAGCAGGAATAGATCCAGCATAAACTGTAGTACCTTTTGCTAATGATGAAATTGAGAAATTATAGGGAGAAAGGGAGCCATGACAAAGAACTTGAGGTAATATTTTGGAGGGATTAGTCACAAATATCCCAAATGCAAGAGAATTTAATTCATAAACAAAACTAACTGGAACACTAATATCTAGAGTCCCCACATTTCATACTGAAGCAAATAAATCAGGAAAGGCAGATTACAAATTAGAAATTATTAAACTACACGTAGAATTTCTGGGATCCCTATCATTTCCTCTAAAGTAGATTGGTGCTTCCAGGAGCAGACATGTCTCATTGTCATAAAAAAGAACAGAGCCTATGTTGTTAAACATCTTAAATGCCATATTTTGTAGATCTGTGAAGTGTCTGAAGATGACCTATCTAAAATAAATCTCTATTGACTTTGAAAACAAGCCTAACATGACTCCAAGTTCAATTGCAGTGACTAATTGCTAACTTGCATTGCCTTGTTATCCTAGTTTGTAATAATAACTTTCAAAGACTAAAACTTGCATTACATTGTTAAATGAATTACACTGGTACAATACCTTGAATGAGATTTGAAGTGTAAGAGCAAAGGTTAATCAGCCCATAATCCACAACCCCAGAGAAGCTAGGAAGAGGGAGGACCCTAAGAGAGACATACATAAACACCTGAAGAAAGGGAAAGGGACAAGATCTCCTGAGTAAACTGGGAGCATGGTGGGACAGGGGAGAGAGGTATCAGGAAGGGGAGGAGGGAGGAGAACATGAGGGACCATGAAGATCAAGGAAAGGAAAGAATAGGAAAATAGAGTAAGAAAAGAAATACCTTAATAGAAACAGCCATTATAGGTTTAAAAAGAAATATGGCACCAGTGAAATGTCCAGGGATCCACAAGGATCTATGCAGTAATGGAGAGGCTACCTTAAATGCTTTTCTCCTATAATGAGTTTAATGACTACCTTAAACACCATCCTTGAACATGGGAAAAGGAACTGGTATTGGTATGTAAAATAACATTGCTTTTAATAATTTAAGTTTTAAAAAAGTGAAAATAAATAAAAAAGGAAAATAGATTAAAAATATATGTACAGTATATTCTATGAAAAATAATCTCAACCTTGTACCACTATGTTAAAAAAGTCATTATAAAATAGTGAAAATGAGTAGTTCCCTTCTTGGTTTAGAAGCAGATTCAATTATCTACTTTTATATCCTGCCCCCCCCCTTTTTTCAAATCAAGAGCTAAGAATGTAGTTCAACATTTTTCCTGACCTTAATTAATAACAACTTGTAACCAACCTCCCTAAACAATGACAAATCAGTAACTATGTTGAGAGGTTTCATAAAATACATTAATAACCTGAGAATAGCATGTAATTCTGACATTCAGACAGTATCATAAAGATTTGGATCCACTTTACTTAAAAATTTTAATTTGTAATCTGCCTTTCCTGATTGATTTGCATCAGTATAGAATGTAGGGCTCCAGGCATTAGTGTTCTCCATACAACACAATGAAGGATCCAGTTGGTTATCTTTATAAATGAAATTCTCTTGCGTTTGGGATATTTGTGGCTAATCTATCCCAAAATATTACTTCAACTCCTTTGGCAAGGTACATTTTCTCCCCATAATTTCTCAATTTCTTCATTAGTTTAAGGTACTCCATCCAATTTCTTCTGGGACCATTCCTGGTAAATTACAAAGTCTCAATTTCCTTTAAGAATCATGTCAGAGACGTTTATAACATAAGTTTTGAGTTTGTATTATGCTTATGTGGTAAAAAGATGAATTATAAGATAATACCTTCACTCTGAATTAATATTCCTGTAAGGAATGACTAATATTCCTGAAGGGAGATAATTTATATTCCTGTCTACTGCCTTTTCCCTTCCTCTCTCTGCTGAGCTATATCACTTACTGTCTGTCTGCACAAACTTCCACAACTCCAGACCATTATGGTCAGGTAGTGCCCAGTTCCTTGTTCTGATATTCAAGCAGGCTTTATTTGTTAGAATATGAACAACATATAACCATATCTTGTAATTAGCAGAATTGTTTCACATCATAGACTCTGGTACTAACACTGGAGACTTTCACCCACATAAGAAATATCTTATATACTTTAAAACACTGAGATCAAGTACATAACCTGTTCCTCTTTTTTGTGACTGGGTTACCTCATTCAGGATGGTTTCTTCAAGTTCCATCCACTTGCCCACGAATTTCAAGATTCTGTTTTTTCTGCAGAGTAGTATTCCATTGTGTAGATGTGCCACATCTTCTTTATCCATTCTTCAGTTGAGAGGCATCTAGGTTGCTTCCAGGTTCTTGCTCTTACAAATAATGCTGCTATTAACATAGTTGAGCACATGTCTTTGTTGCATGGATGTGGGTCATTTGGGTATATACCTAAGAGTGGAATTAGTGGGTGCTGTAGTAAGCTAATTCTCATTTTCCTGAGGAACTGCCATACTGATCTCCAAAATGGCTGTAAGAGCTTGCACTCCCACCAGCAGTGAAAGAGTGTTCCCCTTTCTCCACAGAAGCAAAACTCATAACCAAACACTGAGCCAAACTAGAATCCAGATGCAGAGAGAGGGGACAAGACCAGGTTGCAGAAACACACAAAGACAGCTGACCTGAGCAAGGAGGAGCTAATCCCCCCCCCAGACTGATAGCTGGGAATTCAGCATGGGACTGACTCAGAACCCCTGAATATGGGTCTCAGCTAGAAGGACCGAACAGTCTGGGGGACCTCAGACAGTAGAAACAGGTTCTATTCCTAGTGCACAAGAGGACCTTGTGGACACATCCCCCATGGAGGAATACCCCCTTAACCTAGAGACAGGAGAGAAGTCCTAGTCCCTACTTCAAATGACTTGACAGATTTATATGACCCAACCTGGATAGCATAGCCCTACAAGTGGAATGGGGGTGGGGGGATGGGAGGGGAGGGTGGCCAGGGTGCATGTCACAGGGGAAAGAGGGTAAGAGGGAGGTAGGGAGGAAGGGAGGGAGGGATGGAGGGAGGGAGAGGAAACTGGGATCCACATGTAAAAATTTTAAATTGTATTATTAATAAAAGAAAAAGAAAAAAACACTGAGATCATTAGTTATCATATTTTTAATCCATGTATATATTCATATATGGCCTTTGACATATATTTTAACACTATGTTCTTAAATCTCATAATTTGCACCATGTTTTGGAATATTTGGTGCTGAGAATTGGAGCAGAATGATTTCAACAATAGCAGAAGATCGATATTTACACTACATTCTTTCTCTGAATATTCATTTTTTATGCTATGAAATGACAGGGCATAAAAAATAACACCCATCTTTCACAACAGCTTGAAATTTCTCAATAATTTGTGTGGATTTATCATTATGAAATAGTTGTGCCAGTGTACATATATGAGACCTGCTTCCAACTTGTTATTTTCAATGGAAACTTGAAGTGTTCATTTTAACTTGAAGTTTCTACTTTTGTCTAAGGATCAGTAGTTTACCAGATACAAGAGCATATACTTCAGCTGTAATATCTCAGCCTAAATTTCTTTCAGTGTGTACTTTGAACCATTATGCTCAAGTAAACATTAGGTAATTCTGGTATTAATTAGCCTTAAAACTGAATACAATCTTATTACTTAAATATTTACATTAGTTCCAATCCTCTTAAATGATATTTTCATGAATATTTAAGAGCTCATTCACTTTCAGGATGTACTAGTACAGAAATTAACTTCATTTCAATATATAGACATAGTTTTTCCAAATCTTTCTTGCTTTCATAACTCCTTTCCAGTAACATCAATTTGTTGCTGGACTCAACAGCTGATATGATAGTCATCAAATCCTCCAGATCAAAAAAATTAAAAGAGTGAATATTTTGATAGTCTTAATGATTATATTTCTTTATGGAAACATCTCTCCTTGCATGGACCATTCTGGAAAGAGATCTCAAGTATGAAGCATATTATTTATTTTGTATTTATTTTTTGAGAATTTCATGAATTGTACAAAGAATTGTTTGAATGTTTATTTTACTTTATGTGTAGGTCGTAATATGCACTCCACAACCACTCTGGAGTTTCACCACACAACTATGGAAAGTTCCAGTTGCTCCCTGATTTTTTAGGCATTTGGTGTCCTTAAATGGTCTAGAGCTTTCTCATTGTAACCTATATGCAGTAATGGCTCATTGATATAATTTACCATTCACTAGTGACATATGGCATGAGCATATTTCCATATGCGTTTGCTTTCTATATATTGCAATCTGAGAAATGGTGTATGTTATTCTATTGAGTATATCTTCATTAAGTGATTTACTTCTTTTTATTTAAATTTAAGAGTTAATTTTGCCTGGTGCACAAAAGGACTTTGCGGGCACATCCCCCATGGAGGGATACTCCCTTGACTAGAGACAGGATAGCAGTCCTAGTCCCTACTCCAAATGACTTGACAGATTTAGATGACCCCTCCTGGACGGCAGCAACCTACATTCAGAGTGGGGGTGGGGATGGGAGGAGCAGGTGGTCAGGGTGCATGTGAGGGTGGAAGAGAGGGAAAGAGGGAGGAAGGAAGTGAGCAAGGGAGGGGGAACTGGGATCAATATGTAAAATAAAAATAAAAAATAAATTAATATAAAGAAATAGTTAATAAACAGTTTGAGCTCTTGGCTGAGCATTTTTAATCAAAAAAGTTAATTATGTATTTTCAATATAAAAACTTTATGCTTTGCATTTTATAAATATTTTCTGATATTTTACTGGATAAATGTTAAAATATTTTGGTTGTGTTGGAAATGTTATATACCTTTTTAAGAATCATATAATTACTGAGACTATAAATTAAATATAATTATTTTTGTTTATATTATAAAAAAGTTTATTGTTAGAAATATGGGGGCCAGAACATAGCTTTTTTTCACTAATGTTAGTATTGCTGTAGTTATTACTTAAATTTTTAATGTCTAGATTGCATAAAAACATTTCCCATAATATAATTTTCATCAGAATTAACACAATAAAATCTTCATAAGTTGAATATGAAATAAATTTAAATTAATATAAAGCATTAAGAAAATGTAACATTTAGGTACATGACAAAGATTCTCATCACCATTTTAATGTAACAAAAATAACATTTCACTTAAGTTTAATCTTGTAGTTAAATTCTTACATCGTCTTATAAAATTGATCATGAATCATACTTTATTGGCCATAACAATGTGTTTATAAAGATAGAATCAATGCATAGTTGAGAAGAAGCCAATTCCATGTATTTCAGTTGTAATTGACCACAGAGAATTCTATTTACTGTTTTACGAGGGTGCTTTTGATATAGAGAAAATCAATGATTTTCATCCCCTAAATGTTTATCTTAAAATTTCTAAAAACCTCAACTTGTTTCTGAATGTGCCTATTAATAGGGACATTGAATAGAAAGACACCAGGAGATAAATGTTTACTGTAAAAATTATAGTACCATGTTCTGAGAAGAGGCCAGAGAGAGTAGTTTCCCCAAGTATTCAAAGAACACTAATGAAAAAGCCTACCTACCCTTCTTCCCCTGGAATACTATAGCAAAAAAGCCCCTGAAGAAACATTTCAATTCTTCTTTGAATATATCCAATCTTTAAATGTTCCACTAAATTTTGCTTCAAAGTATTTTTTTTTACTTTTATTCTAAGTTTTATAGAATAAATGAGTGTCAAGCACTGCTGTAAAACCTGCCTAACTACCAGTGAATATAAGAGACAAAAATATTTTTCTTTGTAGAGCTTTAAAGGGAAGTCAAGAAAAAAAATCAAATATCTTGAAGTAGATGAGGTACAATGACAAGTGCTCTTGTGAAGAATGGGCACATCTCACAGGATTGGAAGCATGTGTGTCCATGAGAGACGAGGGGGAAGATTTCTTAAGGAGTCTTTCAGATTGGGTAGCATTTGAAGCATTGTCGGAAGGTGGTTGTGAACCATGTGGATATTTAAAAGAAGAGCACACTAGGAAATGGGAGTACAAATATTAAAAGCCCTAAGATGAAAACCCTGGTTTGTTCAAATGTCAAACTTAGGGCCTCTTTAAATAGTCCAAGCTAGTTTCAACTGACTTCAATTCACAATCCTTTTACCTCGGCTTCCAAGTGATGGTACCACATGAATGCTACCATATATGATTAAAACTGAATGTCATAAAGTAAAAAATGAAGTAAAAGATAATCAAGATTAATAAAATAGAATTATTTTATGTTCTTTTTTCTATGTAAAATGTTCTGGCATTACATCATATTTCCTCCATTAAGTCTTACAAAAATTTAATTAATTTTGCATTAGGTTGATCAATTTAAAGTTTATCACCATAGTCCAAATCAGGGTAATAAACTTTCAGAGTTGTCTGAACAAACTATTATTTTCATTTAAATGAATTGAAAATTTCTTGTCTGAGATGTTATGAAAAAAAAACTATAGAGGAAAATGATGCTCTTATTTAGAAAGGCTACTTTTAATTTTTTGCTTATTTCTTTACGGTATTGTATATATTCAACTGTCTCAGAATAGAAGAATCTTACTCAGAAATATTTATGGCATTGTACAAAAAAAAAAAGAAACAGTAGTAAAGATGGTTATAGAAACTATAATTTTATATGTGACATAAGAATGGCAAATTCTTTTATGTATATTTTATAAATTTTCATAAGAAGAATTTGCCTATATTTTGCATGTTAAGCAGAACACATTTCCACAAAAAAAAAAAAAAAAAAAAAAAAACTATAGAGATTTATTTGGTTCCTTTATCTCATGGTCCAAGTCTGTACATGGAAAACTGGTGAATGGGTTTGTTTTAAACAAAAGTCTTTTAAAACCTTTGTCTTTAATTTTGTTACATTTCCATTTAGAGGAAGTGATCTTTGTCTTCTTGAGTTCACAAGATAGCTTATTTTTCTGTAAAAGAAAGGAGTTATGTAGGGTTTGCATGTTATACAGACTCTTAAAACTGTTCAATTGTGCCTAAGTCCTTGGAAATCTGTAGATGGAATGTAAAGGAATGAATGTAACTGTGTTCCAATAAAACTTTATTTACAAAATGAGGGATGGAGGTCCCATTTGATCCCTGATGTCCTTTTCAGATTGCCATTTCTGGCTTATCTTTTAAAACTATTTTATAATTAGTTAAAAATTACTGAGAATATTAAGACTCTGGGATACAAAGTCAGATTGTCTCAGCATGCAGTGTAATAATATCAACAGAATGATTCCTTGAAAAACACATCGCTGAGGTTATGTGATTTGTAAACTACCTCTGTGGTTTTCTTTCTGAAGAACAATATAATCATATCACTCTTGAAAAATAATCAAGGCTTGAAGCTTCTGTGACATATCTTGTTTTAAAAGTTAGGAGATCTGGCTCCCTTCCCCTTTCTCTGGAGGTCCATCTATGTTTCGTTTAGGGTCCTCCTTGTTTCTAGCTTCTCTGGGGATGTGGATTGTAGGCTGGTAAGCCTTTGTTCTACATCTAATATCTGTTACAGCAGGTCTCCACGCTGGCTGCCGCTGGTTCTGCCGCCATTGTCCTGCAACCACGTGTGCCCCAAATAACACTCAGAGACTCTGTATTTGATACAATCCTGTTGGCCAATTACCATTATTGTTAATGGGCTAGCTCGGCCATAATTATTAACCCATTTCTACTTATCTAAGTATTTCCACGTGGTCGTCTTATCGGGGAGCTGCAGCTGGCGTCCTCCTTCCTCCCTTGGCTACATGTCAACCCCGCCTTCTACTTCCTCTTTCTTCCTCCTAGTCTCCTAGCCCCGCCTATCTAGTTTTCTATTGGCCACAGGGCTTTATTAACCAGTATAAGAAACATATATACAGAAAAACATCTCCCATCATCTCCTCTTTTCTGTCTAAAGTAAAAGAAGGGGTTTAACCTTAACATAGCAAAATATATCATATAACAGTTATCAAATAAGAATCACAGTTAACAATATTTAGTCCATTAACATTTTGTAAGACTTAAAGAAAATATCATCTATACTATCTTTGTGAGTCTAAAGTCCTATATGTAACTTATCTTTAATCCTTACTAAGGAAAACTGTAATCATAACTATCTGTCTTCAACTCCATCAAAGACCATAAAAGGATAATATATAAACTCTGGAAATGACAGAGACAACTCATTGCCTGGTCAGTCACCCGAAGTTCTTCTGTAATGTTCCATCTTCAGCCCATAGGCCATAGTGTGTGTCCAGACTCCTCAACAAGGCAGGACACTTTTCTCTGTGTCCTGTAGGCTGTCTGGCAGTCTGGCAGCCTCTTCCATGAAGCAGGAATCCTGTAGCAATGTCCATCTCGAAACAGCAGTCACCTTTTTGTGGGTCCTGCATGTCCAATTTCTATAACATAAAGTCAAACAGTACAGAAGAGTAGTACCTTGCCCAAATGGCTAGTCTTGCCATATTAGAAGCAAACTCCATAACACGTTTATTCAATATTCATCTTCCTTTCTTCTGTAGGTGGTGTTACCAGGAGCAGCTGTGCCTCACTGTCAAGAAAATCCCTAAACCATTTTAAATGCCATATTCTGTAGGTCTTTGAAAGGTTTGAAGAATGCCTATTCATCTCAAATACATCTCTGCATATCTAGAAATCCAAACTAACTTAACTCTAAGTTTTAACTATCATAGGTAACTCTCTATAATCTGTACTAAATTATACATTACATTTTCCAATGAGCTATATAAACACAATACCTAAACAAGAGGAGAAATATACATATCACACAATTGACCTTAAATTGTATCAATAAATGAAAATCCATTCCAAAGCAAAGTATTCATATCTATACCATAATTCCCTTTTTACCTTTAAAAAGATTGCTTGTGGCTATAGCCATTTATAACCAAGTCCATTTAAATGAAAACAAACATTTATAAACAATATTTGGGAATTTGGGCGTTGTTCTTTCCGAACTACTTCCTGCTGGTAGAGGGCGCTGTCATAGGGGTCCAAAGAAGATGCAGAAATCTTGGCAGTAGTCTGCAAGGCTTTGTCTCAACTGCTTTGAATGTTGGATCACCTGGGGAGTTGTTTCAGGGGGTCTGGCTTGATCAAACCATATTAATCTGGAAGAAATCCACAGCTTTACATTTTCTGTGGCGACAAAAATAGAAATCCTTTTCCCCAATAACTTTTCCTTAGGCTTGAATTTTTGAGTCAAAGCATTGTTAAAATATATAAATTGAATTAATCTAGCAGCATTTCTTTTATTAGTAGTTGTTATTTTCTCAGCAAGCAAATAATTTAAAGACAAAAGAAGCATGTATAGTATCCAAAATTTCTCTGTGTTTTCCATCTTTACGTGGCTTTTTTATTATTCTATTTCTTCTATTTCTATTTTTACATATTTTGAGACAGGGTTTCTCTGTGTAACTTTTTTCTGTCCTGGAATTCATTGCATACCAGGTTTACTTTGAAATCACAGAGATCTGCTTGCCTCTGTCTGCCGAGTGCTGGGATTAATGGCGTGTGCCATTACATCCATCCATTTAATTCCTTTTTTCTTTTTAAACCATTGTATCCCGTTTCTTTTTCTCTCCCAAGCCAGTGTATTTTTTAAAACACAGTGTAAACCTTCATTGCAGCTCTTGTACACACCAATGAATTGTTAGCAGAGCTCTTTAAAAGCAAGGCGGTTTTTGCCGCTTATGCTAATTTTGGAAACCTCTCTTAAAGGAGCCGCACAAATCTCTATCTACAACAAAACAAATCCAACGGAGAAAATGCTGCTACTAAGAAGTCTTGCTAGTCTCTGTTCCTTTGTTTCTAAAACATTTCTTAAGCTCTTATTAGTTTTAAGTGAAAGTTCTTATAGCCATGTTGGGCACCATTTGTAGCATGTAAGTTTCCGCCAGCCCGCCAGTCTGGGCCCACAGCCGCGCCAGCCCCAAATAACACTCAGAGACTCTGTATTTGATACAATCCTGTTGGCCAGTTACCATTATTGTTTATGGGCTAGCTCTGTCTTAATTATTAACCCATTTTTACTTATCTAAGTATTTCCATGTGGTCGTCTTATGGGGAGCCGCGCGGCCAGCTTCCTGCTCCTTCCCCGGGCTACATGTCGACTCCACCCTACTACTTCCTCTTCCTCCTCCTAGTCTCCTAGCCCCACCTATCTAGTTTTCTATTGGCCACAGGGCTTTATTAACAGTATGAGAAACATATATACAGAATCTCATCTCCCATCATCTCCTCTTTTCTGTCTAAAGTAAAAGAAGGGGTTTAACCTTAACATAGCAAAATATATCATATAACAGTTATCAAATAAGAATCACAGTAAACAATATTTAGTCCATTAACATTTTGTAAGACTTAAAGAAAATATCATCTATCCTATCTTTGAGAGTCTAAAGTCCTATATGTAACTTATCTTTAATTCTAACTAAGGGAAACTATAACTATAACTATCTGTCTTCAACTCCTTCAAAGACCACAGAAGGATAATATATAAACTCTAGAAATGACAGAGACAACTCATTGCCTGGTCAGTCACCCGAAGTTCTTCTGTAATGTTCCATCTTCAGCCCATAGGCCATAGTGTGTGTCCAGACTCCTCAACAAGGCAGGAAACTTTTCTCTGTGTCCTGTAGACTGGCTGTCTGGCAGCCTCTTCCATGAAGCAGGAATCCTGTAGCAATGTCCATCTCGAATCAGCAGTCACCTTTTTGTGGGTCCTGCATGTCCAGTTTCTACAACATAAAGTCAAACAATCCAGAAGAGCAGTACCTTGCCCAAATGGCTAGTCTTGCCATATTAGAAGCAAACTTCATAACGAGTTTCTTCTATGTCCATCTTCCTTTTTGATGCAGGTGGTGTTACCAGGAGCAGTTGTGCCTCACTGTCAAGAAAATCCCTAAACCATTTTAAATGCCATATTCTGTAGGTCTTTGAAAGGTTTGAAGAATGCCTATTCATCTCAAATACATATCTATATATCTAGAAATCCAAACTAACTTAACTCTCATAGGTAACTCTCTATAATCTGTACTAAATTATTACATTACATTTTCTAATGAGCTAAATAAACACAATACCTAAACAAGAGGAGAAATATACATATCACAAAATTGACCTTAAATTGTATCAATAAAAGAAAATCCATTCCAAAGCAAAGTATTCATATCTATACCTTAATTCCCTTTTTTACCTTTACAAGGATTGCTTCGGCCATGACCTCTTGGGCAAGGAACTGCCCCTACCTTGACAACTGATCTGGACATGCGGTCCTATGTGCTTGCAGGAGACAAACAGAAGACTGCTGAACCTTGCCAATTTAGGGTAAGACAGCCTTTCTTCCTCCCTGCTTTTGTTGTGATCTGTCAGGTACTCTTGGCCTTAGCCAAAACTGGCTGTACCAACATTGCTCTGAGACCTTGGGTGACTGTCCAGGTAGCTTGCTGTTTATGTCTTCGAGGCATATTTTGGAAGTTGCCCATCCGCACTTCCTGTCTATCCTAGTATTGCTATTTTCCTTCTCAGGTCTTGATGAGGTTGTAGATTAAACCATCACAGCTATTATTCTCTCTTCATAGTTAGATAGATTAGGTACTAGGCTTAAGCTTTCTAGCTTAGGATAACTCTATTAAAAACTGCGTTATGTCTTCATCCTAGGACTAGATATGTAGGTCGTTTTGTTCTCAATTTTCCTTTTCTTAGAGCACACTTGTTATTCACTGTTTTGTATATTTTTGTATCAAACCCAAATCTTTTCTTTAGACTAAAAGGGGAATTGTAGCGAGATATTCACCTTGTCTGCACCTGTGGCTTAGGCCATGCCCATTGAGGCAGAGACAGGGCTGGATGGGAGCGGAGAGAAAAGGTTGGGAGAGGGTCGGGCCGCCCCTTTTTGGGTGGTGGACGCTGGAAGGCTCAGGATCTGCTGGAACCCGCCGCGTGCATCTGCCTATGTTGTGAGTTATTTCTCCCTTAATAAACTTCTGTTCGGCCTAATTGTTTATCCTGATTCTTATTAAATCACAATAAATATCCATTTACAACTGAGTATATATCAGTTTTTTTTTTTTTCTGTGTCTGGGTTACCTCACTTGGAATGATATTTTCTAATTTTGTTCATTTGCCTTTGAATGTCAGAGCCAGCCAATAAGACTAGTAACTGGCCTACAGCATTATATCTAATACAGAGTCTCTGTGTGTTATTTGGGGCTGGCACGGCTCTGGGACCAGGCTGGCAGGAAAAATAGTTCATAACAAAATGGTGTCCAACTTGGACTGAAGATCTTTCAGTTAAAACTTAACAAAAGCTTAAAAGGGGGTTCTAGAAACAAAAGAATAGAGACAAGCAAGGCTTCTTGGTACCAGCATTTTTCTCTGTTTTGCTAGAGATAAGCAGAGACTTGTGTGGGAGGATTCCTGACTCAGCATAAATAAATAAATAAATAAATAAATAAAACCATTTAAAGAGCTCTGCTAACAACTTAATGGTGTGTACGAGATCTGACAATGGCAGTGAACACATCTCCAGGCCTGCACCATGCTGCTGGATGGTACCATAGACCAAGGCAGTGAGCACAGCTCTCAGTTGTGGTGGTAAACTCACCACTGCCATCTTTGATAGACTGTGGCTAATACAGCTGTGGCTTTCATTTGACCAATGTGTTATTTACCAGATAAGAGACTCGTGGCCACAAAAAGATAAAGATTTACAGTAAAGATAGATTCAGATTAAGAAAAACCTCTAAAGATTTACAGTGTGCTTTAAAATAGGCTAAGGAGAGAAAGTTAAACAGGATAAAATGGTTTAAGAAACAATAATAAAAAGAAAGAGAGTAGCTGGGTGTGGTGGCACATGCCTTTAATTTCTGCACTCAGGAGACAGAGGCAAGCAGGTCTCTGTGATTTCAAAGTAAATCTGGTATACAGAGTTAATTCTAGGAGAGATAAAAGTTACACAGAGAAATCCTGTCTCAAAAAATGAAAAAAAAAACAGAAGCAGAAGATAGCATAATAAAAAAGCTACTTAAAGATGAAAAGCATAGAGAAACTTTGGATACTATGTGCTATTCCACTGTCTTTATATTATTTGACTGCTGAGGAAAGGGCAACAACTGTTAAAAGAAATACTGCTAGATTAATCCAATTTATATTTTTTAAAAAATGCTTTGACTCCAAAATTTAACTCCAAGTACAGGTTACTGGGAAAATGGGTTTCTATTTTTGTTGCCACAGAAAATGAAAAGTGGTGGATTCCTTCCAGACTAACATGGTTTGATCAAGCAAGAGCCCCTGAAACAATGTTCCAGGTGATCCAACATTCAAGACAGCTGGGACAAGGCAGCCTTGCAAACCACTACAGCCAGGATTTCTGCATCTTCTTAGGATCCTCATGACAGCGCCCCCTACCAACAGGAAGCAGCTTGGAAAGAACGACTCCATATTCCCAAATATTGTTTATAAAATGTTTGTTTTCATTTAAATCGAGTTGGTTATGAATGGTTAATGACCACGACCAATCTGTTTTAGAGATAAAAAGGGGATTATATTATAGAAATTATTACTTTGTTTTAAAATGGATTTTCATTTATTGATACAACTTAAGGTCAATTTTGTAATATGTATATTTCTCCACTTATTTAGGTAGTGTATTCATATAGCTCATTTAAAAATGTATAATTTAGTACAGATTGTAGATAATTACCTATGATAGTCAAAACTTAGAATTAAGTTAGTTAGGATTTCTAGATATGCAGAGATATATTTGAGATGAATAGGCATTCTTCAAACTTTTCAAAGACCTACAGAATATGACATTTAAAATGGTTTAGGATTTTCTAGACAGTGAGACATAACTGTTCGTGGCAACACCATCTGTGTCAAAAAGGAAGACGGACATTGAAGAAACGCATTATGGAGTTTCCTTTTAATATGGCAAGACTAGCCATTTGGGCAAGATACTGCTCTTGTCTGGACTGTTTGACTTTATGTTATATAAACTGGACATGCAGGACCCACAGGAAAATGACTGCTGATACAAGATGTACATTGCTACAGGTTTCCTGCTTCATGGAAGAGTCTGCCAGATATTCTGTAGGACACAGAGAAAAATGACTGACACACTGCCAATACAGGTGGACAGTTTAGTTTCCTGCTTTGCTGAGGAGTCTTCGAGACACACTATGGCCTACAGGCTAAAGATGGAACTTTACAGAAGAACTTCGGGTGACTGACCAGGTAGTAAGATATGTCTGTCATTTCTAGAGTTTACATATTACCCTTCTGTAGAAGACAGATAGTTATCATTATAGTTTTCCTTACTTAGGCTTAAAAATAAGTTACACATAAGAATTTAGACTCACAAAGATATGATAGATGATGGAATATTTTGTTTAAATCTTGCTAAATGTTAATGGACTAAATATTGTTAACTGTGGTTCTTGTTTGATAATTGCTATTTTATATATTTTGCTATGTTAAGGTTAAAACTCTTCTCTTAATTTAGACAGAATAGAGGAGATGATGGGAAATGTCATTCTGTAAATATGTTTCTCTTATTGGTTAATAAATAAAGCACTGTTGGTCAAAGCAAGATAGACAGAACTAGGAGACTAGGTGGAGAGAGAAAGAAGTAGGAAGGAGATTCAAGATGGAGGATGGAGAAAGCAGAATTCCAGCCCCTCTCTGTGGTAAGATAAATACCACATGGAAATACTTAGATTAATGGAAATGGGTTGATATTTAAGACTGCTCTTAATATAAGGAGATAATTTAATAGGCTAATTTTTGGTTATGTGATATTGGGGTTCTTGTTTTTATTGTTGTTGTTATTCTGTTTGATTAAAATAAAGACTTTCTCCATATATAAGGCTAGCCTTAAACTGGCCTTGAACTCTTATTCCTCTTATCTTTCTCTTTCAGAAGCTGGGATCACAGTGCCATGCTTCAAGCACAAGTAGTAGATCATTTTTTGAAACCACTGTTTATGATAAACAGAACCTACTTGTCATACTGAAGAATATATTTGTAAAGAATATCTTTGTGAAAGGCACAGGTGTTATGAGAAAGAATAGAAGAGGGTATAAGTGGAAATTGAGAAATTAAGAAGATTTCTTGACTAAGTTAAAAAATAGTCACATTGAGAATCCAGTGAGTTTGGGTTTCCCTTTGTAAAGTAGGGTACAATATTGGAGGCAATTTCAGGAAGTTTGTGAAAAGACTACTATCAGATTCTGGACATCATCTGGGATAAGATTAAAAAAATAAATATTTTCTTTTTCTGATAACAAGCAATGACTTCAGTACTTTGGTTTAAAGTAAAAGATATCTAGGACAACAATTAACCAAAAGTACCCACAGTACACAGAATTGAGATTGAATTGCCAGTTTAGTTGGTGATGCTGGCAAAGGGCTCTAAGATCCTCGATTACTGAAGTTATCTCAGAGATGGAAGTCAAGAAGTTACAGAATATATGGGCTATGTTGATGTGATTAATGACTGAAACACTGGGGAGAACAGAGTAAGAAATCACAAAGGACTCTGTTGACTCTAGGTGGTTCTTAATATGAGTAGTAAAGATGGCTTGTCTGGGGCTTAAAGACAACTGGTGTCATGCACGTTTGCCACCAGGAATATTTTTCCAAAAAAGTGAAATTATTCTCTTGTCTGCTAAAGAGTGTATCAAATTGTATAAACTATCTATGAAGAATTGTAGAAATTATAGTCATTTTTTGTTATGATTCAGCTTTGAATTCTTTTGTTTAAAGAGAAAGTGCATGTGTGGTTTTGTTGTTGTTGTTTTTGTTGTAAACAATGATACATTTACTAAGTAATAGCAATGTCTATCCACTTGTAACTTTCAGAGTAAAGACTCATTGAGAAAGGAGTGATGAAAGAGGCATTAACTTAAACCTTCCTAGTAACTTGTTTCTCTACAAAACCCTTCTCTTCATTTTCCCTTTCTTCTGGAAGAAGACTGTGCTACTAAAATAAAAAAGAAGTGTATTTCTACTCAATCACTTCAAATATCAAACTTAAGATCATTTCTTAACTACACAGTTGCTGGACATTTTTTTTGGAACACGTGCTGGTTGCCTTAATATCAAACCACCAGTCAGAAGGCTTCAGCTGGCAAATATCAATCCCTTACTCATCACTCAAAGCACTTACTGGACTAATGAAACACCTGGCCTCTTCCCTTACTCATTAAAAGGTCATTTCTAAGACCTGCCATGTATAGCTCTTCACCTCAGAGAACCAAACATACAAGCTTTATTTCTCCTCTCATTAATATTTTTCAACTTCTGAGGAACTGTGCAAACACATTTATTAAACTCTGCTTTATATGGCTGCACACATACTACAGTAACATGGTACACAAAATTATTTAAGATTTTGTATTGGTTTTGTGTTTAAATAAAAATTATTATTAGTTTTAATAGACAATTTAGAATAATAATGAAATGTAATGCAAGTAATACTGTGTAAGTTACTAAATAAAAATAATGTAAATCTTAACTCCAATTAAATAGCTGAGTTAAAATATTGGGCTAATATTTTGTTATAGAGACACCAGAAATAGCCATACCTTAGAAAGGAAATAGAAATATTTTAGTACATGTGTTTAAATAATACATCTTCACTTTAGAAATTATATGGTATTCTTTTAACACTGTACACAAGACAATACAAAATTATCTTTTAATGAGGAGACATGAAGAATCAAGAAGAGAAATGTTAGCAGGGAGAGCTTAGTTTTAAGAATAGAGAATTCAGTATTTTCCCAAATACTAAGGTAAGGACTCAAAGATTATCCATTCAGAATGAAAGCTAACAGAAAGAGACAAGATAAATCTTTTTTCTTTGATGCTAAAATATAAGGACATAAACTTTCTTGCTGATAGTTACATAGAACATGTATTTTAGAAGGATTAAGAAACTCACAGCCAACAAATCCCTGGAGTCTGTCATTTCCAGAAAAAAAAAAAACCTGTGAGGCATAGCCAAACATTCTCATAAATATTCAAGAATTTGGCAAAGGTGATGCTGAGTTAGGGCTGCGCAACAATTATTTTGTTATGATATTTGTTCTTAAAGAACTGGTAACCCAACTCATATGTCAATAAAAACTGCAGCAGAAAAGTAAACTTTTTATTAGATAGAAGAATTTCCAACATTCATTCTGAGAAATGAAAATTGATGGATCTATTTCTCAGTAAATTTAAGAAATTCCAAGAAGTTCTGCATTTGAGAATATTTTATCATGCTTAATGTTCTAAAATAGATTTTAAATCTCATATAGTTTCCTTTTCTGTCCTTTAAAAAATAATTTGCTTTTTAAAGAGTATGGCTTTTTTCTTGAGATTGACATACAACTATTTATCCATAGCACAAATTGTACAGAATACTGACATTGTCAACAAATTCCTCATCCTGGAAATATTTTAAAACTCAATTTTTTTTTAACATCAGTGATGAATTTGTTTTCTTCTCATAAATCAGTATCTACTTATAATATATTTTAGAGATAAAAGTAATTCTATAAATGCCACTCTACACATACTGAATAAAGCATGCTGTAGTTAAAATCATTCTCAGAGAGTTGGGTAAATTTCACAGGATGTAAATACCACTTTTAAGGAATAATTCATACTAGCTGATTAAAAAAGAAAAGAGCACATTAGAGTCCTATAACTTTCTCCAATGTCTTTGGGTATTAATAAGATATTTTCTGCTGTTTTTATTGTATTATTGTTAATGTTATTATTATTTGTTTTGTTTTCCTTTGGGGGAATAAGGTCTTGTCCTAGAATCGAAAGCTTTCATTCTTATAATCCTCCTGTATTGCTTCTTGTATCCTGTTCTAAAACTATACAGTATCATAATATCTTGTTTGCTTCCCATTTTTAAAATAATTTTGATTCCTAGGGTCTATTTTAGAGACAAATATATTAATATCAGGATACTAGTCATTTACATTTATTCAGCATCTGCAAAGGTGTTAAAGGTTCTAACCTTAGAGTTTGGTTGCAAATATTAATTAAGAGTGATAAATGCTTGTCTTCATAGTACTTAATGCTTTCTATAGAAATCAAAAGTCAGAAAAATAACTGAATACAACAAATATTGGCCTTCCAGTTGACATTTAATTCATAAAATGTTTTTTTCCCCCATTCTGTAGTCTGCTGCTTTGCGTAATTGATCGTACCTTTGACATAGAGATTTTCACGTTCATAGTATATAATTTATGAATTCTTGTTCTTAGTAACAGCGCTATCAGTGTTCTGTTTAGAAAGACCTTTATTAAGCTAAATGAGTAAAAAGCTAGTCTCTGCTTTCTCTTCTATCAGATCCAGGTAATCTGGCTAAATGTTGAAGTCTTTGTCACATTTGGAGTTGGGATTTTTTCAGGGTTTTAAGTATGGATCTATTTGCACCTGTCAACATGAAGTAAACCAGTGTGTATGTGTGTTTCCATATGAAGCTGAAAATTGTACCTCGAGTTCTGTAAAGAATTATGCTGGATTATTAATAATGATTGCATTAAATCTGTATATTACTTTTAATAGCATGGCCATTTTTATATGTTAATCATACTAATCCATAAGCATGGGGGATATTTCTATTTTCTGGTAATTTCATCAATTACTTTTGTCAATAAGCTAAAGGTTTTTATCACATGTCTTTTACTAGCTGGGTTAGAGTTACCCCAATATTTTTGAAGCAATTATGAAAGGGATTGTGTTACTGATTGCTCAGTCTTTTTGCTCTTGCATATAGGAAGTCTCCTGATTCGTGAATTAATTTTGTAGAAGTCTACTTTATCTAATTGTATCATCTGCAAATGTATAACCCTTTTATCTCTTTCAGGTTTCTTATCTCTCTAACTAAGATTTCAAGAACTATAATGAATAGGTATTTTGACTGTAGACTATCCGTATAACACCACTGATTTTTTGAAGTATGCCCATTGTCCTAATATCTCTAGGTCTGTGATCCAGAAAGCATGTTGGATTTTGTCAAAGGCATCTTTCCTGGCTCTAATGAGATGATCATATGGTTTTTGTTTATATAGTGATTTTCATTTTTTGGCTTATGTATATTGAACCATTGTTCTTGTATCTCTGGAATGAATCCTAATGATGAATTCAGTTTGCAACTATTTTATTGATAATTGTTACATCTATGTTCATGAAGATAATTATTCTGCAATTCTCTTTCTTTGTTGGGTTTTTATATGGACTCATAAGATGAAATGGAAACTCTTCCTTATTTGATTATGATTTAACTTTGGTATATAGTATATAAAAAAAATTTCTCTCTTGCCTCTCTCTACCTTTCCCTTCCTCCTTCCCCACCCCCTTCTCTCATTTTCTAATCTAGTGAAGTCTAGATTTTAAAATATGTTCTTACATTCTCTGGATTTCCTCAATGTCTACTGTTTTATCTCTCTTTCCTTCTCTAATTTTGTTAATTTAGTACTGCTATCTTTGCTTTTTTGTTAATTTGGCGAAGAATTTGTCAGTCTTGTTGACTTTCTCAAAAAACCAACTCTTTGTTTCATTGACACTTTATATTGTTGTTAATGTTTTTTTCTGCTTTATTAACTTTACCTTAGAATTTGATTATTTTATGCTGTCTACTCCTTTGCTATTTTATTTCTTCTTTTTCTTAAAGAGCTTTTGCTGTTCCATTAACTTATGTGACCTGTGTGAATGGGTTCAATTTGGCTACCTGGAACTTACAAGAATCCTTTGAGTTTGAGAAAACATAAATATTAAGACACATTAACAGCATACTCATGTTAGAAATGGTTTGGCTGAAAGAATTAACACATACAACTGACAGATTTTTGCACAATGAAAAGCACATTAATTTTGAGCTAATAGTTACAGTTATGATCGTATAGTGCCATAGTATGGTGTTTAGTACTCTGTCAGAATTAGATTAGTAGCTCATTAAAACTTTATTGATTAATGTTAAGACTATAAACAGTAGCAACCTTAAAATATCCATTTCTGAAATATGTTTTGTAACAATTGGAACCTTGGCTGATGCGTTAAGCTGACAAAACTATCAGTCGTCAAAAGCATCAGAGTTCTTGAGGAGGATAAAATTCTACCTGAATGATTACAGAGTAACAGAGACTCACTAGCTGGCAGCATGGACAGCCACCCCCAGGTCCTCCACAGTTGTTGAGGTTAGAGGCTTTAAGAGCATCTGCCTTCTGCTGATGTCACATGACCTGTGGATTAGGAGCTTTTGGAAGACTTACCTGCTGTTGGCCCAAGCAACGTGGAAAGTCAATTTCACTGCCCTTTTGTCCACGGTCCTTAGAGCCCTTTGCAGCAGTTGAGATGAAAGGCAGGATTGCTCAGTACAAAGTGCCCGAGCAGTCCGAAGGAAGGAAGGCTTGAAGCCGGAATCTTAACTCACCCTTGGGAAATGTTCCAGACCCTAAGGGAACGAGTTCCAATGAAAAAGAGTACTTTACCAAATTGTAGCAGGTGTGGCATGGTATTTCCAGCAAACCGGTGGATGGAAGTGGACTGCTGGCTCAGAATCAGGGTCCCTTAATATCTCTGGCTAGCCACCGAGTCCTCGAGGAGAGCCTGACCAAGTTTCGGCACCAATGTTGTTCTTTTGCTGCAGCTATTGCCTAAGAAACACAAACACGAGACTCAGCACCCACGTGGAGTTTATTGAGAGAGGGGAGAGAAAGAGGGGGTAGCTGGTGGCCAACCGAAAGCTGGAAGGGGGGGTCAAAGAAAGAGAGAAGGGGCCCCAAAGAGAGAGGTGCGCTTGGCATGCTTGCTTTAAAAAAGGGGCTTGTGCATGTGTAACTGGGTCCCCTGCACAGCCAGGTAAAGGCTGGAACAGCCAGGTAAAGCCTGACGTAGTGATGACATGGCCATGAGCGTCCTGCCCATCATCAGGGGCAGAGTCAGGAAACTGCAGGTTCCCAACAAATGTGAATCAACAAATCTGTTCATTAATATCTTTCTATGTTAATGTTCACAGTTCATCATAAATATTCAGATTAACAGAATAGATATGAAAACAGGAACCATTCATCTGCTCCAAGAAACTCATCTCAATATCAATGATAGATACTTTCTCAGGGTAAAGGGCTAAAAAAAGATATCTGATAACATATACATCAAACCAAAACTAATCAGAAAAGATAAGAAGAACACTATTTATTCATCAAAGGAAAAATCCACCAAGAAGACATTGTGATTTTTAACATTTGTATAAATGTAAATTTGTATAAATATACATTGGTATAAATGTATACCAAACACCAGGACACCCAGGTTCACCCAAGAAACATGGCTACAACTTAAATCACATAATGACACTCACACATTAAAAGATAGAGATTTCAGTTGTGCTCTCTGGCCAATAGATAGATCACCCAGGCAAAAGCTAAACAGACAAATTCATGAGCTAAGTGACTTCATAAACTTTAGTAATCTGATTTTGTGGAGCTTAGTCCAGTTTATTCCTGTGAGGGAAAGTGTGGATTGAGAAACTGCATGTAAATATACTAAGGGAAAGAGAGACACAGAATAGTGTTGGGCGGGCAGCCCAGTGAATTACTTAATGCCTCAAGTTTATTCTTCAACATTCTTATATATCCCAACCAAAAGGGGAAAAATGGCAAAAGACTTCTTTATCATGATATAAGGAAGAAACAGACTTTCTTCTATAGTTCTCCAAACATTTAGTAACCATGGCTTAGACTAAATTTTCTATTATCTGGCCTTGAAGGTTAAGAGTAACCACACCTTAGGCAAAGTCTCTTGTTATTTAGATAAGACATCAATGTCTAAGACCAAATATCCTACAGTAGGCATGCCTTAGACCTTTAGTTCTTATGACTTTAACCTTGGAAGAGTAAGGATAGTTTTGAACTCTCTGACCTTAAATCAAGATGAAGCAATGCCAGTTTTATGGACCCTCACAATAACCTAAATGAGTCTATTAGATAAGGCATCTTATTAGGCAGGCATCTTTGATTTTGCAGAGTTTGTAAAACATCTATTACGGCCCTTCTGACTTTTACCATATCCATTAAAAAGTGACGTATTATATATCTGCCTGTATGTGTTATTTGATCTTTTTCTCTTGTAGCTTTTGATATTCCTTCTATTTTCATTAATGTGTTGCATTAATGAAAATGTGTGCATTAATGTGTTGATTATTATGTATGTCATGGGTAATTCTTTTTCATGATCCAGTCCATCTTGTGTTCTGTATGCTTCTCTGGACACTACTGGATTAAGCTCTCCAGTCAGCAAGCACTTGTTGGCTGATTGGATTAAGGAACAAAATCCATCTATTGAAACTCAGCTCTACTGATGGGTACCACCTTTAAGTAAAAAGATGGCAAGATGTATTACAAGAATGTAAGACCAAAAAGCAAGCAAGCAATTGTTACTATCCTAATATCTGACAAAAGAGACTTCAAACTAAAACTAATTAAAAAACAATAAAGAGGTAGTGTTTACTCACCAAAAGCTACATTATTTAAGAACATATTACCAAACATAAGCACCAAAGTCTGGTGCAATAAATTTCATTAAAATCATACTACTGGAATTAATGACACAGACTAAGGCAGGGATGATAATAGTTGGTGATTGTTGGTGATTTCCTTTCACCAATAGAGGGGTTATCAGGATATAAAACAGAGAAACCTCAGAATTCAATGACATTTTACATCAAAGTGAACTGATAGATAACTAAAAAAATACTCTACCAAAACACCAAAAAAACTTCTTTAGTACAGACAGCATAATGTGCC
Source organism: Cricetiscus sungorus (assembly GCA_030556225.1). Taxonomy (NCBI): domain Eukaryota; kingdom Metazoa; phylum Chordata; class Mammalia; order Rodentia; family Cricetidae; genus Cricetiscus; species Cricetiscus sungorus. The sequence goes on from JANBXA010000031.1 coordinate 40,629,626, forward strand.
ACAAAACTATTAAAAATTGAATCTGTGAAACTATAAGGCTGCATAAAAGAAAATAATTCAATGTATCTTACCTCATTATACAAAAATACTTAAAATTCACAACAAACATAACTCTTTTAAGTATATAAACTCATATAGATTAAACAACTCATTATTAAATTATGAGTTGGGTCAAAGCAAAAATCAAATATTCCTGGAACTAAATAACATTAAATTTGTTCTAAGAAGGAATTTTATACCCACTAAGGACCATCATTAAATCCCAAAGGACATTAATAAATTACTTAGGTATCCAACTCATGAATTTGGAGACAAAAAGAACAAATGAAACCCTAACACAGATAAAGATCAGACATAATAAAAATCAAAGCAGAAATTAATCAAATAGAAACAAAGAAAACAATACAAAGAATCAATGACTATAAAAGCTAATTTTTAGAGAAGATGGAAAAAAATCAACAGACCTTTGATCCAAGAAGCCAAAAGAAGACCATGCAAATTAACAGAATAATAAATGATGCAGGAAATATTGTACCCCAAATAAATACAGAATATTATAAAAGAATACTCATAAAGCCCATACTCACCTAGTATGGGAAATCTAAAGGAAATAGATTTCTTGACTTAACCAAATTACCAAAATAAAATCTATAAAACAGGAACATCCACATAACCAAATTCTTTATAATAGCAATATTAATAGTCATGTTAATATGGAAGGGAAAATTCTTACATGCTTTCACCATAGGACAAATATAGTTAGCCTCTCCCAGAAATAAGGCCCCATAAATAGAGGCTTCATATAAAATAGGGATCTATGAAATGAAATAAACACACATACACACATGGATTATGCAGGTGGCATTTATATATTTGTGTGAGTGTACACACACACACATACATCAATAATAATTGAAGTAGAATCATTTATAAATCTGAGTGTATGGGGAGGGCAAGGGAGGAGTTGGAGGAGACTTGGAAGAAACTGGTTGGAGGAAAGAGGTAGAAAGCTATATAATTATAAATTAATTTAAAAATAATTCAAAAAGTAATACAGAATAATGTATAATTTGAAATGATTATGTTAATGTTTTACATAAAGGTATGATACATTGTAATGTAATTGTTATAAATGGATTTTGTCTGAAGCAATGTTTGCATTGCTTGCCTAAAAATTTATTCAAGTTGTTAATACTGGTTATTGACATAACTGTCTAATTGTCAGTAAATAAGTATAGTGATATGTATTACACACATGCAGATATTTATACATATTACATATATATGTATATATTTGTATGTTATACAAAATCATGTGTTTATGTTTATATATAGAATACAGAGAGATGAGAGATAGATAAATGGTATATACTAGAATGATAGATACATAATGATAGATAGAAAAAAAAGATGGACAGATAGAGAAATAGATAAACAGACATATAGGTATATAGATACGCTATGCATTTTCATGTCATGTAGATAATATTTTGCATAAAATCATTAATGATAGACTTTAGCTCTGGAGCTGTTAGAGTGTGGGGTTGAAGTATATTTTGCATGAAAATTGTAATTGAAACAACATGCAAGGAAAGGGAAAGTAATCAATCCAGCTTGGTTTCCAAACAAAATGTACAGAATTTTGTTCTTTCATACTTAATCTAGAGCAAGAACAGCTTGGAGAAAGCCAGCTTTATTGTACGGCACAGTATTTTCTATTGAAAGATGGTGACTGTAAAGTTATTAAACAAGTTTGAGAAGACATTAAATCAAGGTGATAGGTAATAGTTCCTGCCCTAGACATTAAATTAAGGTGATAGGTAACAGTTCCTGCCCTGGAACTGATTTAAAAAAGTGATAAATTAAAGACTATCAACAAGTCTAAGAGAAGAAGATCCCAAACTAATTTAAGCTTGAGATTGAGATATTTGTAAAGATTTCCAAACATTAACTGGGAATTTAAACTCTTAGTTTCAATTAACGTACCAATTGAGAGGAAAAGATAGTACTTGTCTTCAGTTTTGTGTAAGTCAAAATTTAATATTTACTAAATGTGTCATTAATTGAGCAAATGATCACAGATAATGGAGTGAAGAATTGTTATCTCCCTGGCTTGTCCAAATTATAGAAATATTTTTTCAGAGCTTGAAATTATGTTGTTTTTCTTTAGATAATCTTATTTTTTTCATATTGGCTATAACCTAGATCTCCTTTATTGTCTTGTTATTATTCTTCTGGTAAAAAATTTAAATTGTATCTCACAAATGATAATTCTTTTACATTTATTATGATATTGACTCTAGATTTTCACAAAAGTGTTTCATGAAATAGAGCAATAGAATAACAATAAACAGGACATATACTTATACCAATAATGTGAAACACAAAAAGTAGAAAATAAACATAAAATAAGACTGCCAAAGCAATGTAAAGCAGTAGAATTTAAAGTTTCAAATGTCAACCAAAAGGGCAGTTACAGAGAGGGTTTGATCACTTAGTGTACTGGATACACTAAGTTTGGATGTTCACAAATGAAGTATGAACATAAACAACTGAAAATGTAATTTTATGATGTAATCACAATGAGATTTAAATGATGCAAACTAAAACAGCAATTAATAAAGATAACTTATATTCTTAACAATGGAGTAGATTTTATGAAAATCTAATCATTGAGCTAATACTTTAAATTTAGAGACTTTAGAGAAAAAAGAAGATGAATAGGTAAATAAATTATATCTTGGAATTGTACAGAATAAACAAGGAAGAGCCTGTAAATTCATAAGTCATCAGAGCATACTGTATACATGTACTGAGGTGCTATACTCTTAAATATATTTATATTTATTATGTATGACATTACAATAATATGTATACATCCATACAAAGAGAAGACAGCAGAGAAAAATAATATTCCATGAAGAACACAGTGATTCTAAAGTTGAATAAACTGAATTCTTTATTGCTATCTAGTGAAACAACAGAACAAAAAAGGAGAGAAAATAGCTGGAAATAGGATGCAAGAGAGACAAATTATACTCCTTCTCTTCATAATAGTAATGTCCTCTAATATTGTAACCACCAGCCAACAAATAGAGCCCCTTTGCACCTGTGGGAGACACAGGATAAAGTTCACTAAAGGGTCAATCACCTTAATTAATTGGGGTTTCTATCTAGATATGCTCTACTAATGTAAACATGTTTATAAAATTTAACTTATCTCTTAAAAATCATTTATTTTTGAGATAGTTATATAATTAATCATTTTTTTTTATTTCCCGCTCTTCCTTCCAAACCATACCATATACCTGTGTTCTCTCTTTTTCAAATCAATGTCCTCTTTTCTCATTAGCTGGACACATCTACAATACAACTCTAGGAATAAGGTTCTGGGATCACTGAGGAAGAGGGGAAGGAAAAGAATGTCAGAGCCTGAGAAACAGTGAGTTTTGTTGTTGTTGTTATTTACTTGCATATCCTATGAATGTCAGAAGCTCCACCCATGAAGTCTTTTCAACATGTTTGCCTAAACATGAACTGAAAAGGGACATACCAAGAGTTATCTAATTGCCTTTTGAAGCATGTGTGATAACTATGACTATCTGAAATGGGTCTTACATATCTTTGGCACTGGAAACTCCAGTATAAATTTCAAAGACTTTCATTTTAACTAGAATGTTGTTCACTATGCTTTTTCTTTTTCATTGTGAATGATCTCGTTTGGGTACCAAGACATATTCCAAGCCTTGTTTCTTATTTCATGTTTAACAAGCCAATATGATATTGTGATAGAAGTGCATCAGTGCTCAGGAAGGAAAAAAATAGCCTACGATATTTGTAGATATTTAATGTGTATGAAATCTGACTCTTCAACTAATTGACAACAGATACTTCATTTAAGAGATTATTAATATGTAATTGGCTAATACCTATCTGCTACAGTTGGGATCTGTAATGTTCCTTGATCCATGTGATCAAGACTTGGTCACCAACTTGACACTTTTGCAAGACAGTGGAAGATATAAGAAGTTGGAACTATTGGTAAGTCTTTAGATGTTTGGTCACGAGAAGAGTGGTTTTGCTCTGCTGTGTTCTCATTATGATGCGTGTCCATAGGTTTATAGCAATAGGACTAATTAAGGACTGAAGTTTCTATAACAATGAGCCAAAATAACTCTTTTATTTTACAAACTGGTTATCACAGACACTTTTTACAGTAAGTAATGATGACTACCATACCATCTGGATGACAAAAGTTAAACAGCTGCTTTGGTCAACATACAACAAACACGAATTACAGATTTCACACTTATATGTAAGAATGGCAAGAGTTTACAGTTTAATGCAAAACATAATTTAAAAATGGATGAGAATTTTGCAGCTTAACTCATTTGTACAAAATGAAACATTGAAAGGATTGTCTTTAGGTGAATGGGTGTTCCTAGTTCACAATAGTATTTTACTTCCTAAATTAACACTAGAAATCTGACTTTTAGCTAATTTCAAGTAGGTATCAGAAGACCCTTGAGGCAGGAGAAAAAAGTAGAAAGAATTTGGGGAATATGAAAAGAGAAAGATGAACCCTCACGATAAAGACCTTTCTCTTCTGGGCTGTAAGTTTTCAAGTTTCTAGGAATCTAACCCAAAGCCCATTTTAAGAAAAGGACATCTAACAAATTTCTGATGCTTTCAGTTCAAATGGCTTTCCATTCCAGGTGAGCCAATACCTCTATTCAAGGTAGGCAGAGTCACCTGAAATGTCACCTATCCAACATGAAAGAAAAATAAAAGTTTATTAGAAAGTTTTGAAATGCAACTTGAAAGCAAGAAAAGCGGTATATTAGATGATTGCTGAGACATTCAGTGGGAAGGACGTTGCCCATACTCAGGCATGACTCACTTCAACAGCTCTTTGGGGAAGTAGAACCCCTAACTACAGCATGGCATTACTTTCTTCTGAGAGTTTATCACTTATCACTCATGATTAAGTTATTTTAAATTTCATGAGTAAAATCTCCAACTTTGTTTCACAATACAGCTAACTCTGAATTTCTTTTTAGCATTGAAGCCACGAACTTGGATTTTGTAAAATTTGAGATCCTAAAACTTCAGGGTTACACCTTAGGCTACTGAAAGTGATACCATGGAGCTCTATTTCTGCTCTTGCTGTTTATATCCTCATCAAAGTGCAGCTCATCCAGGGTGTTTATTTTAAACAAGATTATTCATTAGGTCAGCTTTCTGAGACAAAGAGTAAATACGATCCAATCATGCTTCAGAACACTAGAATACCACTAATGTTTCTTATGTCACTGAAAACAAAAATCATGGAGAGTAACCCTGAAGCTCCACTGCATCCCTCCTCCTCCTTGCCTTGGGGAACTGAGGTTAAATCTCAGGAAGCATGTGGATATAACTCCCTCCTCCATGCTCGCTGATAAGAGTATGTTTATGCTGATCCACCTGGGCCAGGCATGAGTAGCAGAACTAAGACCAACGAACAATAACATCTCCAGAAGATGCTTGTGGCTAGCATTTAAATTTTTATACTTTAGAAATATATTGATAGAAACAGTTGAAAAATACCAAAAGTGTTCAAATAACTAGAAGCACACATATTTTTGGAGAAAATGTCATACAGTCTTCTAACTTTTGTGAATTCAAAGCTCTTATTAATAAATCATTTCCTAACAGCATGGAGGAGTGCATTTGTTTCATTAGGCAATCACTTCGAAACAAAGACTGATGTTGTTTTTTCATTAAAATAGAGTATAGACATAAAAGAGACAAGCAAAAAGGTTTTGAAAAATGTCTCTCTGTAAATTAATCCTGAGTATGATTACTTGGGCTGTTGTAAACACACAAAATGAGTGATGAGGACACCCGAGCACTTTAGCAGAACCTAATGAAACATTTGTGGCTGCCGCAGAGCTCATCAGGAAGATCTTTCACTGGCAGAGAGTCAAGGACATCAGCTCATCTCTCTCCTACTTCATAGTCGAGGTTCAACATACGAACTTCAGACAAAAACACTGCCCAATGCAGCAAGCCATCAAAGTTCCCTATTCTTCAGAGCTTGATCACCGGGCACCAATATGCTAACAGGATTGGTCTGCACCAGCTTGGTTAGCTTTGAAGAACGAGTTAAACACTTTGGGAAACCATAAAAATGATTTGAAGATAGTGATAGAAAACACATTCAGAAATCGGAGCTTTTAATCTCTACTACAGATAGCTATATCCTGCAAGCTAGTTGATTCAGATCTTATAACCTAATCGATAGGCATTGTAGGGTCATGGTGTTTGATCTTAGAGTTCTGCTTCTGTTTAGAATTTCTGTAAAGTTAAACTCATCCCTCAGTAATGAGTGGCTCTTTCCACCTGTCTGATTTGTGAAGTATTTACAGTAGGTGACCAAAGTGTGAGTAATGATCTTACTGATTTGTATTCTAAGAAAACTTATTTCTATTAATACTAGTAATTATAAAATTTCAAGTAAAATAGCACATGATAATCATTTTCAATAATCTGGCAACTGTTTTTTCCAACATTCCTTTCATACCTGAATATAAAAGTCTGTAGCACTTGTGAATAATTTGCAAGCATAAGAACACTATTTTTTTTTCTCTTTTCAGGCTACAAAATCCCCACTGCTTATAGCCTTCCATTGGAAACATATGCTCAAAACATCAGTACATTCTCAATTTTAATAGATGTTTATATTCATGAAAGCTTGTAACAATTTATTTTACTATTTCCATAGCTTGAGGTAACATTTTCTTAAGTGTATGATTATAATAAAATGAGATATAACCACTCGTAGCACTTTTATGGTTTTAACTTTCTATGTATTTCATAATTAGTCAAATTGTCTTTCCGTAAATATGTTTATTATTAGTTTTTAATTTCTAAATTACCTACACATAACTTACATTTTTCTTATTTTATATTTTAATTTTTAAATAAAACTTGATATCAACATATCTATATCCTTGAATCATTCACCTCCCTACACCTTTGTTGGAAAAGAATCTTCCATGGATTATATTGTTTAAATGTAAATAATTTTATAGTACCTATTACAACTCAAGTATTTTCATTATTATGGCTTTGTACATTTTTCAAATTGAATTATCTATACCTTGTCCTAAATTATAACCTTCTAGAACTATAAAAATCATGGAAATATTGAAGAAAGCAGGCTAATCACTAACATCTATGCATTAATTATCAACTCTTGCTCTTTTATTTTTATAAAAATTACACTTTAATTTTGTTGAAAATATAGCTAAAACTGATAGTTCATGAATTAGTTGGTCCCAAACTTTGTGAGCAATTGTCCTTTGACAAACAAGCTCTATAGGTATGAGCTTCTGATGTACCCTCATGCTCCTTTTCCCTTTGTTGTACAATTGTCTCCTAGTTCAGGGTCCTATGTGCTCACTTGGTATAAAACAGAAGCTCCCAGACAGTCAGGCCCATCATCCTATGACTGGAAATATTTAACGTACTTTCTTCAGGGAACCATGAACTTGAACTGGCTTAGCTGCCTTGAGAGGCATTAAACATATGTTTTTTGGATTATAGTCATGGCTCCTGGGGCACAATGTGCCTTCTATTTTCTGAAAGACTGATGTCCTCCCTCGAGAGTATGTCCCCTGAGAAGTTAAGGAAGCATGAAGGGTTGACAGGACAACTGGTCTTAGATATTAATCTTGTGTAACCTGTATGGTTTGCAAGCTTCATTGCATCCTGACAGCTACAACTGTGTTGATCCTGTAAAAAATACCATTATGGTATATTTCTGATAAAGGTATAAAAAGTCAGATCACTTGCAATAAAATAGTTATAGCCTCAGTCTTACTGTGGTACCTCCAACCTGAGCCTGGCTTCATTCCTCATGTCCGTATTAGGCCACCTTGGCCTGGTAAGTAAAGAGCTTACAACTTTCCCTAGGTTTTTTATCTTTTTAATTTTAGTAATAACTTCTTTGGTTTTTTTTTACAAGTTTATACATGTACATTATATATTAGGATCACTATCTCCTCAGTCCATCTTCTTAATCCATGTTTCCCTCATGTCCTTACCAGATCCCCTCCCCAGACAAATCTTTCTCTCCCATTCACTAGTTATGGAATTGTTTAGTGTCCAATAGTTTAACTAATGTCATCTGTGTGGTGAGTTTCAGTTTGGCATGTTGCTTTTAATCACAGTTATGGTTGACCAGATGTTTAAATTCATAACGCCTTGACTCCCTACAAAGATAATTAGCAACAGAATTGTGAGCTGATTTTCTCCTGAAATTGATCACTTCTGGTTATTTTGTCCCAGCAAATAGAAAAGATACAAAGATAGTACATAAATTCACTTGTGCTAAGTTGAAATTGGGGATTTTCTCAACATAAAAGCCATCCTTCCTAAAATTTAAAGTTTATTTACTTGGGTTATTTTAGACAAAGACCTGCCATGCATCCTGCTTACCTCCAGTTTCCAAAAGACTTATTCCACTTACCTACATCTCCTAAATTCTGGGATAACAAACATTTATCATCACACCCAGCTTAATTTACCCTTATTAATATAGAAATTATTAGTCTTAGAGGTAATATAATTAACAATTAATTAAATTTTTTTCTAATAGACTACAGTAAGTATGTGGCTGTTATTTTTATCAGCAAACTAAAATTCTAAGTCGTTTTCTATATATGTGTATAAATGTTTCAATACATTATGAAGATTAACTTTATAGATGTGTCACTAAAGGAAAGTCCTTACAAGATTTACAAATGTTGTTGCATGAAGAGGTTAGTGATTAGTACAGGGATTTTATTATATAGCTTTCTGTGTTTAAAAAACGTCTCTTTAAAACATTTAAAAATCAAAATATCTATGTATGATTGGATTTTCATTGGTATAGTATTATAGAGATTATAAATAATGAAGGGAATCATAGGTAATAAACAATTTACCTTTTGCCAAGGTCCTAAACCATATATATATATATATATATATATATATATATATATATTATTTTAGAGTATGAGTTATATCTTTAAAATTTTTTAGACAAGATTTTTAGTTTATTTGTGGGGAGTGAGATAAACAATTCAAGATTCTTTTAGGCAGGCCAGAAGCTCAGTGAACAGAAAGATTTCAACCATGTGCAATGCCCTGTGTTTCATCATCAACATACATCCAGAAAAAATAAATAACAACCAATGATATCAAAGCTATAATCAAGATGCTACCTCTTACCCACTCCAAAAAAGAAATCCCAAGTCCAGTTGGAGTGACTGATGAAATTTATCATAGTATTAAGGAAGAGCAAATATCAATACTTTACAAATTGTTCTATAGAATGAAATGGTATATAAAATTATCAAATTTACTCTATGAAGCCAGTACTATCATGCTACTATTAAGTACTGTGAAGCCAGTTCTTTTTGAAAATAAAACTGAATTAAAAAACAAAATCATAGAATAATATTCGTAAGTAACATAGATATAAACATTTCCAATAAAATGCTTATCAACTGAATCCACACAAAATCGTACATCATGAAAAATGAGCTTCATCCTAGCTGTAAGGTTAGGGTAACCTGTACAAATCAATGTGATGCATTATATAAATAAACTTAACACAGATCAAGTGATTATCTCTGTAGACAAAAAGCTCTGGGAAGATGTTGAACACACCTTAAAATAATAAAGACTATGTATTATAGATGGAAATGTCTGTCCCACCTGGTCCCACAACTGTTTAGTCTCAAATAAATGCACAGAGGTTTCTATTAATTATAAACTATTTGGCCGATGGCTTTGACTTCTTATTGACAAGCTTTCTCTTAATTATGAACCAATTTCTATTCATCTATGTATCTCCATATGCTGTTTGGTTGCTGCAGTTTTCCTGGGCATCCTATCTTCCTGGAGGCTACATGACACCTCCCTGGCAGCTCATTCTCTGAGTTCCTCTTCCCAGAATTCTCCTAGTCTGGCAACCCTGCCTATACTTCATGCCTGGCTCCATTCTGCCTGTCCTTTGGTTGATACAGCATTATTCATCAACCAATAAGAGAAACATGTATTCTCAGCATACAGAAGCACATCCTCCTTCAATATATAATACACTGTAGCCAAAATTATACAAAATTGAGAAACTGAAATTATTTCCTATAAAAATATCAGACATTAGAAAATGCCATTTATTTCCTGTCCTGCTCAGTATAGAAATATTAAGCCTTATCTAGGTCACTAAAATACGATAAATACATGAATTGACAATAAATGGGAAATGAAGAAGGCAAAGTATCTCTCTTTCTATACTCAAAGACACTATCCAAATATGATCAGCTCTAATAAATATTTTTGTCACAGTATGAGAAGACAAGAAACAGAAATCAGTAGCCATCATACATACTAACAATGAACAAATCTCATTATACATTACTCATGCCAACAAATAAAAAATAAATAACAGTAGCCCTCATATATAACAACAATGAACAAATGTCAGTACCCATCATGCATACCAATATTCATACAGGACTGGGGTCCAGTTCCCAATATGTACTTCCTCAATGAGATAATAGCTACAAACAAGCAAAACAATTCCTAGAAATAAACCCCCCAAAAAGGAAATGAAAGATATCTACAATGAAAATTTTGAGTCATTGTAATAGGACATCAAAGAAGATACTAGACCATGCTCCCACATTGAAAGAATTATTATCATGAATGTAGATAAGCTAGCAATACAATCAACATATTTCATACAAATTTCCAATGTCACTTTGGATGGTACTAGAATTCTAAATAAGTTCAATAATTTGAATAGAATTACAAAATATCATAGGTAGCCAAAGCTATCTTACAGAGAAAGAACACATCTGAAAGTATCATAACACCTGATCTCAAATTATGACACAGATCTCTGAAGACAATGAAAATCTGGCACTAGTATAAAAAGACAGGAAGACAAGAAACAATAGAGCACCTAAAAATAAATTCATAAGGTTGTGGCAACTTCGATTTTGACTACAATGTCAAAAATATGCAGTGGGCATCACACAGCTAGTTCAAGAAATTGTACAAGCAAAGCTGGATGTCTAGCTGCAGAATAAAATTAGAATCATATTTCTCATCCTTTCCAAAGTCTACTCAAAGTAGAGAAATATCACAGATCTGAAGTTTAAATACTAAACCGAGTATAAGATAGCTGATGATATACTTCAAGATACAGGTATATGTGAGAACTTTTTTGAGTAGAAATCCAACAGCATATGTACTAGCCCCAAGAATCAATGAGTGGGAATACATAAAATTAAAGTTTCTACACAGCTGCAGAAACTGTCAGAAGAAGTAATAATCTTTTAAATGAGAGAAAAAAATTACAATCTAGAATTGTAAAAGCTAACATGAATATTTATCAATGGAATCTAATAGAAGATACAGACATAACTCCACACACCCACAGACACCCAATTGTTTTACAACATAGCTATAAATATACAGTAGAAAATGAATGGCATCTTCAGTGAATACTGTTGGTAAAACTAGATGCCTGCATGAAAAACAATTCAAATAGATGTATGCTTATCACCCTAAATAAAACTCAACAAAAATTGCATCAAAGCCAGATGCATTGAATCAGATAGAAGAGTAAGTGCAGAATAGTCTTAAACATTCTGAACAAAACACAAATAGCATGGGTACTAAGAACAACAATCACTAAATGAAGCAACATGAAAGTGAGAGCCTACTGTATAGAAAAAGAAAACATAATTCAGACAGAGTAGCAGGCTACAGAATGGGAAGATTTTTACCAACTACATATCCAATAGAGGGCTAATATCCATAACATATAAAGAAATCAAAACTGTGAACATGAAGGAGGCAAATAAACTATTAAAAAAATGAAGCACAGGTAAAAAACAGAATTTTCAAAAAGGGGACCTCAAAAGGCTGAGAAACAAATATGTGTTCAATATTTTAGTCATTAAGAAAATGCAAATTAAAAAGACTTTGATATTTCATCTTACAATGGTAAAATGGCTGGGAATAATAAAACAAATGACAGGTCATTCTAGTGAGGAGTGCAGTAAGCACTCATCTATTGCTGGTGGGAGCACAAGATGTATCGTCACTATAGAAGTCATTGTGGCAGACCTGTGAGACTCTACAGATGGATATATTTCAAGATTCAACTATATTATTCTCATACTTACACCCAAAGATTACTTCATCCTACCCCAAAAAACTTGTTCAACCGTGTTCATGATAGCCAGCACTTGGATACAATCTAGACAATGTCTGTCAATGGATGAAAGGAAATATGAGATGTGGTACATTTACACAATGGGCTATTACTTAGCTTTGAGAAAAATAAAATCATTAAATCCACAGAAAAATTGATGGAGCTAGAAAAATGTCATCCAGGCCAATACGGTATGTTTTCACTTATATGTTAATATTAGCTGTTAGATATGTAATAACTAGCTAAAATCTACAACTGCAGAAATTACAGATTATTCTTATTATTCTTACATATAGAGTAAGAAACTAGAATGGAGGGCTGGCAGTGCTTAGGAATGTGAAACAGAATAAATAGTTTTCAGTGGGCAAGGAGTGGTGGAATTAGAATGGGGGTATCACCTTAAATGCCCTTCCTCAATAATGAGATTGGCAATTACCTTATATGCCATCCTAGAGCCTTCATCCAGTAGCTGATGGAAGCAGCAGCAGACACCCACAGCTTAAAACTGAGCCAAACTCCTGGAATCCAGTTGCAGAGAGGAAGGAGTGATGATAAAAGTGGTCAAGACCAGACTGGAGAAACCCACAGAAACAGCTAACCTGAACAAGGGGGAGCTCATGGACCCCAGTTTGATAGCTGGGAAACCAGCATAGGACTGACCCATACCCCCTGAATGTGGGTGTCAGTTAGGAGGCCTGGGCAATCTATGGGGCCTCGGCAGTGTATCAGTATTTATCCCTAGTATACAAGTGGATTTTAGGAGCCCATTCCACATAGAGGGGTTCTCTCTCTCTCTCTCTCTCTCAATGATATCACAGACTTTAAAGATCTCCTATCGAAGGCCTCACCCTTCCTAGGGAGCAGAAAGGGGATGAGATAGAGGTTTTGGTGGAGAGGGAGTTGAGGTGAGGGAGAGGGAACTTAGGTTGACATGTAAAACAAGATTGTTGCAAATTTAAATTTTAAAGGAGGGAAAGAAAGGTGGGGAAGATGAGAAAGATGTGGGGAGAGGCAGCTATAACTAAGGTTCATTTGCAGCATTGTATGGAAATCTAATATGGTAGAAGCTTCCTAAAGCATGCATATATACATATATATATAGTTATAAGGACTATCTAAATGAAACCAATAAACAACAGAGGAAAGGAAGTTCCAAATGGACATCTTTAGTCTCCAAATAAAACTCCAGTACTACCAGGAGTGGGTTACAGCTAATAGACTTGTTTGCCAAAGGGAAAATATACGAACTCCCTAAATTTACCAAGACAATTGTTTATACTCAAAACAAACAAACAAACAAACTGCATGGTACCAAAAGAGAAAGGTAAATACCAATGATGACCATCCTGAAGTATGAGCTAATACAATAGTGGCACAAGTCTTATGGGATTATAATACATGGGAAATAAGATTAGAGGGCACAATATTGGCTGATAGGTATTTATTCGGGGAAAAATCACTTACACCAGAAACAGATGAGTGCCACAGGTTCGCATTCCAAGGATGCCTCCAGATGTTCTCTGTCTCTGATCAGGAAGTAAGAGAGCGACCTGAGATCTAGGACCCCAGACCTAGTCCCCACAGGTCATGCCCGCACCTGTCCCCACGCCCCAATGGGCGTGGTTGGTGCAACAGGTGTGGGTGGGGTGGATATCTCATCATAGGACTAACCAACCGATATATGATTACATTAAAGATCCACTCTATGAGATGGAAGCTATATCCTACACTGCTAGGGTGGTCAAGAGCCTGAGATTAGGTAGCCCAGGATTTTAGGGAAGAAGAAGAAGAAAAAAAAAACATTACTGTTCTTCTAAAGAAACATTGTAAAGAAGTCATTCTAAAGTAAAATGACTACTAATGATATTGTGCTATACTCAACAGAGAAGCTTCTTTCTGCAGTAGATGGGAATAAACACAGATACCCCACACCCAGGGGTTCAGAAAATGTGAGACCTTGGGACACTCAGCCTTAAATGATTCTTCTAGTCAAAGAAGAGACAGAAAAATTTTATAAGCCAGAGGGCCAGGAGGACTCCAAGGAAACAAGGTTTTCTAAACACAGTAGGACTCATGCACATACAATTTCACAAAGACTGGGTAGCATGCATAGGGTTTGCATAGGTCTGAGCCAGATGAGGTCCCAGCTCTGAGAAAAATGGGCACACCCCCATCCCTAACACAGAGTCAATCTCTAATAGAAAACAACTTAGGAATGAAAAAAATTAAAAAAAAACTAGTTTTCTGTAATGGAGTCTCACTGGTGACACAAACCACTCTTAAGGGAAAGCTCCAGGTCTAGCTATAGATGGCCAACAGGAATCCTTGGACTTTCCTTATCTCATAATATTTGGGTACAGATATAATTTCTGTTTTTTCTTATAATTCTTTCATGTACATATTATGTCTTCTTCTTGTATGTGTTTTGTGTGATTTCTGTGTGTTTAATGTGTGTCTCTCTGGGTCTATGTGTCTCTTGTGCTTTTTCTTTGGCTGTTTTTCTTCTTTATGTTTGTTTTGTTCTATTCCTGTTTGTTTGTTTTGTTTTATATTAGTTTATTTTATTATTGTGCCAAAGATGCTAGTTTTTGTATAAAATAAAGGGTTGGATTTGGATGGGAGGAAAATCATACTCAGTGTACTTTCTAAGAAAAAAATCTATTTCCATTATAAAAATAGAATAAATGGGATAAATAAATTACACAGTACACACACTGGCACGTATTGCAAAGGGCAGAGAATTTGATAGCTCTTTCAGTGATAATTGACAGCACTTCTTAAAAGCCTCACTTTTCTTAATACTCATGGCAATTATGCCATAATATATAGAGTTTTACATAAAAATAGCATGATTATTCTGCAGTGTTTCCTGAGCCCTGAGGAGAGGAAATTGATGGAGACATCTCATTTAGGGCTTCATGTTCCAAGGTCTATCATTGTTTATATAATGTATGTCTGAATCTCTATAATTGCTTCCATCTGCTATAGAAGGACACTTCTCTGATGATGGCTGAGCCAGGGACTGATATGAATATAGCAAAATGCCACTGGGATTCATTTTATTGCTGCTCTTGAAATAAAAGTTTAATTTTGCTAGAACAGTATGTGGTTTCCTCCAAGCCCCTGGGCTATCTAGACTCAGATTCTTGACCACTCAAGCAGTGTTGAGTATGAGTTCTAGCCCTTGGTGTCATTCTTAAGCCAAATCATATATTGGTTGGTTGCTTCCACAAACTTTGTGGCACCATTGCACAAGTATGTCATGATGGTAGGACAGCAACTTATGTCAAAGGGTTTGGGGCTGGGTTGGCATTTACATTTCTCCATTGGTAGTGTGCGGAGTATCTTCTTCTATTAAACACATTAATGTAAGAATGAAACAGGAAAATATACCTTGCAGGTTAAGTGTTCTGCTTGCATTTAAGACAGTTAAGAATAAGCTCCTGTTTGTCCTGCCTGTGATAAGTCACGTTAGGGTAGGAAGTATCCAGTCAGGAAATATGTCAGATGTGTGCTTACCCCTCATTGGACCTCATGGGAAATGTGAATTTTGTCTTTTTAAGCCCCTAAAAACATGAGTCAGGACCATTTTCTTGGAACACAGGGATAGACCTGGCAAGATAGTTCATCAGCCTGGCCAGTATTTAATTAAAGCTTGCTTCAAATTTAGCTTTAAATGTGGTGGTGGTCTTATTGCCAGTTGGTGAGGTTAAACTAGAACATGCGGCGAAGGCTCTGTGTAGGACGCTGCTCCATTTCTCTATATCCAGTGACTGTGTTGGCATTTCTTCAGCAATGGAGCCTTGCTGTATGTAAATTTGTGGAGAGCAGCCTCTAGTCTTGGCAAATGCTGGGGATTGCCCCTGAGACCCATTCTCCAACAACTCAATTAGATATAATCCAATTCTAGTACTGGAAGTTTCATTTGGTGGCAAGAGATAGACAGAAGAGACAGAGGGCATTAAAAAAAAAAAAAAAAAAACAAGCCCCTCTAATCCAGCATGTTGAAGGAACATGTGGATTCACAGAGGCTGAGGCAGCATGCACAGGGCCTGCATGGATCGAGATATGGGTTCTAGAGATGAAAGGAAAAGTGGGCATATGTCCACCCAGAAGCTATCTTCAATTAATAACCACTTGCAAATGAATATTTAGAGTTTTTCTAAGTATTCTGACTGGAAAAACTCTCAAGATTGTGTTGCATCCCCAGCAATATATGAAGGTGAACAAAAGTGAACTGGTTTGCATCTTTGAAGGCTCCTGGTTTCAAATTGTCTGTCCTATCAGAGTTCTTTCTTTATTACTTTTTAAAGTATTTTTTATTATTTTTAATTTATTTATATATTTATGTATAAATATATATTTATATATTTGTATATAAATATATGTGTATATATGTTTTTTTCTCCTTTAACCATATTGGTCCTTAGCATATTATGCCTTCCAGTTAAATGTTTTTACAGGATTTTTGAGTGTGTGAATGAATGGATCTGTTTCTTGTGCCTTCTCTTGGAATATTTTCCTTCTGTTTGTTTGGGACAGTTCCAATGTATCAGTTTTTGTTTTATCTTATTATGTTTTGTTATTATTGCACAGTAATTTTTTTCTGATGAGAGACAGAGAAGGGGTAGACTTGGACAGGAGGGAAGGTAAGAAGGAGCTGGGAGAAGTAGGGAGAGGGAAACAGAATATATTATGAGAAAAAAAATATTTTCAGTAACAGGATAAATAATAGTTTTCTTAATTGTTCTAAGAATTTTGCTTAAGTTTATCATTTTGATGATTGGCAAGCTTGAGAAGGTAGGTGTGTGTGGGTGTGTGTTTATTATTCTGATTCATTTGGGTTTTTCTTGCCTGCTGGCTTTCTAAAGAGAGAAAAAGCAAGGGTTTGGATGGGTAGTAAGGTGACAAGGATCTAGAAGGAATTGGGTTTGGGGAAAAATGAACAAAACATATTACATAAAATATTTTTCCAATAAAAAACAAAACAAATAGTTAATGTTATTATTGAAAGATAAAAGTAGATTGTGGTAATTTTGTTGAGCCTTTGTTTTTGCTGGTTTGTGTTATGGTTGGGTTGTTGCATTTTTCAATTCCAGCTTCATTTAAATATTTCTATCTCTTTATTAAATCAGTTTTCAAATTTTTCTTAGCTTCATTCAACCATGTATTTGAATTTTTTTTGGACTTCAGTTCATCATTTGTTGTATTCTGATTATAAATAAAATAATTATTTTATTTATGCCATCATTAAATTTAAATTTGATATAATTATTATTTTTAATTTTGGGTCCTAATAGTCACCTATCACTTCAATTTGTTGGAAGATCTGTTGTGTTTTTGCCTGTCATATTGATTTTATTTTTTGCAATTTCTCCTGATATAGACTTCTTTCTTTAATTGTATATATGAGGTAATAATTTGATTTTCTTAGATTGGGCCAGTGCCAGTGCAGAGAGTCTGAGACTTGAGTTAGACCTGGTAAAGCTGGTAGATTATCTGTTTATCTGGGTCCAGCAAAGACAGCTACTAATCCATAGATCTGGAGGTAGGTCTGCAACCACAGAAGTGCAGCAGGCAAAGGGAAAGATGGGAGAAGAAAAGAATTCTCTTTAGTCTCAGGTGGTTCTTGAACACAGTAGGTTTGAATGCCACTGATCTGTGCCTACTTTTGTAGATGTGGAGATGGTCACAAGCAGGGGTGAGTCACCTTGGAAGCTGGTAAAGGGGAAGAATTAATACAACCAGCAAAGGTGGCTCAAATACAATGAAGATTTATGAGCCACAGGTCCGAAAATATGCTTAGAGATTTTATCAATACCAAATGTGAATCTTTCCATAAAAGAAGATAGTTAAACCAAATACAAAATCCACTGTATTCAGAATGCTTTTGCCCTAAAGTACTGAGTTTTCATAAGATTAAGTTGGATACAATTCTTAGAAAAGAATATTATTAAAATGAAGAACAAGGGGCAAAGAGATTCACGCACTCGCAGGGAGGTCATATCAGGAATTGTTTCCCACGCTCATCCCACTCTATACACCTATTTCCATCAGTCACTGGATGAAGGTTCTATGACAACAATTAGGGTAGTCACCAAACTGATTACAGGAGATGGCCAGTTCAGGCCCCTTCTCCACTATTGCTAGGAGTCTTAACTGGGCACATCCTTGTGGATTCCTGGGATTTGCCCTAGTACCAGGTTTCTCAACAACTTCACAATGGCTCCCTCCATCAAGTTATCTCTTTTATTTCTCTTCCTCTCCATGCCTCCCCCAACTCAACCATCCCATTCCCTCATGTTCTAATCCCCCATACCTTCCCCTCTACCACCACCACCACCCCAGTTTATCTAGGACATCTCATCCATTTCTCCTTGCCAGGGGATCCGTCAATATCTCTCTTTTGTGGTCTTCCTTGTTACCTAGCTTCACTGGGATTGTAGACAGTAGGCTGGTAATCTTTTGCTTTATATCTAGTATCCACATAAGAGTAAGTACATACCATGTTTATCTCTCTGGATCTAGGTTACCTTACTCTGCATGATTTTTTTTCTAGCTCCATCTATTTGCCTGCAAATTTCATGATGTCATTCCTTTTTACAGCTGAATAATATGCTATTGTGTAAGATGGTGTCTCAGAGTTGTTTTGATTTGCATTTCTCTGATAACTAAGGATTTTCCAGGAGTCTAGTCAAAGAGGGAGGAGGTACAGTATGAGGCCAGGTTTGTGTCAGAAAAACCCACAGAGACAGCTGATCTGAGCTTGTGGAAGCCAATGAACTCTGAACCAACAACTGAGTAGCCTACATAGAACCAAACTAGGCCCTTGCATGTGGGTGACAATTGTGTAGCTTGGTATGTTTGTAAAGCCCTGGCAGTGGTACCAGGATCTATCCCTGGTGCATGAGCTGGATTTTTGAGCCCATTCTCTATTATAGGATGCCTTGCTGGAGGGGAGGGGAAGGGTGGTCCTGCTTCAAGTTGATGTTCCAAGCTTTGTTGAATTCCCATGGGAGGCCTTGCCCTTTTTGAGGAATGGATGAGGGGGTGGTGGATAGAGAGGTGGAAGGGTGGAAGGTGGAGTGTCTGAATCTGTCTTTGCAGGACTGCAATCAATCAGAACCAGCCGAGCTAACTTGAGTCAGTTTCTGAGTTAGGGGATATAGATGAAAGAAAGGCTAGCTAATAGAATTAAGAGATGAAAACACAGGATAGTGGTCAGGAGAGCAGATTCAGTCCATACTTCCTGACTTGGGAGTGATAGTAGAGAAGGGAGGGGAAACTGTGGTTGGGATTAAAATAACAGAAAATTTAAAATTCAAAGAAAAATTTCAAAAGGGAATTCTTTCCAACATGCCACAATTTGTATAGATATTGGTTAAGAAGTTTCGGTGCAGCTGTGTTTTGTTTTAGTAAATACATTTAAACTTTCCTATTTGCACATTGTAAATAATATGTTTCTTTCTTTGCTTCTTTCTCACTTTGTGACCATGTCTCATATTGCCCAAGCTGTCCCACATGCTTTATTTAATGGAGGCTGCCCTTGACCTTTGCATTCTACCATGTTCTGGGGTTATAGTTGTGTACCACCACACCAGGCTTGAAAATGTTATCTTCTGCTTCACAGTTCCTCAGAGGTATAAGCAAACTTTTAACAGCCGTAATTAATGAGTGTCATTCATTAATAATGCCCCAAATGCCAAGCACCATGTCTGAAATATGAGGCACTCCATAAATTTTTTAAATGAGTGGAGGCATGAATATTTTTATGTTCCTCTTTTATCACTAAGGGGAAATGGCTCCTAGGACAGCTGGTCTGCGTAGCAGTATAACTCCTGCAGAAAAGAAATGTTTCTCTGAATAACAATAAGTTAGTTCTTCATGCCTGTGTTTATATGGATCCTGGCTGAGAATGGCATTTTTTCTTCCCTTCTGTTTTCTTTAACCCGTTAATCTGAAACTCCCCCTAGTAATTAGATACATAATACATTTTTTGATAATTGAATTATATAAAAATGAATAAGTAAATGAGTAACAAATATTTTGCTCAAATAAACTATTTAAAATCTACTAAACAAGTTACTCTATCATTTGAGAAATATAAGCATATCATGAATTATTACAAGGAATGAATCAAAATTACCAATGTGTCATAATTACTGTTTATCTAAGAAAATTTCTTGATTAAGAGAGGCCTTGATCTGAGCAAGCCATTAGGACAAAGCCAGTAAGCAGCACTACTCCATGGCTTCTTGGTCAGCTCCTGTCTCCAGTTTCCTGCCCTGTTTGAGTTGCTCTCTTGACTTCTTTCAGCGATGACAAGTCATATGTAAGTGTAAGCCAAATAATGACCCCCCCAAAAGGGGGGCCTTAGTAGGACATCTCCTTGCACAGATATCTTCCCACTAGGTAAACTGTTCAAGAATCAGGGAGCAGGTATAGACAGCAGACTGTGGGGGTGCCAAATAAGAGTAGAAAAAACTGGCACATTTGTCCAAAAGTGAGTCTGGACTATTCAGAAGTACATTGGTCTTCCCTGTAATAATCTAATTGTCTAACCAAAATTAGAAGTGGACAAAATTACCCATTTTACAGCAGCACTGAGAATAGAATAACAAGAATAGAGAGTTTTTTTTTGTGTGTGTTAACCAAACATTTGCAGGAGTCTCATAAGGGAGACATTATTTTTCTTTTCTTACTGACTTAGATCAGTACACAGAGGCACAACCCAATACTATTACTCTCTAGCCACATGTTACTTTCAAAGTTTCACAGTTTCCAGAGAATGGTCTTGGACCTAGTTATCATATTTCACACACACATAGTGGTCTGCGCCAGCGACATGAAAGGGTAACAAAGGAAAAGCAGAGAAGATGAAACAGTGGTGGCTGTGTGTTCACCTGAGCTCATAGGAGTATAACAAGATCCATTACAATTTAACTTCTTTATTGTTTGTTTAGGAGTTTCCCATCATGCATCCCATTTCTGCACATCTTCCCAGTCTCCCCATACCTTCCCCTTATCCCTGCAACATGTCCCCCACAAAAGAAAACAAATCAGATTAAGCAAACAAACAGAAACAAGAACAAAAAATCAAAAACAGAAACAACAACAATAAAAAAAACCTCTTTGTTTCTCCTTTCCTGCCTCTCCAACATGTCTCCATTAATCCTGGTGGCATTGGGTGCCTTGGTGTATCATATATTATACTCTTATTCTATCAGCTTTACTAGCAAATGTTCACTGTAATGCTCTGCTTCAAGGCCTCTGGTTTCTGATACACCACCACCACCACTGGATCCTCACCAGAACTCCTGTAGGATATCCTGTTGTTGCCCTGAATCTTGGACATCACTTGGGTATTGTTCCCCAAGACCAGTGCCTTTATGAGCTCTAGCAGGTTCTAGATGGGGTACATGTTAGGGTGGACCAACCCAAGTCTCAACTGTGGAACTGGGTGGTAACTGAGCTTATCAATCAGGGTCTTTGGGGCAACTCACCTCAGGAAAGGGGATGGAGTTATCTCCCAGTACATTCATGCTCTTAGGGTTTATTCATCCAGCAATGCTTTTCTTAGGAAGTCATTTAATTCTAACCAGGTTGAGTATGCATTACATAAGCAGAGTAAGTACATTACTATGAATGCTCTGAAAGCACACTGTTAACTTAGATACAGTTTGGGCAAAAGCCTGACTTGTGCAGGCAAACCTTAAACAACATTTCCAGAAAATGCTATGTTTGGCAAAGTTGTAACAGGAGCAATGTGAAAGCATTAGCACATAATAACAAACACTAACTCAATATCCATTCTGCCTTTCTTCCTTCTTTTTTCACTGACACTTGTATACTATCTGGAGAATATATTTACAAACACACATACATACATACATACATACATACATACATACATACATACATACATACACACACACACACGCGCGCGCGCTCGCGCATGTGTGTGTGTGTGTGTGTGTGTGTGTGTGTGTGTGTGTTTGTGTGTGTCTGTGTGTGTGTGTTTATCTGTGTGTGTGTGTGGGGGGGTGTTATAAAACAAAGGCTGGATATGAGTTAGTTATTTTCTTAACTGAGGTCTCAGCCAGGAATAGTTGACTGTGACCTGGAAGATGTCAATTCATTGCAAATGTATAAAATTTAGATTTTCCTGCTGTTGTGATACTATAATTTTCCAATGTATTCATATCAGACCAGTATAAGGATTTTGAATATATGAAGAAAGATATTCCTTATAGATAAGTATATGTACAGTTGTGATTAGAAATACTTTATGTGACACTAAATAAAATTTTGAATGGCTATATATAAAATAGAATTCACTGACCTTTGGCTCAAAAGCCTTAGAGATATGTTATGAAATCTTCAATACTTAACTCTAATTTATTCATGTGTTAAAATACAAATATTTGTCTAATTTATCTAGGGTATAAAAGTTTAGTATTTGTTATTATCTTAACAAAGTTTTTTATGAGAGTTTACAAATGAGGAATATCAGTTTATTATTAGGCATTTCTAACATCCAGCCCTCAAAAAAAGGATGTTCAAATGTGATCCAAATTACAAACTTGTAAATTCAATTGGCCAAACATTATGAGAGTTTTTGTAACTCTATTGTTCAGTTCTTGAGCATAAACTTTGTAAATGGCAAACTTATGTGCCCACTTCAGAATCCTGAACACACACAAGTAATGACATTTTCTTGATTCTCAAATCTAAGAATTGACTTTGCTGGCTTCTGAAATAGATAAGAACTTCTTTATTGAACACAGAGGAGACAATATTTGAAGAGAAACCCATGTGGAGTGAATGTAACTCTTCGTCTTCTAGCCATCTTTCTGGCCTGGGGTGTTTATAAATAGACTGGTCCTGCCTATAATTCTCTCTCCCTGTTGTGAAGATTATAGTTCAGGAATCTGTAGAGAGCCGTGAAGTGCCACGCCTTAAAGTAGCGTTGGCTTCCACCTTACACCTTCCTGTTGGTGAAGGCTCTCTGCCATAAACAAGCCCTTAATTGGTTAAGTCTGTTCAGCCTGTCTGCTTCCGAATTAGAGTAGCCTATCTGCAGGGTCCACGTAGCTCACTGGGGTTGGTTAGAGCAAGGGTATTTAAGCCTGTGCAGGGGTCCCCCCCTCTCTCACGCGGGTCAGAAGAACATGTTTCAAGGATCCTGATTAAAACTGCATGAAGAAGATCAACCTAGAGTCGCGTCTTCCTTGCTGGCAGGGGTAGACACATACAGGAATCTATGGCTGTAGAACCAGAATCTGGTGGGCAGTGACCACCAGACAAGGATGATTTCCAGGAGCATGTTGAGTCTGCATACTTTGTGAACCAAAAGAATGTCCCTGACCCCCACTCTTCTCTCAGACAAAGATGTTCAGTGTCTGCCCTCTGGGCATATCCTGTGCAAAAGTTTGCCTAGAGCATAAAGAATTTGATTAATACTGGTAATAAATTTCAGATCCTGGAAAAGGGTACTATTGATTTTCTTTAGCTTTATTTTTTTTGCTTAGATATTAAAAATAACATTTTGCCACAGAAATCTCAATTTAAAGTCTATCATATTTCACACCCACATTTCTGTATAGCCTCAATGTACCAAACATGTCACATGGAATAAAGGGCATAATATTTTAATGGATCTAGGGAGAAAAGGCAAATTAAAATTTAATTTGACCAAATTTTAGTAGAGAATAAAAGAAAACTGGATGACCTTGCTGTGTTAATACATTGAGTTGGTTTATTACAAAGATTATTTTCTTTCTGATTCATTTATATAGTCTCATAATTATTGGGTCAACATAGTAAAAGTGGAAAAGCATTTTTCTTTGGGACAATTAAGAATTTATCAACCAGACAGAACAAGTAGCACCTTATTATAATTAGTACACATATTTGCTTAGGCAGTTCAAGAAATGTATACTTTCTAAATCATTTTATGTAATTTATCACACATCAAAGGAAGAAGTCAAAGAATCAAAGAATCAAAGGAAGTATAAAATCGTATCTGAACTAAAAGTTAACCATATACATACATATATATATATATATACTAAAATGAATTTATTCATTAGATGTTAGCATTTGCTTTGAACTTTATAAAATACTGAGGATATTATTAATATTTATTCTCTCAATATAGCTAGTAGAAGTATTATCTTTTTTTATTAAATATCAGGGATCAACAAGATAGCTCAAACAGATTTTTGTAGCATATTAGAGAGAAATTTGAAGCATATATAAACTTATCAACAAAAACAATATGCCATTATAACTTGTACGTTACCATGTGTTCTGCCTCAGCTTTATGGTAGACTCCAAAATAATTTTTAGGGGGCTGGCAGGGTTACTCAGTGCATGAAGGCATTTGTAGGCCACCAAGCCTGAGAACCTAAACTCCATCCCTAGAATTGACATGGTGGAAGAAACAGCTGATTCCTATATGTTGTCCTCTGACTGCCACATGTGCATGCATGGACACACACACACACACACACACACACACACACACACACACACACACACACACACACACAATTGTAATACAATTAATGGTCACAAAACATTTTCTTTAAGGGAATTTCATCCGCTCAATCAGCAGCCAGTGAACAGAGGAGTCGTCCTGAAATAATTCAGGGTACTTTTCTACTTCCTCCCTGTTTCCCTGGCATTAGAGGTAGCTAGAACTGTGTAGTTTGCAATGCTAAGGCAAGTAGAATGAGATGTGCCAACCTCAGGACTTAAATAATATGACAACTGAGTATCTTAAGCTCCACCTAGACTAAAGAGTAGGAAAGCAATAATTGGTATTATTTAAGTGCAAAAGGCAAGTGGAGAGCATATTTTGTCTTGCCCAAAAGGATAATGGATGTTTATCCATTCTAATGGATTATTAGAATTAATATGTAAGGACACTGAGGCTTGTATTTTTCTGAATAATTTTACTATAAGAACAGGTATTTGATACACATTTAACTAATGAATCAATCTCAATTACTTTAATCTTTCTCAGCCTTATTATAAAGAGCCAAAGGCTAAAATAGAAGGAATTAGCTGCCATATTATACCTCAACTTGCAATTGTGTCTAATTTTTAACTGCCTTCTGATTGCTTTTATATTTATTTATAAGTAATATTTCGGTATTTCTTGATCTAAGCACATAATAAAAAAACTTCAATATCACTTAATTTGGTTATCAGCTTCTTGTTATTTGCTACATATTATCTCTGCTGTTATTGTTACAATTTTCTAATAGACATTATAAAAATATGCCAATATTTATGTGTCTGATCATATCCTACCTTAAATCCTAGGGATTACAAAGCCTGCATTGGAAACACTAGAATTATGGGAAAGAAAGGGGTAAGTAGAAGAAACAGGAAGTAAAAAGAGGGGAGGTGAGAGAGAGAAGAGAGAGTAGGTAAACATGATTTTATTGTTCCTCCATATGTTTCTATTTATACTGGACTGTTTCCCAGACAGAAAATTGCGCAGGCATCATCAACACTTACACAGAGTTTTTGTATATGTTTCTTTAATACTAAATATTGATATTTAGTAGTAAAAACTGAATATAGTATTCCTCATTACCAATGACAAGCATAATGAAGTAGAATTATCAGTGGTTCTATTTCTTCCTCAAGATCATTGGCTGCATTAGTCCATGAGGGTGGGGGAGCAGAATCGGTGAACAGGATTCAGTCAGCTGTGGGTATAATCCTCCACGAGACACTTAGGTGACTCAGCTTAACTTTATTCAATAGTATAAGAAATATATAGGACTGGGGAGCTTGGGGGCACACCCTAATTTGCATTATGTGGCCCAGTTCTGTCTCTCTCAAAGCTCCTAGAAAAAGCCTTAGTTATCATATGTGCAACAACAGAGCCTTCTAACAAGGATCTGTGTGTGTGTCAGCGGTCAAGCTAGAGATAAATCGGGTGCCTGACATTCTCCAGATAAGGGCAGATACAGAGCAGGAAGCTTCACTGGGGAGGGAGGCTCCACGGGAAAAAGCTGTTGGGCCATGATAGACTGCAACTTCTGCATAGCCAGCAAAGCCTTCCAACAATTACTATAGCTATTTACTACTTTTAAAAGAAGTATTGTAGAAAATGAAACTATTCCATTGAAACCTTGATCAACAGTATCTCATAAAATTGTCTATTGGAAATGCCTGAAATAATTCTTCCCAAATGCATTTACTTTAATGATTTTGTAAAGTATAAAACTTTTATCCCTTCACTATGTGGATATTTTCAGTGTTTTATTGAATGCATTCTTATGATCTACAAGTCTTTGGCTTGGCAATTTTCTTCCTGCTTTTCTGAACTTGGCTCACATAATTAATATAAAAATTGAGTAAAAATGCTAATCAATGATATAATTTGTGGCATCTCATTAAGAAAAAAAGAGGCGTCATAATCCAACTTTCAGAGGAAATGCAGTTATAGTACAGAAGTTATAGTGGATAATAAAAGCAACATCCAGATAAATTATATATTTTGAGAAAGGAGTCCAAAAATAATGAACACATTAAATCTTGAGATGAGATGGTAAATGGTTCAGCTGGTATAACACATGCCATGCAAACCTGATGGCCTAAGTTTGATACCACATACACATGTCAGAATGCCTGATATGGTGGTAGATATCTGTAAGTTTGGTACTTCCACAGTCAGATGGGAAACAGAAAAAGAAGAACCACCCAGAAGTTCACGGGTCGGCTACTCCAGAGGATGAAGAACAGAAGACAATATAAGAAAGACATGGTGGAAGATGAGAGGTGGTGCCCAAAAGTTGTCCCCCCACTTTTACCTGTACAGTGTGGCATTCAGGTGCCCAGGGTGAACTACGTTCTCTTGCATAAATTAGGAAAGAAAATAATCTGGTACACAAAAATCTGATCTGGGTAACTCTTCAGTCATGTGACCCTTGTCCCTGGTGACTTTACATCTGTGTAAGGTCACAAAGGAAGATAACTATGACGCAAATCAGGTCTAGACAACTAAGAAACACCATGTCTTCTCAATTTTTAAAATTAATTTCTTTTATATAAAGGCTTGGGGATATAGCTTAGTGGAATAGCATTTGTCTAGCATATGAACATCAGAGGGCTCCATCTTAAATACTGGAAAATACACAATAATAGGATCTGTGAGTAATGTACTTCAAAGCCTAATAAACATAGATTATAATATTGACTTTTACATAGTTATGTTTTCTATAGAAGTCATCTGAATACTTACTATATGGTAAGTTATGAAATTTGTAAAGAGTAAAATGAAATAAATATGCTGGGGTCTTAGCCCAACCATGGGAGTTTAAGCTGGGTCCAAGGAAGAGGTAAGTGAGCTGTACTCCATTTTCCCAGGCACCAAAATTCCAGGAAACAATCAGACTCATCAGGGAGTCTAGTCAAGCAGGAACTCTTTTGCTGTCTCATACCAGGCATCTTTTAAAGGAAAAACTAAAAGAAACAAACAAACAAAAAAAAAAAAAAACAAAAACAAAAACAACTGTAGAGCAGGAAAACAGTGAGCCAATGGTTGTAAAGGTCAGTCTGTCATTCACCTAGGCATCCTATTCCTATGCTTTACCTGGTGATCACGAGCTGTGCATGCAATAGCCTTATCTGGTTCGATCTAGGCAACCAATCATCTTTTTTTGTAAACAACTCAGGACTTGCCCTCTTGACTTCCCCTCAGGACTATCTTTGACAAAATATATAGTAGAAATCAAAATATTAAGTGTGACTATGTGGTCTAAGAAATACAAGTTGCCATGGACACAAAAGTTAGAGATTGTGAGACAAATATGTTAAGTGGAAGAAAATAAGGACTTATTCTTTGGATATGAAAATTTTAGGATGTTTATCAGGGGTCAGGCATTGGTGGCTCACTCCTTTAATCCCAGGACTTTGTAGGCAGAGGTAGGCAGATCTCTGTGAGTTTGAGGCCAGCCTGGTCTATGGAGCGAGTTCCAGGAAAACCTCCAGAGTAATACAGACAATCCCTATCTCAAAAACCAGAAAAAAACAAAAACAAAAACAGCAAAAAAGATGTTCATCAGTTATCCAAATGAGAATTTCCTAATTTAGATTAGGAGACCCACAGGATGGCTCAGCAGATGAAGGCCCTTCTCCCAGGACCCATTAGGTAGGAAGGGAGAATTGACTCACCCCCTCAAATTCTTCTCTGACCTCTACAGGTCTACTACAGCATGCATTCCCCTACACACACACACAAACACACACACACACACACACAAATACACAAACACACACACAGACAGACACACACACAAATACACATATATACACACAGAGAGAATGAGAGGGGGCACACACACACATACACAGAGAGAGGGGGCACACACACACAAGAGAGAGAGAGAGAGAGAGAGAGAGAGAGAGAGAGAGAGAATCACATACATGACAGGCTATGCATATACCATATAGTTTTTGAAGAATTTAGATACAGCACTCTAGAACTCCTGGGAAAGTGCTGATTGAAAATAGAATTTTGGTCCTTATCAATGTCACATAATATTTAAAGCTGTTGGGAGTGTACTTGCTCTGTCAGATAGAAATCACAGCTATCCTAGGAGCAACACTGCGGGCCCTGGGCACCAGATAGAACCACAGCATGTGGTTACTTCCAAGGGGCTGACACAGCTAAGTCACAGAATCCAAAGGCACTTAGTGCTGGAGGCACTTAAAGACTAAGGATGCCAAAACCTTGCAGCTACAGTTAACAACTTGCACCCTCTTTCAGTGCTGAGGCTTTAAACATTTTACCCTCAGCAATTCTCCCAAACTTTTTCATTGCTCTTGAGTCTCAATCTTCATAGTCTCAGCTCTCAACCTCAGGAGTTCACTGCTCTCTGCTTCTCTTCTCAAAGTGCTACCCTCAACTACTGAGCAACCTCCCTGTGTTACAGTTCAGGATTTGGGCATTAGAGTCCTTAGCTCTCCACATCAGAACCGGTGGCCTAGGATGGCTCACTGAAACTCTTCAGCTGTCTCCCTGATGTCAGGGATGTGCCTTTTCAATCCAGGTATCCCTGCCCTACCTATGATAGAGGCCACAAGCAAGCAAAGGGTTCAACAAAAGAAGCCTTAGTTAGAGCCACATCCTGCAACACCATGGGGTATAGAGGAAAAGTCTCCCAAACAGAGCCAGGAAGACTGGAAATCAGTCTGCTTAGCTAGTTTAAAAAAATAAGCATGGCAATGTGTGCTCAGCTGGTAGTTCCACTAGTCACAGGATGACTTCCTATCCTAGTCATCATGCACCTTACATAAAGACCCATATACAAGGTCATATGGGCTTAGGAAATGCAGGAATCTGGAAATCTTTGAGGATGTTTTCAGGAATGATGGGGCTAGAGCAGTTGTGGCTGCATCCAGAACTTGCTCAGCAGAAGCTGTGACTTCAGCTGCAGCTGTGGTTACTGAGTAGGATGTATTTTCATCAATTAGGCTGTATTCACAGCAGCTGTGGTGCCACAGTTAAGATTTGGCATCACCAACTGAGGAAATGCTCTCATCCCAGCTTCCTGTCGAGCTCAGTACACAGGCTGAAAGTTCTAAAGGTGTTTAAACTAAAGACCTACCGTTAATGTTAACATTCTTTTTTAAATGTTTTCTTCTCTCATACAGAACATCCTGACACCAGTTTCCCCTCTGTCACCTCCCCCTGTCTCTTCCACCCACTTCCTTCCTGCCCTAGATCCATTCTTCCAGGACTCCCAGGAACATTAACCAAACATGGCATAATCTGCTACAATAATACCAGGCATATACCATCACAGGAAGGTTGGACAAGGCAACCCAGTAGTAAAATGCTCACACAAACAGATAAAAGAGTTAGAGGCTGGTCCCCCATAGCCAGGACTTGGCTAGAGGTGAGTCTGGGTCTAATTCTCCCTTACACCCTTCCCTGGGAAATCACTGGGTGGGTCCCTGATCTTGCTGCCTCTGTGTCCTGCCCCCATTGAGAGTGTTCTTGGAGCTCTGATATACCCCCACCCACCCCCACCAAGAGCCTGCCCTCCCCCTGCCCTCTGCCCTACCCTGCCCACTGTCCCACTGCTCTGGTTGAGCACTGAGACAGAGGGTGGAGCCAACAATCCAGCCACCTTCAGGGAAATTCCTGGAGCTGATCTGAGCACAATAGACCTGCCTATCCACACAGGGCCACCCATAATTTCCAACTGCCTGGTCTCTGACACCCACTGCCAGTCTTCTACTGGAGTTCTGGGCCCCTCCCAGAGATCTGCCTATCTCTGTGGGACCACTTTGAGTTCCTACAGGCTAGATCCTTGATCCCCATCTGATCCTTCTGCCAAAGAGGCCTCAGCTGGAGAGTGCCAGGTCCCAGCTAGACCTGGCTATCAGTGAGGAAACATCCTGCAGGCTGGCTTCTGCCAAAGAAACCTCAGCTGTTCTCTGCTGGAGCCTGATCTTTGACACCCATCACCAGGCCCCTGCCTGCAGAGAGAATTCCTAGAGAGCTTGGACCACACAGAGCTACTGACATCGAACCTCTGACCCACCTAAGCCCATAGAGAGAAGAGACACCACCAACACCTACTGGAAGAAGCTATGGGAAGGCGGCAATACAAGAAAACACCTAACAATAGAAAGGCAAGCATAACACAACCAGAATCTAGGAAATCTACACCAACTAGAACAGAACACAACAAAGCAGATGAGGAAGAAGAGAATGACTTAAAATTATCGTCATAAAAATGATAGAGGCCCTCAAGGAAGATGTGAGAAGATCCCTTAAAGAAATGGAAGAAAAAACAAACAAAAAATTGGAAGGAAAGAACACATTTCTTAAAGAAAGTACAGAAAGCCAAGAAAAAAAAAAAAACAGATGAAATAGAGATAATTAAGAAAACACAAACCGAAAGAATGCTGGAAATAGAAAAACTGGTCAAATGATCAGGAACTACAGATGTAAGCATAACCAACAGAATTCAAGATATGGAAGAGAAAATCTCAGGGGCAGAACATAAACTAGAGGAAATAGATAAATCTACCAAAGAAAATTGCAAATCCAACAAATCCTTAACACAAAACATCCAGGAAATGTGGGACACTGAAAAAGCCAAACCTAAGAAAAATAGGCATAGAAGAAGATGAGAAAGCCCAGTTCAAAGGGGCTGAAAACATATTCAACAATGTCATTGAGGAAAACTTTTCCAATCTGAAGAAGGACATGCCCATGAAAGTACAAGAAACATACCAAAAACAAAATAGACTGGACCAAAGAAAAAAGACCCCCTCAACATATAATAATCAAAACACCTAATATAGATTAAAGAATAAGGGCCTGACTTCTCCATGAGAACCCACAAGGCTAGAAGGTCCTGGATAGATATTCTACAAGTACTAAGAGTCCACAGATGACAGCCCAGGCTACTATACCCAGAAAACCTCTCAATATAGATGGAGAAAACAAGATATTTAATGACAAAGCCAGATTTTCACAATACGTACCTACAAATCCAGCCCTACAGAAAGTTTTGGAAGGAAAACTCCAACCCAAGGAAGTTAACTACGCACATAAAGACATAGGCAACAGATAATCCCACTTTACCAGAAACCAAGGGTAAAGCAGGAAAAATATATTCACAATACCACTACCAACAATAAATCTAAAACAAACAAGCATTAACAATCAGTGGTCCTTACTTTGCCTCAACATTAATGGTCTTAACTCACCTATAAAAAGACACAGGCGAACATAATGGATATGAAGGCAGAATCCATCCTTCTGCTGCATACAAGAAACACATGGAAGCTTCAAAGATCGACATTACCTCAGGGTAAATGGCTGGGAAAAGATCTTCCAATCAAATGGACTCAAGAAGCAAGCAGGTGTGGTTATCCTCATATCTAACAAGTTAGACTTCAAGAAAAAAATTAATCAAAAGAAATGAAGATGGTCATTTCGTATTTATCACAGGAGAAATCCATCAACATACAGTCTCGATTCTGAACATCTATGCCCAAATACAAAGGCACATACATTCATAAAATAAACACTACTAAAAATCAAACCTCACATAAAACTTCAAACACTTATAGTGGGAGACTTCAACACCCCACTCTCACCACTAGACAGGACCACCAACCAGAAACTCAACAAAGAAACAAAAAAACTAAAAGAATTTATGTCTCAACTGGGTTTAACAGACATCTATAGAACATTCCATCCAAACACAAAAGAATATACCTTCTTCTCTTATCCACATCGAACCTTTTCTAAAATCCATGACATACTAGGTGGCATAACAAATCTCAACAGATACAAAAGAATTGGAATAGTTCCCTGTATCTTATCAGACCGCCATGCTATAAAATTGGAATTCAACAAAAACACAAATTGCAGAAACCCTACAAATTCATGGAAAGTGAACAATGTGCAATTGCACCTCACCTGGGTCAAAGAAGAAAGAAAGAAAGAAATTAATGACTTCCTAAAATTCAACAAGAATGAGGACTCAACATACCCAAACTTATGGGACACCTTGAAACCAGTGTTATGAGGGAAGTTCATTGCACTAAGTGCCCATATGAAGAAAATAGAGGATAGTTACATTAGAGTATTAACAGCACAACTGAAAGCCTTAGAACAAAAAGAAGCAAACTCATCCCAGAGGAGTAGAAGCCAGGAAATAATCAACTTGAGGGCTGAAATAAATAAAGTAGAAGCCAGGAAAATAATACAAAAAAAAATCAATGCAACAAAGAGTTGGTTTTTTGAGTAAATCAACAAGATAGACAAAACCTTATCCAAACTAACAAAAAAACGCAGAGAAAGAGTATGCAAATTAGGAAAATCAGAAATGAAAAGGAGGACATAACAACAGACATATAGGAAATCCAGACAACTTTCAGGTCATACTTTGAAAAACTGTACTCCACAAAATTTGAAAATTCAAAGGAAATGGACAAATTTCTAGATAACTATCACTTACCAAAATTAAATAAAAGCAAACAACTTAAATAGACCTATAACCTTCAATGAAATAGAAGCAGTCATCACAACCAAAAAAAGCCCAGGGCCAGATGGCTTCAGTGAAGATTTCTACCAGAAATTCAAGGAAAATCTAATCCAATACTCTTAAAATTGATCCACACAATAGAAGCAGAAGGCTCATTATCAAACACTTTCTAGGAGGCCACAATCACCTTTGTACCCAAGCCTTACAAAGATTCAACTAAGCAAGAAAACTACAGACCAATATCCCTGATGAACATTGATGCAAATTACTGAATAAAATACTGGCAAACAGAATCCAAGAATACATCAGAGAAACCATCCACCATGAACAAGTAGGCTTCATCCCTGTGTTACAGGGATATTTTAACATTAAAAAAAATCTATCAATGTGATCCACCATATAAACAAACTGAAAAAGAAAAACCATATGATCATCTTCCTAGATGCTGAAAAAGCCTTTGACAAAATTCAACACCCTTTCATGATAAAGGTCTTGGAGAGAGCAGGGATAACAGGGACATACCTAAACATAATAAAAGCAATATACAGTATACCAACAGCCAACATCAAACTGAATGAAGAAAAGCTTAAAGTGGTTCCTATAAAATCAGGAACAATAAAAGGCCATCCTCTCTCTCCATATCTCTTCAATATTATACTTGAAGTTCTAGATAAAGCTATAAGACAAGAAGAGAAAAACAAGGGGATCAAACTTGGAAAGGAAGAAATTAAACTGTCTCTATTTGCAGATGATGTGATAGTTTACATAACTGACCAAATAAACTCTACAATTGAACTCCTACAGCTGATAAACACCTTCAGCAAACTAGAAGGATACAAAATAAACTAAAAAAAATCAGATGACAAATACTTTATTCAGATGACAAATAGGCTGAGAAAAAAATCAGGGAAACATCACCCTTTAAAATAGCCATAAACAACATAAACTATCTGGGGTAATGCTGACCAAACACTTAAATGAACGATATAACAAGAGCTTTGTGTCTTTAAAGAAAGAAATTATAGAAGATACCATAAAATGGAAAGGTCTCCCATGCTCTTGGACAGGAAAGATAAATAGAGTAAAAATGACAATCTTGCCAAAAGCAATATACAGATACAATGCAATCCCCATTAAAATCCCAGCACAATTCTTCACTGACCTTCAAAGGATAATAATCAATTTTATATGGAAAAACAAATGACCCAGGATAGCCAAAACAACCCTGTACTATAACAGAACTTCAGGAGGCATCACCATACCTGACTTTAAGCTTTACTACAGAGCTATAGTTCTGAAAACAGCCTGGTATTAGCACAAACATAGACAGGTAGACCAATGGAATTGAATCAAAATCTTGATATTAGCCCACACACCTATAAATACCCGATTTTCGACAAAAGAGCTAAAAGAATAAAATGGGGAAAGAAAATCATATTCAACAAATGGTGTGGCACAATTGGATGATGGTGTGTAGAAGACTGCAGATAGACCCATGTCTATCGCCACCCACAAAACTCATGTCCAAATGAATCAAAGACCTCAACATAAATCGAGCCACACTGAACCTCTTAGAAGACAAAATAGGAGGTAACCTTGAGCAAATTAGTATAGGAGACTGCTTCTTGAACATAACTCCAGTAGCACAGATACTGAAATCAACAATTAATAAGTGGGACCTCCTCAAACTTAGAAGCTTCTGTAAGGCAAAGGACACAGTGGACAAGACCAAAAGGCAGCCCAAGACTGGAAAATTTTTTTACCAATCCTACATCTGACAAAGGGTTGATCTCCAAAATATACAAAGAACTCAATAAACTAGTCAACAAAACACAAAATAGCCCTATTAAAATATGGGGTACAAAACTGAAAAAATTCTCAATAGAGGAAATTAAAGAGGCTGAAAGACACTTAAGAAAATGCTCAACATCCTTAGCTATCAGGGAAATGCAAATGAAAACAACTTTGAGATATCATCTTACTCCTGCCAGAATGGCTAAAATTAGAAACACCAATGACAACTTATGCTGGAGAGGATGTGGAGAAAGGGGAACACTCATCCACTGGTGGGAGTGCAAGTTCATACAACCATTTTAGAGATGAGTATGGTGGTTTCTCAGGAAAATGGGAATTGGTCCACCACAGGACCCAGCAATTCCCCTCTTAGGTATATACCCAAATGACCCACCTACATGCAACAAAGGCATGTGCTCAACTATGTTCATAGCAGGATTATTTGTAATAGCAAGAACCTGGAAGCAACCTAGATGCTCCTCAACTGAAGAATGGATAAAGAAGATGTGGCTCATCGACACAATGGAATACTACTTTGCAGAAAAAAAAATAATGGAATCTTGAAATTTGCAGGCAAGTGGATGGAACTTGAATAAACCATCCTGAATGAGGTAACCCAGTCACTAAAAGAATAAGATGGTATGTACTCGCTCATATATGGATTTTAAATGTAGAGCGAAGGATCACCAGCCTATAATTCACACCACTAGAGGAACTAGGATACAAGGTATATGCTAAGAGATTCATATATGGTCTCTCACTAAAAAAGGAAAGGACAAGTCCCACAGAGCTCATGGTAAGTAGGGGGGCAGTGAATGGAAAGAGAACTAGAAGAAAGAGAAGGGGAGGAGAGGAAAGAACGTGTGACTAGGAAGATTGAATCAGGGTAGGAACTGAAGACAGAGAGAGAGAGAGAGAGAGAGAGAGAGAGAGAGAGAGAGAGAGAGAGAGAAAGGGAGGGAGGGAGGGAGGGAGAGGGAGAGGGAGAGGGAGGGAGAGAACATAAAAGAGAGAGCCATTATTGTTTTGAAGAGAAAACTGAACCTAAAGAAAGGTCTAGAGAACTACAAAACTGACTCCAACTAACAATTCGAGCAATCATGGAAAGGCTACCATAAATGCCCTTCCCTCATATAGAAATCATCAACTAAATTATCCACCATCATGGAGCCCTCATCTAGTACCTGTTGGAAACAGAAGCAAACACCCATAAATAAACACTGAGTCAAACTAGAATCCAGGTGCAGAAAGAGATGACAAGACCAGGTTTCAGAAACAAACAAAGACAGCTGACCTGAACAAGGAGTAGCTAATGGGTCCCCCAGACTGATAGATGGGAATCCAGCTTGGGACTGACTCAGACCCCCTGAATATGGGTCTCAGCTAGAAGAACTGAGAAGTCTAAGGGACCTCAGACAGTAGAACCAGGATGTATTTCTGGTGCACAAAAGGACCTTGCAGACACATCCCCCATCCCTTAACCTAGAGACAGGAGAGAAGTCCTAGTCCCTACTTCAAATGACTCGACAGATTTCATTACCCCACCTGGATAGCATAGCCCTACATGTGGAATGGGGGTGAGGGTATGGAAGGGGAGGGTGGTCAGGATGCATGTACATGGGTAAAGAGGGTAAGAGAGAGGGAGGGAGAGGAAACTGAGATAAACATGTAAAATTTTTAAATGATATTATTAATAAAAAATGTAACAGGGTTTTATGGCTATCCTGGGTTTTTTTTTCTTTTTGCCTTTCCACAAAAATAAAAACCACATGATCATCTCACTTGATGCTGAAAAAACCTTTGACAAAATCCAACACTCCTTTGTGATAAAGGTTTATAGAGATCAGATAACAGGAACATAACTAAACATGATATCCCTAATCTTTTCATGATAAAGGTCTTGGACTTTGTCAAAATCTTTTTCAGCTTGTATTGAGATGATCATTGGAATTCTTTTTCAGTTGTTTTTATATGTGGATCACATTGACAGATGTTTGTATGTTGAACCACCTCTACCACCCAGGGATGAATCCAAGTTATTCATGGTGGATGATTCTCTGATGTGTTCTTGGATTTGATTTGCCAGTATTTTATTGAATATTTTTGTATCAATGTTCATGGAGGATATTGTTCTGTAGTTCTCATTCTTAGTTGTGTCTATATGTGGCTTGTGTATCAAGGTAATTTTCGCTGCATAAAAAGAGTTTGGTGATGAACCTTCTGCTTCAATTTTGTGAAACAATTTGAGGAGTATTGGTATTAGCTTTTATTTGAATTTCTCATAGAATTTTGCACTGAAGGCATCTGGCCCTGGACTTTTTTGATTGAGAGGCTTTTGATTTGGGGTTATAGAACATGCAAACTCACATAACAATGGACACTGAGGGAATCCAGATAATTTTCAGATCATACTTTGAAAACCTGTACTCCAGGATACATGTGCTACAAACACTAAGAGACCACATATGTGGTCTCTACTATCCCATACTACTATCCCAAGCCAAACCTTCAAACACTATAAATGGAAAAAAAAAATGTATTCCATGAAAAAAAAAACAAACAAGAAAAAACAGATAACACAACACATGTATCCACAAATCCAGCACTACACAAAGTTCTGGAAAGAAAACTCCAACACAAAGAAGTTAACTACACCCACTAAAACATAGGCAATAGATAATTTCACTTTACCAAAAGTAAAAAGAAAAAGTGGGGTAAATCTACACAGCATACCACCAACAAAAGAAAATGCAAAACAAATAAGAATTAACAATCAATATTCCTTAATTTCCCTCTTAACTCATCTATAAAAAGACACAGGGTAAGAGAATGAATCCATTCTTGTGTTGCATATAAAAAAACATACCTCAACTTCAAAGACAGACACTACCTCAGAATAAAGGTTGGGAAAAGATTTTCTAATCAAATGGAACGAAGAAGCAAACTGGTGTAGTTATCCTAATATCTAATAATTAGACTTCACACTAAAATCAATCAAAAGAAATGAAGAAGATCTTTTCATATTCATCACAGGAAAAATCCATCAAGACAATGTCTCAAGTCTGTACATCTATGCCCCAAATACATAGGCACCCATGTATTGTGAATAGAAACATTACTAAAACTGAAATTTCACATAAAACTTCACACACTTATAGTGGGAGACTTTAACACCCCATTGTTACGACTAGACAGGACCACCAGACAGAAATTTAACAAAGAAACAAAAGAGCTAACTGATGTTATGACACAATTGGGTTTAACAGACATCTATAGAACATTTCATCCAAACACTAAAGAATATACCTTCTTCTCAGCACCACATGGAACCTTCTTGAAAATTGACCACATACTGGGAAACATAGTAAACCTCAACAAATACAAAAAAACTTTGAATAACCCCCTGTATCTAATCAGAACACCATGCTTTAAAGTTAGAATTCAACAACACAAATTGTAGAAACTCTACAAACTCATGGAAACTGAACAATGAGCAATTGCACCATTCCTGGGTCAAGGTAGAAAAAAAGAAATAAAAAAATCATAATAAAGATTTCTAGAATTTAATGACAATGAAGACACAACATACCCAAACTTATGGGACACTTTCAAAGCAGTGCTAAGAGGAAAGTTCATAGCACTCAGAGCCCACATGAAGAATCCGGAGAATAGTCACACTAGAGATTTAACAGTACAATTGAAATATCTAGAACAAAAGGAAGGAAAGCTCCCCAGGAGCAGTAGACACCAGGAAATAATCAAATTGAAGGCTAAAATTAATAAAGTAGAAATAAAGAAAACACTACAAAGTATCAATGTAACAAAGAGATGGTTCTTCTAGAAAATTACCAAGATAGATAAACCTTTAGCTGAACTAACCAAAAAGCAAAAACAGAGAGCATACAAATTAGCAAAATCAGAAATGACATAACAATGAAAGACATAATAATGGATCCTGAGAAAAGCCAGAGACTTGTCAGGTCATACTTTGAACTCCTGCACCCCACAAAATTTGAAATTTAAAGGAAATGAACAAATTTCTAGATAGATATCACTTACCAAAATTAAATAAAAACAGACCTATAAACACTACTGAAATAAAAGAAGTCACAAAATATCTCCCTTTTGAAAAAGAAAAAAAAAATAGGACCAGATGGCTTCAGTGAAAAATACTATCAGAAATTAAAGGAGAGCTAATAACAGTACTTCTCAAAGTGTTCCATGCAATATAAGCAGAAGGTTAATTGCCAAACTCTTTTTACAAGGCTATAATTACCTAGGTACCCAAGCCACACAAAGACACAACTAAGAAAGAAAACTACAGACCAATATTCTTCAGGAACATTAATGCAAAAATACTCAATAAAATGCTGGCAAATCGAATCCAAGAACCAATCAGAGAAATCATCCAACATAATCAAGTAAACTTAATCTCAGAGAGTAAGGGATGGTCAATATTCAAAACTCTGTCAATGTAATCCACCATATAAACAAACTGAAAAAGAAAACTACATGACCATCTCACTAGATGCTGAAAAGGCCTTTGACAAAATCCAAAACCCATTCCTGATAAAGATCTTGGAAAGATGAGGGATAACAAGAACATACATAAACTTAATAAAAGCAATATACAGCAAACCAACAGCCAAGATCAGAATAATTGGAGAAAAAACTCAATATGATTCCTTTAAAATCAAGAACAAAACAAAGCTGTCAACTCTCTCCATAGCTCTTTAATATTGGACTTGATGTTCTAGTTTTAAAAAAAGTAAAACAACTAAAGATTAAGAGGATAAAAATTGGAAAGGAAGGAGTCAAACTTTCACTATTACAAATTATATGATATTTTCCATAAGTGCAACAAAAAATCTCTACCAGGGAACTCCTATAGCTGAGAAACACCTTCAGTAAAGTGGCAGGATGCAAGATTAACACACAAAAAAATAAGAGAGAGAGAGAGAGAGAGAGAATCAGTAGCCCTAAAATATACAGATGAAAAATGGGTTCAGAAAGAAATCAGAGAAACATCACCCTTTACAATTGCCACAAACAACAGAAAATATCTTAAAGTAATAATAACCAAACAAGATAAATAGTTGTAAGCAAGAACTTTGAGTCTTAAAAAAAAAAAAAGAAAGAAATTAAAGACGATACCAGAAAATGAAAAGATCTCCCATGCTCTTTGATAGGAAGGGTCAACTTAGTAAAAATGGTGACCTTGCCAATGCAATCTACAGAATCAGTGCAATCCACATCAAAATACTAACAGAATTCTTCACAGACCTTGAAAGAACAGCACTCAAATTTATATGGAAAAACAAAAGACCCAGAATAGCCAAACACGCCTGTACAATAGGGGAATATCTAGAGCCATGACAATCCCTGACTTCAAACTCTATTATGGAGCTGTAATCCTGAAAACAGCTTAGTATTAGCCCAAAAATAGAGAGGCAGACCAATGGAATCGAATTGAAAATTCTGATATTAATCCATACCTATGAACACCTAATTTTTGACAAAGAATCTTCAACAAATGGTATTGGCATAACTGGACGCTGGCATGTAGAAGACTGCAGACAGATCCATATCTATCACCATGAACAAAATTTAACTACAAATGGATCAAAGATTGCAACATATATTCAACCACACTGAACCTCTTACAAGAGAAAGTGGGAGGTACCCTTGAATGAATTGGTACAGGAGACTGATTCCTGAACAAAGAGTAGTAGCACAAACACTGGGATCAACAATTTATAAATGGGACTTCCTCAAACTGAGAAGCTTCTGTAAGACAAAAGACACAGTGAAAAAGACAAGATGGAAACCCACAGAATGAGAAAAGCTCTTCACCAAACCCACATCTGTTAGAGAGATAATCTCCAAAATATACAAAAAAACTCAAGAAGCTAGTCACCAAAACACCAAATAATCTAATTAAAAAGTGGGGTACAGAACTATGTAGAGAATTCTCACGAGAGAAATCTAAAATGGCTGAAAGATACTTAAGAAAGTGCTCAACATCCTTAGTCATCAGGGAAAGGCAAATCAAGGCAACTCGGAGATACTATCTTACTCCTGCCAGAAGGGCTAAAATCAGAAACACCAATGACAGTTTATGCTGGAGAGGAGAACACTCCTTCACTGCTGGTGGGAGTCAAACTCACATAGCCTCTTTAGAAATCATGGTGGCAGTTCCTCAGGAAAATGAGAATCAGGCTACAACAAGATCCAGCAATTCTATTCTTAGGCATATACCAAAAAGATGCACATTCATGCAACAAGGGTATGTGTTTAACTATGTTCATAGCAGCATTACTTGTAATAGCCAGAACCTGGAAGCTACCTAGATATCCCTTAACCAAAGAATAGATAATGAAAATGTGGTGTGCTTACACAATGGAGTACTACTCATTAAAAAGTAAATAGATAAAAAATGGAATCTTGAAATTCACAGGCAAATGGATGGAACTAGGACTAGAAGATACCATCCTGAATGAGGTAACTCAGTAACAAAAAGACAAAAATGGTGTGTACTCACTTACATAGGGATTTTAGTCATAGAGCAAAGGATTACCAGTCTACAATCAACACCACCAGAGAAGCTGGGAAACAAGGAGGACCTTAAGAGAGACATACATGTTCCCCCAGAGAATAGGAAAGGGACAAGATCTCACTAGCAAATTGGGAGCAGTGGGGGAGGGGAGAGGGAGTTAGGAGAAAGAGAAGGGGTGAAGACAAGGGGAAAGAAGAACATGGGGGAGCAGGAAGATTGAGTCAGGGAAAGAACAGAGAAGAACAAGAAAAGAGATACCATAATAGAGGGAGCCATCATAGGTTTAGAGATAAATCTGGCACTAGGGAAATGTCCAGAAATCTACAAGGATGAACCCAAATAACAATCTAAACAATAGTGAAGAGGCTACCTTAGATGCCCTTCCCTATAATGATATTGATGACTACCTTATATGCCGTTCTAGAGCCTTCATCCTGTAGCTGATGGAAATAGCAGACACCCACAGCTAAACACTGAATTAAACTCTTGGAATCCAGTTGCAGAGATGGAGGAGAAATGATGAGCGAAAGGGTCAAGACCAGGCTGGAGAAATCCACAAAATCAACTAACCTGAACATAGGGGAGTTCATGGACTGCAGAGTGATAGTTGGGAAACTAGCATAGGACAAAACCAGGCCTCCTGAATGTGGATATCAGCTAGGAGGACTGGACAGTCTATGGGGCCTCTGGCAGGGGAACCAGGATGAATCCCTAGTGCACAAACGGATTTCGGGAATCCATTCCCCATGGATGGACACTCCCTGAGCCTAAAGACACAGAGGATGGCCTAGGCCCTACCCCAAATAACTTGGCAGATTTTGATGATCCCTCATGGAAGGCGCACCCTCATTGGGGAGAGAATGGGGATGGGATGGGCTGTGGATGGGGAGCATGGGAGGATGAGAGGGAACTGGGATTGATATCTAAAATACAAAAAATAATATTAAACAATAACAAAATTTTAAAAACTACTCTTTTGGTGGGTATACAATATTATTTGATATCTAATAGTGTTAGGCCTTTCATTGCAGAACTTATATTTTTATCTTATCATACTATCATTTATTAGAGGAAAATATTGAAGTCTAAAATTATATAATGGGTTGTCTATCTTTGCAATTATATCAGATTGTCTCATGTATTTTGAAAATACGTTAATGAGTTCACTAAATGTTCAGACCTGTATGTCCTCTTGATGAATTAACCATTTCAGCACTGTATGCTGATTTCTTTATTACTGACAGGATAATTCCAGTTATATGTAATATAGACATTTTATCTTGCTTTTGTTTAGTATAATATTGTATAACTTCCCTTG
This sequence comes from Cricetiscus sungorus, assembly GCA_030556225.1. Taxonomy (NCBI): domain Eukaryota; kingdom Metazoa; phylum Chordata; class Mammalia; order Rodentia; family Cricetidae; genus Cricetiscus; species Cricetiscus sungorus. Next base: position 40,672,588 of record JANBXA010000031.1, read on the forward strand.
CAACATTTCCTATAAAATGATTACATTTTCACATTTAAAGTATATTTTATTAAAATAGGTATTTTCCTTTTCATTGTATCTGACTCTCATAGTCTCTCTAATTGTGATTAAAGATTATGTACATTTAAAAAGAAACAGCCTATGCATTTGAAAAATTATTCAAGATGTGATGCCAACTAACAACTGCTTTACAGGTAAAATTATCTCTTTCAAGTCAATGCTTTGACTGATTAATAGAGAATATAGTATTTATTTCCGCTGAAATCTGCCAAGTGGGAAAGCACTTTGAACTAACAATTAAGAGCATGAGTTCTTAATCTCTCTCACAGCCATTGCTTTTGTGAACATGTTATGTAAATTAATCACCTAAAAGTTTATGTGCCTTTTCTTGCAAAAACCCTTTTTTCTCACTTTAGTTTGTAAAACATAAACTATCATCTAGGGACTAGAGAGCTGGTTCAGCAATTAAGTATACCTTTTGCTTTTACAGAGGACTAAGGTTTGGTTCCAAGCATCTACATGTGGCAGCTCATAGCCACTTGTACATACATTTCCAGGGAATGCAACATGCTATTCTGCCCTCCACAAGCACCCACACACATGTGGTATACATGTACACTCATGTGCATACATGCACATTAAATAATAAATAAATCTTCTTTTTTAAATGTTTATACTCCACAATCTTCACAAATAACTGAGCAATCTGTAAGTCATTATCCTCCAGATCACTAGTATATTAATAAGAAGCTTTGGCTTTATCATTGTATAGAGTTGCTTCAAAGTCAGTGAACTCTGCTTCAGATATTTCAGCCTGTAATATAAATGAAAACTTTCAGTGCAGCAGCCAGAGGTTTTGCCACCAATCATCTATTGGATATTCATACTAATTGGATTTTTAGACTGAAATTTCTGCACAGTCTAATGAGAATAATATGCTAAAACCTTCACTGAACTTCTTCTCATGCCATCAGGCTCCTCCTGACAAAGGCCCCTGATCCCTGGGAGTCTAGCACTCTGGGCCTTACAGTCAGTACTGTGCACAGCAGTGCCACTCAGCAAGCCTCTGCCCTTCACTTTGTGTTAGTATAAAGTTGGAAAAGAAAGACAGAGTCCAACTTTCCTTATTATATTAATGTATTTTATACTTTAGCTTGCTACTTCAGAACATAAATGCTAAAACACAGATACAATACACATTTTCAATTGTCAAATTTATGATGAATGATTTATTTATAATGCTGGGTGATACATTTTTAATAATAAAAACATATTGCTTCCAGGACTATAAGACATATTTTTATTACCATAAAGTGCTAAATTCAGCAGGGAACATCACAAAAATTTGTAAAGGCATAATCGCATACATTATATTAATCATTTTGTACTTTATACATAACAAAGTCTTCTCTAATGGAAGTTTGTAAGTACATTTTAATAAAACCTAAGGCAAAACATTTGTTTCCACAACATTAGTAGCAATGAAAGATGAGTTAATTTGAATCCAGTAGAAACTGTTTTAGTGACCATGTTAATTAATGGCTGAAGTTATTCATTAATATAATCCCAGAAAAACCTCAACATGATTCCTTTGAAAGTAATATGGTAAACGTAAAAGGCACAGACATGAGAAATACCCAGTAGTCACTGCCTTACATTTACGGGGAGTCATAAACCTAGAAACAATACAATAGTGTCCTTACAAAGTGTATTGAAACAGGGAACCAATGATTATCCATGGATTACACTGGAAGCAGAGAATAGCTAATCAGAGATGATTTTTAAAAAAGGGGCAGGGGCTTGTGAAGACAAGACATTCTACCATCAAGTAGCAAGCATGAACTACCTCTCTATCTTATGATGTAATAGCAATTTGAGAAACTCTTTTCTGAAAATGGATATAAGTCATCCATACAATTGAAGCCCAGAAAATAAAAGCTAAGAAATTTGAAGGGGCTAAAATTATAATGCTAATAATGCCTTAGTGGTGCAACTATTTGCCACTTATTAGTATTCATTGTTTCTTGTATAAACTTTTTATGCATTTTTCACATGAATTTGAAATTTTGGTATTTTCAGCCAACTTATATAACAGGAAAAATTTTCACTTTCAGATAATGTAACCTGGCCTAACCAACATTACAAGGATCAGCTTGGGTGATTCAGATGGGTGGTACAGAATAAGAGACTGAACATTTCTTGGTTTTCAATGTTAGCCCCATTGATTGAATCATAACTTTTTTATTTATTCTACTAATTTCTTATCTGTTTAAATGTCAGATGTCTGGCAACAAAGAGAACATGTTTAATGATAAAAGTAAACAAAAGTAAGAATCCCTGCTTTACTATAAAATTCATTGGAAACTCCCTATTAATATCAAAGATGGAGCCTCCTGAGGTCTATGGACTGCACAAGCACAAGGAAACCTGTCCCAGTGGATCCAGAGTCTGCCAGCATCCTAGCCCCACTTACACCCATGCAGGAGGTAAGCAGGGGATGTTTCCAGTCCCCACTCCCTTCCAGGGCCCTGCTCAGAGGCTCCTGAAGTCTTGGGACTGCCCATGCATAAGGCAACCTGTCCAGGAGGACAAACCTATCCAAAGTCTGCCAGCTTCCTAGTCCTGCTTTTACCCACAGTGTCCTGCTCAGAGCCTCCTGAGGTCTGTGGACTGCTCAAGGGCAAACCCATCCCAGCAGACCAACCCATCAAAAATCTGTCAGGATCTTACTCCCACCTCCATCCACAGAGAAGCCTGCCTTTCAGTGCCATGTTTAGAGTCTCCTGAGGACTAGGGACTTCTCACAGGGAAACCCATCCCAGCAGGTCAGCTCATCCACACTCTGCAATCATTCTAGCCCCACCTCCACACACTGGAAGAGGAGAGCCATCTGAGTACTGGACCTGATTGCACCCTTGGTTCCATATCCACCAGGAGATGGAAAGAATCCACCAGTATACACTGGAAAAAAGATGGGTAGACAATACTGTAAGAAGATAGTCAACAACAGAAAGATCAATTCAATATGAACCCACCAGAGTCTAGAGACCCCACCACATCAGCAAGACCTGAACATTCTAACACAGATGAAGCAAAAGAGAATGACCCTAAAAACAACTTTATTACAATGGGGCCCTCAGAGAGGTAATGAGAAAATCCCTTAAAGAAATGGAAAAAAATTAAGAAATGGAGGAAAAAGCAAACCAAAAATTGCAGGAAACAATTTACTCAGTGCAAGCTTGAAAGCTGAAGTAGAACCAAAAAAAAAAAAAAAAAAAGCAGTCTAAGTAAGGGAATTCTGGAAATAGAAAAGCTAGGGAAACAATCAATCAGGAACTACAGATGCAAGCATAACCAACCAAATACAAGAGATGGAAGAGAAATTGAACAAAGAAAATCTTATCTTCGACAAATCTCTAACATAAAATACCCAGGAAATATGGGACACAGTGAAAAGACTAAACCTAAGAATAATAGGTATAGAAGGTGAAGAAACCCATCTCAAAGGTACAGAAAACATATTAAACGAAATCATAGAATAAAAATTTTCCCAACCTAAAGAAAGACATGCCAATGAATGTACAACAAGCTTACAGAACACGAAATAGGATGAACCCAAAAAAAGTCCCCTCACCACATAATAATCAAAACACCAAACATGCAAAATAAAAAATATTAAGAGCAGCAAAGGGAAAAGGCCAAGTAACATATAAAAGCAAAACTATCAGAATTACTCCTGACTTCTCCATGGAAACTCTGACGTCAGAAGGTCCTTGATAGATATTCTACCAATACTATGAGACTATGGATGCCAGCCCAGACTACTATACCCATCAAAACTTTGAATCTCTAGAAATGGAGAAACCAAAATATTCCATTACAGAACCAGATTTAAACAATACATATCAACGAGTACAGCCCTACAGAAAGTTCTGGAAGGAAAACTCCAAGCCAAGTAAGTCAACTATACTCACAAAACCATAGACAATAGATAATCCCACCTTACCTATGGCCAGAAGAAAAAGAGGGGAAATCCACACACAGCCAGCACCACCATCAACAAATCCAAAACAAACAAGAATTAACAATTAATAGTATTGCCTCAATATGAATGGTATTAACACTCCTATTAAAAGACACAGTCTAACAGAATGGATACAAGGACATAATCCATCCTTCTGCAGCATACAAGAAACACACCTCAACTTCAAAGATAGATGTTACCTCAGAGTTAAGGGTTGGGAAAGATTTTCCAATCAAATGGACCCAAAGAAAACAAGCAGGTGTAGCAATCCTAATATCTAACAAATGAGACTTAAACTAAAATCAATCAAAATAGATGAAGAAGGTCATTTCATATTCATCACAGGAGAAATCCATCAAGAGGAAGCCTCAATTCTGAACAGCTATGACCCAGATACAAAGGCATCCACTTTTGTAAAAGAAATATTACTAAAATTGATCACAAATAAGATCTCATACACTTATAGAGGGATATTTCAACACCCCACTCTGAACACTACACAGGTCCACCAGACAGAAACTTAAGAAACAAACAGAAGTTATGACCTAGTTGGGTTTAACAAACATTTTTAGAACATCCATCCAAAGACAGTAAGAATATACCTTTTCCTCAACTCCACATAGAACCTTCTATAAATCTACCATATACTGATCAACATAGCAAACCTCAACAGATACAAAAAAAAAATGGAATAACACCCTGTAACTTATCAGACCACCAAGCTTTACTTTAAAGTTAAAATTTGCAGGGCATTGGTGGCACACACCTTTAATCCCAGCACTCGGGAGGCCGAGGCACGTGGATCTCTATTCAAGGCTAGTTTAGGAGTGAGTTCTAGGTGAGTTCTAGAATACTCTCCAAAGCTACAGAGAAATCCTGTCTTGAAAAAAAAATAAACAAACAAAAAAGAAATAATTTAAAAAATTTAACAACAACACAAATTACAGAAACCCTACAAACTCATGGAAATTGAAGAATGGGCAATTGCACCTTTCCTGGGTCAAGGAAGAAATAAAGTAAAGGCTTCCTAGATTCAGTGAGAATGAAAACACAACATATCCAAGCTTATGGGACACTTTCAAAGCAGTACTATGAGGAAAATTCATAGCACTAAGTGCCCATATGAAGAAACTGGTGAATAGTTACACTAGAGAATTAACAGCACAACTAAAAACTCTAGAACAAAAAGAATAAAACTTACCCCAGAAAGGTAGATGCCAGGAAATGATCAAATTGAGGGCTAAAACCAATAAAGTAGAAAGTAGGAAAACAATAAAAATATTCATTGTAACAAAAAGTTGGTTCTTCAGGAAATCAACAAGATACACAAATCTTTATCGAATCTAACCAAAAGACAGAGAGAAAACATGGAAATTAACAAAATCAGAAATGAAAAGGGAGGCATAAAAATGGGCAACGAGGAAATCCAAGAATCTTCAGGTCATAGTTTGAAAATCTGTACTCGACAAAATTCAAAAATTTAAATGAAATGGTCAATTTTCTGCATAAATATCACTTATGAAAGTTAAATCAATAACAGATAAGCAACATAAATAAACCAATAACCCCTATTGAAATAGAGGCAGTCATCAAAAGTCTCCCAACCAAAAGAAGGCCAGGGCCAGATGGCTTCAATGAAAAATTCTACCAGAATGCACATAGAAAGTCCATTGACAAACTCTTTTTTGTGAGGCTACAATTACCTTGGTACTCAACTCACACAAAGACACAACTAAGAAAGAGAGTATACAGACTGATATCCCTCATGAATATTGATGCAAAAATACTCAATAAAATACTGGCAAATCTAAAGCAAGAATACATCAGATAAATCATTCACCATGATCAAGTAGGCTTGCTACCAAGGATGCAGGGATGGTTCAACATACAACAATCTATCACCATAATCCACCATATAAACAATCTGAAAAAGAAAAATCACATGATCCTTTCACTAGGTGCTGAAAAAGCCTTTGACAAAATCCAACACCCATTCATGATAAGGTCTTGAAGAAATAACAGGAACATACGTAAACATAATAAAAACAGTATACAGCAAACCAACAGTCAACAATAAACAGAATGGAAAGAAACACAATGTGATTCCTCTAAAATCAGGAACAAGACAAGACTACCCACTATCTCAATATCTCTTCAATGTTGTTCTTGAAGTTCTAGCTAGAGCAATAAGAGAACAAAAAGAGATCAAGGAGATACAAAATCGAAAGAAAGAAGTCAAACTTTCACTTTTTACAGATTTCATAAGTGAACCAAAAATACTCTGCCATGGAACTCCTACATCTCATAAACACCCTCATAAAAGTGGCAGGGTACAAGATTAACTCAAAAAATAGTAATAATCAGTAGCCCTACTAACACAGATGATAAAGGGGTTGAAAAAGAAATCAGAGAAACATCACCATTTACAATAGCCACAAACTACATAAAATATCTTGGGGTAACACTTACTAAACAAGTGAAAGACCTATATAATAAGAACTCTGAGTCTCTCAAGAAAGAAATTAAAGAAGATACCAGAAAATGGAAACATCTCCCATGCTCTTGGATAGGTAGGATCAATATAGTAAAAATGGAAATCTTGCCTAAAGCAATCTACAAATTTAATGTAGTCCCCATCAAAATCCCTAAACAATTCTTTTTAGACCTTGAAAGAAAAATACTCAACTTTATATTGAAAAACAATAAAGGAACTTCAGGAGACATCACCATCCCTGGCTTCAAGCTCTGTTATAGAGCTACAGTCTCTAAAACAGCTTGGTATTGAAGCAAAAATAGAAAGGTGGACCAATGAAATCCAATTGAAAACACCGATATTAATGCACACACCTATGAACACCTGATTTTTGACAAAGAAACTAAAATTATACACTGGAAAAAAAGAAAGCATCTTCAACAAATGGTGCTAGCATAACTGGATACTGACATGTAGAAGACTGCAGGTGTATCCATATCTATTGCCATGCACAAAACTTAAGTTCAAATGGATTAAAGACCTCAACATAAATTCAGCCACACTGAACTGATAGTCTATGTCATGCTGTAAAAATATTTCTCTTATTGGTTAATGAATAAAGCACTGTTGGCCTATAGGGAAGGACTAGGCAGGACTAGGAGACAAGGAGGATTCTGGAAGATGTAATAGAGAGTATTCAAAATGTAGGATGTAAAGGGGGTTAGAGGTCCAGACACCCTCTCCAGTAAGATAAGACCAAGTGGGAAACACTTAGATTGATAGAAATGAGTTAATATTTAAGACAGAGCTAGCCAATAAGAAACTCTAGTAACAGACCAACAGCTTTATAACTAGTAGAGTCTCTGTGTTTTATTTGGGGCTGATGAGTCTGTGGGACCAGGCTGATGGGAAAGTGCTCATAATAAAATGATGCCTACAGTGTGGGTACTAAGGACTTCTACTTAAATTTTTACAAAAGCTTTAAAAGGGATTTTAGAAACAAAAGAATAGAGACAGGTAAGGAAGCAGCGTTTTTCCTGGGTGCTAGAAACAAACATAGACTCACACGGCTCCTTTAAGTGAGTCTTGCTGACTCAGTATAAGCAGAAAAACTGCAAGGCTCTTTTTTAAGAAGCCCTGCTAACAATTCAATGGTGTGTACAAGAGCTGGCAGTAGCAGTGACTACAGTTCCAAGCCAGCATCATGCTGCTTGATGGCAGCCTAGACCAAGGCAGTGAGCACAACACTCAGTGCTGGCAGTAAAAGTACTCCTACCACCTCAGAAAAACAGTGGCTAAAACAGCTGCGGCTTTAATTTTAGCAATGTTGTTGTTTAGCAGATAAAAAGACTTGTAGCCACAAAAAGATAAAGATTTACAGTAAACACAGATTCAGTAAAGAAAAACCTCTAAAGGTTTACAGTGTGTTTTAAGACATAAGTAGGCTTGGGAGAGAAAAAGAAACAGGATAAGTAGTTTAAAGAAAGAAAGAGAGGAGAGAGGTGGGAGGGAGAGAGGGTAGGAGGGAAGAGTGGGAGGGAGGGAGGGAGGGAGGGAGGTAGAGAGAGAAAGAGAGAGAGAGAAAGAAAGAGTAGGTGGGTGGCACATGCCTTTAATCCCAGCACTCAGGAGGCAGAGGCAAGCAGATCTCTGTGATTTCAAGGCCAGCCTGGTGTACATAGTGAATTCCAGGGCAGCCAAAGTCGCACAGAGAAACCCTGTCTCAAAATAAAAAAAAAAAAAAAAAAATAGAGTAATAAAAAAGCCACCTAAAGATGGGAAGTACACAAAGAATCTGGATACTATATGCTATTGTGTTGTCTTTCAATTGCTCAATTGCTAAGGAAGGAACAACAATTGGTAAAATACACTTTGTTATCAATGCTGCTGAATTAATCCACTTTCATATATTTGAAAAATGTCTTGACTTCAAATTTTAACTCTAAGGTTACTTAGAAAAAAGAAATTTTGTTGCCACAGAAAATGAAAAGCTGTGGATTTCTTCTAGACTAACATGGTTTGATCAAGCAAGACTCCCTGAAACAGTGTTCTAGGTGATCCAATATTCAAAACAGCTAGGACAGGGCAGCCTTGCAGACCACTACAGCCAGGATTTCTGGGTCTTCTTAGGATCCCCATTGAATAAACAGTGTCCCTAATTAGCAGGAAGCAGTTTGAAGAAAACTAAGCCCATATTCCCAAATAGTATCTATAGATGTTTCTTTTCATCTACATGGAGTTGGTTATAAATGCTTAATGACCACAACCAATCTCTTTGTAAAGATAAAACAGGGTTTATGGTATAGAAATGAGTACTTTATTTTGAAATGGATTTTCATTTATTTATACAAATTTAAGGTCAATTCTGTCATATGTATATTTCTCCTCTTGTTTAAATATTGTGTTTGTATATCTCATTTAAAAATGTAATATATAATTGAGTATAGATTGTAAATAGTCACCTATGATAGTCAAACCTTATAGTTAGGTTGGTTAGGTTTTCTAGATATATCAAGATATGTTTCAATTGGACAGACATTCTTCAAACCTTTCAAAGACCTACAGAATATGTCATTTAAAATGGTTTAGGGTTTTTCTTAACAGTGAGGCACAACTGTTTCTGGCAACACCAACTGTGTCAGAAGGGAAGATGGACATCAAACAAACTCATTATGGAGTTTGCTTCCAATATGGCAAGACTAGCCCTTTGGACAAGATACTGCTCTTTTCTAGACTGTTTAACTATATATTTTATAAAGGAGATGTGCAGGACCCACAGGAAAGTGACTACTGATGCAAGATGCTACAGAGTTCCTGCTTCATGGAAAAGTCTGCCAGGCTTTCTTCAGGACACAGACAAAAATGACTGAAAACTGCAAACATAGGTGGGGCAGTTTGAAATTTCCTGCTTTGCAGAGAAGTCTGCCAGATACACTGTGGCCTATGGGGCAAATATGGATGTGCCATTTTACAGAAGAACTTTATATGACTGTCCAGGTCTGCAGATGTCTGTCGTTTCTAGAGTTTATACACTGTTCTTCTGTAGTCTTTAATGGAGTTGAAGACAGATCGTTACCATTATAGTGTCACTTAGGACTAAAGATAAATTACATATAAGACTTTAGACTCACAAAGATAGGATAGATGATAGAATATTTTCTTTAAATCTTGCTACAAGTAGACAGAAAAGAGGAAAAGTCATTGTGTAAATATAGTTCTTATTGGTTAATGAAAGAAACACTGGCCTATAGGGAAGCAAGATGGGCAGGACTAGAAGACAAAGAGGAAAGTGACTGCTAGTACAAGATGCAACAGGATTCCTGTGTCCTTGCATCCTACATTTAGACTCCTCTTTACTTCATTTCCTAGAAGAGAAAGTGGGCACTACCCTTGATCAAATTGGTACAGGAGACAACTTCCTTAACATAATACCAGTAGCCCAGACACTGAGATCAACAATTTATTAATGGGACCTCCTGAACCTGAGAATCTTTTCTAAGGCAAAGAACACAGTCAGTAAGACAAAATGGCACCCAACAGGATAGGAAAATTTCTTCATCAACACCACATCTGACAGAGGGCTGATCTCCAAAATATACAAAAACCTCAAGAAGCTAGTCACCAAAACACAAAATAATCAAATTAAAAGGTTGAATACAGAACTAGATAGAAAATTCTCAATAGAGGAATCGAAAATGTCTGAAAGACACATAAGAAAGTGATGAACATTCTTCACCATCTGGGAAATGCAAATCAAAAACAACTCTGAGATACCCCTTTTATCCTGTCAGAATGCCTAAAATCAAAAATACCAATGACAGTTTATGCTGGAGAGGATATGGAGAAAGGGAAACCCCCCTCTGCTGCTTCTGGGAGTGCAAATTCACACAGCCATTTTGAAAATCAGGATGGCAGTTCCTTAGGAAAATGGGAATCAGTGTGCCACAAGATGTAGTAATTCTACTCTGAGGCATATACCCAAAAGGTGCAAACTTTCATAGATAGCATGCCATTGTAATAGCCAGAACCTGGAAGCAACCTAGATATCCCTCAACTGAAGATGGATGGAGAAAATGTGGTATATTTACACAATGGACTACTATTCAGTGGAAAAAAAGCAATGGAAACTTGAAATCCACAGGCAAATGAATGGAACTAGAAGAAACAATCCTGAGTGAGGTAACCCAGTCACAAAAAGGCAAACATGGTATGTACTCATTCATTATATAAATTTTGGACATAGAGAAAGAATTACTAGCCTACAATCCACACTGCCAGAAAAGCCAGGAGACAAGGAAGACCCTAAGAGAGACAGTCATGCTCCTCAGAGAAGTGGAAGGGGACAAGTTCTCATGAGCAAATTGGGAACATGTGGGGAGGGGAGAGGGAGTTAGGAGAAAAAGAAGAGGAGAAGAGGAGGGGAGAGAAGGACATGAAAGAGCAGGAAGATTGAGTCAGGGAAAGAATATAGGGAAGCAAAAAAAGAGATACCATAATATAGGGAGCCATTATAGGTTTTAAGATAAATATGACACTAAGGAAATGTCCAGAGATCTGCAAGGATGACCACAACTAAAAATCTAAGCAATAGTGGAAGGACTACTTAAATGCCCATCCCCTATAATGAGATTGATGACTACCTTATATGCCATCCTAGAGCCTTCTTCCAGTAGCTGATGGAAGTAGAAACAGACACCCACAGCTAAACACTGAGCTTAACACCTGGAATCTGGTTGCAGAGAGGGAGGAGTGATGCTCAAAGGGGTCAAGACAAGGCTGGAGAATCCCACAGAAACAGCTGACCTGAACAAGCTCATGGACTCCAGTCTGATAGCTGGGAAACCATCACAGGGCTGACCCAGAACCCCTGAGTGTGGGTGTTAGTTAGGAAGACTGGGCTGTCTAGAGGCACCTCTGGCAGTGGATCAGTATTTATCCCTAGTTTATGAATGAACTTTGAGAGCCCATTCCACATAGAGGAATACCCTCTGAGCCCAGACACATGAGGCAGGGGGTCTGATTAGGCCCTGTGCCAAATGATATGACAGACTTGGAAGACCCCCTATGGAAGGACTCACCTTCCCTGGGGAGCAGAAAGGGGATGGGATGGGGTTGGTGGGGACTGGAAGAAGGGGTGGGAGAGGGAACTAGGATTGACATGTAAAACCAGCTTGTTTCCATTTTAAACATTTAAAAAGGGGGAAAAAGAGACTTCAACATAAAACCAGACACTGCACCTGATAGAAGAGAATAAAAAAATAAAATAAAATAAACGGTGGTCCTGGTGATAGATTTAGGATTTGGGATTTGAGATCAAACTGACCTGTGTTAACTGGCCATAAAATAGCCTATTTCTCAGTATCTATGAGGAGTACATATTTGGATGTTTTCTTCATTTTTTTCTCCTGAGCCAACATGATTATCAATTAGTCTTGCTGCCATTCTCTTCTCAGGGTTAAAAAGCCTCAACTTGCAGAATCAAATTCAAAAGCCACAAAATCTATTCTAACTTGTATGACACTGAGAATCTATGCAAACGTGTTTCACAGTGTTGAGGGAGCCATCTTGTGGCCCAGATTGGAGGAGAATGATGGGAGAAACATCCATCTTGCCTTTATCAGGAAGAAATAGAAATACTGAGGTAATCTAACTAGACTATTTTGAGATGTGATAGAGAAGTTCAGGCAGTAGTGTACTTTGTGAGACTCTTCTCAGTAGAGTTTTTCAAAAAGCAAACAAAAAACCATGAATTTATCACACCTTAAGGAGAGGCCATCGTGTAGTAACATAACACCTGAATTCATTCAATTACCTGTGAGCTCCAACAGCTTTGCAGAGTTTCTCAGCTCACATTAGAGTTGGATGAACAAGAGTGTGTCAGCAGATTGTTTGATTAACAAGGCCCCTTTTCAATGAAATATTAAAACTATGATTTTAAAGACAGGGCTTGTGTAGCACTGTCTAGCCTCAAGATCACTATGTAACTCAGGACAACCTTGTGCTAGTAACCCTCCTGCCTTCTTTTCCTCTAGTTCTGTGACTACAGACATGCACTACCATATCTGATGGCATGAGGTGCTTGGAATCAACCTCAAAGTTTGTTTATATTGGAGGAGCATCCTATTAACTGAGCTACATCTCTAACTCCTGATTGATTTTAAAGAAAGGAACATTACAATAAACTAAGAGGGAGACGAGATTCAATTCAGCTCAGGAGCAGCAACTCCTAAGAGAGCCTCTAGGACAAGTGCAGTCCAGAAAGATTTGTTGCATAAGAAGACTAGAATTACTTTGATGGTTCTTAAGCTCAGTCACTCATAAGAACGAGTTTTCACTGGGTAGCTCTTCCTAGGCTATGTCTTATCGAATGGTGAGGACCTTTATTAACATGTTTGTTCAATTACGGAACAAGGCTGTACCATTTACTAAGAAACCATCAAACTGTTAAAGCCTGGAAATGCTATAAAAAATAAAACGCCACTGTCTATATATAGATTTCACAGTATAGGAAGAAAGCGGGTATGTAAATAAAAAAACAAAGGAAGTAATGGGTTTGACAATAGGGTCCCAGTCTGCTAATCTCTAAATTAATAAATGCTGCATAAATTAACTCAGACAAGGACATTTCATCCAGACTTTTTGGGAAGGGCATTGCCATGAAAAGTAATCTTCATCTGAGCCTTATAGAATTAGCTAGTAAACATTCTACAAGAAGAGGCAGTGTGTCTTCTGATCCAGAGATGTCAGACTAAATAGCCAGTCCTCCAGCAAGGGCAATGTTACCAGCCATTGGGCTTTGATGTTAATAAGTGATCGACACCTGGATTTTCAAACCAAATAAAACTTACAATTGACATTTTTGTTTTTAAAAGAAAAAAGATCTAGAAAGATGGATAATGTGAGCATTAAAGTCAGCTTTCGGTGACTGATTTCAAGCTCATTTAGAATAGACTTCACTGGAGAAACAGCTTTGAGGTGATACAGCTGAGTGTTATCTGAGACACCCATTGTTTTTTATGTTTCTATAAATGTAAGCTACCTAAGAAATGCATACCTAAAATGATTTTAAAATTAGACAGTAAATTATAAGCAATATTGTAGAGCCTCATCAATTTATTTCCTCAGTATTGAGGGATGAGATATGTGTAAATATATTTTGTCCATTTCCATTAGAATAAATGAAAATAGTGTGCCAGACTGCCCCAGGCAGGAGCTCGCACTCAGAAGCACAGTCACCATTTCCTCTCCCACTGCCTCACTCATTTGAATCACGAAACAATGTACACCATGAACTACCCAGCACCTTCCTCACCAAACCTGCTTTTGACTTTGTCTCCTGCCCCCACATCCTCTGCTAATTAATTCCTCAATTTCCACTTCCTTGGTAACTAAGACAAATTGCAGTGAATTCTATTTCCATGGGAAACAAGTGGTAATATTTCTATGTCATCAGTTTAGATTAACACTTTGGGGCTTATACTATCCAAAGGTCTTGTACTTGTTAACTACTTTCATTACATCTTTTAATTCCAATTGTGTTGAGCATATTCAAATTACTTTGTTGCCACTTTTTAAAAATTTGTAATAATGAATCTTTAAAACCAACATGTATTAAAATTGCATTATATTGGTTACATCTTAAAAGTTTTAAGATCCAATAAAGTCTTAAGATCCTATTAAGAAGACATCAACTAAACAGCCAGTACTCAGGAACCAGAGGTGGGTGGACATTTGTGAGGTCTAAGCCAGCCTTGTCTACACAGCAAGTTCCAGGAGAGTCAGATATACATAATATAGAAACCCTGTCTCAAGAGGAGTTGGGAGAGAGAGAGAAAAAAAAGAAAAGGGAAAAGATGAAAAGGAGAACGTAGCAGGAAGATTGAGTCAGAGGAAGAATAGAGGAGAGAAAGAAAAGAGATACCATAATAGAGGGAGCCATTATTGGTTTAAAGACAAATCCGGCACTAGGTAAATGTACCTAGGGTGTCCACACCTAACAATCTAAGCAATAGTGGAGAGGCTACCTTAAATGGCCTTCCCTCTTAATGAGATTGATGACTACCGTATATGGTATCCTAGAGCCATCATCCATTAGTTAATGGAAGCAGAAGCAGACAGACACCTACAGCTAAGCACTGAGCCAAAATCCTGGAATCCAGTTGTAGACAGGGAGTAATGATGAGCAAAGGGGTCAAGATCAGTCTGGAGAAACCCACAGAAACAGCTAACCTGAACTAAGGAGAGCTCATGGACTCCAGACTGGTAGCTGGGAAATCAGCATAGGACTGACCTAGAACCCTTGAACATGAGTGTTAGGAGGACTGGCTTCTGACTGTGAATCAGTATTTATCCCCAGTATAGAAATTGACTTTGGTAGCCCATTCCACATAGATGAATACTCCCTCAGCCGAGACACATAGGGGAGGGCCTAGGCACCTGCTCCAACTGATTTGACAGACTTTGAACATCCCCCATGGAAGACCTCACCCTCCCTGGGGAGGAGAAAGGGGATCAGATAGGGGGCTGGGGGAGGCAGTGGAGAAGGGGAAGGAGAGGAAAATGGGGTTGACATGTGAAAAAAGCTTGTTTCTAATTTGAAATTTAAAAATTCAGAAAAAAAGAGGCAGGCAGGAAGGCAGGAAGGAAAGAAGGAAGGAAGGAAGGAAGGAAGGAAGGAAGGAAGGAAGGAAGGAAGGAAGGAAGGAAGGAAGGAAAACATCAGTTTGGTAACTTGAGATTACTAATGGAAAATATTTAAAATTTTTTCTAATTGGCAAATAAGTAGAAATGCCTTGCTGACTACAAAATAGTGAATATGACAACTTACACAGCATTTTCTTGGTTGGTAATAATAAAAGTCCAATTGTAGAGGGCACTAAAAAACATTTGATATAATGGAATGGTGAAATAAAATGTTAGGTCACTAAAATTATGGTTATTAGCAAGATGCAATTGAACTGTAGAAATTGGCTGAACACATTTTTCTACCTTTATTATTCTTCATTAATACTTTGAATTTTCTCCCATTAGATTATGACTGTGAAAAGCATGCCATACAAAGTCTTTAAAGTCATCAACCAAAACTAAACAGAAGCAAGAGACAAGAGAGAACAGAGGCCGACCAGCCAGTGAGGAGGAAAATGTATTTAGGCCAAGTTGATTCATGAATAAGTGTCTTTCATTGATTAAATATATATCCACCAATATGGAGGGGTCTGGTTTAAATATTTATTTTATATTTTATTTTTCAAAAACTCCAGAGATATGGGCTATTTAGCTGGAATCATTGCCTGGAGACATGTCTATTCCCAATCCTGCACTCTCAATATGCCATGGTCTCTGACACATTTGCAGGGTGGCAGGACCTGAGACAGCTTCAGCTCCTTCCCATTGCCTGTAACAGCTGTATTCAAGTATATTTAAAGAGCCCTCACACAAGATATGATGTGTCCTTTCTGTGACCTGGAATCAGCAAGGTATTTTGTTACATGGACACTTTTTAAAGTTGAGATGAAATAGCCTCTAATAGCTAAAGAAATGTACAACCTGTTTGACTTTAGAACTGCCTTTGCCAACAAATGCTAGGGAAAACACAGAGAAACTGAATTGTTGATGCACATTCCTTGTAGTGACAAAGCATTCAATAACTCTGGCAATCGTTTTGCAACTAATACAAAAGTAACCACCTAATATTTCCATGCTACTGAGTAATTACACTCTGGAACATTCATTATAGGAGGATGAAAACAAGTGTGTACAAAGAAGCTGTATGTGAATGTTCATATCTCTTTTATTCATAATGATCCTAAGTCAGAAACAATTCAAATATTCTTCAACTGGAGATTGGGTAAGTGAACTGGTATATCAACACTACGCAAAATATGAAATTGTAAAAAGAAAATATGTATTGATATATGCATTTATTTTGATGGCTCTTGTAGGAATTACATTGTATAAAAAGCTAGCCACAAAAGATTATATCATCTATGTTTTCACTTATGTGAAAATGCAAAAATATCAAAATCAGAGGGATGGAGTAGAAACTTGAGATTGTTAGGGGTTAGAGACAAGAGATTATGTCTAAACAGCAACAGCACAAGGGAGCCTGGTGGCAACAAAAGAATGATTGCTGTGATGTTGAAGGGTTAACATGAGCCTGCACAAGGTCATGATTTTTATGGGATACATCTGCATAAGTCCATACATGAGCACTAATGACCTGAGCATGTAAAACTGATGAAACTTGAGTTATTGTGTGGATTGTGAGAATGCCAGTTTCCTAGTTTTGTTATTGTTTAAAAGTTAGCATTAGATAAAAACCTGGCAAAGCATAGGCAGGACTGACTGTACATTCTATGCAATTCCCTATGAATCACAACTATTTCAATACAAATTTTTCAAAGGATATGTTTAAAAATAACACCTCTGAAGAGCTTGTTAGGTGCTTTAGTCTTTCATTTCCTTTGTAGAACTGAGACAGTTTGAGAGGGTAGAATACTTTTATATTTTTCAATTGTAGCCTGAGAAACCAACAAAAGTGAGGGAAAACACAGAAACATACTCCTCCAAAACTGTTTTCGTGGTCTATAGCTAATATGTACCATGCTTGAAAACTTACCCAGGCTGTCATACATTCCCATCAGAAGGAGGATGGCTCTGGTTAGCCCTTGGGGAATCGTGCTGCAGGTGATACTGATTAGCACATACTCTGTGGATGATTTATGGAACCCAGGGATCACTAAGGTGCTAATGCTCCTCACTAGGGACAAGTCAAAGGCATTCTAATACTCTCTGTGTAATAGCACTTGATAAAAGTCCATTTCAGGTAGGAATGGCTTGATGGTTACTCTCTTCTCAGCCAATGCAGTATGATTGGTTTATTATCAATGTTTGCTTTGCCAACAATTTTATGGCTATAATATCAGCACAGATTTATAGGGTACTAAAGATTTGTATGACTTTATTATCTAATATAAAAGAAGGCCTAAAAGCTGCAGAGACCTGCTTCTGACCAAACCTGAAAAGTGATTTTAATAAGGAAGAGTACCTCCACAACAGCCCACAAGGTGAGCAGTGGTCATCCCTCAGAGAAGGTGTGGACCTCACCATGACTGCTTCTTAATCACTCAAACAAATAAACTAAGAATGCAAACATTTCAATATTTTCACAGTTTCCTAACCTTGTTGGCAAGGTATCCATCAGGTTGGCAAGTCTTTGTCTTTGGTCTTAAGCCTCCCTTTAGAAAAAGCAAGACATTTTTGCTAAGGCTATTAACAAATAGAAGTCAAGTCCTTGTTTCCACACAGCATGTTTTTGTTTTGTTTTGATGGTTTTTGTTGTTTTTTTCTTCTTTTTTTAAATGTAAATTAGAAATAAGCGTATTTTACATATCAATCCCAGTTCCCTCTCCTTCCCCTTCTCCCCTGCCCCCTACTGACCAAACCCCTAACCCCCTTTCTGCTCCCCAGGGAGGGTGAGTCTTTCCACTGGGATCTTCATGGTCTGTCATATGATTTGAAGCAGGGCCCAGGACCTTCCCATGTATCTAAGCTGTGTAAATGTACCACATTTCTTTATCCAGTCTTCAGTTAAGAGGCATCTAGGTTGTTTCCAGGTTCTGGCTATTACAAAAAAAAAAAAATGAACATAGTTGTACAGATGTCCTTGTTGTATAAATGTACATCTTTTGGGTATATACCTAAGAGTGGAATTGCTGGATATCAGGTAGACTGATTCCCATTTTTCTGAGGAACCACTGTACTGATTTCCAAAGTGGCTGAACAAGGTTGCTCTCCTACCAGCAGTGAAGACATGTTCCTCTTTTTCCACATCCTCTCCAACATAAACTTCTTTGATTTTTTTTTTTTTTTTTTACTTTAGCTATTCTGACAGGTGTAAGATGGCATCTCAGAGTTGTTTTGATTTGCATTTCCCTGAATGCTAAAGATGTTGAGCACTTTCTTAAGTGTCTTTCGGGCATTTTGGATTCCTCCATTGAGAATTTTCTATTTAGTTCTGTACCCTTCTTTTTAATTGTAATATTTGTTGTCTTGGTAACTAGCTTCTTGAGTTCTTTGTATATTTGGAAATCAGCCCTCTGTCAGATGTGGGGTTGGTGAATATATTTCCCATTCTGTGGATTGCTGTTTTGTCTTGGTGACTGTGTCTTTGCCTTACAGCACTTTTAAATTTCAGGAGGTCCCATTGATAAATTGTTGATCTCATTGTCTGCTACTACTTTCTTGTTCAGGAAGTGGTCTCCTATACCAATTCATTCAAGGGTACCTCCCTTTCTTCTCTAGAAGTTTAGTGTGGTTGGTTTATGTTGAGATCTTTGCTCCATTTAGACTTAAGTTCTGTGCATGGTGATAGGGATGGATCTATCTCGAGTCTTCTAAAAGTTGGCATCCATTTATGGCAGCCACATTTGTTGAACACGCTTTCTTTTTTCTATTGTAGAATTTTAGCTTCTTTGTCAAAAATTAGGTGTTCATAGGTGTGTGGATTAATGTCAGGGATTCAATTCTATTTCATTTGTCTTCCTGTCTAGTTTTGCTCTAATACCAAGGTGTTTATGTATGTTCCTGTTCTCGCTGATCTCTTACTCTTGAAGACCTTAAACATGAAGTGGTGTTGGATTTTGGTAAAGGCTTTTTCATCATCTAGTGAAATGATCATTTGGTTTTTCTTTTTTCTGTTTGTTTATATGGTGGATCACACTGATGGGTATTTGTATGTTGAACCATCCCTGTATCCTTGGGATGAAGCCTACTTGGTCATGGCGAATGATTTCTCTGATATGTTTCTGGATTCGATTTACCAGTAATTTTGTTGAGTATTTTTGCATCAATGTTCATGAGAGATATTGGTCTGTAGTTCTCTTTCTTAGTTGTGTCTTTGTGTGGCTTGGGTGCTAACGCATTTGTAGCCTCATAAAAGGAGTTTGGCAATGACCCTTCTGTTTCTATTACGTGGAATACTTTGAGGAGTATTGGTATTAGCTGTTCTTTGAATTTCTGTTAGAATTCTGCACTGAAACCATCTGGCACAGGACTTTTTAATTTTATTTTTATTTATTTTTTGTAGACTTTTTGTGACTGCTTCTATTTAATTAGAGGTTATTGGTGTATTTAAATTTATTTAAATTTAAAAATGATATCTATCCAGAAAATTGTCCATTTCCATTTAATTTTCTAATTTTGTGGTATGCAGATTGTCAAAGTACGACCTGAAGATTCTCTGGATTTCCTCGATGTTCATTTCTGACTTTGTTAATTTGCAAGTTCTCTCTCTGCCTTTTGGTTAGTTTTGGTACAGGTTTGTCTATGTTGGTTATTTTTTTCAAAGAACCACTTTTTGTTGCATCGATTCTTTGTATTGTTTTCCTAGTTTCTTCCTTATTGATTTCAGCCCTTAATTTGATTATTTCCTGGTGTTTACTCCTCAGGGGTCAGTATGCTTCTTTTCGTTTAAGAGCTTTCAGTTGTGCTATTAATTCTCTAATGTTTCCAGTTTCTTCATTTGAGCCCTTAGGGCTATGTACTTTCCTCTTAGCACTGCTTTCAAAGTGTCCCATAAGTTTGGGTGTGTTGTGTCTTCATTCTCATTGAATTCTAGGACGTCTTTAATTTCTTTCTTTATTTCTTCCTTGACCCATGAAAGTTGCAATTGTGCATTGTTCAGTTTCCATGAGTTTGTAGGGTTTCTGCAATTTGTGTTGTTGTTGAATTCTAACTTTAAAGCATGATTGTCGGTTAAGATAAGGGTGTTATTCCAATTTCTTTTTGTACCTATTGAAGTTTGATATATTGCCAATTTTGTGGTTGATTTTAGAGAAGGTTCCATGTTGTACTAAGAAGAAGGTCTATTCTTTTGTGTTTGTATGGAATGTTCTATAAATGTCTATTAAATCCAATTAAATCATAACTTCTGTTATTTCCTTTGCTTCTTTGTTAAGTTTTTGTCTGGTGGACCTGTCTAGTATTGAGAATGGGGTGTTGAAATCTCCTACTATAAGTGTGTGAGGTTTTATATATTATTTGAGTTTTAGTATTGTTTCTTTTATGAACCTGGGTGGTTTTGTATTTTGGGCATAGATGTTCAGAATTTGAACTTCATCTAGATGGGTTTCTCAAGTGATTTATATGAAATGTCCTTCTTCATCTCTTTTGATTAATTTAGTTTAAAGTCTAATTTTTAGATTTGGGATTGATATACCTTCTTGTTTCTTAGGTCCATTTGATTGGAAAATGTATTTCCAACCCTTAACTCTGAGGTGACATCTGTCTTTGAGGTTGAGGTGTGTTTCTTTATATGCAGCAGAAGGATGAATTCTGTCTTTGTATCTATTCTGCTAGCCTGTGTCTTTTTATTGACAATTAAGACCATTAATAGTGAGGGAAATTAAGGAACTTTGATTGTTAATTTTTGTTTATTTTGGTTTTGTTGATGGTGGTGGTACTATGTGTACATTTCCCCCCCACTTTTCTTTTGACAGTTGGTAAAGTGGGATTATGTATTGCCTGTGTTTTTTGTGTATATAGTTGACTTCCTTGCATTGGAGTTTTCCTTCCAGAACTTTTTATAGGATTGGATTAGTTGACAAGTTTTGTTTAAATCTGGTTTTGTCATGAAAAAAATCTTGGTTTCTCCATCTATAGTGATTGCAAGTTTTGCTGAGTATAGTAGTCTGGGTTGGTATTCATGGTCTCTTAGTTTTGATAGAATATCTATCCAGGACCTTCTGACATTCAGAGTTTCCATGGATATGTCAGGTGTAATTCTGATAGTTTTGCCTTTATATGTTACTTGGCCTTTTTCCTTCACTGCTCTTAATATTCTTTCTTTATTTTTTATGTTTGGTGTTTTGATTATTATGTGGCTAGTATACTCTTTTTTTGTAGTCCACTCTATTTGGTGTTCTGTAAGCTTCTTTTACTTTCATTGGCATGTCTTTCTTTAGGTTGGGAAAATTTTCTTCTATTATTTTGTTGACTATGTTTTCTGTGCCTTTGAGGTGGGTTTCTTCATGATCTTCTATACCTATTATATTAGGCTTGGCCTTTTCACAGTGTCCCATTTTCCTGAGTAGTTTGTGTTAGGATTTTTTTTTGGAGATAAGATTTTCTTTGGTCGAAGAATCTATTTCTCCTAGTGTATCTTCTATGTCTGAGATTCTCTCTTTGATCTCTTATATTTGGTTGGGTGTGCTTGCATCTGTAGTTCCTGATTATATATCCAGCTTTTCTTTTTCCATCATTCTTTCAGAATGTATTTTTTGTTTGTTTGTTTTGTGTGTGTGTGTGTGTGTGTGTGTGTGTGTGTGTGTGTGTGTGTGTGTGTATTTCAGCTTTCATGCCTTGTACTGTTTGAATTGTTTCTTGTAATTTTGGGTTTGTTTTTTCTTCTGTTTCTATAAAGGAATTTCTCAATTCCTCTTTTATGGTTTCTGTCATCTTCATGAAGTTGTTTTTAGGGTCATTCTCTTCTGCTTCATCTGTGTTGGGATGTTCAGGTCTTGCTGGTGTGGAGTCTCTAGACTCTGGGGTATCATATTGATCCTCCTTCTGTTGTTGACTGTGTTCTTATACTGTCATCTACCCATCCCTTCTTCCAGTGCTTACTGGTGGGGGTCTCTCCCTCTCCTGGTGGGTATGGGACCAATGTTCCCTTCCCATGGGTACAAGCAGATCTAATACTCTGATGGCTCTTCTCTTCCAGTGAGTTGAGGAGGGACTAGGGTGCTGGAAGACTCTGGATGGGCTGGTCCTCTGGGATGGGCTCCCATACAGGCAGTCCCCAGTCTTCAGGAGGCTTCAGGAGAAGGTGGGATCCTTCTGTAAGTGGAGGCAGAACCAGGATGCTGGCAGACTCTGGACAGGCTGGTCCACTCAGTTGGCCTCCCCTATGCATAAGTAGTCCCCAGACCTCAGGAGGCTCTGAGCAGGGCCCTGGAAGACAGGCTGGAAACATTCTGAAGCTTACATATTACAGTGGTTGGTGGTGGGACTAGGAAGCTGGCAGACACAGGCCCCAGTCCTCAGGTGGCTCTGAGATGGGCACTGAAAAGCAGGCCCCTTCCATGGTGGAGGTGGGACCAGGGCGCAGGCAGTCTCCAGACATACTGGTCTGCCTAGATGGCCTCACCCATGAGTGGGTTGACACAGCATGTTTTTACATATCCAGAAAAATCCTGGTAATTACAATAAAGAAATGTCTGAATGAAAGTGCAGTCCATTGGTTTGCACACAGGTAGAAGAAGGTCATAATTGTTTCTTCAACTTCACAATGAGACTTGGCACTAAAGTATTCTTTAGTTAGCACAGTGTCAGAAAAACTGTGAAATGGTCTACATGATAGGAACTAAATAACATTAGCCTCAAATCTGGAATTGCCAGAAAGCCAGTAGAGAAAGTGTATGGATGCTGCCACACCATTAGCTGGTGATAAGACCATTTCAGAATTTGTATCTCTAAATTGGTTCTGATCCAACAGATTAAGTTCAACAATCAATAGAAGTTTGTTTGAAACTTCATGGACCTCAAATGTAAATCAAGTAGAGTACATGATCCTTTATGCTAGTAAATCTGTAAACTTGCCTTAGGGATGCTGCATGAGTACATGTATGTGAACACAGGGTCAGAAATATGTACTGTCAAAAATGGCAGGGATCTTTTCATTGTGTTGATAATAAGGAGGGTGCTATTCTAAACAGGTTGTGCCACACCTAGATTGATGAGGTCACTCTACGCAATCATAGCATAGCATAGTAAGTCATGAAATAAGGTAAAGGAGCTGCTGAAAGTGCTTGAAGATGTCTAGGGAGAAAGTGGGGGTGTCATTTTGGTGTGATAAAAAGTTTGAAGTGAGAACAAAGGGATTTGTCAGATAATGTTACAGGATCCTGGATCGGGTTTTTGAAACACAACTTTTTAATTGATATAAGGTAAAATTACTAAATTAGCTAACTGAAAAACAAAGATTGACCTATAAGTGCATCCTACTTCAGCTGTGTAGGCAGACCTTAAAAAAGTTAATGAAGCCAAATATTGACTAAGAAGTCTAGGATTTCTAAAAACTCTCTAAATAAAGATTTTAAGTGTTAATTTATAATGATGCAGTATATGAAGATAAATGAGTGTTTTCATATCTAAAACATTATGAGAGGTAGAAATAGACCTCATTGGTAAGTTCTTACCTAACATGTGCAAAGCCACATGTTTGGGCACAGGACAATATATGAATGAATAAATAAATAAATATTATATTCATGCCAACTGACTATAGGACAATTAGTATCTTATGTGATTACAAAAGAATGTGAAATAAAAATTCCAGCTAATTTTCATTCTATGCTAAAAGAAAATAGTTTGGACATTAAGTGATGGCATTAATGATTAATGTGTCAATTGCCTAAAAGTTCCAATAGAATATAAGGATGTAAAGTAAACAGAAGACTGAATATCTCACTGCAAGCAGCTTTTTCAGTTGTCAATAGGAACAAAGCTATCAATTTTTTCTCAATCTTTCTCAGCTTCCCCTCTATCCTCTCCTCCCAGCCTCTTCCCCTCCCCATCTCCTTTGTTACCTCCCCTAATCTACTTGTCCTCTATTTCTGTTCAGGAAATGACAGGCCTTCCCTGGATATCAACAAAACATGGCATATTAAGTTGCAGTAATACTAAAGCACTCCCCCATATAATTTACCAATGCATGATATTAAGTGCTTGTTCGCCTTTATGGCATGCAAGGTACAAATGTGAACTATGGAATGTGGTATCTACACTCATTCTGATTTCACTTAAACTGATAGCCTTGGTACTTTTAGACAGCAAATAGAAATACAGACTTGCAAATCCCCATCTTTGGGGCCATAATCTGAATTTTATCTAGATTCCCAAATACATAACATTTTAAGCACTTATCCACTATATCTTCATATTTACACAATTGACAACTTTTTAAAATTATGATTTTCAGTATAATACACATGATAAAGATTAAAGAGAATAAGCTGAACAACTAACTGTGTTGGTATGTGTTCCATCACCCTCCTGGGGACTCTCCTAAGAAAATTGTCAGGCCAACTCTAGCCACCACATGACTGAGCAAGTTTATTAGGCTAAAAGACAAGCAATCCAAAACCTTATACATCAAATAAATAGAAGAAACAGATGACAAACATTATCTCAGTTTTAACTTCAGCTGTAAACCCACTTTGGAAGATGCTGTATAATATAATCATGTAGTTTGTACCCTGTCATTTGGCGAACCCTTGTGAAGCAGACAATTCATTTCCTTTAGTGACTGAGATATGGTGTAGTTATTAAGAGTAATTTCTAATTATTTTCAGATTCCTCTGGTAAATTAACAGAGAGAAGTGTAATTTACCATATGTTCTGCTGATACCCTCACAGTCCCAAGCCATCTTCAGGTACAGTTAATTGGCTGCCAGGTGCTTTGTTTGTCCAGACATGGCAGAACAACCACTAATTAGCACTGTTGAAGAAATTACTTAATTTTATTAGCCACTACAAATTTGACAATAGATCATTTTCCTTGATTCATGTGAATATTTCTCCCAGAATATGTATCTCACAAAACTTCAGTGCAAACTCCCTTTGAAGTGTATAACAACAACTAGTAATGAAATGCCAAAGAAAACACAGGATGTTGCTGGTCTTGGGATCTGAGACAGGAGCTATTCTTTGTGCTGTTTGTATTAAGTGTTGCAGTGTATTTTGTCAGCATCAACCAGTACTCATCAATCCTCCTCATAGAGCTCAGCATCTAAGCTGTCTGATAGTGCATCTCAGGCACATTCCCAAGCCTTAGAAAATCAGTGACAGGATTCTTTGTCCATTTATCATGAACTCCACACAGGAATGTTGATCATTGTCACAATGTCGAGAGTAGGCAATAATAAAGGTACTCAGAATGCCCCTCCTGGATGCAGAGACATATTCTGCTCACTTAATGAAACCATCAATGTTTGAATATGGAACACATTTCCACCCCACCATCTGCCAGAAATATTGCTTGCTCACTGTTCTTTCCCTCAATGTTCTTTGACTTATATTTTTTTCTTTTTTTCCAAAACAAGCAATATTGATGGGTCAAAAGAAACTGAGTTTTCTTTTAGAACAAGCAGCTTTCTAAGTGTATGTTTCTCTAGAAATCAAAACTCTCTAGCATTTGTTCACAATACTTCTATACTCTGGATTGTTTTCAAGAAAAGAAATTGGGTAATTTTCAATCATCAAGTATGTAAATTGTGTCCCATACTGCATATATGTTGCTATTATAATAAAAGTCTGAGCTCTTTGGAAAAGATTGTTAGTAATGGAAGTGATTTTTGGAGAATTTTTTCAAAGTATACAAGACAGTATGTCCTGCCTGTGCTTATTCATATTATAACCAGCATATGACGTGCCCACTGCCTTGTTTTGAACCAGGTTACAAGATGCAATCATCTATATGTCTGTGTCTGGGAACTACAGAGAAGTAAGAATGTGTTCTGTGTCCTTACTGCATGACCTAGGACAAACTGCTTACTCTAGAGATGTTGCTTCATTTCCTGCTATGGAGATTATATCTCCTTTACAGAACATTTATCAGAATTAATTAAGAAAAAATCTATTAAAATGTCAATGCAATGTCTTCCTGGTTGAATGACTCAATAAAATATGTATTCATTGTTAGATAAATTAGGAAAAAAGCAATTGTATGCACTTACATCAAAACACATAAGCATTATTCTAGGAATGGTTTTTGGTCAGTGGGTTTAGATAATAGCTTATTTGGTGACCAAAATATGGGAAAAAAATTCTTCCAGAAGGAGAAAATTGACCTACTTGCACAAGATTTAGGCTTGTAATACACAATACTACTTCATACTTCAGATGAATGACACTGTAGGAATATAAAAGAAAAATGTTTTATTGGGCTCTTGTGCATATGAGTTTTATTTCTAAAACAAAAAACATACTAAATAAAATATTTGGCTCCAAAAATTTTATGGTTTTTTTCTATAAAATGAGAACTTATATGATATTTGATATTTTACTCCAAATAATGGTCAGTGAAATGAGGCTAAATTGATAATTTTATAATTGTGGAGCTGAGGAGTAGCCACTGCAGAGGCAAGATGCCAGTGCATCATCGGTAATCCACAGTCATGTGGTAATAAGTAGATTATTAGAAATGGTTAATTTATGAGAGAGCTAACCAGTGATAAGCCTAAGCCATTGGCCAAACAATTATAAATAGAAAGAAAAAGAAAGAAAATGTGGTATATTTACAAAATGGAGTACGACTTATTGGTAAGAAACAATGACATTCTAAAATACACAGGCAAATAAACATTACTAGTAAAAACAAACAAACAAACAAAACACCCTAAGTGTGGTTACCCAAAAACCAGAAAGACAAATATAGTATTACTCACTCATAAGTGGATACCAGACGTAAAGACATAAAGCAGAAGATACCCAGGCTACAATCCATAACCCCAGAGAAGTCTGAACCCTCCTGCAGAAACAGATGAAAGCAAATGCAGAAATCCACAACTAATCAGTGAGCCAAGCTCCTGAAGTACAATCAAAGTGAGGGAAGAGTGATAATATGAACCAAGACCATGATGGGAAAAACCACAGAATCAGCTGACCCGAGCTAGCAAGTAAGGCAAATGGGAATCTGCATAAACTAAACTAAACTCCCTTAATATATGTGACAACAGTATGACTGGGACAATATGAGGCCACTGGCAGTAGGTCCAAGAGCTAACTCTAATGCACAAGCTGACTTACTGGAGCCCATTCAGTATGGAGAGAAGCCTTGTCCAGCCTACACACAGGGGTGTCGGGGTGGAGAAGTGCCTTGGTCCTGCCTCAACAAGATGATGGGACATGCTTAATAGACTCCATGAGGAGGCCTTATCCTCTCCATGGAGCAGATGGGAGGAGGAGGGAAGTGGAGGGAGTGGAAGGAGAGGAGGGAGGGGGAACTGGGATTGGATTGTAAAAAATAAATTAATAAAACTATAATTGTGTGTATGTTACAACCTTTGAACATGCTGGGGACTACAGGAAGGGGGCTCCAGAAACAGAGTGGCCTGAGGCACTTAGAATTCATATCCAAATAATTAGTAGTTTTGACTAGAAGACCAGATTCATCATGCTTGTTTCCCATTTTCATTCATCCTTAGAATGATTTCATTTCATTTTATTTTATCATATTTTGCATAAATCTCATGTACTTAAACAATTTGCTTTATTTGTTCCTTTTGTTAAGGAATGATAATAATAGTTTCAGGTTAAAATATTTATTTTTGTTAGCTGATTATTATGCCATTGTTTTTCAGTAGCTAGTTAATGAAATATATCAAACTAGTTAAAAACCTAGCTATTTTTATTATACTTCTAATAAGTTTTTAAAGCTATGACTTACAGTATTTTATATAAATAATATTCAGGTATTCTTAGAGGAATTTAAATTTGGTTAGTGTTTGTTTACCTGTTTTTTTGTTTGTTTTGCTTTGTTTTTTTCCTCCTCTTATTTAATCACCTCCTTCTCTTTCTCTTCTCCCTTCTCTTTCTCTTCTCTTTGACTTTTTCAGTCTTAATTACAAGGCTATCTCTCTAAGGAAGGAATAGCATCACACTTTCCACAGTCTAAGAGTTAGGAAAGAATGACTGAGGATCAGCCACAATATTCAGATGGCAAAGCGACAAGTAGCTTAATTTTGATAGTGTACAAATGCATGTTTGCCTAGTTTGCAAACACTTTGATGTTCAGAAGTACATAAAATGAATGTGGACATGAGCAATTATAAGCCCTGAACCCAGAAAATGGGCAGCAGGGGGTTTAGTTGTTTATCCTGAGGAGAGCTTGGGCTATATGAGACCATGTTTCCAAAAGAAGAAGGAGGAGGAGAAGAGTCCAAATCGTTGTGCTGCATACCCAAATTTCCCCCAGTGTTATTGATAGTAAGAAGATTCAACTTCTGAGGCTATGAAAGGTTTTGTGTGCTTAATCTTTGGTTTGTTTGTTCTCAGAGATAGAAATTTGATATGCATGCCTTTTCCTCATTTTTCTTTATTTTGTATCCATTGGGCCTAGGTGATTTGAGTTTTTTCGTATGGGAGATCTACTCAGGGCCTTATTGAATATTAAGTAGGCAACCCACCACCAGCTAAATACCCATCTCCAGAAGTTTGATCTTTGTCATTACTGAGACAGATCATTCACATACAGTAAACATAACTTTCTCAGTTTGTTCATTTACATCAATAAATAAACATACCTAGAAGATCAAAGTGGAGAATTGGCCTCTTTGGGCCACATCATTCCTGTCTTGTGGGAAAACCATGTGATACCTAATTACAATCTAAAGATTGCCTGATGATTATGCAATCAGAGCAAGAGAAGTTACTGTGTGATCTATATGTTTGATGGTATAAATAGCTATAGTAGGAATAGCTACCATACGGTTTTCTATCAGTCTTCCTCAGAGCTGGATCTCCTGGAAGACCAATTGGGCATAGCTGGTCCTGTGTCAAACATCACTCTGCTGCCTAAATATCCATCCTTTGCCTTCCTCTTGCTTGCTATATCCATAAAGTCAATTTGTGCTTTGTACGTTGGTTGCCTGGATTTTTATGCCTCTAACAATTTTCTGGAAAGCTCTTTAAAGTGAGAAAAATGTCTAGTTTCTCCTTAAAGAAAGAAACCTTCCACTTGCCCATGATTGCTTGCAATAACCAGCAAGAGCAAAACTGCACATGAATTTGCCTTCAAAATTAACAGATAATAAATTTCAAAAGCACAATGTAATTTAATTAGTTCTTTTCTGTGTATCAGTTCATGTGATAAAATAATCCTATTTTTTAAACTGGTGGAACCTTGAGAGAACAAAAAAATCCATTAACAGTGGTCATTGTAATAGCAGAATTCAAAGTAGTACACCAAACTGCATTTTGTTTTTTCTGTATTAACTGTGCACACACAGGAATTAAATTTAAGGCATATTATGAACTCTCAGATACATTGTTCTTTCTATCATAAAAATTTGATACAATTGTCTTAGACCTTTGGCTCTGCCTTTCAAGATTCATTGTGTTTTAAAATGTGGAAACCACAGACAAAGCAATCACTTGATACAGAATACTATCCTTACAATTGTCTGAGGGGGAATTACAACACCAAGCAGTAGGCACTGTGAAAAATAATGCTGTGAAATTTGCAATCTGCATAAGGCTTTTTTTTTAGTTTCAGAGAAATTATAGCAGAAAAAATTATGAAATCATGTGAGGAAATCATGCATTGTGTGGAAAAGGAAGCAGAGTTAACAAAGCAGAGATAGATGTGGAGGGAAATGGACTGCCACAAAACAGGCAGGGGCACTCAAAGTCTACTGACGATAGTGCAGAGTATCCCACAGTGAGTATAATACCTACAGAGACTCTGCAACTAGTTTTCTCAATTAAGAAATCTTGGCTCCAAACGTGTTGAGTCACACTTCTATATGAAGATAAGCAATGGCCAAAAATTATGTCTTACGTTGTTCTTTTACTGCAAACTATGTGTTGAGTACTCATCTCATCACTCCCTGAAATTCTATTTTATAACTTTCTTCTAAAATTCTGGACTGTGTCTACATTATCTTATGAGACATTTCAACTCCAGTGTTCTGCTAAATTACTGCTTAGCTTTTCTAAACTGTGCCTGTCTCCTCCACTTGCAGCCCTGATTTCTCTGACATGTCCCTTCAGTTAATAGTGTCCTCATCAACCCCTTCAATGATTTTATTCACTAAATATTGGTAGTACCTGATATCTGTATGTTGGCTCAGCACTCAGTCACTGACTGAACTCAAATGCAGTACAGTGCCTACATCAGAAATATTTCTCATATTTTATTATTGTAATATTATCACTGTGTCCTGCTGTGCTAACACGGACTTTGTGTATTTGCTAATAACTTCTGTTATCTAACTCCCACCAATAGCCTTGTCCCATGCTAATATTGTGCCTGAGCAATGTCGTAAGTTACAAACTCGATGGTGAGACTCCTCAACATGAGAAAGTCACCACTCTCTCCATCAGAGAAGCCTGTTAGTTCTATGACAAGTACTAGTCATGGTACTTTTCATTCCTCCTGAGTAGACTGTAAGACTCCATTTCTGAGCCTTTCATTGAATTGAGCATAGTCTAGTAATAAAGTTTGGGTTAATAAAATGCTGGCAAATATATACTACTATAGACTTTCAGCTTTGTGCTTTTATCCGGGGATCCCTCAAAAGCTCTGTGTTAAAGATGAAGATCCCATAAACCAAGACCTGTGATGAGTCAAGTCAACCAAAGAACATCACAACTAAGAACAAGAATTTTGGACCAAAGAGAAGTGAAAAATGTCAGCTACTGTTTATAAACTCTTGCGTGTTTTTTGTTTTTTGTTTTTTGTTTTTTTTTTTTTTTGATGTGTTTATCTTATCCTTCACTCTCACTTTAATGGATAACTGAGTAGAATTTGCTTCACAAAGTCACCCAGACTTGCTGGTCATCATCTGGCCTTCTGCTATGCTTCCCCATCATTACTGTCCTTAGCCTGCTGTTCATGAGTCTTTTCATGCTCCCTTCTCAGAACCCTAGACATTTTTGGAAAGTTACAAGTTATTCTCCAGTACCTCATTCAAATATTACTATCATGATTAACTCC
This sequence comes from Cricetiscus sungorus, assembly GCA_030556225.1. Taxonomy (NCBI): domain Eukaryota; kingdom Metazoa; phylum Chordata; class Mammalia; order Rodentia; family Cricetidae; genus Cricetiscus; species Cricetiscus sungorus. Next base: position 40,703,803 of record JANBXA010000031.1, read on the forward strand.
TAGTGTTTGTTTTAAAACCCTCTCTCTTCTCTCTCTCTCTCTCTCTCTCTCTCTCTCTCTCTCTCTCTCTCTGTGTGTGTGTGTGTGTGTGTGTGTGTGTGTGTGAGAGAGAGAGAGAGAGATGCATGCACAGCTTCGAACATGTGTAGATATCAGAGAACGATCTCTTACATTTGCCCTCACCTTCTATCTTAACTGAGACAATATCTCTTGTTGGTCAACACTACCTATGTCAGGGTAGCTAACCCAATTATCTTCCAGGGATTCTCTAATCTCTGTCTCCAACTCCTTGCAGGAATAATAGGATAGCAGATGCACACTGGTATGGCAGTTTACAATGGGTTTGGAGATTGAATTCAACTTTTCATGCTTACCCACTCTGCTTTCTCTCTAACCTCTGCTTTCATTATCATCTTTCATTATCATGACTCTGATAATGCACAGACATAACCAGTTATCTTATGAGCACAGCTCTGTATGGAGTCATTTTATGGACTAATTCTTATGTAAGCACAAACCCACTTATGAACTGATATGGAAACAGAATCCAGCAGTTTTCTTCTAATGAATTTAATGAAGTGAATAAATAAATTAGGTTCTAAATCAGATATTTGTAACTAAATAAAACCCAGAAATTAGAGTTTCTGTGTGAAAACTCATCTTTCTTTTGATAGCATAAGACTGAATAATTTCTTTTGTGTTAACATTATTTAGAAGTCTTTATATTTGTTTATATAGTTGCATTTTATTTGTCTTCTAGGAACAACTGAGGCTACAATACATTTCCCTTGCCTATTTCTACAATTTTCAAAATTCTTAAACCTATTGAATTCAGTACATATATATATTGAACACATATATGTGAATATATGTGTGTGTGTGTTATGTATGTGTGTGTGCATATGTATGTAAAGATAGCACTATACCAAGCATTGTACAGCAAAAAGATAAAGAAATTAGGTCAGTTTGCTTTACTTGTATTTTCACACAAAGACATTGGCAGACATTTAAAATGTAGGTATATGAAGATATAGCACAGCATCAATCTCTCTCCATTTGTATATTTTTTGTTCTCACAATAGAATGATTTTAACAATGTGTTGTACACAAGAGAAAAAAATAACCTAAATTCTGATTGTCTGGAGCTTTGTATAAAACAGTTTCAAATAAATACATGAATCTAGGTCTAAGATATTTTAATTTTCTGCCCCACTGAGTATCACCCAAGTGATCATATAAAAACAGCTTTAATTCAGAAGTTGTGATTCTTTCTTTTTAATAATAGGAAACACAATGTAATTAGTCTTATCATTCTGTCAGGTACTTTCCATGGAAACATGTCATTAAGTCTTAAACTGCCATTTTTTCCAGGATGGGAAGTAATGATGATTAATTTTGATTGACAACTTGATAGGCTTAAGAAATGCCTTGAGAATTTATAAAATATCTCTATCTCTCTCTATCTCTGCCTCTCACTCTGCCTCTGGCTCTGTACCCTCCCCCACCACTCTGATTCTATAAGAGCTTCTCATGTTAAGAAGATCCCAGAGATTCTGAGGATGGTAACACTAATGAATGGGTTTATATTTTTATGGATGTAAAATCATAGAACATTGTTGTGGTATGTCCATGCACTAGGGTATGTCATGCACTGGCTGCTTCTAGCATACCTCTGTTCCCTACTAAAGATTACCCATGAGTGGAAAGCTCTCCTTGGCCACACACATACACCAACAGGGACATGGAGCAGAAGCTGATGCAGCGACCATGAAAGGGTGCTGCTTCTGGCTTGTTCCTTGTGACTTGCACAGCCTGCTTTCTTATGGAACCCAGGACCACCATTACAGAGTGGCTCTGCCCACAGTCAGATGAGCCTTCTCACAAAAATCATCAATCACTAATTAAGAAAATACCCTTCAGGCTTGCTACAGTCTGATCTTATGGACTCATTTTCTCAATTGAGGTTCCCTCCTCTCAGGTGACTACAGGTTATGTCAAGTTGACCTAAACTACCTAGTGCTGAAACTAATAAAGAAGTACCTATCACTATAACCATCATAAACTCCTTAACATTGTCAAATAACTGTACACTTGTTCATTAAATTATTTCAATAGGAAAATTTACTTCAGAATCGTTGATGCCATAGAGCTTGATTTGAAGTAGTGTATAAGCATAGATTTTTAAAAATAAACTCAGTTATTGCATGCAATAACAGAACAGATCCTTTAAAACATCAGACCATCTTTATGGTATTTCCTGCAGAAGTGAAGAAAACTCTAGCTGGGTGCTGTGGCCATGTCACTTAAATCAGATGCCCAGGGGAAGAATGCTGGAAGAGCAAGAGTTTACAGCCAGTTTTAGCTAAACAGCAAATTCGAGGCCAGCCTAAGCTTCAAGAGACCCTGTCGAAAAGCATTTAAAATATGAAAGAAACAGAACCCTTGCCGTGTCAAAAAGAACATTTGAATGTTCATAGATTTCATTTACAGAACTCAAACAGAGCTGGTAAAAGGCAATCACAACATGTGTTTCTCTTGATATAATTTTCCAAGTTCTGTTTCCTACTGCTCCATCATTCCTGAAAATTTAACTACCGTTTGAAATGTGTGAACACTCAGTTGGTCTGTTCTTCCTGACTGTCGAGGGGAAGACCATGCTTCAGAACTTCCCAGTTAGTATATTGAGAATGCACAAAGTATACAGAGTCCCGCAGTGCTCTGGGATCACTGGCAGCCTGCTGGTTTCTTTCTGCAAAATCGGAAGAAACAACCTATTTCTTAGTACGTTCTATCTTCTAGACTGCCTTATGTCCACCACCTATGTTCCCATTGCTCCTATATGCTCATGGCTCTTTTGCCTTCCCTCATCCACATTTCCAGGGACCTGTGATTATATTGGCTCCCATAAATATTCCAAGATAATGTATGTATCTTAAAGTCAGGTGGTTAGAAACCTTAAGCCCTCTTCAGGTTAAATTATTTTACCATGTAACAACACACTTGAAGATTATGGAGATCAAGGCAGTAGATATCTTTGGTGAGTAGCATTATCTTATCTTCCACAAAAAGTATGAACACAGACTGGGATGTAAGCTTGTGTAGACAACAGAGCACTCAAATCATTAGACTTATGTCAATATTTATAGTGGGAATAGTAATATCTATATTATTGTGTTACATAGGAGTCAATCTCTTTATTAATGGTAAGAAGTTTTATCACGATAAAACCTAACATATACAAGATCTGAATAAAAGTTGAATACTATTGAACTCCTAGTAATCTGTCAATATTAAAATTGTTTCACCAAGTGATTGAATTAAAGTTCCTTTCAGGGGCTGCAGAGAGTTCTCAATGGTTAAGTCAGAATGTCCTATAAAGAACTTATCACCTTTGTCTAATATCATGACCTTTACAAGAAACTGGTATCACTGTGTTTGTTACACAAGGCTTTGTGCTATTGACCTATTTTGGGAACAATAATACCTACATTATCATGTTACATAGGAGTCAGTCACTTTATTGGTGATGAGGGTGTTGTTTCTTTTTTTAGGATAACATGTAACATGCTTGAATACAAGTTGTATATAAACTTTTATATAGTTATAAACCAAATCATTTACTTAACCAAAGCATGGCTTTCCAGGTACAATGCAAGTACTGTCTGTTAGACTCTGAGATTTTTCCAGCCTTTTACAAAAATATTTCATTTGGAAAGTTCTTCTTGGTAGTTGCAAAACAGAACCAAAACTGCTATGAAGTCCAAATATGTGAGGCAGAATTTTCTGGAAGGTAATACACCCACTACAGAAAACATTATCATCAGTTTTCAGCCAGCCAGTCCTGCAGGCAGCTGTCTGGGCTGCACAGTCTGGATATCAGAAGTTTCCAGATCCTTGAATCTCATCAGTCCTACTAACACTTCCTGGCCTGAGCAGGACTAGGCTTTCTCTGAATGGAGGGGAAATGTTCCACCAGCTTCCACACAGAAGTCAATTATTTATGTTGGATTTATTATAATTCCTTGATAAATATTGTTTGTAATTTTTTGAATGTCTTCGTTTTTACAGTGCTTTACCTCTTTTTAGTAGCCTGGATATGTTTGTAGAATTTGGATTCTGGGACCTTCCTCTGAAAATTACCAGGAGCTCAAACTGTGGCATTTGATTTCTAAGTATGCATAACTTAGAAATGTATTTGTTGCAGGAATACTCACACATTTTTTTATTAGCAAAGTATTTCCATGGCTCTGCTCTAATGACAACATTAAAAATTCAACACACAAAATTTTGACAATGAACATCTGAATATCTTTCTAATCTAATTGATTGTTACTTGTGTTTGTGCTGAATAAATAAAGACATTGAAGAAGCTTTCTATTTAAAATTTACTTCTAGAATATGATTTAATTTCAGGAAGTGGAAAAGCAAACCACAGTGGAATAATTTCAATATTCCGAATTACTTTAAGCCAAAAATTGACTTTTTGCCTCAGATCTAGCCTTTTGTTGCGATTCGGTGAAAGCTATTATCAAACATAATTTAAAAAAATATTTTTAAACTTAGGATGTCTTTCACATTAGAGTCCAAAGTCTTATACTGCTATCTAGTGGCCATACTGAGTAATTAAATGTTATTACCTTGAATTCTCTCACACAAAATACTTGCATTGTATTTGGAAAAATCACTAGAACTGTCTCATTGTTAATCTCCAGAGAAATTCTAAAGCCTACCTTACTGGTTTATGAACAACAGTGTATGAATTGTTTTATTTTAAATGTCATGTTTTAAGAACCAATGCAAATTATTTTGATCATGATAAAATGATGTTTAGAACTGGAAAAAATAAGCAAAAATGTCTGTGACAATGCCTGTTACAACATCTAAATATTTTTTTTTTACTTCATATTATCACAAATTTACAAAGCACTGTTTTGCACTGTTGGTAGTACCTACCCACAATTCCCAGAGCTCAGGAGACAGAAAGGATGATCATGGCATGGAGACCAACCAAGTAAAATTAAAAGTCAAGTGGCCATATAATTCTTTTAAAGCATGGATATTATGTTCTTTTGATATATAGTAAAGTTTTTTATTTCAGGGACCTTCTGGATTTTCACTCATTTTTATCCAGAAATTGCTAGTGGCAATAAAAATGGGGTTATATCCAAAATCAAGCAATTTTTAAGATACAATAAGTTTGAATAAATTCTAAGGTAACCATTCTATATTGTTATTCATTTATATTCATATATAGTCACTTTTACAGGATAGTGAGATGGATATTCTATCAGTTGAATTATCCATAGCGAAAAAAATAGAGGAAAGTAACTATAGTTAATATCCAAATGGGAAAAGAATGCTTTTATTTGGCTTCTGTTTTCTAAGGACTATAAAACAGCAACCTTTTCAGAAAAGGTCAAAGGACAGTTAGGAGGAAAATAGTACATTCTGGAATCTGGAGACTTTCCATCACGTATTTTGTTGTTGTTTGATTTTATTATTTTTTATTTATTTGTTTATTTATTTATTTATTATTTTGAGACAGGGTTTCTCTGTGTAATACCTCTGGCTGACCTGGAATTAGTTCTGTAGACCATGTCGGCCACGAACCCACAGAGATTTGCCTGCGCCTGCCTCTCTAGTGCTGAGATTAAAGGTGTATGAGACCACTGTCAGGCCCTTTCCACCACTTGCATGCATGTGATCAAATCTTATGGTTGGCATGTCCAAGGCTGCTCTTCCTTTGGACATATGAAATCTGTCTCAGACTGCTCACCTCTCCCCTCTCAGACAGAAATCATTCACAAGCTCATACCTGTCCCCACTCACATAAAGAATGCATTAAGTAGCATACTAGGAATCCCAGTTGGGGTGGGAAAATGTTTAGTTTCTGCTCTAGGGTAGTTTAGGGCAAATTGCCCTGACAACATCTTTAGAGACTCAATATTTTCTACAGAAAAGTAATTCTGTGTTTACACACATTTTAAATTGTATACAATTCATGTATTTCTCAACAAAATATTATTGAAAGTTTCAATCATAATACCATGCCTCAGTGTTAAAATGTGACATAATTACTGTGGTTATTATATTTGGTCCCCCATAGACTCCCTCAATTGAGTGCACTGGATCAAATAACAATTCTGAGTTGAAGTTTGCAAAAATTTATGCTCAAAATCCATTCAGACACCATTCCCTGGCATTATGCAACAATAAGAAAATTACACAAGAGTACAAAGGATTATTTCATAATTTTCATTATAAGTGAAATCATGTGTGTGTGACAACGGAATTCTGTGACTCTGCTAATAATGGAATTATTCTAACTGTATGCCAATATGCCCCATCATGTGTCATCAACTACTTCATTGAATATGACATGAGAGTAGCTATCAATAGCCATTGAACTATGAAGTAAAACATAAATTAAAATGTTTGGTAAATTCTTGGGGAAAATATTTATTGGATCACTAATAACAAATTTTGAAAGATTTCATGCTAATTCAAAATCATCATATGGTTACATCAATTAAAGGGACATTGGCTCAGTACCATCTTTGGTCCTTTGCAAACATCATACATATTTAAAGAATAATCATGAGTAATGAAGTGTGAAGTAAGATCAGGGGAAATGTTAAAATGACTTCATGTGTATTATTTATACACTAATATGAAATTACTGTTACCATGAATACAGAATGAACATATACACTTCAAGCCATACATGTCTAGTAACAACCTTCTTTAAGAAACATTAGGGATGGGCTGTAGCTCAGCTGGCAGCATGCACCAAGCAGCAAGTTTGAGCCCCAGTACCACATGAAACTGTACATGGTATTACACATCCATAGTTGTAACATTTCAGACATAGAGAAGGAGGATCAGAAGTTTAAGATCATCCTTGACTAAACAGCAGTTTGGACTGTATACAACTCTAGCTCAAAAAAAAAAAAAAAAAAAACAAAACAAAACAAAAAACAAACAAACAAAAAAAAAAGACACACATACAAAAGGAATTCCATGGTTTTCTATGATCATTTGCAGATGGGCATACTGTTCATAACAATACACACACACACACACACACACACACACACACACACGGGGGGGGGAGGAGAGGGGGAAGGGAAGGAGAGAGAGAGTTATAGAAAAGACTTTCCAAAGTAAAGTAATAAGAGTTTCAGAAGTAGTGTCTTTATTTTCCCATTTACTGATCTCAAAATCTCAAAATTATTTGTTACGAGCAGAATTTTCCCTACCACCGGTCTGGTCCTGCCGCCACGCCAGCCCCCAATAACATGCAGAGACTCTGTATTTGATATAAAGCTGTTGGCCAGTTACTAGTTTCTTACTAGCTAGCTCTGTCTTAATGATTAATCCATTTCTACTAGTCTAAGTATTTCCACGTGGGTCATTTTACTGGCCAGAGTGGCTGGCATTCTACCTCTCCGGGCTGTCCATGTTCACTCCTCCCAACTACCTCCTCCTTCCTCCTAGTCTCCTAGCCCTGCCTATCTTGCTTTCCTATTGGCAAACAGTGCTTTATTCATTAACCAGTATGAGAAACATATTTACAGAATAACATCTCCCATCAATTATTTGTTTCTTTGTTTATTTGGGGGTTTTGTTTTGAATGAGTATTGATATTTTTGTGGTTTGTTTGTTAGTTTTGTTTGTTGTTTTGTTTTGTCTTTTGAGACAGGCTGGCTTACTGGCTTAGAACTCTCTATATAACTAAAGAATTTGATATACTATCCTTCTACCTCTGTCTCCCAGGTTTTGGGACTGCAGATCCCAATAAATGCCTAGCTTGATGTGGTTCTATAAACATAATTCAGAGTTACCTCTATTAACTGAACTAGGTACCAGCCCTCAGAATTGCAGCTTTTTTATTTAATTGAAAAGAAAAATGTTTCCAATCATGATTTACTCTCCCCCCAACTCCTCCGAGATCCTTTACCACTTGTCATCTACCCAACTCAAAGATTTTTCTTTCTTTTTAGAAAAAAAATATACACAATATAAATAAATTCCCCCAAAACAAAGCATTATGAGACAATACATCTCCCAAAATACCACTGCATTACTTTTGTGTTGGCTATCCACTGCTGTGCATGGGGCCTCCATTAAGTGTGGTGTGTACACCCAGTGAGACTCCACTGGAGAAAACTAGGTTTTCCTTTACAAGCAGGTGGCAATTGCAAGTAGCTTCCTCGGAGAAAACTGTAAATAATTCAGAGAGAAGAACAAATGTGTGTAAGTGTGTGTGTACTGTGTGTGTGTGTGTGTGTGTGTGTGTGTGGTTTGTTGGCATGTACACATAGGTGCACAAGTGGTGACGTGTAAGTACATGGGGAAGTCATGTTTCACCCTTGTTCACCTCATTTTTTTGAGACACGACCTATCACTCATCTAGAGCTCAGTAAGTAGCATAGTCTGGCTGCTCCCAGACCTCTCTCTGCTGCCTCAGCCCTGGGTCTAGGCAGGCACTACCAAGTCTGGTTGTGCAGGCTGATACCAGGCTCTCAGGCTTGCAAGGCAAGAACCTTACAAATAGCTATTTCTCCAGTCCTGAATATCAAGTATGTTCATACATTATAATTTAATAAATTAAATAAATAATTTACTATTACTTAAACAGTTAGAAGCTTACAAAACAGAGAAGCTTCTCGGAACTCTTCTAATGGTTAGTGTGAGATTTGATGTATGTAAACGTGATCTCTGTTCTCACCTGCCTGTGACAGTTGTTGCCCACGAGGCTTCCATGGATGTTATTAACAAAAAAAAGAAAGTGTTCCATGGATAACTGAAAAGCAATCTCAAAGAGAGCATGTACAGATAAAAAGTACTGCTTCTTATTGAAACACACGCTTTTTTATGTTTTCTGGCACCAAGCATCTATTTGCAACAAGTGGTCTTTGAAACCAATTGATCAGAATGACTTCTGACATGGCAGAAAAGAAAATAGAGCTCTGCCTACATGGTGGCCACTCAGAGTACATGGTCCATCAGTCACTCATCAGATCAGCCACTCATCAGATCAGCCACTCAGCAGATCTGGGTTGCCATTTTACTTTTTATTTACAATATGTGAAGTACAGTTGGACCATTTTTAAGTGTTCACATTAGACTCCACCTCTTCACTGCATGATCTGACAACAGAGAAGGTGTTCCACTGCTCAGACAATTTTACAAAGGCATGTAAATACTGTAACATGTTAGCGATTTCAAGAGAAAAACCATTTATTGGCTGTTCACATAATAGTGCCTCCTATTTCTGTCTGTGACTCGTCTGCTCTCTTTTTGAGATAGCATTGACATCCTATTATTGAGGTCTACTGTTAGTGTGTAGTAAATGAGGAGAAAAATGTGGTAGATTTGGTTTTGCTATGCATGTGTCCTCTTTGTTACTGCTTGTCAATCACACATGGCAATAGAGTGTGGGGGGTGCATGCCTGTAATCCTGGAACTAAGAAGAGGCAGACAGGAAGGGCAATCATGCTTGAAACCAGTTTACACAGTAAATTCAAGGTCAACCTGGGCTACACAGTGAGAAGATCTCAAAAGTAAACAAACAAAAAAAGCCACCAACTATCCCCAATATCACATTATAAGTTAGGTCTGTCACCTTTTGAATACTGCAAATAAACCTGAAAATATGACCTTAATAATATATAAGCATTCTATCTTTAAACTTGGAGACTTTTGTCTAATAAAATTATAATTTGCTTATTAGTCTGTTAAGAAGCATTATTTTTCACAGGTTAAGCAATGGACTTGATTAAAATATGCTTCATTAACTAAGATTCATATACATTGTTTTATTTAAAATTATGTGATGTTTTGTTTCTTCTATAGAATCAAGGAAAAGCAAAATAAGATAGATTGTACCTCTAGATTTCTCAATCCAGGAAAGAAAAGAATGAATGCAAAACAAAGTGCCTGGCACATATTCACATTGTAAAAGTTGCTTGGCAACAGGGAATATATATTTCCCATTCCCTTCACCCTATTTGCTTCACTCTGTGTTCCACTCCATCCTAATTTCTTGGAGATTTAGTACTCTGTGCACGTTGGCTGATAGCAGCCCACTGAAGCTAACCACACCAAAGCCTGTGTTTAGCTCAGTGGAAAGAAAGCCTTAACACACCATTAAGTCAACCATTAAGGCCACCTCGTTTCCTCTGCTTCACTGCTGCTGGCAAAGGGTGGTCCTGTAGGCTCCAGGTGCATTAGCAGTAGAGAGGCTGGTTGCTAGGAGCTGGGACAGCCCAGCTCTCCACGCCTATGTGGAGGCAAAGTTCAGAAGCACAAAATGGGACAATGAGAATGAAATAAGTATTCAAATATTTCCTTTGCATTCAAAAATACTATGTTAATGTGTCTGTTTCTTGAAAGTTTGACCTAAAAGAATGTGAATTCACTACATTCTATCTATATTCTGTATTTCTGGAACTGTTTCCAAGTTGTTGTTTGTTTTGTTTTCATTGCCACCCAAGCAAGGTTTATAGAAACTGACAGGTAAAATAGATTAAAAGTTGTCCTGTTTTAAGCCACCTCTCTGTCTCTAGGCAGTCTTTTTATAATTATGATAAAGCACTTGCAACATCATTTTCTATTTTATAAAACAGGAAGTTTAGAAGACACTGTATAATTTGTGTAAATTTTATGTGTTTCCATGTTGCATGGGCAAAAAAAAAAAACCCCAACTAAATAAAGATTTTAAGTGATAATTTTTCAAAAGTCATGAGCTAGGTAGTCAAATGTGAGTGTTACCCATGTCATGGTTCTGCTTATATGTTTTCAACAAGCATTACTTGATATTGGCACCCATAGCCCATGTTAACAAATGCACAGCAAAGGAGAGTCACACCCATAGATCATCCTTCAAAAAACTCTAAGAGTTCCAAAGGTGAATTCAAGGTCAATTACCTCGTTAATCAGGTTAAGGCAAAACTGTGTTTTCTTTAGCATGTAACTGTGAAACATTAAGGGCTGTCTTTAAAAATAATGTCACTGTAACAGTGTTGTTTAAAATGAATGTTAAATCCAGAAAAGTTAAAAAAAATCACAACAACAAACAACAATAAATATGTTCTCAGTAGCTAAACTCATATAGCTTGAATGTACAGAGGAGCAAAAGTGAGACAAAATACCTTCAGCACAGCTTAATGAGTCAGTGAGCTACAGTGCCTCTCATTACAACAGCAAGCACTGGCTGTTGTAATCACATTCTGGCCGGTTGGTTGCTCTGCCCTGTACAGGTGCCCAGTGCGATGCCATGGTTTCTACTTAACACTAGAATACTGGGGTGAAGGATTTTAATGTAACGGGCCATAGCTAGCTTCATATAGCAAGTTTTTGCATCATTTAACATTCTTATTACATCTTTTTGAAAATATAGTTAGAATAATTTGCATTGAGATTTATCTGTGTTTGGCTCATTTCCTAGATGTTTTCAATCCCAGAAGTCCCAAGTTTACTTTTCCTATTGAACAAACACTTTCAAAAGGTTGGATCCAACTGTTACTCTGTGAAGAACCACAAATAGCTTTTGATTTTAAAATGGATGATCAAAAATTCATAATGATATGCAATCTCCCTCATACTGAAAATGAATTCCATACATGAATATGTGCATACAGATTTTTCTTCATCTGGAACTAGATGAATTTGGCTTTTTAATTTTAAAATTTAAATCTAATTTTTAAAATCAGATTTAGTGCTCAAATCTTAAAGAATTGGGTCACCGAAAAGCTAAAAGCTGATGGTGGCAGCATTGACATGAGCAATCTTGAAATTGTGAAGTATGGTCCTGACCATCAGCAACCGAATGTTGCCACCTGAGAATGGCTTATAGTGCAATCTCAATAATTAGTGTTTTGATGAATCCTAGATGGTTCTGAGATGCCTGCTGAGAACTGCTCCTCTATATAGACAGAGCTGAGAACTATTGACCCCTGGACAGAGATATACTGTTTTGTGGCAGATTCAAATCGACTTTTAACACAGACTCATAATTGGAACTCATGACAAATCAGTCGGAACACTTCAGATTCTCTGGAGGAAGGGTATGTGATCAGAGGGTTTAAAGTTTTTCAGGAGTGAAGGCCAATGTGCTCCATAATGACCTATTACCACATGCTTGTATTATGTGAAACAAACTAAAACCAAAATACCACAGTTGGTCAGGGATGTAAATGGATACTTTTATACATTACAGACGAGGTGAAAAAATGGTGAAGCTGCTGTGGAAAAAGGCTCCTAAGAACCAAAACGTAGAGCTTGCACTGATGTATGCAGTAGTTCTAATTTTGAGTATCCAAAATAATTGGTGAGAGGATTATGAACAGACATATGTATAGCCATTGTCATTTCTGATCCAGCCATTCACTGACAGATGACTGGACAATGATATGTGGGAATTGGTATTACAATATATGCATGGTTGCACTGGCTAACAATTGTCAAATTGACACACATACTAGAGTTATCAGAAAGGAGAGAATCTCAGTTAAGAAGATGCCTCCATAAGATACTGCTACAAGATTATTTTTCTAATCAGTGATTGATGAGGAGGGTCCAGCTCATCATTGGTGGTGCCATCCCTGTATTTATGGCCCTGGGTTCTATAAGAAAGTAGGCTGATCAATCCAGGAGAAACAAACCAGTAAGTAGCACCCATTCATGGTCTCTTCATCATCACCTGCCTACAAGGTCCTATCCAATAAGAGTTCTTCCTTCCTTACTTCCTTTAAGGAGGAACAGCAATGTGGAAGTGTAAGCCAAATAAACCCTTTCCTTCCAAACTTGCTTTTTGGTAATGGTGTTTCATTGCATCAATAGAAAGTCTAATAGGACATATAGTGAAGACATATAGTGAAAAATATCCAGTTTTTTTTTAATAGAGTGGGGAGGTTGGGAGGAAAGAGCTCAGATCCCAGAACCATTTTTTTTTAAATCTGGGCATGGTGGCAGAGACAAGAAGATATATGGAGCTCACTTGTCAGCGAGCCCAGACTATTTGATAAGTTCCAGGCCAGTGAAAGGCCCTCTCTTAAAAACAGCATTAAGAAATGTTATTATTATTGCTTCTGACCTCTGCATGAACGTGTGTGTGTGTGTGTGTGTGTGTGTGTGTGTGTGTGTGTGTGCCTATATATACATGCATGGGTAAAGGTACCCACACATTAGCGCACACAGAGACACACACACACACACACACACACACACACACACACCATATTACACAAAAGAGAGAAAATGTACACACATATGTTTGATGGAATACTGTGCATCAGTAATAATGGGAGAAATCTTGACATTGAAGATACTTCAGTGGAAGTGGAGACTGAATTAAATAAGGCAAGCTCCGAAGGAAGCTAAGAAGGGTGAGAAGCTACAAAGTCTGATGATACACAAATAGAATAAAATAATGTTTACTGGAAGCTAAGAAAAATGGAGATTGAGATGAGTTAATATAATTTAAGGGTCAAGCTGCTCGCTGTTTCAGCAAACAAACAACTTAGGGAACAGAAATTGATGTAAAGATGGTTTATTCAAGGGAGTAAAGTGTGCTGTGAGCTTATATGGGACAACATGGGTTACAATGACACCTAGCTAAGAGTGAGAAGTCCCCAGGATGAGTGAACTTTCTCTCCACAGCAGTCTTTCCTCTTCATAGGACCAGAACCACAACCTTCTGGATCTCTTTTCAAACATACATTCCTTTTTACAAATCAACCCTTGTGAGCTGAATAGATGAGCTGAGCATTTTCTTATTTCTCACACAGCCTCTAACAATTAATAATCAGGCAAATCCTTATCTCCAGCCTTTCAACTCTGCTGGAAATGAATGATAATGTACAAGTAGGTAGGTCTGCACCTATAAGCACTCAGGTAATCCAGGCCATAGATTCACGAAAATGGTCAAAGGAAATCTATTTATCCAGCCTGAACTTCATAGTTTCTACAACAGCCAAGATGTGGGGGGCTGATGCTAGTATTCTGAGGGACAGCAGGACTGTCAATGGTGTCTAGCATTGGAGTCCCCATCTTTGTGGTAATCTCTATTGAAAACACCAGAGGAAATGGTATGGTATAGAAAAGAAGGAAAGTTTATTGCTCGCTACTAAAATGTACTATCATCAGTGAGAGTGGCCAGTGCCCAAAGAGACCATTGTGGAGCAAAACACTGTCAGGGTGAGAGACAAACAGACCACAGTATGTGGCAGAATCTTTAGGAGGTGAGTGTGAACAGTGGCCAGTGTAGGGAGCCGTTACAAGTACCGTTGGTAGACAGGAGAGATGCGCATGCGCTGGGTAACTGTCAAAACCGTTGGTAGACAGGAGAGATGCGCATGCGCTGGGTAACTGTCAAACCCTGGGTCCCTGCCTCTCCCGTGGCGTCATATGGGCCGATGAGCAGCAGCCAGTCAGGGGGTGACACGTCCAAGGCAGAGGCTGCTAGCCTATATAAGGGATGGGTATTTTGTGTTTGGGGTCTCTCTGTCCTGTAAGCTTATGCTCTCCCTCTCAAGAGCATTAAAGCTTTACTGCAGAAGGATCCTGAGTGTGCTGCGTCGTTCTTGCTGGCGAGACGGTAGCGCAGGACAGGCCAGGAGGATCATTGTGCCAATCTTCGTTTCTAGAAGGCTTTATAAAACTGATTCTTGTTTAGAATAGACAGCTTTCCTGAGGGACATTTTTTTCTTCCCAGGTGATTGAAAGGCCCACTTACACTGACTATTCCAGGAGGAGACAATAATATACCCTTGGTCTTTATCAGGGAGGCTCCTACTAGATAAGCCCACAACATAAAACTTACTCTTGTGAAGATGACTTGAACAAACTCACTTCTTTTCATCAGTTTCTGTTCCCTAAGTTGATTAATTGCCTGTTGACTAGATCAGTGGGCACCTTGACCCTTAAATTCTACTAACTCCCCTGGACCTCCAATTGTCTTCCAGTATACATTCTCTCTCTCTCTCTCTCTCTCTCTCTCTCTCTCTCTCTCTCTCTCTCTCTCTCTCTCTCTCTCTCTCATATTCTTGAGACAATTTCTGTTTGTACTCTAACTGTCCTGAATCTCACGTTATAGGCCGGGATGACCTCAAACTCAGAGATCTGCTTACTCTGCCTTCCAAGTGCTGTGATTAAAAGTGTATGCCATCACCATCTGTCTTAAGTTTAAGAGGCTTAAACCCAGGTTTAGATTGTGAGTCCAGAATTGTAGAGAGCCGTGTAGTGCCACGCCTTAAAGTGGTGCTGGCTTCTACCTTACACCTTTCCACTGGTGAAGACTCTCTGGGTAAACAAGCCCTTAATTGGTTAAGTCTGTTTAGCCTGTCTGCTTCTGCATTAGAGTAGCCTATCTGCAGAGTCCATGTGGCTCACTGGGGTTGGTTAGCTCAAGGGTATTTAAGCTTGTGCAGGGGTCTCTCTCTCTCTCTCTCTCTCTCTCTCTCTCTCTCTCTCTCTCTCTCTCTCTCTTCCTCCCTCCCTCCCTCCCTCCCTCCCTCCCTGCGGGCCAGAAGCAACATGTTTAAAGGATCCTGATTAAAACTGCATGAAGAAGATCTACCCGGAGTCGCGTCTTCCTTGCTGGCAAGGGCAGGCGCGTACACAGAAATGTCACACTTCCTCCCATGACTAGAGATGTGGTTCAAGTCTCATTCTTTTGACAAGTAGAGTTTCATAATTGCTGTCCTTGATTTACAAGGTGTTGACTATGATGCTAATGTCCAGCTCTTATATCCTTTAATCATGTCAATATGAGTAGCCACCTCAATGAATGGCTAGAGTTTACAAAATATGAAGAATTGAATATTCATTTATGAAGAATTAGAAGAAAGTCCAGAGTTTCCCAACACAAAGAAGTGTTGAATCTTTAAGGAACTGGAATGAGAGGACAGGGGTTAAATACACAGGAGAGAGAGAGATGTATGTGTGTGTAATTATCTTACATCACACTATCCCATCAATAAACTCAATTTTTAAATTTCAATAAAAATTATAAAGTGAAAAAATGAAACATTGTGAGTGTGCACTAAACACAAGAAAGTGTGAGAGTAGAAAATTGACTGTGCATTTAATTGAGAAACAGAAGCTGGGCATGTCTTACATGTCAGCAGTACATTACTTTCAAGTATCTCATCAACCAGTAAGGTGTGCCATGCAATGTCCCTGCGTGTGGAGGAACCCGCAAGTAACCAACAGAATCTGCTCAGCATGCAGGGGAGAACTGTCCATTGCTCACCCTCAGATTTGATTCTGTTTTACTCTTTTGTATGCCTTAGCACTCTTAACAGACTCATAGCACCACAAAATTATTCCTAACCAGAGGCATGCAAAGTATGCTAAAAGATGTTCTATTGAGTTCCTTAAAAAAAAAAAAAAAATGCCATCTTTCTCTCTGCCCATTTCTTTATCTGCTTTTCTACTTCACTGAACCAGTTTTAACATCTCATTAGCTTTGTCATAAATAAATTAATTAGCATTTGCAAATGTTTATTTTATATGTCTAGAAAATGTTAAAAATTGTTTCTATTTTTACAAAATTATGTTTTTAAAAGTTATTGAATTTTCATTCATTTTATTTTTGGTATTTAGAATTAACGAGCAAGAGACATCTTTTTAATGATTTATTTATTTTTATTTTATATGCATTTGTGTTCTGCATGCAGGGTGTAAGGCAATCAGATCCCCTAGAAGTAGAGTTACAGGCAATTTATATGCTATCATGTGGGTGCTGAGAATTCAACCCAGGTTTTATGGTTGAACAGCCAGTGCTTTTAACCACTGAGACATCTCTCCAGCCCCAAGAACCATGTTTCAAAGAAAAATTTGGACTTAGATCTTTAAATTTAATTAGTTTGATATCAATAAAAACTATTATATCATTAAAAAATAAAGAATATAAACTTCATTATTTTCTAATTATTTCACCCTAAATATTAACATGTCTAGTAGACTGCAATACAGGTAATATTTCCTTTATACTTTACCTACAAATGCTTCTTTTTACTTAACCAATAAGGACAAAAAAAATGTTGCTTTTCAGAGAAAATATTGTGATGACCACTAGGTGGCAAAATGGCATTTGCAATAACAAATGTCAAGCAAGGCCTGAATTCTGCTGAGGGCAGGTGGGACAGAATTGTTCAGTGGATTGTAACTTAGTAGTATTCCCCAAACTTCCCTCCAGTTAATGAATGTGTCTTCATTAGTTTTCCAAAGGCTAATAAGTCTTCCCAGAAACATTTTAAAGCAGGAGAACTATACACGTTAAAGTAGACTCCCCTCTTCTGAAGTCAAAGTGGAGCCTCAATTTCATCTCTTTCCGACGTGATGTAACAAAGCAGTTAATCATGAAGATTGTATGCCTTTTATTCACGCTCCTGTTAATGCAGAGAGAAATGGACCCTTAGAAGTCAGCAGATCATACTGTTTCCTCTTTCATAATTAGATAACCAGAACACAAGAACATATCAAACCTCTATTACCATGGTTCAGAATTCTATAAAAATTAATTTTGACCCATCTTTAAACAGCTTCATTTTTTTTAACTAGAAAAGAATGCTTCACTTGATCTGGCTCATAAATGTGACAGGAAAGAGCCTATTTCTGAAGTTCCAGGGGAAGCAATATGATGTACATGACAGACAGGTCTAGTAGACCAAAGGAAGGACTCTGCAAGAGGGTAGGTAGTACATAGTAATGCAGCTATAAATATTAACATATTCCCCAGTTTTCACCTGAAAACAAGCTAGAGAAGAAAAGAAGTCCATAAACTGTATTTTCAGTAAAGTTATGTAATATGAAACTATAAAGACCTTTAAAAGCAGGAGAAATATCAGGAAAAAGACAGTAGTGATCTATCAAATAAGTACTTCTAATTCTGCCTTATCTTTTTTTATTTGATATTATATCCTAGGTTTATCAATATTATCCATTTTATTTCAATCCTGAAAAATATTTTGGTTTGTATTTAATGTATTTTACCTGGCACAAACAAATTTAATTATTTTTCTTCCTTCATTTGCTTTTGGTTTTCTGGTTTGGTTTTATTTATTTATTTATTTATTTATCTATCTATCTGTCTATCTATCTATCTATTTATTTATTTATTTATTTGTGATACTAGTAGATGATGAATTCAGAAACATAGAGAAAGGATGTTACCAGCAGGTTTTTCCCACTGACCGCTAGGTCCCGCCCCCACGCGCACCCCAATAACACGCTGAGACTCAGTATTTGATACAATCCTGTTGGCCAGTTACCATTATTGTTTATGGGCTAGCTCTGTCTTAATTATTAACCCATTTCTACTTATCTAAGAATTTCCATGTGGTCATATTATCAGAGAGCCGTGGCCGGCATCTTGCTCCCTCTAGGCTCTACATGCTTCCTCTTAACTACTTCTTCTTTCCTCCTCCTAGTCTCCTAGCCCCACCTATCTTGTTCCCTTTGGCCACAGTGCTTTATTGTTTAACCAGTATGAGAAACATATTTACAGAATAACATCTCCCATCAACAGGAGGTTTTACAAAAAATCAAAATCTGGTTGTGCCCTGCCCCAAATCTGTCTAACCTTTATGTTTTATGCACAGAGAGAAAAAGCAGGGCTTCATAAATGTCAGTCAGATGCTCAGCCACAGGCTAGATCCTCACAAATCACATTCAGGTGCTCTGTCATGTGCTACCTTCTCAGCCCAGAGCTCTGACTCTGTTCTAAGTCCTGATCTCAGCACTCTGCTGCTGCGCTAGGAAGTCCTCAACCCAGTGCTCAGACCCCAAACACACCACTCTTTTTTTTTTCCAATTCATTTTATGGTAGGGTGTTTTGTCTCTCTGAATGTATGTGCACCATTTGCATTCCTGCTGCTGGTGGAGACCAGAAGAGGGCATCAGATCCATTGCTCACAAATGGTTGTGAATCACCATGTAGATGAAGGGAATCATTGAGCCATTCTTAGTAGAGGAATCCTAGAGAATTTCATTAAATTCAGGAACAAAGGGCACTCTATATTCATCATATAAAAGGAATGTAGTTCTATAACTTCCCAGCTTAAGACAACACACACTGTTACACAGCTTCAGAATTAAGAACCAAGGTGTGGCTGCATTTGGTACTCTGCTGAGGGTCTCACAGAGTTTTAGTCAAGATAACTATCAGGGCTTCAGTGATATCATTATCTGTGAAAGATTCATTTCTGGGGGGAATCTGGCTCAAGTACCTTCAGCACTGAGGACCTATACCAGTCTATCCTCTCCTTTTGTCAACCTGAGTTTCTGCCCAGCCTCTCCCTCCAGTCATGATGTTTCTTTCTCCCACCTCTGCAGCATAGACAAATTACAATGTGGCAGCTTCTTCAAAGGCAGTAAAGGAAGAGTGGAGAGGGTAGTTCTGCAAGGCCAGCACTGCACTATTATGTGTCTGGTCACTCAAATCTCACATTTTTGCTGCTTTTCTGTTAGGCAAAGGTGTAACATAATTTTTGTAAAAAGCCCGGAGATGCATATTGGGGTTCAAGCTTCAAGCTGAAGATAAGGAAAACAAAGTAGCTGGTCACTAGCTTTCATTCTACCTCACCCTGAGGTTCGATCCTAGCTCCTCCTCATTCTGCCACCTCTTCTCAAAGTGGCTGGAGAATCCTGAGACTTCAGTGTCTTCCTATCCTCAATGTGTCTGGAGAATTGAATTCCTGACACTGACTACTGAAGACCCTGTTCCTAACTTTTACACCCATCTAATGCTGGAATTAAAGGCTTGTGATCCCAAATGCTGAGATCATCTTTGTGTGAGCTGTTTCTCATTAGGACTGGCTCAATCTGGTGTAGATCTGGGTGGCCTTGAGCTCACAGAGATCAGTCAACCTCTTAATCCTGAGTCTTAGAATTAAAAGTGTGTACCACCACCTCCTTGCTTCTGGCTTCTGAAATTAAAGGTATGTATCACGATTTGCCTGATCTCTATAGCTTTAGGCTGACTTTGCTTTCTGAATCATCAAGCAAGCTTTAATACATTATAAGCCACCACACATAAGCACACTTAATCCATGCCTGTGGGACATGAAAATGCCTGAACCTCAAGAAAAATACCTCCTGGGGAGGCACCCTGGGGTCTCTTCATACCATCAACAGTGACGTTCATGTAACATTCTACCTGCATGACATGAGATTTCAAACCTGGGGCAATGGCTAAGGCACCTATTTAACTCATATAAAAGGAGACTATGGCTGCCAGGGTCTCCAAGCATCCTTCAGTCTCTCCTGTTACAGAGCCCTCCTAGCTGGCATACCTGCCCCCTTCCCTAAACTTCTCCAGCCCAGGGGCTGGAATGTTCTTCCCCATATAATGCAACCATTTTGGTTACCTGCCCTCTTTGTACTTTTGGTCTCCTGGCTGCTGCTCCCTATCACATGCTCATCCCCTCCCACTACACACACAGCACAGCTCAGTCTGGTCATGTCCACTCTGATCTCTCCAAGATGTCCCTCTGTCTTCCTCTGGCTATGTTCTCCCACATATCTACAGTAAAATTTCTCCTCCATCAAACCTAGGAACAGTCACGTTCTTTTTCTATTCCTAATTACATATTTTTTTTAATTTATTTGGTGCCAATTTGTGGGAATGACATGAATATGCTCCCTTCTGAGGAACTGGGCTATTTTGAACCAAGGTGATGACCTGACTCTACTAAAGTATGTATGGATCATCTGTTTATGCTGGCTTCTGCCACTCACAGAATGTGATCCCAAATTCTAGAGTTCAGTTCTTCAGCTGCTTCCCTCTACCTGCTTTCATGCATCTCTCTAGGCTCTTGAGTGCTACATCTCCCTTTTATGCCCTCCACATGGGTACCTCTCCAGCTCCTGCAGCCTACCCATAAATAATTTTAATTTGCTACACATATACATGTGACTCAACTGTAGTATAGAATAGTATATATGTAACAGAGTCAGCTCTCCTTTAGAAAAAAAAAATGAGATGTATTTAAATAGCAACCATGTGGCTCTCCTCCATCTTGGCAGATAATCTCATCAAGATGTAAGCATCCACATGTCTGGCAGCCATCTTTACTATTATTAAAGGATACATATCATAAGACTTCAGGATCTTAAGATGTCCATATGGCATAAAGCTTAATTATAAAACTTCTAAGTCCTACTGAGCCCTCTGCTTACCATTGTGTC